>JAWNZC010000447.1:757500-1442500 GCA_035771165.1 Paragorgia papillata | reverse complement strand
GTTACAATGCCTTATGACGTATATGCAAATGGTTATTAATGCTAAAATCGATTGTTCTTATGCATAGTTGTCCATTTGCGTACGTCATAAAGCATTGTTACAGAAAGTCTAAATTTTCTCCGAAAACGAACTAGCGACGGTAAAATCTGATAGGTAATAGCGTAAAGATCACACATCAAATTTTCTTGAAATTTTCTGTGAACGCTTTTACCCTGCTCCTTTGTTCATTACAACAACAAAAGTGTCAATGAAGTCTTCACTTTATAGACATTTTATAGTAGTCAATGGTACCGTAGTATTTTGTACGACATTATCGATAAAAAGGAAGGAGCAGCTGGGAGTAGCTTTGGCCAATTAGGTCGCGGAGCAACTTGACTTGACTAGACTATTTTGAACTTGATGTTCTTTTTCTTTAAGTTCTGCTGATGTTCCATTGGCCAATGTCACGAAGGCCCATGTTATTGCTTATGATCCAGAGAAAGATCTTCTTCCCATGATCCTTGCACACTGTGATTATTCACTCAAAGTTGGTGAAGGCACTGTAGTGGAATATAACTGGAAAGCGCTGGAGAGACAGCTAGTGGACAGATTCATCAGAGGACGAACTAGACTTACTTCAATGGTAATGATTTTACTCTGCTGATTTTATCTATGTCATTTAGTATTTTGACTGATAATGGTAATGATTATGATTATGATAATGATAATGATGATGATGATGATGATGATGATGATGATGATGATGATGATGATGATGATGATGATGATGATGATGATGATAAGGATGATGATGATGATAAGGATGATGATGATGATGATGATGATGATGATGATGATGATGATGATGATGATAAGGATGATGATGATGATGATGATGATGATGATGTTAAATGAGTAAAAATGTTCTTTGAGCTATTTATTCAGAAAAATTTTGAGTTTTTAAGCAAGACTTGAATCCACAACCTTCTGACTGCCGGTGAGACGTTATAACCAATTGAGCTTCTGGAACTCAAATGATTTGAACAACTTGTAGCAAGGTTGATGACTCTAACAAACCTGCAATGACAAGTTGTTCCAACAGTCTGTTACTATGCTCCAACTAACAACTCGTTAACAAGCTGATGCTAACAAGTTGTAACAGTTTGTTGTTGTTGTTGTTGTTGTTGTTGTTGTTGTTGTTGTTGTTGTTGTTGTTGTTGTTGTTGTTGAATAAACAGTATTGTTACAGCCTGTTAACAGCCTTGCTACCAGCCTGTTACAGCGAAAATATCCTGTTAACAAGCTGCGAAACTTTTACGTGTGAAAGTTGAGTAAGTTGAGTTCGATGGTATTATATATACTGCTATGTGCAATATATACATATATCATGATGCTATGTGCATATATCATCACACTTCCACATAGCATGCAGCATAATGTCCGCATACATCAATCTCAACCTAAGTCGTAGTAACTCAATGATTAGAGAGCGTGATAAGCTGTGTTTGAGTTTAGCGGTTAAATGGTTGATATTTTTGCTACTTTTATTTCTGTTGCTTTTTGTTACTAAATATCTGTACTTTATCAACTCTTTAAGGTTGAATTGTTTGTGTTCAGTAAGGACGTATGTGATGGCGAGGTGTTTACTACTTTAAAACAAAAGATTCAGCAGGTAAAACGAATTGTGTCACACATGATTTTTTATTCTCGGTTTCAGCTCACTTTTCAACGCGCGGTTCGAAAATTCGTTGCCAAGTTTCAAATTACGTTTCTAAATTCAGAAGTTGATTACGAAATTCGATTTGATGTTCGAATGTTCTGTTCGGAGTTCACCTTTACGGAAAATCTTCGGCCGACCAGACTTGATACGATTTCCTTCGCAAAATGTGTTGTTAATCATTCTACAATTCCAAATTATCAACTGCGTAGCCAAAGAACAGCGCAAAGCTGAACTTCGAATCGAACATTCGAACTTCATATTAAACTTCGTAATGAACTTCTAAATTTGGACTTGGCAGCGAACTTTTGAACCGCGCGTTAAAAAGTGAGCTAAAATCGACAATAACGTATTTCTGCACATGCCAGAATGCACCTCTGTATTAGATCTGATAAATATCTATGCAGATACAACAATGTAGCAGAAAAATCTAGTCTGTTTCTAGTTATAGACGTCTTGTCTTTTCAGCGGCGGATCCAGGGTTGTTCGAAAGGGGGCCGTACATTAAGATTTAGTAAATGTCAGCAAGTTGTGGTGTAATTCCATAGGGGGTATGGGGCCAAGCTCTCCCAGGAAAATTCTTAATTTTGCAAGGCCCGTGGGTACTTTTCCGGTGATTTCTGAAAAACGTTTTTGCGCAATTAGGGCACCAAAATATTGCTAAAAATGTAAGATTACAAGGGGGTATCGATACGTTAAACAGGACCAGCAAAAAAACGCAAGCGAAGCTGACAGCTTTTGAACGTTGTTTTATAAAAAAACTTGTCTCGCCACTCATGTTAAAATAATTATGGCGGGAAACTGACGTTTGGAATAAAAATTAGATAAGTCAGAAAACATCGTGCTTATTATAATTGGTCTTGCGTTTCTTGCTTCGTCCTAACACGGTAAAAAACAACAACAATTGTTTGCCGGATTTAACCTGTGGATCCACCACTGCTTTTGTCCGCGCTGCATATTTATCGGGATGATTCGCCTCCGTTAAGCATCCCCAATTCTTGGTTTGCACTTGACGTCATGGCTGTCATGTTGGAGAAACTTTAACAAAAGAATATCATTAGCAGCTATTATATTTGGGGTATGTTTTCCTCCAACATAGCCGCCGTATCTTTGTCTCTTCAATCTCATGTAATAGATTGCAAACCACTAATAACGCGGTGGTGAGGTATCCAGTCTGTTAGTGTCCTTTAGTTATAGTTCAGTGTAGAGAATTACATGTTGTTGTTTTTTTAGGTCGAACTAAGCCGTCCTGTTCAGGATCAAATTCTGAACGAGCTTACTCAACTGACTGACGTTTGTGATGTCCTCAAATCTCTTCATATTGCCATTGGATTCCTTGCGTCAGCTGGTGGCCAACCTACTATGCTAATCAACGAATATTTGCATTCCAGTTTGAAAATGTCGTTCAAAGATGGATTAAAAAGTCCGAAGGTAAACATTTTTTAGATCTAACAAAAATTAACATTAGTGTAAACAACAATCACTTATAATGCAAATACGTAAAATGCCTATATATGAAGCGAGACATTTTTTCAGTTTATTGTTTACCTACTTTGTTTTTGAGATATTTCAGTTTGTTTAAAGGTGCTGTCCAGTCCGTTCTGCGCATGATCTGCATCTTTGTTTATGAGGACCCTCAAACATGACGTTCGTACATAATTACATGAAGTACTCAGCCCAATGTAAACCGTTAGATTCGGTTAGAAGCGACATGACAGAAAACCAAGCGATTCGGTGAGGATATCTCTTCGGATTTCTTCTTTTTCTTCTGAAAATGTTTTGTTTCAAGTACAAGTAATGAAGAGGAAGCAAGAAAAGCTTACAATCTTGGATAAGATATCAGTAAATATTTTTATAAACGAAGAAGTAAACATTAGTTTCGTACATGCGCAGAACGGACTGGAGGGCACCTTTAATATTCAAATTAAACATCTTGACATCACATGTGTAAAATAACTTATGGAAGAAAGAAATATATCTTTGTTATTATCAAATATATAATCACTTGAAGATCTACGTGTTTGATGTTTTTGCAAGAAACACGCCCATGTGCTTTCTTCGAATCAACTTAGTTTGATAATAGAAAAGAACAACCTTCGTTGATAAGTCTAGCCCTATATATTCCTTCCAAATCTCTCTTATTTTTGTAATGTCATAAAGGCATCTTTGGCGTTTAATATATCTAATAGTATATGCTACATTTATTTTCACGTCACAGATAGTTTCACATTGCTGAGATGCATTCACACTTCTTGCTACTGTTTTTTGGAAACAACCCTGATACAGGCTGTTCGCGATTTGTTTGTTTGTTTGTTTGTTTGTTTGTTTGTTTGTTTGTTTGTTTGTTTGTTTGTTTGTTTGTTTGTTTGTTTGTTTGTTTGTTTCGTTTTGTTTTTGGGAGGGAGGGGGGTTACATCAACGAGCTTAACGCTCTGGTAATACCTCTTTATTCTTGTTATAGTTATAACCGTGACTTTTTGCTCGATTTATAGGCGCAGCAAATTTGCGAATTACGACACATTATTTCACTGTGGCGTCTGCTGTCTTTGGAAAGAGCAAGGCAATTGACAAGACATAAACAGGTTATCTTTGTTACTGTTGTATATTGCTTTTGTATAATTGCCTCGGACTAATATATGTTAGCCCGGGGCAATTAACTTGATTTATGTGTGGTTTGGAAAATAACCGTTAATCAATGGCCGCGAATGTGATAAAGGATTTATGATCGCGACTGAAATGTTTTTTTCAGAAAAACTCTGATAACGAACTGGTATTTCAGTTTTCTTAGGCAACCTCGGTGATCTTGAACTAAGTCGGTTAGTCTCCTTAACCTCCGTAACTACGTAAGTTATTTAAATAATTGACGTAGTTACCTCGGGTTCGGTAACTAACCTATACTTAGTGAACCTGCACAATCCCTGACTCGTACGGACTCGCTTTCCTATTGAGTGAGATGATAAATTATTATGATATTCGTCAGTACTGATAATAACTTGTCGTTCCGACAGTGTTCCGACCAATAAGTAATCGAGTTTGTACGATGACTAACTGGTCATGCAGTCGCCGCCGCAGTTATACCGTTTAAGTATTTAACGCCACGCAAATCGAAACTGGTTTGTTCAGAGATAATCCGCAATATTCTTTGTAACAACGCTGTCATTGCACCTTTACAAATGCATGTAAACTGTGTGTAAATATATGGGTAACGACCCCCTAAGACATCCAGGGGCGGATCTAGGGGTAGTCAAACCGATCACGCGACTAAGGTAAAAATTGCGCAGTTAATTAATTAAGTTAATTAATTCAAACTGCGGTCAATAGCAGACATTAATATTCATTAATAAGACATTAATATTCAAAATTTGTACTCCAGTTATCAAGTTTTATATCAAGTCACAGAACAGCGGTCTTGCGCGTGAGTTTTGATCGCTCTGTAGTCTGATTCCAGCCATCCGATTGGCCAATTTGCTTTTTGATCGATCTGTGGGGAGTTCTGATCGGTTTGTGGACCAGGGGCTCATATACAAACTATCCGATTGGCTAATTAAAAAAATATCTGAATTCTCATTGGCTACATTTTTTGATCGATCATATGCATCAGCCTTCAGTGTATACGGCATGATTCTATAGCCTTTCTGATCGCAGCAGAAATATAAAAGCGAAATAACGAATATACTGCAATGTCTTCTAGTATTTACGAGACTGTGCAGTCCGCGTTTGAGAGAAACGATCGGCCATATCTTCAAGGTGTTTACGCTGATCTGATGAAGCGAATCGATGCTTTGCCGAAGAGTTCTGTTGAAGAGCTGTTGAGTGCTATCAACAACAACACGAGCTTCTGCCTCAGTAGAAATTTTGGTGCCGAATCTTTCATCCCGAAGTATGTTTGAGAAAGGAAAAACAAGTCTTGTACGGCCATAAAGTAAATATATTCTATTTTAACTAAATTCGACTCTTATTATAATAGTTTTGGACTTGTGTTAACCGAACAATCTGTGCGCCATGACCGGCTGGCATGATCGTTTATGAAATTAGCATATGCGGTCAAAAGTTTATTAATATTAAATATTTCACTTATATACCGCGAACCCAGCCGAACCACTGATCTATATAAGAGACTGGATAGAGCATCTATTATCTGAGCGCCTTCAGAAATTGAAGCCGGAAGTTACGCCCTAATTTGTAAGCGACGCCATATTGGATGGTCCCACCATGAGGAGTGAGTTGCTATATTTTACTGTTGTGAATTCGTTGTTTTCGCATATAATCACGAAATAGACGAACAACACAAATCCATTTTGGTATTTCAAGCAACGGGACACATCATGGAACTATGGAGGACCTAAGAACGTGAAGGGAAACTGAATCGTAAGTAAATAACTTGATATTTTGACAAAATTTCGAAGGGGACGGAGAGCTCCCGAAGGGTAATTTACCAAGGAAACGGGAAACCCAACATTGTAAACGGCCGGTGGTTAATAAACTGATTTGTAGGATACAAATGTGAGATAATACTGTAATTGTGGAATCTTCACAATCGAGTAGATCATTTTAAAAAAGCCGAAGGACGTGTAAAATTATGGCACAGAAGATAGATTGGCTTGTAGAGTTGTGAGTAGATTTCGACAAGCAGCATATTTCTTTGGCAACATAGGAGCATGTTAATACTCTATAAGTTTGTAATACTTACAATGTTTGGTGCTTCCATAGAAGTAAACTGTAGCATGCATCATAACAAGAACGAGCCAGTTTGTTTTATTAAACTGCATGCCCAGTGTCCAAGTCATGTATTTAAGAAATTAAGTTGTCAACATTGTTTCTTATTAACAGCTGAGCTATTTTACTCCCTGTCATTTTGATGAAAAAATTGTTTGTGAGTATCTGTAAAATTGAATGTGATATTTGTATGTTATGTTGTAGGTAGTTTAAAATGAAACAACAATGAATGAAGAACAATAAAGGTGAAGCAACATGACAACTTAATACAGAATATAATTGAACTGTGTCATTTATAGTTTTCAAACTTTGTCAATGATTTGATTAAAGAAAATGTTTACAATTCATGAGTGTATTTTGTCTTGTGTAGTTTGATTCTGTATAAATGTACTATATAATGATAAATTTTTAATCTGTTCTCTGACTTCTGTATGTTATGAAAATTGTGGCAGAACTAATACTGTACTATCAGTGTGTACTATACAAGTAGATCAACAAGGCCAGTGTTTGATGTTTATATAAAGTCAAAACAAATCAAGCTAATATATATGTTAAACTTCACAACGATGTGGCGGATAACATTTGTAAACTGGCTAAAAAAAAGCATCTTGGCAAAGGTATAGTCACAAAACTAATTATATTGTAAAATTAATACAAGATTTTTAGTTGTAGGCAAATGTAGGCCCAATTGCCCAAATTAGATAACCCTATCTCATAGAAAATAATAAACTCATTCTGATTAATCCTGTGAATGCCAGGATAACTTATTTGAATCATTACCCCGAGTTTTCTGTGAGTGAAAATATATTGTTCAACTATAGGCACATCCACTGATCTATACAGCTGGGCACATCGCATTCTTAAATTAATTGTTTGATTCCGGTCTTTTGGCTTATGATATAATAATACCACAGCAGTTGTTCGTAGTGTAGCTTGTTCAGTTGATCAAATTTCCCGAATTCATTCGGTCCTTTAGCAGTATTTCCATATTGTGAGTAAATTCTGAATGAGAACGGCCTTCGTCTGTTCAAAGTTGTCATCAATGACACTTGGGAGTTCGCTCATCGAACTCGCAAATTCAGTTTCCCCCCACATTTTGGGGCTAAATAACTACAATTTTTCTCTCTAAATGCTTCACGTGTCCTTTCTTCCTCGTGATAAAAAAGTTTGTCCGAACCCGAAGGAGAAAAATGCCTTAATATGCGAAAACTATAATTGTGCAACAGTAAAATATAGCGAAAGTGGGACCATCCAACATGGCGGCTGTTGCCAACTTCCGAAGACTTCCGACTTCAATTTCAGACAACGGATGCTCTATCCAGTCTCTTATATAGATCAGTGAGCCGAACCATATCCACTGTAGTGTAGGCATTTTGTTTATGCTTTTTGTCGCCTGATATTAGTTTAAGATTTTGATTTGGATATCTACTATCCATATAATGTATATGGACTGTGTCAGTGTGTCTTGTTGACTTGTTAGACCACATGGCTTGGTGTAATACGATCTCTAGTTCAGATGTGATAAATTGTGATTTGTGATATAGACATCAATTGATGAAATTCATATTTTAAGCAACAGCCTTTGGCTTTCCAGGACAAAAAGTATTTTTAAAAGTATTATTAGTGTGGGTATTAATAACTAATCATACCCCCGGGGAAATTTCCGTCCCCCCCCCGAATGTTCACAAACGAAAATTTTGACTAACGTACGAAAAATCCTGGATCCGCCCCTGAAGACATCGACCTGACCAAGAGGTCATAATCCCCTTGGACAGTTGTTACGATTCGACTGGTCATTCTACTTACATTAAATACGTTTTAGTTTTAGTTTTAACAGCTTTATTTTGGCGATAAATAAATTTATATTTACATACATGCATGTGTACAGACAAGAAGTAGACAGGCTAGTTATACATGTCAAAAAAATAAAATTGAAAGATGACTAATAGGAAGTGACAAAAAAACGAATTATAAATAAAATATAATATGCCAAAATCTGGTAAAGCACAAACGGGACTGAGTCCCATGCAAGGTGCTCACCATCTAATCTTAAATCTAGCTATAAAACGGAGAAACAAGGAAAGTAGACAAATAAATATATAATAGGATGAGAGTAGGAAGATTAAAAGTAAAACAAAAAACAAAAAAAAAAAGAATAAATAAAAAAACAAAAAACAACAAAAAAACCCAAAAAAAACCCATATACAAGTAAAATACACCAAATACAATTAAAAAGAAAATTGGGAACAAAAAACAAACAAAAAAAAAATAGAAAAAGGTTATACAATACATTCAACTGTAGTTAATGATTGTGAACTTAATATATCAGGATTAAAGTTAGTAATGGTTAAATTATAATAGGTTTTATGCAGGTAAGTTTTCATTGTGGAAAGAGTATCAAAGGAGTTAGAAGAAGCAGAGTTAAGTACGTAATTCCACAGTTTTACAATTCTTACAAAATATGAGCCATGAAAAGTGCTAGTTTTACAGTAATGCGTTTTTAGAAGAGAGGAGGAGACTGCACGTGTCCTGCTTACAGTAATTGGAGCATACTTTAAAATGTCTAGATTTGTAATGTTATGCTTGCATTTATAATAAAAATATGTATTCTGTGTATTCCCTATAGACGAATTATCCCCCCCCCCCGAAAAACTCGTATAGTTGCTAAAATAATAATTTTGTACATGTATGTGGATAACATGATTAATATTTTGAAACGTGGCCAACGTGGCTGATACACTTGATAGAGTGGCTTTAGGAATTTGTTATATCGTTCATATCAGATGACCAGCGTCCTAACGTCTTAATGAGCCAGAAGGCAATTTAGCCGAAGCAGCTGTTGTAGCAGCGCCAATTCGATATCTGTGACCAGCATATTGCGAGGCTTTGAAACCAGGTTGCAACCTGGGTTAACAATTTTCGCGTCTCCGAAGTTAATGTGTGTTTCGTCAAGGGTTTTCCTGAAGCGTGAATAAACAATGGACCGATTGTTGCTATTCGTTTTGGCCATGAAACAGTATATCGCCAGGCCGGTACCGGACAAAGGAGTGAGTTAGTTGCTCCAATCGTTATATCGTATCCCCCATGCGGAAAGGGTCAGTCTTAGACTCTTTAATACAAACAGACATGAACGCTAGATTTTCTAGTCCTAATCCTGGTGACAAAACGACACTGCATGTCTGGTGTAAGATGTATGTCTGCGTTGAATTTGGAATTGCATGTTAACTGAGCTCTCCGAGACGAAGAAAGCCGAAAAAGGCTAAAGTCGTAGCTGCCCAGATCGTAATTTGTTGTGGTTGGAATAGTGAGCAACATGTGAAAAAGTTGTAAATGATGAACCGTTATCGGTAAGAGCACTCGTATTTGGTCTCCGTGAGAACATTGTATACCGCGTAAGACGAGCAGGCTGGAGACATAGCATTTTTTGAAAATTTTAGTGACGATTTGCATGCATTGAGGAATATTTGATCGTTTCCGCCAAGTAAGCATCGAATTCCGTCAGAATAGCTTCGGTTGCTGGTAGGCACTGCTCAATTGTTTTACGTTTGTACAAATCAATGAACTCAAGTTTTTCACCTGCGCTGTAAGTCTGTTTGGTCGTAGAAGCGACAGACAAATTAATGGAGTTTGAGTAACTGTCGTGGGTCGTGTGTCGTGGGTAAAAAGTCGTGAGTAAAGTCGTGGGTCGGAAAATATGCTAAAAATGTAGTGTAATATAATATAATAGAATACGAGTTTAACAAAATTGTGAACGAAAATGTAGCGTGCGTGAGTGCGTCGCAGCCCAAGCGTATCAAACGGTTTGAAAACACGTCGCCCTTTGCATTGGTCGTAATATCCCACCTGTTCTGGCTGGGGCCATCGAATATTGAACTGCTGGACAGAAATTAAACTCGGACCCAGGCTTAGTTTGTTTCATGCATTAACTCTAACCATCATATAAATGGAAGTTGAAACGGTCTATAAACCTTAAAGAAACATATCATTTTAGCGCATTTACTAGCTTGGCCATGCACGTCAGCATTGCGCACGCTGTGACATTCATTTATATTGCCAGCTTGGCCACTTATTTTTTAGCTCTAGATCTTATTGCGCGGAAACGGTCCAGCTGACGACTTGGAGTATTTTAACTGTTTTAATTATAAAAGAAATTGTTGTTTTGGCAATCTCATTGTATTTACCGGGGTATATGTGTTGCCCGAATGTATATATTATATTGCAACGTTAGCAAAGTCAAATGACGGAGTAGATCCATTTCCCGAGGAATCCTTGGTTTTATAACCTGGAGTTAATCATGGTAACGACAGCTTCATTGTCTGCACTTAAATATGATCCGTTTGTCTCGAATAAGACTACCCCATATCTGACATGCAACAACTATCACGAAAAGCTCATGACATGCAATAATAATACCAGGTTGCCCTAGTATACCCCAACGCCCCAGAGGCATCGGTATGCAACTCTAAACTATCTGAATCATGCCTGAGGACGACAAGAAAAAATTAGCGCCATTCCAATTAGCAATGAACTGTTTTTCCACATCTCTAGATCTTGAAAGAAACCGGTGTTAAGCTTTATACAATGATGTGGTTTTTTAACATTTATAGTCAAGTCAATCATGTGCTGTAGGAAAGTACGACCTGGTGGGACAACTTTACACGCGAAATTTAGAGTGCCTACTTGATCGCTTATTTTTAAATGGCTCGAAAACGGCCCGCAAGGGGTCCACTTTATATGCGGGAAGGCGCGCTTCCATTTTGATAGTGTCTAAGATAATGCCCATAAATGCGGACCTTGTGTTTTGCCGGGGGCTATGTTTTTGAAAGTCAGCAGCATGACTGATAAACTTTGTTGACAGATGCTGTCATACGGCGGAGAGGTCGTTTGTGGTTCAATTATAAGAAAATCATCGAAAATATGGCAAGCATACGAAATTTTACACTTATAGAGCAAAATCCATTCTATGGCGGCCGAAAGTTGGTTGAAAAAAAAGGAGCGCTCCTAAGACCAAAAGACAGAACCTTATCATTATAATATTTACCTTCCCAGCACATGCTAAGAAGCTCGTAATCGTCAGGGTGAACTTGAATGAGCCGAAATGCAGATTTAATGTCGGTTACGTTAAAGCAAGGAAACAGCCCTTACCGAAGCGCTTGATACCTTCGATAGCATCATCAATAGTGACGTACTTGAAGCTAAAATCGTCTTTCAAAATAGAATAGTTTATGCTGGTTATGCCCGATTTAGGAAATAAAAGGTGGAAGATCGTGCGGAATTTATTCGGATTCTTTTTTGGTACCAAGCCAATTGGTGAGACTTGAAAATTAGCAAATGGTGGATTATCAAAAGGACCAGCCACTCGGCCAAGGGAGACCTCGGTTGCCAAATTGGATGAAACAATGTTTGGATCGGCTACAGCTGTTGGTAAATGTTTTGAAAATCTTGGGGCACACTGCCCCTGAAAGCCAATTCGTGCGCCATGTCTTAAATTGTTACATGACATAATGGGTGGAAAACCATTGGGGCGAGCGCGCGGCCATGCCTATTTATCCTTGTTAAAATCACGGTGAAACTCGTAGAGCAAGAAGTATATCGCTTCGGTTTTTGTCAAGTTCGTCTTTAATCGTCGTTTGAAGCAGTTTTCTGTGAGCTGGAATATTCGTTTCTTAATTCGAAACTATTATTGCTGGCAGTTAACCCGGCCGAAGAAACGCTATGATACGAAGATTTCCTTAGTTGGACGTGGCTGCGCTATTATGGCGGACATGCACGAGAAGCCGCTGTTCAGTTGTCTTAGACAGAACGCCTTGCTGTGGAAGTGCAGTGCGATACTGCAACAACGACAGACGTTTTCTGGAATATTGGATGAGAAGATATGATGTTGAAAATTTAGTTTTTAATAAGTGATAAATTTGCCAGAAACCTGGAGCAAACAAATCGTTACATACATACATATATATATATATATATATATTTGTCTACTTTCACGTCTTCGGCTGTATGGTGTCAAAGTGCCCAAATAAAATTCCTTCTTTCTTTAAAAGTACACGTTAAATTCCATAAAAGCACCGGGAATACGTGCGATTTTATCATTATACTTTAGATTTAAACTAGTTTTGAAGAGTTACAACTCTTAGGGCGCTTTCCAATTGACAAGGTTAGACCGGTCAGTCCGGCCAGAATAGACTTGCTTTTGATTAGGACCAAATTTTCCAGTCTGACCATCCTAAGTCTCAAACAAATCCTGTTCCATTTAACCGGACTGACCGATCAAACCGTGTGAATGGAAAGCCCCCTTATTGCCTGTAAATGCAAATTAAACGTAAAGCAAATTTGGCTACAAGATATAAACACGAGTAGACAGACATATAAACCTGAAACGTACCATGCCTGCGGGAAGAGCATCTTACCTTTTGTTTGATAACGAGAAAGAGGATATTTCATAGTTCAGATGATGAAGATGAACCTCTAGTTACCATACGCTTGCAGTTTGAGTGATTTACAATAGAATTAGGAGGTAAAGTTTTACACTGCGTAGCTGAAATCGTCACTGAGCCGTTAGTTAGCCGTGTCCGCCGTAACAGTGCAGCCACAGTTCAACTAAGGAAATCTTTGTATTATAGCGTTTCTTCAGGTTGATTGTCAGCGATAATGGTTTCCAATTAAGAAACGAATATTTCGGCACATCATGTGAATATTTCGTGCCATGCATGTACTGCGGTAACTCTTGTGCCCTACCGGGGAACTTATGTGTCAGTACGCTCATATAGATCGTAAAAGCGGTCGTCCACTGTTCGATATCGGTAATATTAGTAGCTGGCTGGGACGACTTAACTTTTATCACAGAGTTTTCGAGCGTCAAAATAACTGGCTCGTCCTCAGTTACTTAGGAAAAATTCTTCGGTATAGACGTTTAGATAGTTAAAAAATTCACCGGACTGGATTTGTTTGACATAGGAAGCGGGGACGTCGTGAAAGCCGTGTCCGTAGGGGATGCTATTTCGGCTCGAGGGAATGATCCAGAAGCCGATCCGATTCGGCTGTAGCGTCAGAGATGGCTGGAGGAACCACCGGGTAATTGTAATCGTTTGGACTACAGCACGGGAGGCATTGGTCGCTATCTCGTCACGGATTGTTCGACGCTGCGAGTAACGATGGACTGAATTTCTGCCAACTGCGCATCGCTTAACGACGCCGAATGTTGTTCATTTGGTATTACAGGTGGTGGCGCCGACGCTGAAGAAACACTGGAACTTGCGGTATAACTCGCGTTGGCTACCGAATGCTGTTGCAAACGTGCGATCAGTGTATCCTTGCGGCCGTGTTAAGGCAAACCTTTCTCTGCGCACCGTTTACGAAGGTCCGCTGCGCTTTCCCCGTCGTTCGTTGAAGAAGAGGATGTCGCCGATTGCCGTTCAGTTAACTCGGTCACGTCGAACGGGAGGCATCGCACTTAGAATTACATCCAAGAATCTTTTCTTAAGGAAAACTTTACTTGTCGAGCTCACATGTAGCTTTCCATGTAGAGCTCTTGGTCGAGTGATTTGTTACTTACTGAGATATACGGCTTTATTATATAGCATGCTATCGGATATGAGCTTTTGCGTAATCTGATTGGTTCCCTACTACCAGGCTATCAGCTCATATCCTACTAGTAGAGGAAAAACAAGATGGCGGCATGTTTTTTTAAACTGCCGAAAAGAGTTGAAATTGACGGATTTTTATACAGAAAAACATCAACACCCTCAAACCAATGTATAAAAAACAAACATTGTGTAAAAATACATTAACAGATACACAATTTAGCATGTTAAATAGTAAAATTCACCTAAAAATGACGTCTTTTTACTTCAAAAACCCGACTAAATTAACGGGTTGATATTAATTTGTTGGCAAACAAAGAAACTCACTGTTAAAATCAAGCTTAAAACACACATTTCGTAGGAGATTACCAGTAAAGAGACTTTTTATTTACATAAGTATTTGGAGTAGTAAAAAGCATGTTCTTTTTCAAAAACAACCAACTAAGTAATTTAGTTTCACTGCCGAAGGTGTTTCAGTTTCATTTTTGCATGAAATCAAAACCTTTTTCACGACAGCAACGCTAATATAAACAACTGACCCACCTTTTGACTTCATAAAGTTACCTTTTAATCTTTTTTGTTGATCTGCTTAACACATTTTTTGCCTCTCGAGCAACATTTATACAACATTTCGAAGCTGTTTACCGAACAGCTCAGCGAGAAACTCTATGTGAATGCATCATTACGCATGGCGGAAGTATTAGTTGCCTATGCCGGAAGTTTGTCCTTTCAAACATTTCGCTGTAATTTTGTCTCTTGTACAGTGCTTGGCTATATAATAAAACAGTTATACCATTCGCTCTCGTCGTATACGAACTAATAGCCAACTCGGCGAAGCGCCTCGTTGGCTATGAGCTCATATACGACTCGAGCTCATGGTATAACTGTTAAATATACGGCTCTTTAGTGGATTGTAATTGGTTGGTTCCCGCAAAAAGGAGAAATATTGTTCCAATTGGACGACAGTAATTTGTCACTCGTTTTGCATGTGCGAAGCCATGCTGACCAAGGAAAATTACCTTTGGAACCGCCTGGGGTTTATTTATTATTTTTGATAGGTAAAATTGACCTTTGCTCACCCTGCTGTTCAAAGGTTTTGTACAGATTTCTGTTCAACGTTTTGTCTCATTAACGTTTATATTTTGTTTTATTTTCAGGATCCATTTGACGATATTTCTGAAAGCGTCAAGAAACCGCTGACCAAAAAACAAACTTTTGCTGTGAGTGGTGGACTGCAAAAACTGAATGTCGACCAATTCGTTCGAGAATTGCTGGAGGATATCTTACTCTACCTTAAGCATGTCCAAAAAGAAGAGCTGCATTGGCCGTAAGTGTGAATGAATTAGCAAACATGCTTAATACTAGTGAATGATTATTTACCCAGTGTAAAGCTACCATTGAGGGCAGTCACTCAGAGGTTAAAAATTCTCAGAGATAATAAGGACCTGTTCATATGAGCCGAGCTGGCCCGGGTAGCCATCTCTTTTGATCCGCGCGTTCTAGCTATTTCATTTTAAAAATTACTTCGTGTTCGTATGGGAAGTGCATGAGCTACCCCGGTTAAAGTGAGATCCCACCTTGAGCTAGGTGGATCCCGTTGAAGTGGGATGAAAATTTCCCATATGAATGCGCCGTCCCACCTGGTCGGACTGAAATTTTTTTGGCGATTTCACCTACTTTGACGTTAGACATCGTATTTTGGAAGATATAAGAAGTAGACCGAATATTAACAAGCTTTTACAAGTGCTAAATGTCTTAATATTGTCTTAATCACGACGAGTAAACGTTTCGAGGGCGCTATGCTTGTTTGTTAAAGAAAGATGTCGAATATTGCTGGCTGGAACAACATGAAAAAGCATTCAAGACAGTGGAGGAGTACCTTGGCAAAGCCCCTGTACATGACTATTATTATATTAACAAAGAATTAAGTGACGGTACAATGCGACGCAAGTGGAACAGGACTTGGCGCCGTTCTATTTCAAGAACAACAACCTGTTGTATATGCTTCAAGGGCACTAACTGAGACGTACGGAAATCAGGTATGCCCAAATTGAGAAAGAATTGTTGACGATTGTTTGGGCAACCAACAAATTTGATCAGTACATACTTGGTAGCGAGATTGTTCACATCGAATCTGATCATCAATCACTGAAAGCGGTCTTCGCAAAGCCAATCCACAACTCACCCAAAAGGCTGCAAAGAATGCTAATGGCCTTACCGAAAGGTCGGGTTTCTAACATTTCTTTTCTTAAGGATGCAGGCACTACCAGTCGTTCACCCAGAAAGACAAGTCCTGGATGTTTGCAGAGGTCTCATTCCTGTGGAGAGACCTCTGCCAGCAGGGAAAGACCGTTCTTGAAAATTCGCTAAAAAAGTCCTTAAAAGTCCCAGAATTTTCCTTCTGTTGTCATACCGTTAATTTAACCATGCTAAAATAACTGATTTCAAACAAAGTGTGTTACTGTGTTAACTATTGACCTAAGTAAGGTTACGTGAGCCTTATTTTCAGCAAAAGATAAACTTCATAATTTTTGCATGTCGATTCTTCAATTTATTTCAAAAGGTTCTTAAAAGTCTTGGGAAAATAGAATTTCGCCTACAAAGTTTTTGAAAATCAATAGAGCTCCTTGAAAGTTCTGGAATTTTCCACTAGTTGTTTTACAAAGAAAAATAATTAAACAATTATTCACTAAAATGGAGGTAAATAGTGCCTGTTATTTACCGAGCCACGAGGACGCGAGGTAAATATCTACATTATTCACCGACACTGAGGTGAATAATTGTTTTAGCATATACTTCATAAATGAATTAACAAATTTGTTATTCTTATATTTTTTGGTACTTTCATGCAAGACAAGGCCGTGGCGTACTCAATATTTGTCGACAAAACAGTTTTTGACAACGTTTGGATATATTAATGGCTTGAAAATTTTAAAGAAACCTACCTGTGCACACTTTTGCAGTTAATTTTGTTGACTTTTTTCGTTATTCTACTCCGTCAGCTTTGTTTATCAACAAAATATCTTGCTTCTGTAAACAAGCAAAACTGGCCGCCATTTTGTTTTACCCGCCATTTTGTTTCGCACGCCATTTTGTTTTTGCCCGCAGGTAAATAGTGCGGCATAGCCCAAGATTCAGGAGCCAATCACATTATGTGAAAACACTATTCATCTGCGAGGTATATATGCTAATTAGAAATATACCAACAATTCGCTTTGTATATTTCAGCTTGTCCGATTACCTTGTTGCCAAACTAGAACAGAAGCAAAGCGACATGATCGAAGGTCTCGATAAACATCTTCCTGAAGATATTCTTCTTGAGCATGCCGTTGAGACGTGGAAAATTGCTTGCCAGAAAAGTGAAGATTATCATGACCGAATACCGTGTTAATTCTTTCGTTTTCTATTAGTTTATGAAATGATTATAAAATATATGTTAGTTAACTTTGTTTTTGAACTCATAAATTATATTTAAAGAAAAACCCAAGTTTAATAATGTAACTGACATGTAAAACTGAATGGACCTTTTCACCAATAGCGGCGCCATCTTGAATTCGCAATGCATTGTGGTCTATCCAGGATAACAAGCTCTATTAATAAGGTGTTTGCGTAGTGTTGAGACATGGTGAGGTAATTATTTCTTCATAAACACTTCCGTGGCAACTATGTCTAAATATGATCGTTGTGATATTGGTAAACGTAACATTGGTATAAGGATAGATTCATGACAAATGTATCCTTAAACGTCCAAGTATTTATAAAGATAAATTTACCTCATTGTGTCTCCACACTAAGCAATCACCTTTTTAATTGAGCTTGTTACCCTGGATAGACCACATGCATTGCGAATCCAATATGGCGCGCTATTGGTGAAAAGGTCCATTCGATATTTCACATTCTTGCACTACATGGAGTAGAGTCGTGTTTTGTTTTTTTTGTTTTTTCAATTGCACTTTGAATGATATTTTTCCTCTTAATAATAATATATGTCTGCACCAAATATGTTTGTAATAAATTCAACTTAGCCGTTTAATTATTAAAATTAAATTAATATAGTCGCCTGATTATTGAAATTATATGTAAAACAAGGGCCACAAGTTTATCACCTGAGTTGTGTTACGTGCCACCCTCTTTCAATAACGTTTCATCCATTCATTCATTCATTCATTCATTCATTCATTCATTCATTCATTCATTCATTCATTCATTCATTCATTCATTCATTCATTCATTCATTCATTCATTCATTCATTCATTCATTCAATGCAAGACGCCTGCTCAGTCGTTCACTCAGGCTACTGATTTTTGCAATTGGCGTAGCGTGTGCACATCTAGAAAACTAGAGGAACGACGTGCGTAGTTATGTAGAACCGCTTTGAGTCTGATTGCATGCACAGGTTGAAATTACGACAGCACAGTACGTACGTACTCTAGCAAGACTGCCTTAATTTTTGTCAAATTGAACGGGGGTCTTCTATATATGGCCTTATATGAAGTACACCGTTCCATGAAACGTATGCTGATATAAACAATCCCCTTTAATAGTTTCAGTTGAAAGTTATCCTTGATAAGTCATGCAGTCGAACTTGTGGCCGGGTAGCTTTTCGAAAAACTCTCCTGGTTAGCATGTTGACAATGTTGTATCCTTTTGCCGAAGAGAGCTATCTTACCGGTATGACGTCACAAACGTACTCATACCAGGCTACCTTTTAACGCGGTCGTTGCTTAAATATGGCATAATATGCTCAGAAAAATGGCCAAAACTCGATCTTCAACTAACAGAACATAAAAACAGAACCGAGTGACCGATCTTAATTTTTTCTCCGGCATTGAATTAAATTTTTTGGATTTAACGAGAGAAAAACAAAAACAACAACCACACAAGGAATAGTTGAACCTTAAGAAACTGTATTGTAGTGGCATTAGAAAGCTAGACCACTGTTGAAATAGACAGGCTTGATGGTGTACTAAGGTCTGCCATAAAGTAGTTTGCTACTTAATTGTACAGGCCAAATCAGTGTCTCTAAAGTTTTGGAAAATACCATATTAAACTAGAAATACGAAGGATGAAACTCCAGAACAACAAGCAGAACGGCTACAAGTGCTTAGACAAAATATAGCAGAACGTATTGCGTCTGAAACGTCTGAACTACAAGCAGAACGGCTACAAGTGCTTAGACAAAATACAGCAGAACGTATTGAGTCAGAAACGTCCGAACAACGAGCAGAACGGCTACAAGTGCTTAGACAAAATACAGCAGAACGTATCGAGTCTGAAACGTCTAAACAACGAGCAGAACGGCTACAAGTGCTTAGACAAAATATAGCAGAACGTATTGCGTCTGAAACGTCTGAACAACAAGCAGAACGGCTACAAGTGCTTAGACAAAATACAGCAGAACGTATCGAGTCAGAAACGTCTGAACAACGAGCAGAACGGCTACAAGTGCTTAGACAAAATACAGCAGAACGTATCGAGTCTGAAACGTCTGAACAACGAGCAGAACGGCTACAAGTGCTTAGACAAAATATAGCAGAACGTATTGCGTCTGAAACGTCTGAACAACAAGCAGAACGGCTACAAGTGCTTAGACAAAATACAGCAGAACGTATCGAGTCAGAAACGTCTGAACAACGAGCAGAACGGCTACAAGTGCTTAGACAAAATACAGCAGAACGTATCGAGTCTGAAACGTCTGAACAACGAGCAGAACGGCTACAAGTGCTTAGACAAAATATAGCAGAGCGTATTGAATCTGAAACGTCTGAAGAACGAGCAAGAAGACTCGAACATGTCAGGCATAATTCCTCAGAGAGAAGAGCCCAAAATGTATCTGTCGAAAAGAGTATCTACACCAAGGGGGTTGGCAAAATGTTGAGAGTCCTTTACATGAGCAGCAATGGGCTAAAAATGAAATGCAGAGATTTCACACTGCCCAAGAAGTGTTAGATCATCGACAGTGCACTGTTTGTAAAGAAGCCTGGCCAACCAAGTAGAATTTGTCAGTGGAAAACTACCTGTGCAATCGATGTAAGAGAGATAAGAAATCTCCAAAAGTGTACAGTATGGAGAATGACATGGATCCAGGTATTGTACCACAGCAGCTAGAGGGATTAACCCAGGTAGAGGAAATGTTAATTGCCAGGGTCTGTCCCATTATGAGTGTGTACAGGAAACATGGTGGGCAGAGAGGGTACAAAGGGCATGTACTCAACTTACCCCAAGGTATCCAAAGTTTCTTATCTAGGTTGCCATATCATGTAGCTGATTTGCCTGTTTTGGTAATAAGAAGGCATGGAATGGATAACACACATCGAGATTTCACAGTTCGTCGACAGAGTTCTCGAGGCTGTGTTATGGCTAAAGACAAACAATCCCTACTTCAAAGATGTAGAGATTGATCGAGAGGGAATACAGAACTTGCCTGAAAATGGTGTTCCAGATGACCTCAGGTATGTTGTGGAATCAGATGTACAGGTAACAGCTCCTGAACATGAAAATGAAGGCCCACCACAGGAGCCAGTAAGTACTAATAACAGTGTGGAAGAATATGTTGTAGGTTGTGGGAGCAGCTCATTCATTCCTCATCGACAAAGGAAGAAAAAGAGAAAGGAAGGCGATGCAATTCGAGAGACTGTGAATGATGAGGATCCATTAGACTGGCCATCTACTGAAGGTAATGTAGTGAATGAGTTTAAGACAGATGGTCTAGCTACAATGGCATTTCCCACATTGTTTCCATTTGGGAAAGGTGATCCAACCACAAGGGCAAGGCAACATGGTGTCACTTTGACTGAGGCATTTAAGCACCTCGAAAAGTTTGCCGAAGCGTTGCCAAATGGTGAGTATAGATGGAGGTTTGCTTCGCACCCACGTTTTCCATACTGGGCACTAGATATGCAGCAAAGACATCAACTATTGTCGCAAGCAAATATTTACTTGCGTCAACATCCAGCTGATGGCAACTTGACCATGGAAGAGCTAAAATAGATGGTCAATTTGATGAGTGGTAAGCAAATGGCAAATCGATTGCAACGTTATGTGTCTAAGGTGCAAGGTACAAACCAGTACTGGTATCAACGCTTACAATAATTGCTAGCACTAATAGAGCACAAAGGTTGTCCAAGTTTCGTTTTTACATTTAGTGCTGCAGATAATTACTGGCCAGATCTGCAAAGACTGCTGCAGACAGGGGAAGATGCGACAAGGTCAGAACGAACACAAGCTGTGATTGACAAGCCCCATTTAACTGACTGGTGTTTTAAGCAACGCCTCGATGACTTCATCAGGCATTGGTTGAATGGTGTTTTGGATACAGAGTGGCATTGGTTCCGCTACGAATATCAGGCCAGGGGAAGTATTCATGCCCATGGGTGTGCCCGGTTAAACAATGCCCCTGATATTCCATTGCTGCGAGCTCAGGCTGCCCAGGGGTGGGGTTACAGTCAAGCTGATACTACAATGTCAATGAATGATTTTGGTTTCTTTTACCAGGATGATATTGTCCGTGGGAGAGAAGCCGAGAGGCAGTTAGTGAGGTGAGTAACCTCAATTCAGTGGAACAGTTATAGAGGTAAAACCTTACCATTATCTAGCTAATGTTGTTAATTATTGGACATTAATATTTTTATGATTATATTTAAAATAATTGGCTTTTGGACCATTTAAACACCATTGAGGCTCAAATGGCTTATCTAATTCAATGTTAATAAAAAACAAGATAACATTGGTGGGCATTTATGACTAGAGCCAAGAGAATGACATTTCTAATTATGTACTATGTACTTATTTATTTTACTTTATTATTTTATAGATATGTTGACTGGCTAGTGACAACAGGCAATGGGAAATTACCTGATGAACAATGGCAAATTCCTGAGCCACATCCATCATCTGTCAGACCAAGTGCAGTTGAAAATAGAGATGGTGACTACCATAGATTGGTGAATACTGTGGAGAGGAATACAAGATGCAGCCCAGCCTACTGCTTGAGGCAGAAAGGTTATGGTGTTCCTGCAGAATGTAGATTTGGTTTCCCAAAGCCATTGGAGGAGGAAACAAAACTGTGTTATGAGAAGTTACCACATGACAAGGTGAGTACAGAGTTGGTGACACAAAGAAATTACCCTAGATTAAATTCACATAATAGGGTCATGCTTGAGAATTGGCGAGCTAATGTTGATTTGCATTTAATTGTTGATCAGAATGCTTGTGCTAGATATATGGCCAAGGATGCTGCAAAAGGAGAGCCGCAGTCAAAGCAAGCATCAGAAATTTTGCAATCTTGTGTGTCTAGATTACATAATGATGATCAAGTATCTTCAGCAATCAAGAAAGCAATGATCCAAGTTGTTGGAGATCGTGACATGGCAGCACAGGAGACAGCACATATGCTACTGAGCTTGCCTTTGGTAGGATGTACTTACAACTTTGTTACTGTGTCTTTAGATAACAGTAGGAGAGTTGTCATGGATACTGAGGACCAAGGTGATGAGGTCCTGCAAAAATCCACAATATAAGATTATGGTAAGCGTTCAACTGAGAATAGCAGGTATCATGGTTTATCTCAGTTGAATTTGATGCAGTATGTGTCACAAGACACAAGAATCAGGTCTGAAATAACAAAGCAACCAGTACCATATATTGTGACGACCTTTCCAAAAGTGTCAGCAAACCCTGATCATGGGCCTGATTTTGGCAGATATTGCAAATTCCAGTTGATCAAGTTCAAACCCTGGGAGGGTGAACCATCAAATGCATGGGACAATAATGATGAGAATGATGAAATGTTCATCAACACCTATTACATGTTCCTTGAAACTGATTTTGCTTCTGAGAATGTTTTAGGTCATGAGGAAGAGCGTGACAGAGTTTTCCAACACATGTCAGGTGAAGGAAATGAAGAGGATAGTAATGATGCGAACACAGGTAACGATAATGATGACGAATATATGGCCAACGATCCAGAAAATGAACTTGATGACTGGATGCTGTTATGCAGATTGAAACAACGATATGAGGAGTTGGGTGATCAGCTGTTGGGGGTTGGGAACGACTGGTATGCAGCTGCACGATCAGTTCCAGTGGAGATGCTCAGAGAATCGCTCGAAACGTTAGATTCCTACGTTCTCTGTTTCGGCAGTATATATCTAACCTAAGTTGCTATTTTTCGATTAGTATATAATTGTCTGTTCCTGGGCACAATTATACATGATTGTTCTTGCGCTTTCAAGGTTGACAAGAAAACTACCGGCAAAAGTCTAATTGCAAAATCACACACCATAACTTTGGAAAAATAGTAATGATTCGATTTGGTGGCCAATGTACATGTACTGTATGTATCAGATTCTAAAATTGGAAATTATAATCTGGGTAGGAAACTTCAAAATGTTGTGAAATTTTGTGATTGACAGATTCTTCTTAGTTTTATTTCGATATCCAGATTACTAGATTACTGGTACTCAACGATATATCATTTGGCATGGTATGGTATTTCTACATGAGGAGCTCTGAAGAAACCAGACGAGTACGTTAAAACTGGTATGTCCCACTGAATAAAGTACAAAACATTAAAATCATGACAAAAATTGGTTCACCTACATGTAAGCCATTATAAAAATAATGCGGAAAATACTTTTAGGCATTACATTGCTGGTATACTTTTAGGAAAGGGGCATAAATTTTAGACAGAATAATTTGAATTCTCTAGCCAAAAAGGTTTAGGAAATGCAGACAAATTCATCGATGTTTTTGGCAGAAATCAGGGTTTTTTTTGTAGGGGCCATGCCACACATCATCGCTTTTGGAAATATTAATTTTCAACACTTTCTTATTGTCAATGTTTGACTCTTTTTCAGTACTAGATAAATGGGTTTGGTTCCCGAAAAATGAAGGGCATCACTGCTGAGTCACAAGACAGCAGCTTCACATTCTACAGTATACAGGTACAGTAGCTACACAACACAACACAATATTAAGACACCAATGATAATCAGTTGACCTATTATGAGTTAAAACCACAACATAAACCAAACATGAATACTTTACATTGAGGTAAAAATGTAGAGAAGTGGAGTTTTAAGCACAGGAATCAATTGTGTCTAATTTTTGTTGAAGTTGGTGTTCTGAAATCTTTTTTCCAGTACTCCGACTGATGGTTGACCTGCAAGACAGCAGTTGTTTACATTCGCCACTTAGTAAAATATGTCTTTTATAACAAGCAAAAGAAATACACAAGCACGGAGAGACCACACATGTTTATTGACAGAACTTTTAATAAATGTTAAATCAACATTACAATATATATTAAATTACCAGTCTACTATTAAATTACTAAATCTACTTTTAGTAATAAAATGTCTCTTTCAGTTTAAATAAATATTGCTTCCTACAAAAGTATTAAAATACATTATAAAAAATATTCATAGTTATTCACTTGCTCGCTCAAAAACAGATTATTATGCTGCTTAATACGCACTTTTAAAATTTGTAAATAATTAACAATGTTCATTAAAATTACGGTATTATGCACTTACACAACTTTGCCAAATTGTTCCCGGGGAAAAATAGGAGCTGTGCCAATGTGGGGTCGAATGGCTGAGTTAATTATTTAAAGCAGGGTCTTTTCTTTCATTATCAAAAATCGCGTATAGCCACTCCGACATTTCATTTTCACCGTATTCCATTCAGCAATTTTCATTTCGTTGCTACTTGCTTGTACGTGTATTGCTTTTTTTCGAAGGTTTCTCGTAAATACATAATGATGTATAATGTCCGCATGGATAGGAAAAAATCCTTTTACAATCCATTCTCTTCCTTCTATCCTCCATAAAGAAGAACGTCCATTTCTTTTTTCTTTTTTTTCAGAGCGACGCTCCAAGTGTTGCGAGTGAAGGCACGCAAGGTACTATCTAAGACTTTGAAATTATTGTACAAACTATTTAAAACCTCCTTTAAAATTTTATTTAAAGTAAACATGTTTTATTCATTACAGAGGAACAAAGTCAATTACACGACGAGCAAGGTGAGTTGGGAAAACCTATGAAATGATAGACTGTTACATAAATTGTGAACCAATGCTAATATAAATGATTTGTTTCTTTTTAGATCCTGATTATGATATAAACCGGGAAAACCGGCAAGAAGGTAAGATTTTCAATAATATAACTGCTGTTTGTTTAACTAAACTGGCTACAAAATTAAAAGTGATTAATAATTTGAAATTTTAATTTTACAGAACCCAGACGAAATGAAAGAGGTATGAATTTTCCTTATTCTACTTTTCCAAATATTCCAGACCTACAAATACCAATTTTTAAACCATTTCCTTTTCTCACATATTTTCTTTTATTTCAAAACGGTAATTCTGATCTCTCGCAAAATAGTTTTCATTACATGCAATATCAGTACAGGCAAATAATACCTTCAACACTGGATTTGAAATAAAACAAATGTAACTCGGGATACTGTATAAGCATCTTTTCATACCATAATCTATTCTTTCTTTTACTCGTTCAGACTACCAGAATTAAAGAGTAATCGTGCAATTGATATATAAAAAAATTGATATTACAATAATTCTGTTTAAGAATCTATTATGTGTAGTTGTTTGAAAAACATTTTAATTTGGCGTAATTACATGGAATTCTATTTATTTATTTATTTATATTACTTACATTTTAGTACAATGCACTAAATGTGGCATCCTTGGCCATGTGGTCGAAAAGTACCATTTACGTAAGTTCTATATGTGTGTCTATACCAAACCTATATGGTACTCAATCATTCTATTTAAAAAAAACTACTTTTTTATTTCTATTATTAAAGGAGTTGTGTGTTGGTTATGCCGCAAAAGGGGGCACATCGCAAGATGTTGCCCCAGAGGAGGCCGGACAGCTGTCACGTGATTGTCACGTGAATTTCCTGACCAATGAATTGGCTTCATTTTCTCATCGTTCTCGAAATGAAAATTTTGCATTGGACTTGGAAATGCCCAATATTACGCTATTGTTATTCAATTTTTTCTTTAAAAAAGCAACGATATCGATTGATATATTGTTGGACTATCCATATCTGCAGGATTTTGCAAGGTAAATGTATTTTTCTACTTTATTTTGATCGTTTATGTAAGCCATTTGGTCTAAAGCGACGACCCCACTTCCGGTTTGTCAACAATCTTCAAACCAAAACATCTCGAATCCCAACGGTTCGAGTTCTCTAATTTTTGCGTAATAAGTTGGAGAAATGTCTAATCTTTGATTCTATCCCCGATGACCCACTCACTCGGTTTTCGAGATATTCGCCGTTGAACTGACCATGGTATTTCGGCTTTTGCTAAGATGGCGCCTAATAATTTAAGAGAGCCTTTCGCCACTAAAACTTGTTTTATTCTCAAGAATTTTGGAAGTTTCCTAATATTTCGAGCTTTATTCTTTAGAGTAAGTGTAGAATGAGTGGTGGACAATTATTAAACTGTATAAAAAGCTGTATAAAAGCACCATCATTCTGGAAAAATTGTATACATACCAGGCCTACATACATTACATTCTGTAAATATTATTACATAATGTACTGAACTTTCTTAAAGATCTGCTATATATGTATACAGGCCTGATATGTATAGATATTTTTTATATATTAAATAACATTGTGTTCCATGACAGCAGTATGATTATTAAAATTGATGTGTGGATTATTTGTAGTTTATTATTGTGAATAATATATTGTAGTTGTAGTATTTTTTATTTTTTGCTAATTTGTTATAATGTGTTGTTGTTTGTATTGTTTTTCAGTATACAAATATTTATTATCCCTTTTGCCCCAGTTGTCCATTTCAACTGAGTCAGTGATGTAGGAAGCAAGCTGATGGGGTGGGGGAAATGTACACTTTCAAAAGTACCTTGTTTCAGTGCAGAGCTTCAAAATGACCCTTGAGGCACATGTCTTCTGATAAAGGGCTTCTGATAAAGGGCTTTTTTGTTTCTAACCAAGTGGTTGGGGGTGGGGGTGGTGGTGGCATGTGCCCCTGTGTCCACCCCTTGGTTTGTACACCCATGAAGTGAATACAATAGTTTTAAGGCATGAAAGAGAAACTCCATCTCACATCGTATTTTTTACAGGAAGTGAAGAGATACAGTACAGATGCCAGTGTTGGAAGAACTTACTTTGGTGGTGTTTTGGGAGTGCCCAGGCACGAGCACCAATCTGAACTGGATTTTTACAATGATAAATTGATGGATTCTCTTTTACTATCTAAGATTCAAATAATATGTAGTTTGAAGTTTTGCATGTTGTATAATTACATAAGATAATGCATAATAATTGTGGACATAACTAATAAAATTTTAACACAAAAGTATTATCTTGCATATTATTATACAATCCAAATGCTGGGTCTGGCTACTGCGTGTACATACTGATAAACAGTGAACTATGTCTAAGACAGACACCCTTGGACTGGACCAGGGGCGGATCCAGAAATTTCCATACGTTAGTCAAAATGTTAGTTGTCAACACTCATGGGGAGGGTTGTATGATTCCTCATAACGCCCCCCCCCCCCCCCCCCTAAAAAAAAAAGCGGCTGTTTCGCCCCATATCAGGGCTCATCAGCATGTTTAGGCACACATAGCTAATACCATAATATAATTATGACAAACTCGTGATTCCGACATGCAATTTTGGCAGCCTGGCAGGTTATGATCGTATTACACCAGACCATGCTGTCGGTCTATTGTTAGCCTAACAAAATAGACTAAATACAAATATACAATGCCACTTATTTTGTTTGGTGAATAAATATATAGAATAATCGATACCTAAGTCGAAATCTTTAGCTGGTATTAATTGATATAATGCTGCTTTTATGATGCATTTATATGATTTAGATATTAATAACCTTTTGACCGCAGAAATATGCTAATTTGGGTAAATTCCATCGAGATTATTTACATATACAAGCCTAAATATTAAAATCGGCGCACAGCTTGTTCTGTTAATAGACATTCTAAAACAAGACAAAATATGTTTAATTTACCTTATAGCAGTACAGGACTTGTTCTTTTGATCTCGAACACACTTCGGGATTAAAGTCTCGGCACCAAAATTTCTACTGAGGCAGAAGTTCGTGCTGTTTATCGCATTCAAAAGCTCTTCAACAGAACTCTTCGGCGAAGCGTCGATTCGCTTCATCAGATCAGCATAAATTTCTTGTAGACATTTTTGATCGTTCCCCGCAAACGCGGACTGAACAGTATCGTAAATACTACAAGACATTGCTGTTTAAATTCTTTCTATTCTAACGTGGGACATCGAAATGAACCTCAGTGGCCAAGCAGCGATCAGAAAGACTGTATTCGTCAGCCCTTGAATGTATACAGCAACAACATATCCCACGCTGCGAATCGGTCAAGATCGGTAAAAAAATGTGACCAATAAGAATACGAATATTTTTTGAATTAGCCAATCAGATAGCTTGTATACGAGCCCCTGATTCCTAAATCGGTCAGAACTCCCCACAGATCGGTCAAAATTGCTGATCTCTATGGAGATGAGCATATTGACCAATCAGATGGCTAGAATCTGACTCAGATCGGTCAAAACTCACGCGTAAGTCCGCTGTTCGTTGACTTGATAATATTACTTTACAGAAACTCAGCCGCAGCATGAAGTGATAACTGGACTACAATGGTGCCGCTGCTTGAAAATAGATAACTGGACTATCATTCGAATTTTAATTAATTAACTATTTAACTCCGCAATTTTTACGTTAGTCGCGTGACTGGTTTGACGACCCCTAGATCCGCCCCTGGGCTGGACATTGTCTGTCTTATAGTTCATTCACATGTCTACAATGTCTACCTTAATTAATAAAGTAACTTTTCTGATGCCATCTCTAAATGTGCCAAAGTTGATGTTTTCTTGGCAGGGGGGGTGCTTCACTGCAAAAATGTTGGACCAATGTTAAAATGTTAACAATGCCCCTGATTGAATACCTGTATCGGTGTCAATACAGTGGTGCTTTAGAAGTAACCAAGATCAATATTGAGACAAAACATTTTAATTTTATTCAAGTTCCTTATTTACATATATATTGAGGATACAGGAAATACACTTTATTTGATAAAATAGAAATATTTCACCAGTCCAGTTTTATACCAAATTTATCAATAGATTCTGGAGGCAATCCAATAAATTATCTCGATTTTTAATTCACCTTAAAGTGCCTCTATGGCCTGTGGGATCTTTACATATTTAAATAACTTAGGTTAAAAGAAAATGTTTCTCAAAAATATTAAATCCCCGCCCAGTAACAGCGCTCCAAAGTTGGCCAAATCAGCCCAAATCGCGCCATTTTGAAAGTAGACCGTTTGTCCTGGGCCTGGGCTCTAATTGATAGAGCTACGTCACAATCGGAACGGAAGTCAGACCATAAGACAATCCACCAAAATAAAAAGGACAGATAATCTTCGATCTGCGCGCAGTTTATGGAAATTATTTTGAAATAGAGACTTGCCGAAACTGTATTCGTGGAGCGACTAATAATTTAAAGGTAAGTACATTCGATTATTTCTGTATTTTCATTAAATAGTGAGTTAAATTGCAGACTTTTGATGTTGTCATTGTTAAAATGGCGCATGTAACAATCATTTCCGAAACATGCAGTCAAAACTAACCCTGTAACTAAAAAATAAACATGTTTTGTGCTTTTTGGTCACAATATTTGGAATCCCAAGTGGAATATCTACAAAACTTTCGATAACTTTATATCAGTTTACTCGCCTATTTGACAAAAATGCTCATTGGTCTGACGAGTACGACATCATCGCCATTGTTGTCGAAGCTCTGCTCGCAGTCAAAACTAACCCTGTAACTCAAAAATAAACATGTTTTGTGCTTTTTGGTCACAATATTTGGAATCCCAAGTGGAATATCTACAAAACTTTCGGTAACTTTATATCAGTTTACTCGCCTATTTGACAAAAATGCTCATTGGTCTGACGAGTACGACATCATCGCCATTGTTGTCGAAGCTCTGCTCGCAGTCAAAACTAACCCTGTAACTCAAAAATAAACATGTTTTGTGCTTTTTGGTCACAATATTTGGAATCCCAAGTGGAATATCTACAAAACTTTCGGTAACTTTATATCAGTTTACTCGCCTATTTGACAAAAATGCTCATTGGTCTGACGAGTACGACATCATCGCCATTGTTATTGTCGAAGCTCGCAGCATAGAAAATCCAGAATATATTGTCTTCTGGATTGTCTATGCTTGCAGTCAAGACTAACCCTTGCCTCAGAATCTTGTGTGCACAGTTTGCAAAACTGACTCTATTTGTAAACCAGCATAATATGTTACATATGTAATATACTATAACCTAATGTCTACATGTATGTGCATGTACAGTATATCTAACTAATACGATATCAATTTTATTAATTTTATCAATTTTATTATTTGCTGCTTTAAGCCTTCTATTCCTTGACCATCAAACTGTTGAATAACATTATCAAGAATTCTAAGTGTCCAGGAATGATCTTTGTAAACAGTCACTGACTTTGTTATCATGGGATCCTTCAATCCTTGGCACAGTCTTTCTTTCTTTGTTGCAAGTAAACAACTTTTAAAGATTCTTCATCGCCTTCACTAATGTCCAATCAAAAGGAAGACCAATGCTATTAATGGTGTTAACTAAACTGAACAAAGAGAATGGACAAGGATATTAACAATATAATGCAAGAAATTAAAGTTTGTATCTCCAATCCTGTCATTTATAATATGAAGAAAAAGTTAGCAATCTTTTATGTATAATAATAATAATAATAATAATAATAATAATAATAATAATAATAATAATAATAATAATAATAATAATAATAATACTTTATTCATCAAATACCAATACAGGCACATATGAAAAGATATTTACATAAAAGTACAGAACGTACAACGTATGTATGAAGATATTTAACGATGTGTTTTGTCAATATCTATATGATAAAGCTTAAAATATAATTATAAGCTTTCTTTTCTTAATATAATACAATACTGTACATGCTGGATTATCACATAATATTTATACAATTTAAGATGGAGTATTTAGGCTAATTTACCTGCATATAGGTCTCCTTATTTTCCATAGTGGTACAATAATTTGGCTTCCAAATGGCTTCTTTCTTCTTTAGAAATAATTTTTTTTCCACTGAGTAGCCCCTTTTGTAAGGCATCTTTAATAAAATTGATATGGTATTAGTTAGATTTTCTGTACATGCACATACATGTAGACATTAGGTTATAGTAGATTACATATGTAACATATTATGCTGGTTTACAAATAGAGTCAGTTTTGCAAACTGTACACACAAGATTCTGAGGCAAGGGTTAGTCTTGACTGCAAGCATAGACAATCCAGAAGACAATATATTCTGGATTTTCTATGCTGCGAGCTTCGACAATAACAATGCCGATGATGTCGTACTCGTCATTTCAACAGTCAAGACCAATGAGCATTTTTGTCAAATAGGCGAGTAAACTGATGTAAAGTTACCGACAGTTTTGTAGATATTCCACTTGGGATTCCAAATATTGCGACTAAAAAGCACAAAATATGTTTATTTTTGAGTTACAGATTGTTACATGCGCCATTTTAACAATGACACCATCAAAAGTCTGCAATTTAACTCACTATTTAATGAAAATACAGAAATAATCGAATGTACTTACCTTTAAATTATTAGTCGCTCCACGAATACAGTTTGAAAATCTTGATGGCAAGTCTCTATTTCAAAATAATTTCCATAAACTGCGCGCAGATCGAAGATTATCTGTTTTTGTGTCTACTGCGCATGCGCAGTAGCACTACTGCGCATGCGCAGTAGCACATTATGCTATGAGCTGTTGAGTTTGCTTGTATCACTACGTCACAAACGAACGGAACGCGACGAAAGTTCGCCGAAACTGGCCCGAAAGGTCACCATTTGTTTTGCTCACGAGGTGTTGAGGTCGTCAAACGTATTTTGTTCGTTTGCTCAATGCCGTGCACGATAAAGTATTAATTCTTTTTTGTTTATCGGAGCCGTTGTGTTCGCACAAACCAAGAGTTCGGTCAGGCGACTCAGGCGCTATTTACGTGGAGATGTATAGAAAGGGAATCAAGCTTTTCCAAGATGGCGGCACGAACGAGGAGAAGGTGAGTCTGTTTATTCGCTTTCAGAGTTTAATAATAAAAGTATTTCACAACAATCATATAAAAAATATCAACATGTAACAAAGTTATAAACATGCTATAGAAAATATACAAGCCAAAAACTTAAAGTAACGCAGATAGATATAGAAGAATAAAATAATTTGTTGACAGGAAAACTCTTTAATCAGTATATAATGCTATAATACAACCATACTTTAATTACTGTTGTGAAGTTTGGAATGTGTTTGGTGAAACCCAGTCTACACGTTTACAAAAACTTCACAACAGGGCTGCTCGTATTATAGCAGATTTACCCAATGAAGTAAGCCAAGAAACTGCTTTAAATGCATTAGGATGGGAACCACTAAAACAACAGAGGGAAAAGGCAAAAGCTAAAATCATTAAGATATTAAACAATATGGGGCCAGAATGTCTGAACAAACTATTTACTTTCAGGCAAAATCTTCGTGACACTTCTTCTAAAGTGAGTGTGTTTGCCACAACCACGAACAAACAATATGAAAAAAAGTCATATGTTTGATGGCGCCTCAATATGGAATTCCCTACCATCAAACATAAGAGATAGTAAATCCTTTTCAAGCTTTAAACGAAAAATTGCTACTTATGTTGATACAAACTAAGATTTTCTCTATATCTATGTAAATACCGAAACTACCAATGTAATATAGCTAAGTACTGTTCTGTTATTTTCGTTCTGTTTGTAAATAATGTAATTTTGCTTTTAACTTTGTTGTTTTTGCCTCAAATTTGTAATTCCTTACCATTATATATTACTGCTATTAACACTATCTCTTCTTTTGAGAAACAATTATGTGATTACCTATTTAATTATTATATTTGAATATAGTTGAACATGGTCATAACATCAGAGCTAGCTGTTTAACAATGTTAATTGTTATGGTAAACTGTACTCTGTTGTAAATGAGGAGGTCACTTAGCACAAACTTGGGGGGCTTTCCATTTACACGGTTAGACCGGTCAGTCCGGTTAAATGGAACACGATTCGTTTGAGACCTGGGATGGTCTGACTGGAAAATTTGGTCCTAATCAAAAGCAAGTCCATTCTGGCCGGACTGATCGGTCTAACCTTGTCAATTGGAAAGCTCCCTTGGTTTTCGAGGTCTCCTCAAAAATTCCTTCCTTCGAACATGTCCACAAACAATTTTTTAAACAATTCTTTTCAATTTACTTTAGATATCTAATTATTTGAACTTTAATTCTGTGAACGAGGTGACCTTTACACAAGCTTTAGCCTCTTGAGGTCTCCTCACCAACTTGTATTTTTCTTTATTTTGTAAATAGTTTGGTTTTGGCAAATAAACCATTTATTCAATTCGCCTCTATTTTTGGACACTGGTGTTCTGGGCATGCATGGGGGTCACAATTGTAACCAGGCCCCACCCTAGTTAGTAGAAGTTGGCAAAATTTGACTGTTTTTCCTCCGATTGGACCCGAAACAAATACCAAATGGCATCAAAATCCATCGAGGATAAAGGGGTCATGCAACAAAGGGTTAATTTAGAAAAACTAAACCTAAAAATCCTAAAAATACTCACCGGTAAAAAGTATTTTTGTGAAAAACATTTATATCACGAATACAGTAAAAGACAGCAAACGGCCATTTTGCTAAAAATTTTGCATTCTGCTATGGATGAAAGAATCTCTTGTGCAAGCCCTTCTCCAGTTTTGTCTGTCACCTCTTTCACTTGAACAAGTCTTTCTGCTGGTGTGCCATCTTTATCCAAATAACGGACAGCAACTGCTAGTTGATCTTTGTTTGATACATCAGGAGTGGTATCAGCCATCACACAGTATATTCCAGCGTCAGACACTTCAGCTGCTATACTATCACGAACAGCATCAGCCAAGAGCTGTATGAATTCGTTCTGAGACTTGGTCTCATGTCCTTGCTTTTCAGCCAGTGCTTCAGAGCAGGATTGTGCCTACTTACTAGACGAGTAATTTGTTGAAAATTGCCTTCTGTATCATCACCATCGCCTCGGAATGCTAAACCCTGTCGCGCTAGTGTACGACAAAATTGTTACCACTTCGTTATTTTGCTGTCGAAGTTTTTCCTCTGCCAAAAGAGACGCGCGTCTTTCCTGGTCTGGTAGTATGTCTACATGGGAGTCAGTCTTCGTAAATCTGATGAAATCCATTACTGCCGCTTTGTGCGAATCACTTGTAAAATGGGCGAGGAGCTTTCCATCTTTGTTTCTTCCTTGGCTACCTTTCATTTTGGACCATTGACTATTGCCCTTTGTCCAGGAAGGATCTGCTTTGCTGCGGCCAGGACCTTCTGGAAAAAGTGAGCATATGAAGCAGAATGCAGCGTCTTTTGACACACTATATTCCAGGTGGGGAAACTCATTGTACCAAGATGCCGAGAATTTGCATTGCTTTGAACTGGTATCTGGCGTTCTTTTTCTAGGGAATGAGGTTAGACATGGCTGGCATGGCCCACGTGTTATCAGATAGTTTTTCTGGTTATCTGTTAACGTTGGTGGTCTTTTTCCAGGATCGTGATTAACAAGATCGTCTGCTTTGTTGGAGACACATTCAAAGTGGTTAGCTTGCTGGTACTCTGTCAAGACTCTTTGGGCTTCTGCATGCATGTCTGACGCCAGCCTCGAAATACGTTCTGATACATCCACAGCTTGTACAAGAAAATCCGATGGGTTGAAATTTTCATCTTTTATCTTGGAAACTATAGTTTGCATTTCTAATGTCAGATCTCCTAGCACTGACTCTTTCCCAGCACATACCACCCAGCTTGAGCTTTGGTCCTTTGAGGCAAACTGACATGCCTCAGGATTATCTGCAGCTAGTTCAGGATCTTCGCTCGAAGATTGAGCTTCAGAAGTACCCTCTTCTGAAATTTCCAGATTCTCATCAAACATTTCAGTCTCATCTTTATTTCGAAGCGAGACATTGAAGCTTAGATGCCTGTCACTGTCAGTACCACTTTCAAATCCCTGGGATTCAGGAATACCCCCTCCTAACATTACCACACACTCATTACCAATTTCAATTTCTTGCTCTTGAAGCTGGACTTCAATGTTTGCCTGTCCTTCACTTTCAATTCCTTGAGATGCAGTGGACTCAGTAGAACCAATTGTCCCTGTCTCAGTTGCCACTGTTGTAGCTTCATTTTTGTCTGACTCTTGTATTACAACAAACTTGTGCATTGACCCAGCTATCCTTGCCAGTTCTTCAGCTTTACGCTTTCTTGCTCTTTTCTTTGCTGCTCCTGAAGAGCTTGGAAATCCTTCAGCAGACATCTAAATGAAGTACAATATGCACTGCCAACTGTAGTTACATTACCCAGGAATGTTTGCCAATATTGTGTTAAATATGCCACTATTCATAATAGTTCATTAAAGGGCAAGGCAACTATTTAATGTGATTACATTACTTTGACACTAGTCCAAAACAGTAACTATTTCTTTCTTACTTAAAAATGTTGTACCGACTATAATTAATATACATGTAAAATAAATTAGGGGTCTTAAAAAAGCCTTTATATGATTCTAGTAGACCCCTAGCCATACATGTACAATAATTTTCAACTTTATGTAATAATAGAATATGTATATTTTATATATAAATAAATAAATACATAAATATATATATATATATACAACTTATAGCATTTAACTTAAAGCATTGTGAGATTCAAGTAACAAGGCAAAGAAAGTAAAATCAGGGCTCATACAGTCATACATATTTAGTGACAAAGGACTTTTGTGTTAAGTAACTGCAGATGGGCCATCTGAACAGTGATGAAGGCCCATGCGCTCTATCTCAATTAGGAACACAGTTAATATTTAAAGGGCCCCAGGCCCCCAGGCCTTGGCGAATAATCTCAAATAATGCAGCGTCAGTTGATCGCAGTAAATTCGACAGTATGAACAGTATAACGATACTCAGTAGATTCTAATTTCTACCAACATGTTTACGAACATTCCACAACGTCAGCGAAAGTTTGAGCTTCTCAAATAAGTCAAATTATTTGTCATACTCAAGTCAAGTGTCCCATCACAGCATCACCAAATGGTCCAAATCAGGTGTTTCTTACCATTTTTATTAAACACTTTATGCAACAAACAAACAAACAAACAAAACAAACAAATACATAATAATACAAATAAAACAAATAAAAAGTTACCTTCGTATATGTAGATTATCAATGTGGATAAGTGGATTTTCTGGATAAGAACGTTCGTTCATGCCAATCTCGTTCCCAGAGCCTGCGATCCTTTTGGCCGCAGCTCGGCAGTTACTAGCCTGGGACTAGTGAGAGGAGTCTCCGGGTTGATCGCTGAAATATAGGGACCCTTCATTACTGATATAAGGGATTTTGATCAACGATTCACTGAAATAGGGTCCCTTCATAACTGATATAGGGAACTTTGATCGCTGAAATAATAAGGGCCCTTCATAACTGATATGGGGACTTTGTCACTAAAATAAAGGGCCCTCCGCCCTTCATAACTGATATAGGGAACTTTGATCGCTGAAATAATAAGGGCCCTTCATAACTGATATGGGGACTTTGTCTCTAAAATAAAGGGCCCTCCGCCCTTCATTACTGATACAGGGAACTTTGATCACTGAAATAGGGCCCCTTCATAATTTCATTTGGGGGGGGGGGTGTTACCCCACCCCCACCCCACCGCCCCTGAGACACTGAGTTTAAAAATATTTATTTCACTTTACAAATATGTCATTTATTTAAAACATTTTTCTAGGACTGGGATGCCTACTTATCGTTATAGGATAAGGTCTGCTCCTGAAATCATATCTAGGTATTCTCACTTTATAAGCATTATGAGGTTCATTCCTGGGAACCATTAAGATGTGAGGGTCTTCGCCTTGATTATTATTGACTGTTGTTTCATGTGAATCTTCATCAGAAGAAGTTTGATATTTATCATAGTCATCTGAGTCGGCTTCCGAAACGTCCGAGTCGTTTTCTCCTGAATCACTTTCATCTCCAGTTAACCATTTTTGCAAAGGTTTCGGCTTTGGGTATTCAACAGTTGGAGGAGGAGTTAGAAAATATGGTTTAGCTACGCTAGGTTTAGACGGAGAATCTAACGGAAGGTGTTCAGGTTGCTGGGGTTCAGGTTTTTGAGGCTTCTGTGGGGTCTTTGTCAAATTTTGTATAACTTTTAGTAGCTTTGTTTGAAGATTAGTTTGAATTAGATTCTGCTGGTTCTGCAGCTGTTGTTGGAATGTCAGAAAACGATCGAGTTGATTAGAGTATAGGATGTTCTTTTCATCGGGTGTTAATTGTGGTGTTTGTACAATATCTCGCATTAGCTGTTTTGTATTGTACATAGCGTTGACGATTGGAGGTTGCTGATACGATTTCTTTTGAATATATCTGCTTATGTTCTACTGCAGGACGGAGCTATTTTCTTCAGGTAAAACATTTGTCTTGAGACGATGATCGTCATCCGTAGTCGGCTTCAGATCAAGCATTAAATAACCATGAGGGCGACTTGTGGCTTCCTCGTAGCTCTTCATAAACTCTTCAACATGTCCAAGATTCACTTGTCATGCCAAAATACGATACAGTGTGCGTTGAGGCTGATGTTTCTGGTTTCCTTTCCTTGGTGAAATATATTCAGTTCAATGCCCGGTATAGTTTTGATCATCTCAAGATACATGGGTTGCCACTGACCATAACACCAAATGATACGTTCAGGAGGGGGGGTTGATAGTTGTTCTTGCATTCTCCAGAAGAGTTTTTACCCATACGGTTTTACCACTCTGAGTACACCCTGCAACAATACACGTAAATGGATGCTGCAGGACTGTGGATCCATTGACGAGAGGAACTGTCTGTCGTATTTGTTTTGTCGATGATCTATGAACCATCTTCATGTGACGGAGGAGATTACTTGAATTAGCGAAAGATTTTCCACAAACTTCACAAACGTATGACATGTTTCAGGTATGACGGTCATATAAGAAATGAATATTTTTCTATTGGCCAACCTTGTTTATAGTGATTCAACACAATAGTCCTAAGACTATAGTCCTAAGTCCTAAGATTATAGTCCTAAGCCCTAAGACTATAGTCCTAAGACTATAGTCCTAAGTCCTAAGACTATATAGTCCTAATATTATAGTCCTTATAGTCCTAAGACTATAGTCCTAAGTCCTAAGACTATAGTCCTAAGTCCTAAGGCTGTAGTCCTAAGTCCTAAGACTATAGTCCTAAGCCCTAAGACTATAGTCCTAAGACTATAGTCCTAAGTCCTAAGACTATATAGTCCTAAGATTATAGTCCTTATAGTCCTAAGACTATAGTCCTTATAGCCCTAAGACTATAGTCCTAAGTCCTAAGACTATAGTCCTAAGTCCTAAGGCTGTAGTCCTAAGTCCTAAGACTATAGTCCTAAGTCTTAGGACTATAGTCTTAGCTATTGTGTTAAATCACTATAAACAAGGTTGGCCAATAGAAAAATATTCATTTCTTATATGACCGTCATACCTGAAACATGTCATACGTTTGTGAAGTTTGTGGAAAATCTTTCGCTAATTCAAGTAATCTCCTCCGTCACATGAAGATGGTTCATAGATCATCGACAAAACAAATACGACAGACAGTTCCTCTCGTCAATGGATCCACAGTATCCATTTAGCATCCATTTACGTGTATTGTTGCAGGGTGTACTCAGAGTGGAAAAACCGTATGGGTAAAAACTCTTCTGGAGAATGCAAGAACAACTATCAACCCCCCCCCCCCCTCCTGAACGTATCATCTGGTGTTATGGTCAGTGGCAACCCATGTATCTTGAGATGATCAACACTATACCGGGCATTGAACTGAATGAAGGAATGCCTACGAAGATCGACTCGGAAGATTTTCTTGATGTTTCGAGGCGAAACCTTATTGTCCTAGATGATCTTATGGATCATTCAGGAGGAGATAAGCGCATTGAGAACTTATTTACCAAGGGAAGCCATCATAGGAATCTCTCAGTGATCTATATTGTTCAAAATATATTTCACCAAGGAAAGGAAACCAGAAACACCAGCCTCAACGCACACTATATCGTACTCTTCAAGTCTCCGAGGGATAAGCAGAAAATTTCTATTTTGGCACGACAAGTGAATCCTGGACATGTTGAAGAGTTTATGAAGAACTACGAGGAAGCCACAAGTCGTCCTCATGGTTATTTAATGCTTGATCTGAAGCCGACTACGGATGACGATCATCGTCTCAAGACAAATGTTTTACCTGAAGAAAATAGCTCCGTCCTGCAGTAGAACATAAGCAGATATATTCAAAAGAAATCGTATCAGCAACCTCCAATCGTCAACGCTATGTACAATACAGAACAGCTAATGCGAGATATTGTACAAACACCACAATTAACACCCGATGAAAAGAACATCCTATACTCTAATCAACTCGATCGTTTTCTGAGATTCCAACAACAGCTGCAGAACCAGCAGAATCTAATTCAAACTAATCTTCAAACACAGCTACTAAAAGTTATACAAAATTTGACAGAGATCCCACAGAAGCCTCAAAAACCTGAACCCCAGCAACCTGAACACCTTCCGTTAGATTCTCCGTCTAAACCTAGCGTATAGCTAAACAATATTTTCTAACTCCTCCTCCAACTGTTGAATACCCAAAGCCGAAACCTTTGCAAAAATGGTTAACTGGAGATGAAAGTGATTCAGGAGAAAACGACTCGGACGTTTCTGAAGCGGACTCAGATTACTATGGTCGTCAAGAAAATGATAAATATCAAAATTCTTCTGATGAAGATTCACATGAAACAACAATCAATAATAGTCAAGACGAAGACCCTCACATCTTAATGGTTCCCAGGAATGAACCTCATAATGCTTATAAAGTGAGAATACCTAGATATAATTTCAGGAGCAGACCTTATCCTATAACGATAAGTCGGCATCCCAGCCCTAGAAAAATGTTTTAAATAAATGACATATTTGTAAAGTGAAATAAATATTTTCAAACTCAGTGTCTCCTGTTATTCTGGTCGTCCAAACTTGCCCTTCTCGCCTAGACTTGCCCAAGCGCTTACAGGGGCGCAACTAGAAAATATCGAGCGCAGGGGTTGAACGCAAGAAAAGGCAAAGTCGTTCAGTATTCTAAACAATTTGGGACTAGAAGCCAGTGGCGTGGGAAGCGGAGATTCTAGGGGGGTCCGGGGGAATGCTTCCCCGGAAATGTTTTGAATTTTGGGTCTCTGAAACGGCATTTCCTGCATTTTTAGGACGCTTTTCTCGTATTTTCGGGTTCGGAAATTTTTATTTTGGTCTCGCATTTATGCGGAGAATTGTATTGCGTGCTACAACACGATTAATTATCTGCTTATCTAATGTCTAACCTAGTATTAGAGGTCTCACAAAAAGGGCAGGGGTTGCAACCCCCAACCCCCCCCCCCCTCCCCCCCTAGTTGCGCGCCTGGGCCTTAATCCTCTTAATGTCCCCTAATGAGTTTCTCTTTTGTCTCCTGCACGTGCACTGAAGATAAATATGCAAATATCACACTTAGGGGGCTTTCCATTTACACGGTTAGACCGGTCAGTCCGGTTAAATGGAACACGATTCGTTTGAGGCCTGGGATGGTCTGACTGGAAAATTTGGTCCTAATCAAAAGCAAGTCCATTCTGGCCGGACTGACCGGTCTAACCTTGTCAATTGGAAAGCGCCCTAAGTAACAGAAAGCGTAGTAACGCTTTCAAAGTAATAAATCGCTTTGCCTTTAGTTCATATTTCGACATTTAAAATTGTTCTTTTCATGACTTCTCGAATTGATTCTTCATCCAAGGATTCGTATACTCTATACACTAGGGTTGATAAGCGATAATTCGACCAAAACTGTCAACATTCATCTCTTCGTAAATAATACTCCGATTACTCGGCAAGTTATCTCCACTGATTTGGTCACTGATGCTGCCAATCATGTCACAGGCGTTCGTCATGCGTGCGTCACGCGTGAGTCATGCGTGAGTCACTGTGAATATTAATGAGGCGACATCCCTTTGTATGCTATATGGGGGGGGGGGGGGGTCCATCTACTTTCGTTTGATTGACATGTTTTTAATTTTAACATAATATTATATAACTTAACAGCTAGTCATATAAACTTCAACTTGTGTTTAAATATAGCTATAACAAATATAAACGTTCTTTAAACGCAAATGATATTAACTATTTAAGAGAATAAGAATAAAAACAACAAAAACTGAAAAACTCAACTATCCGTGTCGTAAAAGTTTTATAGCGTATACATATTAAAAGTTCATTAGATTGCTGCATGCATGCAAAATACATACACAAACACAAACACAAACACAAACACAAACACAAACACATATACACACAACACGATAGCAATATATCTGCTGCGCAGATACAAAAAGCCCCGTTTCAACTCGCGTGTCAATCTCGTTCCCAGAGCCAAATATGCCCGGCCGCGCCGGCAAATCAAATGGCTCTGGGACAATCCATTTGAAATACACGAAAAAGTGTGTATTTTGGGGCATGCGCAGTTGGTATTTTTGTACCCAGACCCACGAAAACCAGCACGGCCGTTCAATATTCTGTTAACACCTGCATTCACTTTACTTACCCGTATGGTTGGTTAGGTGCAGACGGGGGGGTTCACCGACTTACCAGACGCTTGTTATTACTTGGATTCAGGTCAGGATGCCCTGTTGTGATCTCCAATCTTGACCTGACCACCACCGTCTGCACCTATCACACCGATTTTATCGGTGGAAATAGCTTTTGATTAAAGGGAGGGATGGTGGGTATTTTCGAGAATTTCTTACTTCTTGTATGCTACGTCTTCGCTGTGCCGTCAACGGGCGCAATGATCAGCCAAGCGTGGTGTGCCTCTCTCATATTGCATTCTCGCCCCAAGCCCTGCGCAGTTCATTAGTTGTTAACCTTGGTTATCTAATAACCTCATTTAACACCTGCATTCACTTTACTTACCCGTATGGTTGGTTAGGTGCAGACGGGGGGGTTCACCGACTTACCAGACGCTTGTTATTACTTGGATTCAGGTCAGGATGCCCTGTTGTGATCTCCAATCTTGACCTGACCACCAAAAGTGATATATCCTACATAAATCACCCATCCAAGTAATCTATTCTTGGTGATCCCACAACTGCACCAAACCACTGTTACCATTTTTATCCGAAGATACCCAGATATCCTACAACGCCGATTCACATCCGAGTATGCTGAGCTGCACCACGTATGCTGTAGCGCCAATTTGGTGTCGTCTCGAGGTATGCTGACCTGCCAATCTGGGGCTGCACCCAGTGAATGCCAATCTGTGGCTGTACCCAGTGAATGCTAATCTGGGACTGCACCCAGTGAATGCCAATCTGGGACTGCACCCAGCTGTGAATGCCAATCTGGAACTTGCACCCAGTGTATGCCCATCTGGGGTTGCGCCCAGTATGCTAGACTGCCCATCAGGGGGTTGCACCCAAAATATAAATATGCTATTTTTTTTTTTATTTTTTTTTTATTAAAATCAACTAATTACTTGTGAGCCATGCGTGCTGCCATAGAGTCTAAAATTTCTGTAGGTGTTCTTATGTACAATTGGTAAGCGTTGCTTAGCCACCGTCCAAGAGTTTTGATCAAATGATCAGGAATTCCAACGGATGCCGCTGTCGATGCTGCGCCTATCCGGAAACTGTGACCAGAAGAGTTACCTTCGAGTCCTGCGCGTAACGCCATCGCCTTTAGCCATGTAGTTAATGTTGCTTTAGTCAACGGTAGACCATTTTGGTGCAAAAATAGCGAGCCGTTTCTTCCTCCGCGCTTGTGGAGATAGTGCACAACTGCCTTGACGGCGCATACGTGGGATTTAGACACTCCTATTCGCAGCACATGCCCTTTTCGAAAGGGATCCGTTTTTGAGCACTTTATTGTCACCATCAGTACATTTGGGTTATATTTGCTGTCGACCTTAATGTCGCTTAACGCAAGATGCACCCGCGAGTCGAATTTATTAGAGCTTGTAGTAATTTCCCCAGAGCGCAAAAAAACGTAAAAGGCTGTGCAGCACGCTGCCCAAAATAGAGTATCTTCGTATTTGTCCAGGTCGAGAAGCGGATAAAATCTTTCTAAAATCTCCAATGTGACGGGGAGACGCTGCCGGGTAGCACCACCTTGGGTACGCTTTATTCCCCTTAAGACACGTTCTAGTCGTAGACAATTGCTCAAAGGATTGGCCAAACCATGCTCGAGGTGCAAAGACCGCACACCTGCTAAATATACTTTCATCGACTCAGCTGTTAATGTTCGCGAAAGATGCGCTGCAAAAGTCATTAATGTCCATTCGCTTGCAGGTAGAGGGGACCCATTCTCGTTCACCGAGCGGCTCCAGTGACAAAACTCTAAGAATCTGCGTTGGGCAGTCGAATATGTTCGCCGAGTCGAGCCCACCAGACCTTGGCACATCAATTCCCTCGTCCTATTTGTCAGAGCTGCGATGTCAGCCGCGCTAGCAAATCTTGAGGTATGATCACGGGAGTCGGGTTGGCTTGCGGTGCCAGTCGGAAGAACGCCTGCATGTTAAAACGAGACAAAGCATCAGCCACCACATTAGTTTTACCTGGGACATGTGTAGCCATCAGTTTGAAATTATATCGCGCAGACACCAGAAAAAGCGCGCGAAGGAGGTGCATGATCTTGTCATCTTTTGAAGTGCCGGACGTGATGACAGCAACTACGCTCTCGTTGTCGCACAGGAACTGAACGCGTTTACGAGACCACTCCCTACCCCAAATATGGCATGCGAGCACAATGGGGTACATCTCCTTATAAGCGATGCCCAACGGCCGTTGTGAAGCCAACGACGACCCATTAAACCATTCGCCATTGTAATAGACCCCGTAACCTCTGCTTCCCGACGCATCAGATGCGAGAGACAAATTAGGCATTGGGGCCCACTCTGGCAAGTCGAAGAAATATACGCCATCCCACGTGGGTAAGAATTCCCGCCACCACGTGATATCCAGCTGGCACTGCTTATTTAAGCGTAAAAAAGGACGCAATGTCCGACCGCACGGCACCACCGAGCACGCATGATTCAACTTCCCCACCAAAGACTGGAGATCTTTAGGCTTGCACCATTTTTTGTCGCCCCACTCGAGTAGCAGCTGGATAAATTCGCTATGCTTATCAGGTGGGAGTCGTGCCGACATGGCAATAGAATCTAACTCGATTCCCAGGAAGACAATGCGGGTGGTAGGCCCTTCGCATTTTTCCGGCGATAGAGGGATGCCAAGGTGTTGCGCGGCGTGATTGATGGCTTTCAGCCGAGTCGCGCATATATCCGTACCTGCGGGGCCTAAGGTAAAATAATCGTCTAAATAATGTAAAAGTTCGCGAACGTCGTAATTATGAACCAAAATCCACTCAAAGAGGTCGGATAGACTATTAAAAATACCAGGTGCCGAGCGTAAGCCGAAGGGAAGAGACAAGTCGACATAGTACTGTCCTTTCCACTGCATGCCCAACAAAAACCTGTCCGATGGATGAACAGGGATTATGCGATAAGCGCTTCGAGTGTCAATCTTTCCCATTAACGCTCCCTTTCCTGTTTTGACAATTAGATCTATCGCATCTTTAACTCGGCAATACTGCAGGCTAAATTCATCTTTCTTTATACCGTCATTGACGCTATGTTCGAATGGGTATGAGAGATCCAGAATAAGTCGCCAGCCCTTGCCCTTTTTTGGAATAACTCCAAAGCGACTAACATGCAAATTCGTTATCGGAGGGGTGCTCGTAGGCCCAAACACGCGTCCCAGACCGACTTCTTTGCCAAGGTACTCGTCTATTACTGACGGGTGTTCATAAGCTGACGGACAGTTGGAAGTTGCCGATTTGAGTTGAGATAAGCGCGAGTGAAAACCAAGTTTAAAACCATAAAAACAACCATGTAATACGTAATTTACTTTCCGGCGATCCGGATGCGCAATTAATTGCGTCTCTAAGTTCGTTATGTTTATTGGTGAAACCACGTGGGCTTTTGGCAAAAGTTTGTTAAGCTTCCAAGGTGGTGAAATGACTCTTGCATAGTGTCCAAGTTCTACCGATTTTTGTTCATTTTGAGCGACCTCTGCGCTCGCGATCTCGGCCTGTTGGGGAACGTTCGCGATAGTTTCGACAGTTGATTGCCCGATGGGGTCCACCACATCGATTGCAGCTGTGACGAAATCTACATGATTCTCGCGGGCTGCTACACGAACCTGTATTCCACGTTCTGCATAATTCGCTGGCCTTATTGTCGCCCCACGCTTCGCGACGCCTCGCCCCTTGTGTCGCGGCCTTCCTGTCGCTAAAACCGATTGAGGTATGATAGCTATACAAATCGGGCTTCATTTGGCTCCTATCTCTGAGGTTCGACGCTGCGGCTTCGAGGCGAAATGCGCGATCGTAATTATACCAACACATGCCGCTGTAACGCTTGGCCATGCGTATAATGAGCGCCAAGTAAGCCAGCAGATCGCGCGATCGACCGGGGAAAGAAGTTGAAATCACCGCCACGTAGCTAGTAAAGCACTCCACCCATGTCAAAATATCTGACACCTCTTTCGCGCGGTGACTTTAGTAGCAGGCACGATCGCGCACCCTTCGATGGTAAATGAAGGCGATTCGGTCGTTGGGGCCTCTAAATTTTCTGGGAGAAGATCGGCCATCTCGAGAAACTTGTTTTCTAGTATTGTCGAAACGACTTTCGGTGGGATTAAGGCAGTTAGCGGCCCGGAGGGAAACGCTTGGCAATTTTGATCAGTTGTGAAGTTCAAGCGCCCCGTTTCGCCTATGTTTGCCCGAATGTTAGAGTTCCCTGCCTGATTCACCAGACTTAGCCCCACCGTGGTCGACTCTGGGTTCGCAATACCAACAAATGAAGGAGCAGTTAACATACCTTGCTGTGACGGCTGTGAATCGCTGGTCATACCTGAACGAGCCATGTCTGCGACTCCATATCTTTTCTCCGCGCTGCTTCCCGGGATGGTGTCGCCAAGTTGCTCGAGAGCCTGGATTCGTCCGTGTTGAGGTTCGCGGGACTGTTGATCGGGCGTACGTCCTGACTGTGGTCCATTCGCTTGCGCTACGGCTTGCGCTACCACTTCCACGAGGCCAGCTCGGAATTCAGTTGACAGGAAGGCAAGTGACCAATCGACGCTTGTTCGTGCGTGTGTCGCACCACCATTGCTACTTTCTCCGTCGTTCCCCGTCTCCATTTATATATTTTCGAGAATTTCTTACTTCTTGTATGCTACGTCTTCGCTGTGCCGTCAACGGGCGCAATGATCAGCCAAGCGTGGTGCAATCTCGTTCCCAGAGCCAAATATGCCCAGCCGCGCGGGCAAATCAAATGGGTCTGGGACCGGGACAATCCATTTGAAATTTGAAATACCATAAAAAGTGTGTATTTTGGGGCATGCGCAGTTGGTATTTTTGTACCCAGACCCACGAAAACCTTCAGCACCTGCCTCCTCCACAGGCCCTATTGCATCATGGACAGGACACACTGTTTAGAGGGCCTGCCAGATCCTGTAAACAAAATGGTGACCGATCCCATTATGCACAGCGAGACTAGGCCCTATATAGAGGCGATAGTTTTGAGAGGGCCTGCAAATTTTTTCCGGCCGCTGTTCAACAAACGTACGTCCAAGTTCTTTAAACACTGTGACCCACCAGGAAATTCGGTCTAAACTTTCTTACAGATCATGACAATGAAGAAACCAATATGTTTTAGAATTACCGACCTTCTGCCAATAATATTTTTAGTGACAAAAAGGAATTGAAGGGGGGGAAATATCTGCCGAACAAAAGCAAATTCGACGGTCAGGAACTGAGTAACAGGTTTTTCGTATTGTTTTTTGGTTTATTTAGCTATCGAAGACTGTCAACTGACCAAGAGTTAATGAGATTTAATTTTGTTAAATTGTAGGCTATAGTGTAGCGTAATTCAAGTTTCAGTTGTTGTGGAATTGTGGAAACCGAAAAAGTATAAACCAAAGAGTCTCTGGGTAGACATGGGAGGCGGGACGGGACGTTTGCCGGGATCTCACCATGCATGTATATCTCTCTTATTTATCCCGTTCCGTTTATATGGAAAGATGTTTGCCGGGACGTTTTTCATCCCGGTTCGCTCAGCCGGGATCCTGGCAAATCCAAGAGGCAATTTTCCTCATGTAAACACTCCGTCCCGCTTTGCCGGGACGATATTATGCTGACTTTGCAACATTTGTCATGTGATGCAAAAACAAAAATGCCTAGTCGTTTGCCACTCCGAACGTTTTCTCAAGAAATAGTCCACTGTAGAAGCTATGAAATATACTGGAAGAAAGATAATTCATCTGGCTACAAAATACGTACAGTTTATCCGACCAAATAGCTTAGTTTTCTTAAAAAAGCGAAATACCGAACATGTCCAAATAATAGCGGCCGCTATTTTGAAATTCTTTTTCGTATGTACTATAATCTGTCTTCTTCGAATGTTTTCTTGAGAAATAAACCACTGTAGAAGCTATCAAATATACTGGAAGAAAGATAATTCATCTGGCTACAAGATACGTTACAGTTTATCCGACCAAATAGCTTAGTTTCCCTAAAAAAAGCGAAATACCGAGCATGTCCAACACGAACTAGAGATGCTTGTTGAACGTCCCGGGTGGTAGAACTCATGTAAACCCGGGATGAAAAACGTCCCGTCGCGGCAAACGTCCCGTCCCGCCTCCCATATAAACAGCCCCTATTTTCGTTGATTATTCCGGCCGAAAGTTGACAAAGTTCAACCGTAATTGCTTTCTTCAACAATTCCTGCATTTTAAAGCTAGGATTCGTATGTAATAAGTCTTCAATGGCCTTCAAAATCTTCGGATATAGCCATGGCTATTAATAATGTAGTTAATTATGCAAATTTATTCCGTGCCAAGTTTTGCCAAATTTTTTACAGGATCTTGCAGGCCCTAAATTCGGCGTGTGTGTCCTGTCCATGATGCAATAGGGCCTGTGGAGGAGGCAGCTTCAGCACGGCCGTTCAATATTCTGCAAAATACATCGACATGTTGTGGCTGATTCTGGAATTTAATAGTAACAAATAGCAGTAGAAATGTTGTAAGAATATAATCGTGGCTGGTTTGTGATGCGATAAAGTATTACTTGGCAGAAATTTCTGGATAAGAGACTGATAAATGGAAAATAATGCACCAGGCGTGATAGTGATCGATGACCAGTTCATGACCTGATGAAACCCAGTTTGAATTCTTGTTTATTCAAACTTATGAACACGAAAATATCGTATTATTGTTCTGAATATTATTCGAATATTCGTAGACAGCTACAAGGTAAATTACAACGAAATCTGGAATTTTAAAAACTTATTTCATGTATATAGTACTGCATGTATGTCTTTCAAATAAAACGTGACCGTAGTAGCTTGGTGGTATATTTGTCATTTGTTGATTTGCAACATTTAATTTGTTACATGTTTTATAATCCACTTGTTTGTGTGTAATCGAAGTAGTCGACACTGTAGCTTTCTGAGGTTTAATCATTTATGAATTCATATTACATCTGTTTATACTGATCTATGTGATTGAATATTCAAACACCAGTAGCTGAACCTCACTATGAACCAGCCATATTTGTACGGCCTGTTTATCTTGCCTATTTGAGTATGGCGAAAAAATTATATGCATAAAAAAATAACAAAGTGAGAGGTTCTTCTTTTACTTATTTTTTTAAACATTAACTTTAAAGTACTTAACACCAAAGATGTGAGGGGCAGGTGGCACACATGCTCACATTTAGCTAATATATGATTTATAATGATATTGGATTTTGGTTTCATTTGTCACAGCTGTCTAGTTCAGTTGTAAAATTTACTAAAGTTTGTGGAGCCCTTCATCAAAGTAAAACCAAGGGCACCACGGCACCTTTTTAACTTTATACCTAAAACACTGCTTAATTATATCAACTTTACTCTTAAAAACATTACAATAATATGATTACTGGTACATGTATATATACTGTAATAAAGCAGCTACTGGTACAAAAAATACCCTTCACACTTGGCATCTTGTGCAGTCTGGTAACTGATAAGGGTGTAACAATAGAGGGACTAGGGGGAGATACAACCCACTTAATATTTTTCCTAAGCTCCATTGGTAACTCTGAAAATGGGGCTAAAATGCGACTAAAGCCTGGTTTCCATTTGGTCACTGGTGGTCATTGACAGAGTTGCTGCTGGGATAGGATTTATTCTATCCCAGCAACTGCAATCGACCACTTTTGACCCACCAATGTCCAAATGTCAGTCAGGATTAAAATTTCCAAGGGAAAGCACAATGCACCCCACCTTACTATTAATTTTGACAAATTAGGCTAACCTGAAGTATCTTCCGCCAGCACTAGGTAGATAATGCTGGCATGCGTGTAGTCCCCATTTATAACAAGGGTGTCCACAGTTAGTAAGGCTCTCATTTGTACTGTATACTCTACTGATAAATTTACTTTTGGATGAAGTGCCAACTGAAGATATTTGAACCAAGGCTACATTATGTGCAGCCTAAGATGAGTAAAGTCATAATCGACAGCAATAAATTATGAGTTTTAAGAAATCATTTTATTAACCTTTTCACCACAAGGTTAAGCTATTTAGAATTTTATTCTCGTTAACATGCCAGATGATTTTATTCTACTGCAGAGGGAATGCATTAGCTGGTTGGGGTGGCCTTGCAAGCTCACATTGAATGGGTCAACTCACTGTTGCTTAGGTTTGCTGAGAATCCCTGTTAATCAGCTAATTAAGTTACATTAGCCAGTATAGGCAGGAATGGGTTATGGTCCAAATCAAAATGTCAAACACAGTAAATGTAATATTAATTTTATTGTGTAAACAACCAGAGTTAGTAGTGGAAAATTGTTCTCTCGAGGTGGGAATTCTTAACTTCTGGCTTTTAAATACATGGATCCGAATGCAGCTGTTCAGTACATAAGAAATAATACAGAGATTGTTGTTTGCAAAAGTAAAACTACAGTTGGTGACTGTACTATGAAAAGACCTTTGGCTGAACTGATTTTCAAAGTAATTTTCTTTAATTTAGAAAGCAGACTTTGGATATACAGTGTGTACTAAAACATTGACTGTAACCATCAGTCACTGTCTGTTTATGATCAGGGATGCCAGGAGGGGTACAGGGGTGTAGGAGCTGGAGGGAAAATGGGGCATGTGCCCCCCCCCCCAAAAAAAACAACTTTGTCATGAAGTGCCCTTTTTGCAACAGGAAAGTGCCCTTTTTATGTTAAAACATGTGCCTCAAGTGTCCCTTTGAAGTCCTACCCCCTGAACAAAGTGCCCTTTTGAAGCTGTGCCCCTCCAAGATCAAATTGCTTCCTACACCACTGGAGGGGCAGCTTCCACTCTTGAATTTCAGTGCTAGGAGGGGCAAGGGGGGTTAACACTTAAGATATTAAAAAGTAAACTATGTGGGGTCACTACATAGAGTGGGTATCTCCTTGTATTTAAAATATAATTAAATAGAAAAATAAGTTCACCATTTATTATTTTATCATATATTTTATCTATTAAAATTTGTACCTAACTGATCCTGGAGAAACAACAATAGGACTCAAGGTCCCTTACAAGGTTATTCTCCTAAGATTGAATTGATTTTATTGGGGGGGGGGGGGGGGGGGGCAGAGAACCTGGAAAAACCCTTGAAGCACAGGAGAGATCAACTACAATAACTCTACTCACACAAATTCCAAGCTCAAGCCTGTGACAAGGTGTCCAAAGTGGTCACCCATCCAAGTACTAGCGCCATCCAATCAAGCTTAACTTTGGATCACAGTGGTCAGCCAACTCTTCTGTCTCTTCACCACCCATGCTTCCCATATGGTCTATAGGTATAGTACCAGTTTAAAACTGGTGTAAAATGTATAAATCAGCAACTAATGTTTACCCCATATACCAATGTATATTACTTGTAGATACAAATTTAAAAAAAACAATGCCTTGTAGTACATTGTACAGCTATAAGAATATTATGTCACATATAACATATATAAAAAGTAATAAACACAGTGTCAACAGCCATAAGACAATATATTTTTTTGTTAAAAATATGAGATACATACATGTTGATATAAACTTGGTCAGTCACTCAGCTATTAAATTATGAATATTTGAGGTGATTGAAAGATGTAGACAATTATTTATTATTCAAATAGCCATCGTTTATACGTTCCAATGATACTTCTTGAAGTCATATCCAGTGTCCATATAGAATATATATTTAATTATTTTACATACAAGCAGCGGCGGATTAAGGGCGGGGCCACCGGGGCCTGGGCCCCGGGCCCCCCACATTTGGGGCCCCCCACATTTTGGAGTATTTTATTTAACAACCCAATTAATACTAAGTTACTAACGTTTCTGTTTGTTCAAAGTTATTTTTTGCACGACGTATCTCAGTGTTTTGTAAAACGTATTTCTGAGCCGTAATATATAAAGGGTTCTTTGGTGAACACCAGTGATTCAGTGTCTTTATTTTATTATATTGTAATTTGTAAGACCGATTGGAATTGGAAAAGGGCCCCAACAAAAATGTGGCCCCTGGCCCCCCACAGTCTTAGTCCGGCCCTGCATACAAGTACGGAAAACTATGAAATCTGAAAAGTGAACTCGTCATGAAGAACGGCCACGATGCATGGGCCACGATGAATCTGTTATCTGTCACACTTTAAACTCGAACCAGAGTTCCAAAAATACCACAAAGGCAAGTAAGTATTTCTTGTCTCCTTGAAATGACTTTTGCAAAGGAATAACTCTCAATTTCTCAGATTAAGTCCCAATAAACACGTTATTTCGCTTCACTCCTTGTCGAAAACATAGCCACTGGAAAGGGAGAGGGCTGTGAAACTCCGCTCTGAAACAATAGAACTTCCGGTTTGATGTTAAAAATTTCCCGCCTGAGCGTCACGTGATCTTGAACCGGCATGGCCAGTGTATTCTTTCATATGGCTTACATTAGATTATAACCTTGTTCTTCGTTAAACTGCACGATGTCGGTTATGGTGACTTCTAAAAATCCACAAGAAACATGATATTTACAAGTCCAAAGGAGTACCCTTGTATTTCGTTAACAAAATTCGGTAGGAATTCGGTTTTTGACGACCTACGAACTTAAGACAGCGACAGTGCTGTATAGTGTATACTGTAGTCCGTCATTTTTATGACAAATTTTATATTTTACATTGATTCTGCGTTAATTTTAGATATTAGTTTATTCAATAATATGATTGTGTGCACAAAGAAATCACCTCAAAAAGATCGGATTGGTTTTAACAGGACCGTGAGAGTTTTGAAGTCGCGCATTTCTCAAATAAGACGTAAACAAATATATATGGTGTGCATCGTTGTGTAGATGATCGGCGTTCGGTTTCATGATGGACTTTATCGTGACATTAAAATGATCATCCCTTGAACATTACACAATCGTATCAAGCGCTAACTCATGCATGGCTCACTCAAATAATTCACACTCTGGCATTGTGAGCAAATTAGCCGTAGCGCGAACTATTTTCTCCCCGCCGGACTAATTATTGTAAACAAACATTTATAAGATTCTCAGCTACAAAAATCTGGGAAAATATTCCCAGTGATTTAAAAACCCTTTCTGTTTCAATGTAAAAAATATTAAGTCACCAAGGTTGATCTGAATTTCATTCTTGTATTATACAATGTCTATTTTCTTACTTCGACACGATCTTAATATTTCATCCTCTGCTGATCCCCAACTAATATGTCAAGGCAGTGATTAAACTCGAAAGCTTTATACTTTAATTACACTCTCACATATGTATATTCTTTCATAAAATATTTTGTTTTATATTTAACTCTGATTTATTTATGTATCACTATGTAAACTTTGTATTTTTCATTGTAAGTATTAAAAATAGTGTAATAAATTGAAATTATCATAAATCGCCGCATGTCTACAAATTATTAATAAAAGAAAACCAAGGAACAACGCAGTCGAAAAGCATTTGTCGTCTCCGTGCCATTATTAAATCGGAGTTTTGCACTTTTGTTGTCAGATGGCAATGTTTCTTAACACTTTAGTTATTCTAATAAACTGATACGCATACGACAATTGCCAGTCCTCACCGTTGTTTATGAAACGGCAATACACCAGACATTTAGTGCATTTAATATTCAATGAAGGCAACTCAACTTACGACGTATAATTTAGCACAACCATTCATATTAAGACAAAAGCGAATTTTAGTTTTAGTTGTACTGTTGGCAAAACAGTATTGTATCATTATTTTACCTCGGCTCTCACCGTGTTCGGTCCGACCATTGATCGTTTATTCGAATTTACTGCACTTTATTAAATATTCTTTGCAAAGGGAGTTTTCATGAGGGACCATCTATGCATATAATGTCCAAATGAAGTGGAATTTATATCGAAACCATCACGGAAGAACTTCGTTGTAGCACTTGTAGGTACGCGCCTCGCTGCTCTAATGTAAAATCTTGCTATTTAGTACTCAATCATGCAGGTTCAACGTCACGTGATCTTGAATTTGGCGAACAATAACATAAATCTCAGTCACGCCCACTTTCACAGCCCTCTCCCTTTCCAGTGGCTATGTCGAAAACAAGCCATATTACATGAAGAACGCGATGGGAGAATGGGTGTGAAATTCTCTGCGCAGCGCAGTAGGCGTCAACGCGTTAAGCCAATCAGAGTCAATTTTCAAATGGATTGTCCCAGCAACATGTCCTCTAACCTGAATGTCATGCCTTTATTTGTTCCCGCCTTCCGCTAAACCCGTCAGCGCGGGCAGAGGTGCGGGCGAGCGAGAAGGCGAGAAAAACAAAGGCCTGAGGAAACTCTTAACAAAACTGTGGGGACTCCGTCCATCTCATGGACGGGAGCTCTGATTGGCCGACTAATTGTAGTTAGGATTTTGATTGGTTCATTCAGATAAACAACTTGCGTGAAGGTGCACCGTCAAGGTGCACACCGTGACAAGGTCATCGCCATTTCTCGAATGTGTTTATCGTGTACGTTTCTGTGACCTGCAATTCATTCATTTAATCATTTATCATGTCGGAAAATCAAACCATAGAAGGATTTTTCGAAACCGCTTTGTTAAATTTATTGACACATTTCGCCTTTCGGCTATGAGTCTTTGAAACCAGAACAAACGACGTGCATTCGAAAGCTCGCTGTTGACAGCCAAGATCTCGTTGCTGTTTTGCCCACTGGTTTTGGTAAAAGTCTGATATATCAGATATTGCCATTTGTGTTCTCTGAACTTCATCGACTTCAACATGGCACGGTGAGGAATTTCGTTGTAGCAGGTGGAGTCCTTGCGAAAGCAGTCTACTTGGGTCCTTCGTTCGATGATCAGGGACGATGGCTACTGAAGGCGAAGCCGATGCGAAAGTCCAAGTTGTTTATGGCAGTCCTGAACAATGGTTGTCAGAAATTAAAGTGGACCCGTAAGTTACAAAACGGGAATCTTGGAACAGTTAGTCACTATGTGGATGGCTGAGTTTATACGGTTGAGACGTGTTTATAATTATGTATCAATATATTAAATGGCCTACCTGCATTCTAAAATTTCAATTCTAAAACTGTATAAAATAATTCCCAAACTATTGCGTTTGTTTTTAATATAAAACATCAATATCCAGTCGATCCTTTTCTCCAACGTTCTAGCCTGTGCTTACTGCTACAAAATGATATATTTTATTAATTTAGTCGAAACTATATATCAAGGCGGCTATCAAATCGTGTTTATCTTTTATTAACTCTCAAATTGTCAAATTTCTCGGTTTCTTATCGTATTTTCCAATTCTTCGACTTCTTCTCTAGATCGGGCCTTCAATTCGGGCTCGTGTATTTATTGCAAGTCTACTCGCTGGACTAGTGTGGACTAAAACCAGACGCGGAGAAAGACTATATATTTCTGTGGGATGAAATCAAAACATACGCTTTGTTCTTTTGACAACTCATATCAATCATACTCGTTCATGTTTAAAAATAGCAAAGTGGGCGGAAGACAGTTTTGTTAAGAGTTTCCTCAGGCCTTTGTTTTTCTCGCCTTCTCGCTCGCCCGCACCTCTGCCCGCGCTGACAGGTTTAGCGGAAGGCGGGAACAAATAAAGGCCTGACATTCAGGTTACATGTCTATGGGGCGCCAAGTGTGAATTTATTATTTAGTGCTAATAGTGTCCACATTTTCCTTATTTATTTGGTTATATCAAATAACCAAATTATTTGCCGTTCACAAATTGGTTATATCAAATAACCAAAATAATCGCAGTGCCTCAAATTGGTTATATCAAATAACCAAAATAATCGCAGTGCCACAAATTGGTTATATCAAATAACCAAATTATTCGCCGTGCCTCAAATTGGTTATATCAAATAACCAAAATAATCGCAGTGCCACAAATTGGTTATATCAAATAACCAAAATAATCGCAGTGCCACAAATTGGTTATATCAAATAACCAAAATAATCGCAGTGCCACAAATTGGTTATATCAAATAACCAAATTATTCGCAGTGCCACAAATTGGTTATATCAAATAACCAAAATAATCGCAGTGCCACAAATTGGTTATATCAAATAACCAAAATAATCGCAGTGCCACAAATTGGTTATATCAAATAACCAAATTATTCGCAGTGCCACAAATTGGTTATATCAAATAACCAAAATAATTTCTTCACACTTGGCGGGCAGCGCCCGTTGTTCAACATGGTCAGAGGTCAATCGGTTTTTCGCGCTCTTTTTGGGTTGGCAAGATGGCGGCGAGCAATGGATCAAGGCAACAGGATCTAGCCAGAACGTTAACCGAAGCAATAGGCCGGGCAATCAATGATACTCTTGCTGCGACACAAGGTCGTGCAGTGCAGGTAAGTGTATACGTTTTGATAACTTTTTAAGCTTGCTTGTCGAACGCTTTATAGTATTAATTTATTCCACCTTTTAATGAGTATTCCAATACGACTATGGGATACAAGAAAGTTTCCTCTTTTAATATGATAATGTTGTGTATTGCCTGTTGACAGCAACAAGGACAAGTTCACACTGGTACTGCTCAAGTAATTGATGATCGACCGTCGCAATCGCCGCAAGGCCAGCAACAGCGACAAATATCATCTGTTTGTACAGCGAATCATGCCGCAACTACAAGTAGGAGTAGGACTGCTACAAATAACATCAATACGGTAAGACTGACTGCATAGAAAGTGTTTCCTAATAAGCTAGTATTAAATTAGATAGTTTATACTGTGTGATTTACTGCTCATTCCCATTTATTACAATGATACATGATTTTTGATAGTTGTTTTTCTTTTCATTGGGGAATATAAACATAGGCACATTCCGCACATAGTCGTACATGTAGTCGATGGAGATATTAGACTTGCTCAAGTCTCTCTTGTCGAGTTAATATTGTTGCATGAAAAAGTTTTTTTTAATAACAATGGCAATTAACTAAGTCTAATTGTAACCATAATCCTAATCTTAACCCAAACCCAACCTACTAACCCCCCTACCATAATCCTAATCTTAACCCAAACCCAACCTACTAACCCCCCTTGGGACTTCTCCATCCCGAGCCCCCACCCATCCACTGCCCTGATCATGATAATCCTGATGGGATTGAGAAGCAACCCCTCAATAGTGGGATGCTCATATTAATAAATGGAATGGCCCATTTGTTGGGAGAACTGGGCAAACGGCCTTTTCACATACAGGTATTGCACAGATCCTGAATAAGTTTCCCAGTAAAAATCATTTATCATTGTAATAAATGGGAATGAGCAGTAAATCACACAGTATAAACTATCTAATTTAATACTAGCTTATTAGGAAACACTTTCTATGCAGTCAGTCTTACCGTATTGATGTTATTTGTAGCAGTCCTACTCCTACTTGTAGTTGCGGCATGATTCGCTGTACAAACAGATGATATTTGTCGCTGTTGCTGGCCTTGCGGCGATTGCGACGGTCGATCATCAATTACTTGAGCAGTACCAGTGTGAACTTGTCCTTGTTGCTGTCAACAGGCAATACACAACATTATCATATTAAAAGAGGAAACTTTCTTGTATCCCATAGTCGTATTGGAATACTCATTAAAAGGTGGAATAAATTAATACTATAAAGCGTTCGACAAGCAAGCTTAAAAAGTTATCAAAACGTATACACTTACCTGCACTGCACGACCTTGTGTCGCAGCAAGAGTATCATTGATTGCCCGGCCTATTGCTTCGGTTAACGTTCTGGCTAGATCCTGTTGCCTTGATCCATTGCTCGCCGCCATCTTGCCAACCCAAAAAGAGCGCGAAAAACCGATTGACCTCTGACCATGTTGAACAACGGGCGCTGCCCGCCAAGTGTGAAGAAATTATTTTGGTTATTTGATATAACCAATTTGAGGCACGGCGAATAATTTGGTTATTTGATATAACCAATTTGTGGCACTGCGAATAATTTTGGTTATTTGATATAACCAATTTGTGGCACTGCGATTATTTTGGTTATTTGATATAACCAATTTGTGGCACTGCGATTATTTTGGTTATTTGATATAACCAATTTGAGGCACGGCGAATAATTTGGTTATTTGATATAACCAATTTGTGGCACTGCGATTATTTTGGTTATTTGATATAACCAATTTGAGGCACTGCGATTATTTTGGTTATTTGATATAACCAATTTGTGAACGGCAAATAATTTGGTTATTTGATATAACCAAATAAATAAGGAAAATGTGGACACTATTAGCACTAAATAATAAATTCACACTTGGCGCCCCATACATGTCCTCCTACTCGAGGTATCATCGGTTACAAATTATGAAGCTTAACCATCTAATAAAACCATCCCACAAGCGGGATGTTAAACTTGAACACATAAAGCTAAAAATCCTAGAGGGGTGTTGTAGTCGGGGTCTGAGAGGAGAGACATTTTTCCGGAGGGTTGTGGTTAGGTTTAGGTTCACCGGGGGTTTTGGTTAGGGTTAGGGTTTCCGGGGGGGGGGTTAGGTTGGGGTGGTGGGTTGGGAATTAGTTTTTTAAAATTAACGATTATTGGTAATTCTAGGGATTTCACACTTACTGATTATTGGTAATTCTAGGTAGGAGGATATGCTGGTCCCAAAGCCATTCGCTTGCCGCGCGCGTATGGGTCTGGGTACGAGATTGCTCGCGTGTAATTTCGCGCGCGTCTATTAGTGGACTCCACGCAGGGCGAGTTTAGCTTTGGAAGAATTATCCCCGGCAATCCTTCGTGACCCCTCTGCTCGAACTTCAAGTTATGTTATGTATGATCAATTGTTCCATCTATAAACATTTCTGTTACATTTTCGTGCTTTCGAGTTGTCTCTGCAGCGTCGCTTCAGATCTCTTCGTTTCAACCACTACGAACTAACAATGGGCGAAGAGCTACTCTGGGGCGTGAAGAATGGGGATTTAGACAAGGTTCGAGAGCTCGTCGAAAAGAAGGTGGGTCGTAATGTTATTTCGTGATCAAAGTACATGCATGTATATTCAATTATATCATACCACACATTTCAAGGGATGTTAATGAAGATTTTTGCGGCGTTTAGGGGTGTAGTGTGAATGCTGAACTGATGAACGGAAGGAATCCTATTCATTTTGCCGCCGATTATGGCCAACACGAAGTCATCGATTATCTGATTGGCAAAGGTGCTGATATGAACGTGAGTTTTGTGGTTTATAGGAGTCTACAGTACAAGCTTTATATATATATATATATATACTTAATACTTTGTATAATTTTTTTGGATTACTGTATCTGCCTGTCTATTATATCACTTCCAATGAGTGTTCTTTTCGTACTGTTTTGTTTTCATTTTGTTTTGTCAAAATTTTGTCAAAACATCAGTAAAATTCTTTCATCTGAATGGAAGAACATGCTTGACCATATTGGCCCGTTCTATTTGATAGGTGTACCCCCGCCCCCACCCCCCCCCCTAATTCCTATTGAGGACCTGCTTCTCTCAATCTGCCTTGAATTATACCAATGTACCTCGCTGTTGTAACAAGTAAATTGCACCTATCAACGTTAGCCCCAAGGGAGGGGGGGGGGGGGGGGGCAGAGGGTAGGGATTTGACAATTTAACATTAAAAAATTTCAAATGCCACTCTCCATGTCAAAATTGATCAAATTCCATGTCAAAATTGATAAAATTCCACGTCAAAATTGATCAAATTCCCCACCCTATTAGCTGTGCTATGACAATTAAACCATTGCGACTAAGATTGATAGGTGCATAACAACTCTCTACTCTATAAACCTAAATGACTCAACTTGGCAATTCTCCAGTCAAATGACTTGAAGACTTACTCTGGTCCCAGAGGTTCTAAACCACCTCCCCCCCCTTTGTAATGCTGAAAGCAGCAAGAGAACCTCTGGGTGAAGATGTTGTTTCTTTGATCACTCTCACCCAATGAAATTGCTAGGGTTAGATTTTGACCCATTTTCTGATAATTGACTCAGAAATGTGTTAGGCCAGTTACTCAGTTAGGGATGTATATTAATTGGTCATGCTTTAATTAGATTACTGCAACATGGAAAACCAGAGGTCCTCTTGTCACTTTCAGCATTTCAAGGGGGAGTGACGAGTGGCTTAGAACCTCTGGATTAGAGTATTGAAGAATGGGCAGAGAAATTGCTTGCTTTGTATAAAGCAAGTTAGAAAACTTCAATATTTTTTGTGTTTCAAGCAATTATTTTTAATAATATTAATGTGAGTGTGGTCTACTGTAATGTGTCTGCCATTTTGAATTTCTGTGCTCTTTTGTTCCAGTCCCTGCTCATGTAGCACTCAGATGCCTGTGAAAGCACTGATGCCTAAGCACCCACCTCTCCTTTTGGTGAAAATTAAAACACAAAAAAAAAGGGGGGGGGAGTGAAGCACGAGTTTTGTTCTCTACAAGAGACTACTAAGAGTACAAGATAGATAATACAGTATATATATATATACTGTATATTGAAACAACAATCTAAATATAGTAAGGTTACTGTAGGTATATCTAACCTGACTATATCACGATTATATATATATATATACAGTGCTGTGAGTAACTTCATTACAAGTAACTAGTTACATTTTTAAGTAACTGTAACTGAAACTAATTACAGTACTTTTTCTGAAGAAGTAACTGTAACTATAACTAGTTACTTTTTGAAGAAATACATGTAACTATAACTAGTTACTTTTTTTAAAGAACTGTAACTAGTTACAATATTTGGTATAAAAATGTGATTATAGTTACTCATTTTCAGTTGAGGATGTCATTCTTTCTTGATCAAAAATGGTTTTGACATAATAATAAAGATACATTATATTCAATTTGACAATTTCTGCTTAGTGACAACTATATTTAGCTGTAAAAACATAATTATGGTACTGGCATCTAAAAACCAGTAATTTCTTTGTTGATTCTAGTAACATGGACAATGTAACTTTGTAACTAGTTACAAAATATTTGGAGTTACTTTGTAACTGTAACTAGTTACCTTCTTTTCATTGTAACTTTTATCAGTAACTAGTTACTTTTCTAATGATGTAACTGGAACTGGAACTAGTTACAAAAATTATATATATATATATATATATATATATATATATATATATATATATATTTAACAAATAGATTCCATTTTGCCGTTGTCTGTTCAGTTATAGATGCACAGATGACGTCACAACGTGGTAAGAACAAAAAAGTGGCTCACGAGACGCAGTCGAGTGGGTCACTGATGTTCTTACCACGTTGTGACGTCTTCTGTGCATCTATAACTGAACAGACAACAAAAAAATGGAATCTATTTGTTTTATACAATAAAAATTTAAAAGGTTTTTGTTGAAACTCTTGCCGGATTTTGGGGCATGAAGAAGGAAAAAAGCAAGTCAGCTGACGTGATCTGACGTGACCATGTGTCTGTCCTCTAATAGATCATGGCCAACAACCAATGAAAACACGCATAGCAACTAGGGTATTGTATAATTAACAATAGATGACATCTTTCCGTGCGTATGTACTGTAATAACGCACAGATGACGTCACAGCGTGTAAAGAACAAAAAAGTACGACACGAGACGCAGTCGAGTGGTGTGACTGTTGTTCTTTACACGCTGTGACGTCTTCTGTGCGTTATTACAGTACACACGCACGGAAAAATGTCATCTATTTGTTTTATACATCAAATTTTATTATTTTAATAAGAAATGTTTGATATTTTTGAATCGTTGAACCGGCAGGGCTATTGAAAAGGAGGTAACATTTTCAATTCAGGTTTAATTACGCCATAAGTGATCTATACAAATAAACCAATCTGATTGGGCGACAGAAGAGATAAGGCTGTCCTGATTGGTTAATTTTTCAGCTTCCGGTTACGTCACGTATAATTTATGCAAATCATGATCAGGACAAATTGAAAGTTTATTCAAACTTCGTGTGATCGTGTCTTCGTTGGGCATTTCTAGCCAAAATATTTATCGTTGAACAAACAGATTAGTTCTTCTGGACGGGATCTTGCTGTCCCATGTATATTTGGACGCTTCTTATGCTGCAAATTCAGCTGGGGGAGCATTTATCGTTGGAGAAGGCCGAGAAGCACGCGTACTATTAACGAGCGAAATTATATGTTATGTGTTTGGAAATCTTGTTGACAATGGCTGATATCTCCTGGATTTGTATGGCTGAACAGTATTTCCATGATGAGGAATGGAAATTGTATCAGAAAATTTCTGAAGCTGTGGAGTAGATTGCGTTGTGCGCCGGAGACGAAGGTATTAAATGACTGTATTTATGTCGATAATTTTAATATGTCTGTGTCGTTGGACAACGACTTGATGGCCGTGTCTCATCACTGAGTGTTATGTGTAATCCTCAGACAGTTGAAATGTACTTTATTTTGTACCAAGTTGCATCTTCAAACGTGTAATTTGATCAAATTTTTATAAAACAAAATTTTTTTGCGACTTCGTTACGTCAGCCGTGCATGCATGTACTTTAATAACGCATAGTTCTTAGCCAATCAGATTGGTTGTTTTTCTTAGGTTGTTGTATATATATATAATTATCTACAACAAGCTGCTAACAGTACAGGATAAATAATACAGTATATATATATATATATATATATATTTAACAGTTATACCATGAGCTTGAGTTATACCATGAGCTTGAGTCATAGCCAACGAGGCGCTTCGTCGAGTTGGCTATTAGTTCGTATACGACGAGAGCGAATGGTATAACTGTTTTATTATATAGCCAAGCACTGTACAAGAGACAAAATTACAGTGAAATGTTTGAAACGACAAACTTCTGGCATAGGCAACTAATACTTCCGCCATGCGTAATGATGCATTCACATATAGTTTCTATCTGAGCTGTTCGGCAAACAACTTCGAAATGTTGTATAAATTATGCTCGAGAGGCAAAAAATGTGTTAAGCAGATCAACAAAAAAGATTAAAAGGTACCTTTATGACAGGGGCGGCGCGGAGCGTAAATGTTTTCGTATTAGTTGTGGTATATAACGTAGGGGGGTCTGGGGGTATGCACCCCCAGAAAATTTTGAAATCTAGAGGCTCTGAAATGCAATTTCCAGCATTCTACAGAAGATATTTTTTGAAAAAATCAAGCGAGATGAAGATCTAAATGCTAAGCATTTTACGCAGTTCGATGACTTCACGACCAAATTAACGGAAACATCCATGGAATTATATCTGTCTGAGATTGTGATGTGACTAATAGTATTGTAGCGGTACTGATGCGCTGCACGTATGAATACAGTAGCTTGCGTGATGCGCCGACAATACATATGATCAGCGCAACGTTTTGCGAACGCAGGCGGCCAAGGTATTAGAATCGCAAAACTAATACCTTGTAGGATTACGTTGTTAGATATACAAATATTCGCATCGTTCTTACCTTTGAAGGAGGACTTATGCCTTTTTTTTTGTTAAATATGGATTCAAGAAGGTTTTCCTTTCGTCAGATAAGTTCTAGTCACCATATCAAAGCTTCAAAATTGTTATAAATAATTGCTCTTTGTTTCCATATTATCGAAGTGTTGAACTCCAGTGTTGGGAGCTTTTCCTTGTGAAATAGGCGATACAGCCGATACTACATGGATGATTTATATATTGAGATGTTATATATTGTTAATGTAATGAAGTGAAAAGAACTGCAGACTTCTCGCTGCGAAATAAAAGCAGTTTTAAATCGAAATAGTAAAGCGTCTGACTTTAAAATATAAATATTGTACCACCTGTGGTGAAATTTAACACCGAAAATCCGCGTTTCTTGTCAAGCCAAGGTATTAGTTTTGAGATTCTAATACCTTGAGGTGTAAGTCTTTCAAACACTTGTCGCTAAAGTCGCTAAGGTTGTTGCGCGCATCAGCGAGGACGGTACGGTACTGCGGAATTGAAATAAAACAATCAAAAACAAAGATGTTGTTTTCTTTCATCCGTCTCTGTTCTTGGAATAATTATATTATTTTACAATTCATTTCAATCTGGAGAAAAAAAGGATTTGGCTAATACCTTTAATACCTTAGCGCGCCGCCCCTGCTTTATGAAGTCAAAAGGTGGGTCAGTTTTTTATATTAGCGTTGCTGTCGTGAAAATGTTTCGATTTCATGCAAAAATGAAACTGAAACACCTTCGGCAGTGAAACTAAATTACTTACAGTAGTTGGTTGTTTTTGAAATAAAACATGCTTTTTTATTTACTACTCCAAATGCTTATCTAAATAAAAAGAGTCTCTTTACTGGTGATCTCATACGAAATGTGTGTTGTAAGCTTGATTTTAACCGTGAGTTTGTTTGTTTCGCAACAAATTAATATCAACCCGCTAATTTAGTCGGGTTTTTGAAGTAAAAAGACGTAATTTTTAGGTGAATTTTACCATTTGACATGCTAAATTGCGTATTTGGTAATGTATTTTTACACAATGTTGTTTTTTTATACATTGGTTTGAGGGTGTTGATGTTTTTCTGTATAAAAATCCGTCAATTTCAACTCTTTTCGGCAGTTTAAAAAAAAACATGCCGCCATCTTGTTTTTCCTCTACTAGCAGGATATGAGCTGATAGCCTGGTAGTAGGGAACCAATCAGATTACGCAAAAGATCATATCCCATAGCATGCTATATAATAAATATCTTTATGGGCTTTATATATTAAAGGCTGTTTTCCACTGAGCGATATTTTTCGATCGAAGCGACTTTTTGCTTTTGTCTTGGCTAATTAGTTCCACCTGAGAGCTTACGAGACAAAAGAGAATGTCGCTTCGCGCGACATTTTTCGCTAAGTGGAAATCCAGCTTAAGTATAGGTAGGTGATGACCCTTATTGCGAGGTACAGTATGGCCAAACTGATCTCGTTCCCAGTACTCTTCCCAATATTGCGGGCCGGTGGGAGCGAGATTGAGTACTGTCAGAAGCACTTTCTGTTTGATTCTAACAATCCAAATCGCGACTGAAGAAGCTTGAAGTCCGTTCAAGACGTCAACAAAATGGAATTGAAATGAGATTTTTGAGCGTGGTTTTCATTTCTCGCAATGATCGCACTGCCGTGTTGTTGTTTCAACTCGTAATGATCGCGATTATTGAAATTTGGACCTCTGAAATGGCATTTCCTGCATTCTGACGGTACTTTGAAGAAAGATTTAAAAGTTTTAAATTGTGTTTTCAATAGCGCATTTTATCAAACCTGGAAGGTGTCAAATAAATTTAGGGATAAAGTGGACGTTTTATTATGGATTTTATTAGGGATATCACAAGGAAGCTAGACATTAGAAATGTGATTGACATTTTCAGTGAAATCCACGTCACATCCCACTGCAGCAAGGCACTAATTGAGTAATTGGCACCCCCCGCCCGCACCCCGCACCCCCCTGTAAATCCATCACTGGTTTAAACGTTAGTAAATTGAATTTTTGGATCACTTCTGGCAGTACTCACTCCAAGCTTGACTAATAATAGCATCTTTTAACCCAATTGGGTGAGTACTGTTGAATATACATGAAACGACGCAAAAGAAAGAACAATAACACGAGCAACATATCGGACAACAGTTTTTTAGAGTTTGTTCGGCGTTTAAATTCAATCTAGTGACGTATTTGAACACAATATAGGTGAGTATATACTAAGTGAGTATGAATCAAAGGCTGAATGTGGTGCATATTTCACACTGGTGAACATATTTACGATCACGACAGTTGTCAGCCACATCTGATCGCTGTTTAACTACAAAGTCAGCCAGTCACTTTAAAGATGTGTTCAACTGTTTTTCCGACTCCAAAAGCGAAAGGAGCAAAGAACTTATAACATGCCTCACGTCCTCACTCAGTCTACTGAGTCACACGGCTAACAACTCACCGGAAGCATGAATAGTAGCCGAAGTAAAAAGTGCAAAAATGCCAAATCGTGACACCCAAAAAGGAAAAAAAGCAACAACCCAAAACCGAGCCGAACCCTAGGCTCGGCCTACCACAGGTACCCCGAGTAATTAAGGGATATTCCGGCCTGCGGGCAATAGGCTTTGATCTCAGATGTCGATATTGTCCAACACAAACTTGGCGAAGCAGCGAGCGCACGGATTAATTTGAGGGTGTAAGAACTGGACTTAATGTTTCCAGAAATGGTAAAACCACTGACGTACAGTACTGTACATCCATAATTTTCGTTTTGGGTCAATCAATAGCGCACATATAGTGTTCCTTTGATTGTTTCATATAGCTTTATCTTACAAGATCTTTTTATGTATTACGTCACAGTATAATATAAGAATAGAGTGAGGTGATGCTCGGGCATAAATATGTTTTTGGTACATATTTATGCCCGAACTACCGTATATTTTAGCGAGTTTAGCTTGAAGACTTGAACACAACATGGCCAGAAAAAAAACAATTTCATGCTTGGTTATAGTTCTCTCACAATATATAAACATAGTGTTGTCGTTTTTTACTGCCTTAAAAAGACTCGAAGACGGTGGCTTTTCAACTTTAAGATTCGTTCAATAAATTATTTATTTGTTTGCTTGTAATTGGACGTTTAATTATTCGCCCAAGTTTTCCCTGTTGAAGCCCTTGTACATACATATATACAGTATACTTACCAATAATATTTAAGTAATTTCAATGCTATTTTATTTGTGTCAGTACTAATAAAATTAGATTAAAGTCTATAAAAGGCGTCACTCAAAATTGCTGCAAATTTCCGTGTTTGGATAGCCTGATCCAAACATGGGTATTGACCAATCAGCGCTTGCGTAGCATACACGTTATTTTATAAAAGCAAATATGGTAGAATGGAAAGAAAACTTGGGGTGTCCTGTCCACTTTTGGCCGGAATAAGGCGAGAAATGGATTTTATAACATTGCGTCCGTTTGGTCAATTTTGTTCAATCGGCATTTTGTTCAATCGTTAGCCGATATCTTTACGTGTAAAAATATCGTATCTTTACATGTGTTTAAATACATTTTTTCTAGGTGGCCGAAAACTCTGTATCACACCATAGTTAATAGAAAATATACATGGTTTGGAAACCTGGCAAACTTCAACGCGGTTAACATTCAAGCTACGATTCATGTTGAAAGGCACATGAAGGTGCGAAATCCTTTGTTTTAGGTTTATTAATATTTAAACAGTACGGTTGAGTGATTGAACCCAAACGTTGCTATGGGATGATCGCTTCATTATACAGAAAACACATATATATGTTCAGTAACCGTGAAAGTGCAACAATTTCCATAAACCTGAACAAAAACATAAAACAATGAGCTTCCAAACCATGTATATTTTCCATTAACTATGATCACACCAGAGTTTATGAAGTAGATGATGTCATTATGCACATGCGACATCAGATGTTTAATGTGCATGTGAAACAACTTGAAATAATATCTTAACAACGAAGCTAGATAACGAAAAAAGAATATTTACCTCCACCGTGAGGTAATTATGATTTCTGTCGCCGGGATATCTCACAAAATACTCCACAGGTTTTCATGAAAGTTTGTGGAAAGATTGGTGACCCGTGCAATTTTGGTTGAATTTGGCTTAAATTGTGATGAGAAATCAATAAATATCTGACCACAAGAATTTCTGTGTAGAGGAAATGCTTGATTTACACTCATTGTCTCTATTTTATGCAAACATTTTTGCATAATTTGGGTGCGATTGCAATCAAGCATTTTATTCATTCATACATGTGTATGTCTCGTGAGGTGGCCTGGTAAGCGGCATCGCTGCTTAAATCTTTTTAAACGTCTCTAATAATCCGCTGGCGGAGCTATTGACGTTTTGCAGACTCTGAGTGCCCTAGAAAATATACATGGTTTGGAAGCGCAACAAAAGTCATTGTTTTATGTTTTTGCTCAGGTTTATGGAAATGTTTGCACTTTCACGGTTACTGAATACATTGTGTTTTCTGTATAATGAAGCAATCGTCCAATAGCAGCGTTTGGGTTCAATCACTCAACCGTACTGTTTAAATATTAATAAACCTAAAACAAAGGATTTGGCACCTTCATGTACCTTTCAACATGAATCGTAGCTTGATTGTTAGCCGCTTTGAAGTTTGCCGGTTTCCAAACCATGTATATTTTCTATTAACTATGGAGTGACGAAGCATACTGGACAAGTAGAGAAAACCCTACTTGGCCCGGCTGGGATTCGAACCCGCGATTTTCGGTTTACTAGTCCGATGCTCTACCAACTGAGCTACACTACAGGTTAAGTTGGGAGTTGAAGTTCCCTCTACTTGTCCGGTATGGTTCGTCACTCGGAGTAACACCTTAATATTATTGTTTTAGCATGTTTTAAATTTGTCGTTGTCTACTTCTGGACTGTGAACTCAGCGGGGGTTCGACTAGCTGTCTGCGAGTTTTTACAGAGTATACAGAGATCTATATTCAGGGTGTACACAGCCTATTTTAAGTGGACATCCAAGTTACAGATCTTGGCTAAGTGTATGAGACATAAAGGATTTTTTGTGCTTTCATAGTTGCCTGATAAACACGGAATTACACCACTACTTGCGGCGATATACGAAGGACACACGGATTGCGTCAAACTACTCTTGTCAAAGGTATCCTTTATTGTATTGTTACAGCATCTCCACCAGGAGGAGATTGTTTTCTTTTTTGCTTTCTTTCTGTCTGTCTGTCTGTCTGTCTGTCTGTCTGTCTGTCTGTCTGTCTGTCTGTCTGTCTGTCTGTCTGTCTGTCTGTCTGTCTGTCTGCCTGCCTGCCTGCCTGCCTGCCTGCCTGTCTGTCTGTCTGTCTGTCTGTCTGTCTGTCTGTCTGTCTCTTTGTATTGGGGTTCCAATCTAAATTTCGGCTTTGGATCGGGTTTATAGCCATACAGAGTAGATAATCAAGGGTGTAAAAAGCAAAGTGCTGCCGTAGGCAGTGTTTTAGGTAGAGCAAAGTGAAAAGATGGTAAACTGCCGAGGTAGTTTGTAACGGAAAACTGACGTTTCGAGCGGAGCCCTTCATTAGAGTGAAGTGTGATGAAATGAAATAAAACCGGGCTTATTTCTAGTTTAAACAGTATCAATTTATATTTACCTATGTAAAATTCGAGTATACAGGTTCGGGTTAGGTAATTTGTTTTTTTTCGTTCTAGTATCTGGTCCTGTTTGGATTTGTAGGATTTTTGGTCAGGTCGGATCGGATCAGGTTGTGTCAGATTGACCGCTTATTTTCGACCATTGACATATATTTAACTTGACTGAGGGTCCCATCTAAAAAGTAACCAAAGAATTAAAGATGGCGGAAATATGAGTTTCAAATCTTATGATGGCGATTGCTGACCGCGTATTCTGCGCGCGCAGACCGATCAATTCAGTTATAAATTTATTTATAAGGAAATGGCCAGTGGTTACTACTATGGGGGAAAGGGGCTATAAACCGCTATCATGAATTGGTTGCCATCGCCAGTCGTTGATATAGGGATATATAGGGCTCCCGCATTTCAGTTATGTATAGGTCAGTGTGTTTGACTCGATGTACACCTCTAATTTTGAACTACTTACAAACTTTTTGCTTATGTAATTAATTCCTGGCCCTATGCAGGTTTGACAGTACAATTTGTTTTTTGCAGGGTGCAAACAAAGATGGCAAAGCGCCCAGTGGCGACTCCTACAAAGAAGCCGCCGAATCACAAGAAATTAAAGACTTGCTGTGAGATTTTAATTAAACGGAATTAATATAAGGTACGATATTTTGCTTAGTTTTATGCCTGAATTCATGTGGCAAACATTCTAATATTATACATCCTGCCCAAAAGTGGACTGGACACCCCATGGTATTCAACTTTTGTCTGACTCATCATTTCAACCTACCATCTTTTCTTACCCAGGTGAAAATCTTACATAAGATCTTGCCAAGATCTTGGCAAGATCTTATAAGATCTTATGTAAGATCTTGCAAGATCTTGGTAAGTTCTTGCAAGATCTTGCAAGATCTTGCAAGATCTTGCAAGATAGCTTAAAATCTTACAAGATTTTAGACAAGCTCGTAGAAGATCTTGTTGAATCTTACAAGATCTTACAAGATCCCACAAGATCTTACAAGATCTTGCTGAATCTTACAAGATCTTACAAGATCCTACAAGATCTTGCTGAATCTTACAAGATCTTACAAGATCCTACAAGATCTTACAAGATCTTACAAGATCTTACAAGATCTTACAAGATCTTACAAGATCTTACAAGATCTTGCTGAATCTTACAAGATCTTACAAGATCCTAAAGATCTTGCTGAATCTTACAAGATCTTACAAGATCCTACAAGATCTTACACGATCTCACAAGATCTTACAAGATCTTACAAGATCTTACAAGATCTTGCTGAATCTTACAAGATCTTACAAGATCCTACAAGATCTTGCTGAATCTTACAAGATCTTACAAGATCCTACAAGATCTTACAAGATCTTACAAGATCGTACAAGATCTTACAAGATCTTACAAGATCTTGCTGAATCTTACAAGATCTTACAAGATCCTACAAGATCTTACAAGATCTTAGATCTAGAACCTACAAGGTCTTACAAGATCTTACAAGATTGTACAAAATCTTACTGTCTTGACTGTTGCAGAATCTTACAAAATAACACAAGTTCTTGTTGAATCTGACAATATCTTCCCCGATATATCATTTGAAGGGCTTTAATAAGAGCATGATTAATTTGATTTAAAGTGCTTATGAAACGAAAATTAAGTTTGTCTTATTTGAAAGTACTTATGAAATGACAGATTAACATCTTTTGCTGTTTTTGTTTTTGTTTGCTTGCTTCTTTCTTGAGGTATCTCAGTTTGTTTTATATGTGAAACTAACCAGTGACATCACAATGCGCATAATGACATTATATATACTGTATAGATCTTTCCTATTATTAAACGGAATTAGTTGAAAATGTAATTATTTTTGTTGTTGGAAGGGAAACACACACACTTCGAAGTGCTTCCATCTGATAATAGAAAATATATATAACCTTTCCTTGTAAGTCATTATGCACGTGTTGTGACGTCACTGGTTACAGTAGTTTCACTTATAAAACAAACTGTGATATCCTAAAAACAAAGCAAGGAAACAAAAAACAGCAAAATATGTTACTCTGTCATTTTAAAAGTACTTTCAAATAAGACAAACTTAATTTTCGTTTCATAAGCACTTTAACAAAATTTGTTACATGTTACATTGTATAATTATATTGTTACATTAAATCTGTTAATGTAGAGATGGGGTCATACACGAGTGTAAATAATTAGTTTGTTTTTGTCCATTATTTTGCTTTACCGTATATGATTTTATGATTATCACTCTACATGTATGGTGAACAGTCAACCCCAACACACTTGCGTGTCCAGTTATTGATCTAGCTCTTTGGTAATTGGTGAAAAGAGACATAATATTACTCTCAAATAAGGTTGTTGAAAATAAACTGTAATTAACTATTTAAAGTATTTACAATTGACATTATTTAATTTCCAAGCTAATTAGTACTGTAATGATAAAATTAATTCATTCAAAATTTATAGTCTTTATAAGTTTTTGCTTTCTGCAGCATCCATTCTACATTTTGCATCCCTACATTTTTGGTTACATGCATCCATAACTTGCTGGTGATATTTATTAACTTTGTCCGACCCATATTTGGCACGGAGTTAGTACATCTATAATAACAAATGGAGATATTAACAAAAGATTGATGTGAAATAGAATAAAACTTGTGAGACTCTGAACATTTGTTTAATTAACTCTGAACATCAGCAAACTAAGGGGGTGATTACATGGACCAGGCTAGGCATCCTATATAATTTGTATGTCTTTTCAACATTTCAATTACATGACAAGCAAGCTAGCCCAGTTTGCCTTGATCCAACAAGTTGTCACAACCAGTTAACCGGGCCAGTCCAGTCCATGTTTACTGGTAAATTTTAATATTCTTTGAAACATGTTTAATATTCTTTGTAGTCTGGTTTATAGCATACAGTACATGCATAAGTTTGCCCCAGATTCCAACACTGAGAACATTGCAGTCTATAGGAATATCTAGTTTTCAAGCTATGTTGTTAACACAGTAAAGCCTTTTCTTAAATTAAATATTGAAACATAACAGTTGTGTTCATCAAAAAGGGAATCAAATGGTCGACTTTTTGTAAATGAATTAACTATAGTATGCAGGGTATATATATTATATATATTCAAAATTGCCGCCGTTGTTGATCAACACAAAACAATTTGTCAATAACCAAAACAAACCATAAATCCTTTAATTGTAATACTTATAAACAACGAAAATAAACATATTTTGTAAGAATTAAACCGCAAATCGTTTGTATTCCGACAATTAAGAACATTTCTATTCCGTAGCGAATAAATATAAAATACCCCGAGTATACCTTGCCGACTATTTCAAATTTATACAAATCAGTATACAAAATTGCTGATTAAAGAATCTATGACTTACCTTCAATAATGTGATCGCATCCATCGTCTGTATACGTCGATCTAGCGAAGAACCATTTATAAAACAGAAGCAACAAATTACAAAGCAAAAGGCAAACAACAATCGCCAACGAACTTCCAATTCGAAAATGAACGCGTCACCGGGTTCCCGCGTCATCATGGGATAATAATCCCGCGTTAGCCTCGCGTGGTCTTAAGGTAGAACAAAACGTTTATGTAAATTTGCAGGTTGTATTCGCCCATAGTCACTCGAAAGCCATACATCGAGTTTTACAAATCAATACTTTTTAATTCAACTTTATGGGCTAGTATATTTAGGTCATTTGTCAAGTTTTATGTCTAATCAAATAGTGTGTAGCATGCTGCACTAAATATCTGTTAGCACAGGAATTTTGAAGATAAGAAACGTATAGTTAAAGTTTGGTGGAAATATTGCTTGAGCAATATACGGTAGATCAAAAGAAACACTTATAAGCAAAACATGACAAATGGTAAACTTGGAAAAGCATTTGAAGCTCAATGTTTTAACTTCAGAGTTATAACTTAGAGATGAATAAAAAATCGAATGAATAGAATATTCTATTGGCCTCATATAGAAAATCTAACATAATACTTTGTGGAAGAAAAACCAATATGCTATAGAAAATCCAATAGAATATTCTATTGACACTTTAGTGTCATACAGAATATCCAACAGAATATTCTGTTGGAAAAAAAATCCAACAGAATATTCCATTGGATTTAGATTTCCAACAGAATATTCTATAGGATTCTATAGAACATTTTCGTAAGGGATATATCATACAAAATATCTTATAAGCTTTTACAAGATAATACACAAGATCTTGAAAGATCTAGTGAGCTTTATGCAAATTATAAGAAATTTCTTATAAGATCTTATTTAAGATCTTACAAGATTTTACAAGATCAGCTTACAATATCTTATAAGATCTTATAAGATTTTGTAAGATCTTATAAGATCTTACAAGAATTTTCTTATAAGATCTTATTTAAGATCTTACAAGATCGTACAAGATCTTACAAGATCTTATAAAATTTTGTAAGATCTTATAAGATCTTATAAGAATTTTCTTATAAGATCTTATTTAAGATCTTACAAGATCTTTTAAGATCTTTTAAGATCTTACAAGATCTTTGTAAGATCTTATAAGATCTTATAAGAAATTTCTTATAAGATCTTATTTAAGATCTTATAAGATCTTACAAGATCTTTGTAAGATCTTATAAGATCTTATAAGAAATTTCTTATAAGATCTTATTTAAGATCTTACAAGATCTTACAAGATCTTACAAGATCTTACAAGATCTTACAAGATCTTACAAGATCTTACAAGATCTTACAAGATCTTACAAGATCTTACAAGATCTTATAAGAAATTTCTTATAAGATCTTGTTTAAGATCTTGTAAGATCTTGACAAGATTTTCACCTGGGTATCGCTGCTCCCCCATGCCCCCGCCCCCCCTTTTTTTTCCAGTGTTGAATCAAATTTCGACAAATGATGTCGAGTAGGAAACCAGCCTATATTTATTTTTTTGTTATCGAAATTGCTCGTATCCAACATTGAAAAGGGGGAAAGGGGGCCCACAAACGTTTTAGGAAAAGAGTCCAACAGGATTTGGCTATGATTGTACCTTAAAAATGGCTATGATAGCAAAGGCACAGTTTTGCAACTTCAAAAATTTTGGAGCCATAATGATAATGACCTAGTTTGAAGACACGTCTCTAGTCGTAAGTCTTCAGCAGAGTCGATTTCATTAGTATACATGGACCAGTTTTTACTTCCTAGAGCACAACCAAGGTCTAAGAACTGCCTTCTTTTGCTCTAAAACGTCGCGCGCACCTATACGAACGACCGACCGACCGACCAAACGAACGAACTCAAAGGCAGAAAATATTGCTGCTTGAAAGTTAACTACGTACATGCCATAACTAATTCGTCAGCGCACCGCAATGCACATGCATATCAAAGTATCCAGAATTGCTTCTGAGAAGCAATTAGTAAAAGCTGTCTGTCGAATTCTCGTGCGTTCCCTTGCCCTTACTGTTGCTTTTGCACCTTTATACCCTTGCTTTCGCGCTCCTACCTTCACCCTCAATCTCTCACTCTCTCGCTTTCATTCTCCCCTTTTACTTCTACTTTTGCTTTTGTGCCATGCGCTTTAATTTACCTCTTGCTTTTGCACTTTCTCTTGCTTTTGTGCACTGCATGCTCTTACTCCCATTCCCGTTCTTGCACTCACCTTACGCTCGTTCTCTAACCATGCATGTGTCCTTCTAATCATGTAACCATCCAACTACTCAAGCATGCATCCAACCATCAAGCTATATCTATTCATTTATAACCATCCACCATCTAACTACTCGATCATCTGTCCAACCGTCAATTTTCTATCTATTCATGTATCAAACCATGCACCATCCAACTACCCACTCGTCTATCCAACCATCAATCTTTTATCTATTCATTTATCCAACCATCCAACTGCGTTAGTCGTCCATCTATCCTTCAATCTATTCATTTATCCAACCATCCACCATCCAACTACTCAATCATCTATCCAACTATCAATCTTTCATCTATTCATTTATCCAACCACCCAACCTCAGGGAGCCCTATAACGTTCATTAGTGAAGGATGTTTGTCAATAAAATGGGTGTATTTGTATATATTTTATTAAGAAGTTTATTAAATTTCTTGTTTGGAAACTTAAAACTGTTTGATTGCGTGAAGGAGCATTCTCGTTCCAAGAGTCCCCGTTCTGAGAACGAAAATGACGCGCGAAAAAAATAAAAACCAGACAAAGTGCTAAAGAGCGGTGCCCTGTTAGGCGTAAAAAATATTGCTTGTATTCTCGTTTCCAGAACCCGTGTGTATGTGTCCGTGGCTTACGGGTGCCACAAAAAAACGTACGATTCCTTCCAACACCCAGAATATAAACCTACCTAACAAGTCGCCAGGGTAGTGACTGGCTTGTCAGGGTGTACTATAAAGCTGCCTGACGATCTAGCTTGCCTGGGCGCTGCAATTTGTATGGTCTGCGCAACGCTTCGCTTAACAGGGATCGTCAAAAAGCCGTCAAAAAGCCGACAAAATCCCTCGCGGCAAAAACATCGTTTCTATATTCTCAATTCCACAATGTCAGAGTCTTTGACGTTTGTGTAGCTGTGGCTGTCAATTCTGGACAAACTTATCAGCAAAATTCTAAAGCTGATTGACGAGCTAGCTAGCGGCTAGCGCGTCAGGCGGTATCTGACCTGCGGAATGCTCAATACTTTTCTTCACAAACATAAGGTCGTCGACCCTGCGAGCAGAGCCTTCTTTTCCTTATTTCTTCGCTGAGAGAGAGGAAGAAAAGTAGGCTCTGCTGTATTCGTGTTTGGCTTCGTCCAAGATTTAGGACGAAGTAACACGTTTAAGACCCGTTTAACCGGTTCTCGTTTTGTTTCTGCTCTGATTGGGACTGGGTTCGAGATTGTAACCAAGAAACTGACATGCATGCGCAATGGAAACCAGTCACGAATACAGCAGAGCCTACATTTCTGCCTCTCTCTCAGCGAAGAAATAAGCAAAAGAAGGCTCTGCTCGCAGGGTAAAAGTCGTCAAAAAGTCGCCAAAATCCTTGGCGTCGAAAACATCGCTTATATTCTCGTTCCCAGAGCCCACGTTTCTGTGTCCGTGGCTTACGGGTGTCACAAAAAAGTGACAGTAGCTACTCGTCAGCTGGGCACCGCAATCGATAAAAAAATTACAAGAGATGAAACTCTTTTACGGCAGTGATTTCTTTTGAAGCCGTACGCGCTTGCTATATAGTTTGAATTTCAGTTTGAAGATCGGCTAGATGATAGATCAAAGGTTAATGTATGTGGTAGTTCGATTTTTACCATTGAAAACCTTAGGAGCTTATAGTAACGATTTTTCGTCACAGCAATGCTCCGACTTGACCGGACCCGATGTTCTTGTTTTGACCCAGGACGTCTCGTCTGTCAATCTTGCGCAAAAAATAATCTTTTTTTATGGATAAATGTTGACGGATACGCTAGAGAACTCCCAACGTCGTTCCCAGGGCCTTTTTGAAATTGTGCGGGCAGGAAAAGGCCTTGGCATCGGCTGGTTTTACACCCAGAAATCCTGGATGTAATAAATTATAATACATCTGTTTTCTTCGAATAAATTGACTGCATGTGATTCGTTGAATTCTGTGAGCGTTCAATGGCAGCAACTTCTCTTCGTATTATATAAAACCGCTTCAGGTTAAGTGTTTTGAATACTTGTTACGTAGAGATCGATCTCTTCATCGTCCAAGCAGCCATCAAAACGACCAGCTCTAGCTGTACAAGCGAAATCATGCAGGTAAATAGCGGTAATTAAGAAGCTAACTTTCCATACCGCTTATATAAGAAGTTCACGAAGTAACAACGGCAGAAGCTCCCACGCAGTTTCTTCTACCAAAACCACAGGAAGAGACGTACACGACACAGCTTCCTGGAATTCACGAGTTTTTGTTGACCGAAATTTAGCAGAAAAAAAATATTTTAGCGGCAAACCATGCTTTTATCTGTTAACTCATCCATCGCAGACGAGATGAAATCAGCCCGCAAACGTGTTTGCAAACGTTCCGATGGTTCAGTGTTGTGTGGAAACAGCTACGGGAATCATGAGGAATTTGATTTTGATAATGCGTGGAATGAAATGAAAGTAGACGTACCTTTTTTCATAGACATTTTTAACGCAGTGTCTGGGCGCAAGAATACGCCCGTCAACAAATCAAGTGTAAAGCATAGCTTTTTTAATTTAGTCTTCATGAGTGAACGGTGGTTAATTTGTTGATTTTTTAGCCATTCTACCTAAAACTGTGTTATATATCTGTCGGGTTTTTCCTAAATCGAAATCACATATCAACTTGTTTGCGATTTAACTATAGCTGATTTGGCAAAGTGAAATTGACAAGAACGTCAAACTGAACCACCGTGCATGCTTGCCAAGGAAATTATAAAGTGAAGCGTTCTTTTCAATTGTTCTACATGCATGTCTGTTTTATTATACTTGGCATACACATATGTATATTTTTTAAATGTATACTGCATGTATTGTTACTTAAGTTATTCAAATTTATGCTGCATGTATTGCTAAATGTTGCCAAGCACAAGCAAAACACATAAAAAGTCTGACAAGGTTTGTCAGCTACTTATGATGCCTTGCAACTAACTTTTCTCGACAGTTTTGTCAGATTTTGCTGTAGTGGATTTTTGCCTGTTCGGAGATCGAATTTCTGTAAATTTTTCGACACTATCGAATTCTGTCGAAATTTCTGTCGACGGATTGGATAAATTCATGAGAAGTGAATATTTAACGGACTAGGTACATTTAATCACTAATCAACCCCAATGCCATGCTATTACTTATAATAAGATCCTTAAAACCCCGCCTCAAAATCAGTCTGCTCGAAACAAACAAAACCCGTATTAAAAACCCCGTTCGATCGAAACCAGTGTTGAAAACAAACCCGTCTGTGGTTTCTCCATCAGTCTCGCAAAGAAACCCGTTTCGATTAATAGCCTAAATGCAGTTGGTTGTTTTAATATTTTTCCAGTATGTCACATATGGCCAAGAGCAATGTCTCGTGGTACTGTATTGATTTACGCTGTTCTTTACCTTCTTGTTTGTCATTTGTCTGATAATTCTGCAAATATTGACAAAGATGAAGCGAAATATGATCTAAAAGCATTTATTGTGGGGATGGATTCTGCAATCGTGAGGATTAACAGCATATCACCGGTTCGTACGAAGAAAGAAGGTAAATCAACCGTACAACTAACACCGCATCTTAAGCTTTTGTTGGCTACCAGACTCTTAAATCTTACATTAGCTGCTGGTCTTGTAATTCTTTCCAACGATGTTCAACTAAATCCTGGTACATTAAACCCGATATCAATGAAAGGTATTCGGATAATTCATCTCAATGTTTGTAGCCTTCGAAACAAGATGGACGAACTACGCTTATTTAGTGATGAACACAAACCACATGTTTTGTGTATTACGGAAACGTGGCTGGATGATTCATTTAGTGATGAAGAAATATCTCTTCCTGGCTATAATTTAGTGAGGAAAGATAGAAATCGTTTTGGTGGTGGCGTGGCGATCTATATAGTTGGAAATTTAGCTTTTAAATTAGTGGATGTGGGTATTGACGAGTTTGCATTCATAGAGTTGTTTCCATCCGTGAGTAAGAAAATATTAATTGGTACCTTTTATCGACCTCCAAATACTAATGAAACGTCGTTCATAAATAATTTGGAAATTGTGCTCACGAAATTGGCTGAGGACGGTAACGAATTAACTCTAGTGGGTGATTTCAATTTTGATCTAAAATCTCCCACAAGGTCCCCTTCAACCAAGACCTTTCTTCGTGTAAATCGAATTTTTAATTTGCATCAACTAATTGACGAATGCACTAGAGTAACAAGACAATCAAAAACATTAATCGATCTCTTCTTTACTACAAGACCTGAACTATATATATCTGGAACTATTCCTACTGGTTTTAGTGATCATTCTGCTATCTATGGAATTAGGAAGCTCCACAGGAAGAAAACGGCTTCTTTACCTCGAATCGTCGAAACACGAAATTATAAGGGCTTTAATGCAAATTTGTTCAAAATGGATCTTGAGAATATCCCTTGGGAGATTATTGAATTAAAAACAGTCGTAAATGATGCATGGAATGCTTTCAGGGATATGTTTTTGGCAGTTGTCGATAAACATATTCCTGTATTAAAGCGTCGTGTTCGTGAAAGATCTCTACCATGGATTACATCTTCGATTAGGGATATGATGAAGCAGCGTAAATACCATCACCAGAAGGCAATTATGACAAATAAAGATTTCCACTGGAATAACTATAAAAAGTTGCGCAATGAAATAACAACTCAACTTCGCAAAGGAAGAAGTAATTACTATTCATCTTTGCTTGCTGGTAAACAGGACTCAAAGGAAATGTGGAAGACGTTAAACCAAATTTTACCTAAGTCTAAGAAGAATACTCAATCTACCATGACAAATTATCTTGGCTTAACAGCGGAAAAGTTTAATACCTTTTTTACAACGATTGTAGAAAAACTTCGAAATACCTTTCATGTCACAACCGTTTTACCTAAACTACAAACTCCACGAGTTGAAAATGATTTTGTTATTCAAGAAATCACATTGGATTTTGTGCGCCAACAACTAACCAAACTTAAAATCAAAACGGCTTCGGGTTTTAAAGACTTCCCAGCAAGAGTTTTAAAAGAAGCTGGTGATACTATTTCCAAACCAATTACATATTTGTTAAATTTGACCATTAGTACTGGTGAAATCCCGGCAGACTGGAAAACTGCTAAAGTTACACCCATATTCAAGTCTGGTCGTAAAGAGGATGAGGATAATTATCGCCCGATTTCGGTCCTACCGCTGATCTCTAAGATTATGGAGAAAGCTATACAGAGTCAGTTAGTTGATTTCCTAACTGAAAATAAGGTTCTGTCACCTTATCAATCTGGTTTCAGAAAGCAGCATTCAACGGAAACTGCAGTGGTTTATTTAAGTGATCAGTTACTTGAAAATATGTGCAACAAAAAACTCACTGGAGCTATTTTTATTGACTTGAAAAAGGCCTTCGATTCCGTGGACCATCGTTTCCTGCTACATAAGTTGGAACATTATGGCATCAGGAATGACAGTCTAAAATGGTTTCAAAATTACCTAACATCTCGTACACAAGTAGTCAGTTACTGTGATGAGCTATCGTGCAACATGTACATTACATATGGCGTTCCTCAGGGGTCTATTCTTGGACCCCTGTTATTTGTACTGTTCATAAATGATTTACCAACTTGCCTCAAAAACTGTTCTATCAATATGTATGCTGATGACACCGTAATTTATATTGAAGACTACTCGTCTGCTTCGGTTTCTGCTACCTTACAGAAGGACCTGGATAGAGTTGTCCAATGGATTGCTGAAAATAATCTAATTTTGAATACATCAAAGACTAAGACGCTACTGTTTGGTACTAGACAGAAATTGGCAGGCATTGATGACTGGAGCTTGTATATGTATGACCAACAATTAGAAATAGTATCTAAGTTTCATTACTTAGGTGTACTCTTTGACGAAAATTTAACGTGGAAAGAACATGTTGAGGAAATTGTCATTAAAGCCAGTAAACGTTTAGGTTTGATGGCTCGTTTACGTTCCTGTCTTACAATAGCTGCAACCAAATGTATTTTCAATACACTTGTTAAACCTCTACTGGATTATACTGATGCAGCCTGGGGAGAGCTCTCAGAAGGATGCAAACATGATTTACAGTGTATTCAGAATCGAGGTGCACGAATAATTTTCCTCCGAATAAGTCTCTTCCTCCGAAAATACATTTCCTAAATTAGGTTGGTTATCCTTAATGCAGTGGAGAATTATCCATCAATGCTGTTTAGTATTTAAATGCTTACACCATCTGGCTCCAGAATATTTTACGAACTACTATACTCGAAATAGTGAAGTACATAAATACGGTACAAGATCCAGAAATGACATTCATCTTCCAAGATTTAAGCTGGAGCTTGGAAAGAGAACGTTTAAATATGCAGGAGCCAAACATTTTAATGAACTTCCAAATGATATAAAAACTGCAACTTCTTTACATAGTTTTAAAAGACAGATTTTTAAATATTTTGTAAAATTGTAAATCCAATTCTCATATTATTTATTGTTATCTTTCATTATTAATTATTTAATTATATAGTTAGTAACTTTTTTATAAATTGTAATAACTTAAATACAGGGCCTCTATGGATACCAGCTTTGCTGAAAGAGCTACCCTGTTAAAATAAAGTTTTCTACTCTTCTACTTCTACTATATATTATGATTAAACTAAGTTTGGCAGACATGATAAAAGCCAAATTCCAACAAGCTGTAGCCAGGCAGGTTGGCTTTTTAGATGAGTAATACCTTTTAAAAAGAAAATCAAGTTCTCAGACGTCTGATCATCAGCCTGAAATATTTGTGTGGTCTCCATACTGAGCGTCTGACGTCACGCATCATCGCATAAATTAATAGGACCAGTCAAATCGGGGCATCTATCTTACGAAAAACGGATCAAGTTTCATCCCTTGTCTCTTTTTAATCTTATTGCCGTTAATTTTACTTTAAATACCTAATAAGTTAACGCGCCGCTGCTTTGCGTGTCTCCCACGAACGGGCGGGGAACAGCTGTCTGCGTTGCTTTGTCGTATTTGATTTCGTTATACTAGCGATTTTAATACGATTTCTTTACCAAGAAACAACCAATTTTACTAATAAATGCCCTATTTAGTAATATACTTTTCTTTTTGATAAAAAATATACCGATAAACCTGTTTTACTGACAAACATCCTTGAATCCTTATACTAATAAACGTTAGGGCTTCCTGTGATCTAACTATCCAACTACCTAATCACCATCCAAGCATAAATCTATCCATCTTTTCATTTTCCCAACTATTCAACCGTCCAAATATCTATCTAGCCATCTAACCATTTAACCATTTAGTCATCCAACAATCCAACCATTCAATCATCCATCCAACCATTTAACCGTGCATCCAATTATGCAACCATCCAACTATTCAACCATACAATCATATATCTATCCATCCAACTATTCAACCATGCCTCCAACTATCTATTTGCACTGTTATTTTCAAGGAGTAAATTTAACTCCAAATGAGGGGTTGAAAAAATTGGTCTAGAATAATCCGTTTTCTGGGGATTAAATAAACTCCACTTTCGGAGTTAAATTAACTCGCACGATTTGGAGTTCAATTAACTCCTAGAGTTAAAAATGAGCGTATCAAAAACGCCCGGGCTTAACTTGCTTTGACTTACAGTCCGACGCCCAACCCACTGCGCCACTTGTGCTTGCTTACAATAACAGAGATATTTAATGTATATAACATAAAGTCGGTGTATACTTAAATAGTATTTTTGTTGTTTTTGACGGGAATACTTTAATACTTTTCATTAATAAAACAAAATAACTCATTTTGATAAAGGTCATAAACAGTGTTACCCTGTTCAAGGCCAAAAAGATAAGACATTTATAGGAGCATAAATGCAATCCTTTATCCTACGCTTAACTCGCCAGTTTCTTGCTATGATTGTCGGACGTTTGCCCACGCTTAATTTGCAAGTACACTTGCAAACTTGTACAGTTGTACTATATATCAATATGTTCGCTAGGGAAAGAGCTAATGTCTGAACATTCTACAATAATTAGTTCCAAAGTTACATTCGGAAATGTTGAAGAGACGGAAAGTTATTTTTTGGATTTTACAAATTGGCGTATCTCGAATAAACACCTAAACTCTTTGGCTTTCTTTCGATACTTCCCGATCAGTTATATATATCATGTTAATTTTCACATGGCTCGTTTCCTTTGTTATTTTCGGGGAATATATTCAATAGCACCCCTTGATAACAATGGCGAAATAATAGCTTAATATTCCCCTCTAATATTCCCCTGTAATATTCCCCTCAATATTTCTTTTCTATTGTGACTCCTGTCAACCTCGCACATGTGAAATATAAGTACGTTATTTTGAGTCCCCTCGGGATATGTGTTTATTCACCTCGGGCTACGCCCTCGATGAATAAATCACATATCCCCTCGTGGTCTCAAAATAACCATACATAAATGGAGTTAAAATAACTCCTGTAAAATAACTCCCCTGAAGGAGTTATCTAATCCTCTCACCCGAATTAAAACTACTCCTTGAAAATAACAGTGTATTCAACTATTTAACCGTCCAACTACTCAACCACCTATCCAACCATCCAACTAGAAATACATGAAGAAACAACCTCTCGCCCGCTTTGACGTGTATTTTTATAACATCCCCCCCCCCAAAAAAAAAAAATAATAATAATAAAAAAATAAATAAATAAAATAAATAAAATAAAATGCAGTTCTTGCTATAGATGCTGTATCGATACGATTGAGAATAAGACAGGATGATCAAACTGCCAAGATGAGCAAAAAGAAAATTTTTATAAAATTATTTAAAAAAGGAAATAATTATATAACAGCGACTCGACATGGCCTCAGACGGACGTGCTCCTACTTCGTCCGGCGTAATCGATACAGGGAGCGAAAGTTTCACTCGATCTGACTTAAATCAATTCCTAATTAAAACCAGCAAGGGCAAACTTTCCTGGACTGGTGACTTTAATTCACTAAATAAATTCTTGGATGAGATATTAAACGTCCAAGGACATTGGACTTCGCCAGGTGGTGGATGTAAAGTTCTACAAACTGACGAAGCTATTATTCGCTAGTACGGAAGCAAGCATTCGCTGACTGTAAGTGGCACGTCTGCTGAAGAGATTAAAAGAAAACTTAGTTTACAGGCTAAAACCGCTCCTGACATTGCAGTTGTAGAAAATCTCGTAGACATAGTTACGGCGAAAGTATCTTCCGTTGACATCGCCAGCCATAATATCAGTGAACTTGGTAAGAGTTTTTTTTACACTTTCAAGTATGGGCGAAGGCGAATCTGCTAAAAACAACATGAAGTCAATAGAGACTTCTATTGTGGATATAAATCATATATTTTCCGCTTTAAAAACTGATCTCATTAATAGAGTTGATGCTCTTACTATCGAACTGAGCTCTCTCAATGCAGGTGACATATCCTGTCATTCACACGAAGAAGATGTCTTAACTTTGAAGAAAACCAATAAAACTCTGCAAGATGAAAATGAATCACTCAAAGAGAAAATTACTAACATGTCCTACGTCATTTCGGATATGAGATCGGAGATTAGACATGTTGAAGAAGATAGACAGAGTCTCATCACAACTATAAAAATTCTTCAGCACCACTTCTATCTGGCAAATTGACCATGACGAAAAGACGAATTAGACCATGGCGGTGACAAAACAATTGGTCATCACTTTACGAAAGTCGTCCCAACCAAGAAGAAGAAAGCTAGTTAAACCTCTTGCCAGTCTTATGGAAAAGAAAGCAACCCAAGCATGCTATCAGTCAACAAATATACGTTACTCAGTGATGATGAAGTTGAGGTAAACGAGACCAACTTCGAGCAAGAGGATATAGTTGAAAATCAATCAACCGGAACGAGGAATGGTAAACAAGGCGGATTTCCAGTCCTCGCACGAAGCAACTCGCAGCTCGCTGCGAATATTCACACGGTTTCCATAGTATTTCCACCACATTTCCACCACACGTAGCTCGTTGCGACAACTCGTGGCTGATGAAGCGATAGCCGAACTTTTCGAACAAACTTCGAGGTATTTGGATATCCTGATGAAGCATTCTTCTGAGTGTTTGATGTAGCATCTCAAACAAATCGGTATTTTAAGAGAAAATCGAGGTGAAAGTTCGATTAATTTATGTAATTTCTTCCTTCAATATCCATGCAAATTAACCATCGACACGGTAATGATTTCCTTTGTACAGTTTCCTCATGCATTGCTAACGAGTTTGAAATGTTGACATAATTCGTTTTGATTGGCTTATTTACCGCGAGTACTTGCCACGAGTAAGAAATAGTTAAAAATTTCAAACTATCTGCTACGAGGGCAAAAATACTCGCAGCCAGCTTGCGAGTGCACGCAGCGAGCTGCGAGTTACAGTACTTCGTGCGAGGACTGGAAATCCGCCTTAAGAGCGACAAGTCAAACCGTTCAAAAAGCAGAGTCGACGAAGGAAATAATGAGACTGAGAAGGCCACTAAAAGATTTGTCGTTATAACCGGGGACTCCATTATTCAACATGTCCATGGTTGGGAATTATCGAATGCTGAACAGCGAGTTGCTGTTAAATCCTTTTCGGGCAGCACAACTGAAGACATGCAGGATCATCTAAAACCACTTATCCGTAAGCAGCCTGATGAGATGATATTACATTTTGGTTCTAACAACGTCAAAAAAGATTCTCGATCGCCAGAGACGGTTGCTGCAGGTATCTTGAACCTGTAGGTACTCAAATTAAAGATAATTTGCCAAATACTAAAGTTACTGTTTCTGGTATTACAGTTAGGAAAGCTAAAGCAAGTACTCAAAGTAAAATTAAGGAAATTAATAATATTCTAAAAAGGGTTTGCGATCACAATGGCTGGGCTTTCATACACGTTTCTCTCTGACGAAGGGCCTTCGCTCGAAACGTTAGATTCCTACGTTCTCTGTTTCGGCAGTATATCTAACCTTACTATATTTCGATTGTTGTTTCTACACTGCCTACGCAGCACGCTACTTTTATTTCACTATAATAATAACATAGATTTGACTTGCTTAAATCAACTGGCTTACATCTAAGCCGAAAGGGCAGCAGCGTTATTAGTAGGAATTTCTTGAATCATTTAAGCCATTGAAATTTGGTTCGGCCATGCAGGTTAACGTTGTGGAGATGAGTTATTCGATTGTAGCTTTTCTGAAACTAAAGGTTTCAAAATGGCAATGCTAAATATAGTTAGCTTACCTAAAAACATTGAAGAAATTAGAATATTATCGGATCAATTTTTCGACATCCTTGCCTTAAACGAAACTAGACTTGATTCTGGTATCCCTGATGAAGCTGTTTATGTTCGGGATTACGATCTTATTCGCACTGATCGTTCTAGAACAGGGGGAGGTGTTTGTTTATATGTTAGAAACTCTCTAAACTATCAAGAAAAACCTCTTATTGAGAATAACCTCGAAGCATCTTGTACTGAGATCCAAAAACCTAATAGCAGTCCCTTTGTAATTGCAACTATCTACAGACCTCCAAGTGCTTCTGTTGACACTTTTATCAATATCGAGCACATAATAAAAAAGGTTGATGATGAAGATAAAGAATTTTATATTCTAGGAGACCTAAACTGTAATATGTTTGATAACTCAAATTATGCTACCAAAAAGCTAAGTTCAATTAAACCCACTGATGAAACCATACCTACTGGCTACATCTTCATTATTAGATGTTTGTATCACAAAACAGGTATTAGAGATCATAATCTAATTTATGTAGTTCGTAAAATAAATACTTTATGAAAAGCAATGTGCCATAAGAAAGTTGAAATTCGAAACTATAAATAATTTAGTGGCAGTAGATTTGAAGAGGATCTTCTTAATCAAAACTGGGAGCAATTAGATAATTAACTATGCGTAAATAGAGGTTGGGCAATTTGGAAAACTCTCTTTCTGGGTGTTTTGAATAAGCATGCTCCTATTAGAGAGCAAAAAGTAAGATTAATTATTACTAAGGCGATCAGACAAAACATTTTTGAAAGGAAGGCCTTTGATACTGTAAATCACGAAATAATAAACGTTGTCTTTATGGCCTGGAGGAAACTTCTTTAAATCTTCTTCAATCATATTTGACAGATAGAACTCAAATGTGTTTCATTAATGGCGAATTGTCTAGTCCGAGCACAGTAAAATGCGGTATTCCTCAAGGGTCAATTTTGGGACCACTTCTTTTCTTAATCTATATAAATTATTTGCCACATTGTTTGAAACATTCATCAACAAGAACGTTTGCGGATGATACGACTTTAACCGCCTCTGCTAAATCGATTGATAGAGCTGAGGTGGCCCAAAATGCCGATCTTATAAATGTCAAGGAGTGGCTCTCTGCAAATAAACTGAGTCTTAATCTTGTCAAAACTGAATATCTTTTAATTGGGTCGAGATATAATGTAAATAGCTTACTTGAAGAACCTAAAATTTTTGTCGGAGATGTACCAATTACTAGGGTGAGAGTCACAAAAGCACTTGGAGTTCATATAGATGAATTTTTTATCATGGGATAAACAAATAGATAATATATCTAAGAAAATTTCATCGGGGATTGGTGCGATGAAAAGGCTTAAGCCTTGTGTAGATCGTGAAACACTAAAATCTGTTTACAATGCACTTGCTCTACCACACTTCGACTATTGTTGTGAAGTGTGGGATTCTATTGGTATTACACTTTCTGACAGCCTACAAAAATTACAAAATAGAGCAACCAGAATCATGGGTCGTAAAAACGAACGTGCATGGTCAGTCTGAAATTGCTCTAAATTAACTTGGATGGAAAACTCTGATTGAACGAAGGACACAGTTTGTAGCCAGATTAATGTACAAAATTACTCATGATCTAGCACCTAGATCGCTCACTGAAATCTTTCGTATAAGTCAAATGCATCTCTGCTTTATAACCTACGAGGTTCTTTGACAAAACTTCACTTACCTCAACCAAGGCACAGAATAAAGAACTGAGCAGAAGTGCCACTAGTCGGGGGACCAAGTGTCGCCGTTTTTCAGTGCGCATGCGCTAGGTCTGCGAAGCTCGCAGCCAGTAAACCTCAGCCAGGTCAACAAGGAGTGTAATGGCGAAATACGGAGTTGCTTCACTAAAATCGCTATATCTCACGAACTAGTCGCTCGATCTTCACGCTACAACCAGTAGTGATTGAGAGAAGGTAAGTGACAATATTTTTGCTGTTTAGAAGACATGAAAAACATCTGAAAGTGAAAATTTACGGAATTAAAACGGCCACAGTATAGAGCCACTAAAGTATTCTTGTCGACATTCCTCTTGCCTTTACGCCTTGAAAAAAAGAGTAGAAACTCTTTTAAAACATTTAAAACATTGAGTACAAAGATGAAATCACACGTATTTGTTGTTATTTATTGAATTAGACGAGTAGCTCTGAACAACGAAGCAATTCTGTTAGGTGAATTTGGGGCAAATTATTACACATGACACTCTGACACTGAAATGCTGACCAGTATTCCATAAATCAAACCACCAAGTGCCCACAATCTCCCCGCTTTTCAAAACTAAAGTTAATATATCTCCAATAATAACTTTAATATTTTTATTGAGAAGCGTGGCTGTGATTTTTGACTCACGGATACTCCGTAGGAGTATTGGGAGTATATGCTATCACTCGACTTTTGCATATAATCCTCCAGCCTGCTTTGCGCGCTCTGTTCTAAAACCAGATAAACCGGTTTAGTCCGCCTGCGGTATCTACTTCTATCTACTACAGTACTTCGAAAGCTAGGAGGTGAGTTTGTTGATTTCTTTTCATGTGTTCTTGCCGTTTAATAGCATATTACTAGCTCCATCAGTGTATTGATGTTTACTGTTTCTGCAGTTTAACCGTTTGTTTCATGATGAACTCGTAGTTCACTTGTTGTTTCGCCGTTTCTGCGGTTTACACGAGTCTGTTGTCGATCATTCGTTCTATTGCAAACATTTGTTCATGCTTCATTTCATTACCACACATTGGTACTTCTGTAGATAATTATTTAACAGCATCTAAAATGAAGAATGTTGGTGTATGGGGAACTGATATTGAAATATTAACTGCAGCTTCTTTATATTTTGCACAGACATTTATGTATATACAAAATTTGGTAATAATGACAAGTGGGAAAAATTTTCCAGAACTATGTTAAATGAGCCATTACCCATTGATAACCATGCGATTTACATTCAGAATAGTAATAACGTGCATTTTGATATAGTGCAAGATGTTTCCCAAGAGCTCATTCCAAACATAACCTCTAAAACAAAACCCGTACACGGTTTCACAAATAAACTTTCCATAGTAAAAGCAAAAAGAGACTTTCCTATGTCAACATTGGAAGCTAGGCCCTTTTGAAAAATCTGAAGCCTCTTGATGTTGGTGGCAATGGTGATTACTTTTTAAAGCCATTTCTCACCAATTATATCACAATCCTAGTCATCTAAATGTAAGGAAAGCAGGTGTTCATTATATTCAAGCTCATCCAGAACAGTTTATTGACAGTGTTACTGATAAGTCTTGGGCAAACTATATTAAGGATATGTCAGCTCAAGGCACTTGGTGTGATGCTCTTATGGTACAGGCAGTTGCTGATGCTTTGAATTGTATAATTACTATTACTGAGTCAGCTGTCAATTTCAATGAGACAACTGTTGTTCATCCTCAATATCATAAAAAAATACCCCAAATTATACATCTAGGTCATTTGAATGAATTTCATTATGTCTCAACTGTAAGTGCATTGGGCTAAAAAAACACTCACGGTTCGAACTACACTATTTCTTTACATTGTCAAACAAATGCGTTTTCTAGTGGTTTTAGCTGTGCTTCAGTCACGGCTTGCGTATCCGTGAGTCGTCTCATTGAGACCTTTGATTATGTTTGTTTTGTTTTTCATTACAGCTGTTGAATCATGCGTACATTACTTCTTCTTGAACTTGTTTAATGCATTCATATCATGTCAGACCATTGATCTTCTTGAACTTGAAAGCAGTGTACTGAAATATATGCGATTCATCATGAAAGCCAGCCGCCGATCTCATCTCGTTCTCACTCCTGAGAGTAGGTCTGAATTCAATAGGCGATAATGCCGTCCAGTGACGTCACTCATGCACTACCAAGAAACCTGGTAGTGAATCTGATTGGTTGACATGTTTCTAATTTGAGATAATTATAGAATTATAGAATATAATAAACAGTCTGAATTCCTTCCATCTTGTCAAATATGCGGCGGCTGGTTTTTAGACTACAGAACACTCTCAACTGTGACATTTTGGACTCCGATGCCTATGGACTTTCATGTTGACGACTTTTGAATAGTTCCGAGGGGAAAAGCGGTGAGTATATCAAGTGGCATTGCATATTTCGCGTGGCATCTTGTCAGCTGTGGAACAAGATGGCTAGTAATTTCAGAACTACTCATTGTTAAAATATATTGTGTACGTATGTTATCAGATGTTGAATAAGCTTTCATTCGCTGTATAGTTTCTCATTTCATTCTCCGTTATGTGAAACTTGTTAAAATGTCAAAAATGTGCGAACCGTTCTTCGAAATAATATTATACAAATAGACAGGAAATTGACTTCCCACAGTGTTAATACAGAATTTTAGATATTTTTTTTAAATACTTAACGCGCAACATCGAGATATATATCAAACAGAAGCTATTGAAAAATGATATTTGAGGTAGAAATTTCTAGTTTCTACTTTCTAGCTAAATGGAAAATATTTTTTTAAAATGGGGAAACGTCTTCCGTTTGATTCATTGCGTGAATGTGTGCTTATAATTAATAAATATATAAAATCAGAAATATTGTTGACTTCGAATGCATCATGATCTACCATTAAGCTTTTGAAACGTTTGCAGCTTTCTAGCCAAAATAGAAAAAATGCAGGAACTTCACATTTGAATTTATACTTTATAGCTTTTGTTTAACCCTTTCAATCCATCGGCCTCCCAGGCAGGGACGCGTAAAATCGCCTGGTGTAGGCCAGAGTGTGGAAAAAATATTAAAGCCTCAGCGGTCAGAGTAGGTTTTGGTATAACCGTAACTCTTTAACCTTAGTGGCCTAACGACTAGAATGGGTTGCCGTTAATAATATAGCCAGAGTGAAATACTAAAATACAGAATAAAAGTGGATTTTAACGTTCAGAAGGCAGACGTTTCACCATTTTAAAAATATTTTCCGTTTAGCTAAAAACTAGAAATTTCTACCCCAAGTAGCATATTTCAATAGCTTCTCTTTGATATATATCTCGCGATGTTGCGCGTTAAGTATTTAAAAAAATTATCTATAATTCTGTTTAACACTTGTGAGAAGTCAATTTCCTGTCTATTTGTAATATTATTTCAAACAACGGTTCGCACATTTTTGACATTTTAACAAGTTTCACATAACGGAGCAACTTGAACTATACATGAAATGAGAGCTTGTTCAACATCTAATAACATACGTACACAATATATTTTAACAATGAGTAGTTCTGAAATTACTAGCCATCTTGTTCCATAACTGACAAGATGCCGCACGCAATATGCAATGCCACTTGATATACTGACCGCTTTTCCCCTCGGAACCATTCAATAGTCGTGAACATGAAAGTCCATAGGCATCTGAGGCAAAATATCACAGCCCTGCATTAAATAGCTACCAAGTTGAGAGTATTCTGTACTCTGAAAACCAGCCGCCGTAAATTTGACAAGATGGAAGGAATTCAGATTGTTTATCCCCGAGCCCGGGCGGAGGGCACTTACACGCAAAATTACTCGCGAGATGAAAACCTGAAAGTAATTCTGAAACATGTTTATATATATATATATATATATATATATATATAAACAACGCAACGATAATGCAACGCTCACTACCCTTGTGGAAGTTTGAGCACTCTGGGCCCATGCGCACTTCACGCTATCTGAATGTATTTCACCGATGCTTTCCCACATGCGGTTGTCACCGACGATCGCATGTGTATAAGTAATTGGTGACATTCATTCAGATTGTTCCAAGCTACACTGATGAGCTGTTGTACAGCGAAACACCGTGTCTGTAGATTGAACTATATATATATGTTATGAAATCCACAACTTGCGCAGTTCGGATAGCAGTGTACTGGTAACTAACCTGTTAAATTATTCAAATTATTTAAATTTACGTCGGCAAATTATAATCGTTATAAGTTCGGTTGGATTGCGAAATACAGTTTTTCAGCAATCACGAACATGAAAGAAATCTTTGCCAGAGAAAATGGTTTCAGCTAAAATGTACATTAACATTACTATACAAAAAGACCAAAGAAAGAAGGCTAAGAAGATATGTGACAGCAATAGAGACAGCAGAGAAGAGGCAACAATAAACATGACTTAAAACCACTGAAAAAAGCCTAAAAATTTATACAATAAAGACCGAAAACGATGCCGACCGAAATGTATCTGAAAGAACAAGGATGTGTCCTGAAACTGTTCAAAGCTGGTAAAGAATTCTGCTCTGGTGTATTCTACTTTACTCAAGAGAGAACGATGAAGAAATTTTAAAACAAATGGATTTTTAGATCATGCATGAGGAGAATTGAATGATACCTTGTCATATTTATTTGTCAACAACAAAAAAAGTAAGAAACCGCGAACGAGAAAAACAATCCGAAAAGAGTAGACTGAATTGGCAGTGTTTGTGGTGATACGAGCAGAAGAAAGTTTAATAACTGTAGGAGATTCGTATTTACCAGTTTAGCTGAGTTGAAACGAAAGAAATCTTGAAAATGAAAATCAATATAAATAATATCTTGTCTAGCATTGTCTTTGGACGCTAGGTCGTTGGCATTGTATCTTTTCTTGGCCACTATTTATATGTGTTTTTGAATGAGAATTTGTCATTTAGTTAATCTCGGTTTTTTTTTAATATTGACTATGCATGTTCTTTCGCCTTTCGGTCTGTCAATACATGACAACAGATGAACTTTGCTAATTAATTTTCTGGGATGTTTTCGGGGGGGTGGGGGTTGTTGTGTTAAAAATGCCTATAAAGCGGGCGAGGGGTTGTTGCGTTTATGTCTATTCATATTCTATAATTCTATAATTATCCCAAATTCGAAACATGTCAGTGACGTACTGGACGGCATTATCGCCTATTGAATTCAGACGCTACTCTCAGGAGTGAGAACGAGATGAGATCGGCGGCTGGCTTTCAGTCTACAAAAGATTGATGTTGCTAAGCTCCTTTCCAGTGCTTATTTTAGATCAAAACAAGGACTGGTGTATAATAAGAATTTCAATGGAGTATTTTGTTTATTGGATGGTCACTTGTAAATTATTTCTATATATAGTTTGATACTGTACTTTGATTTGTACTACAGTGTAAATTATTTTTTTCTATATAAAAATAAATATTTGGGATCGACTGTTTGTGATTGAATTGAGGTTGAATTTCTTCTTGAACCGCACCAGTGCAACAGCAAATTTGCACTAACTTTGAATTTTGCATAATTATATATATCTCCAAGCAAAGTCATTCAGCGAAATTCTGTTTTTCCTGAAAAAGTCTAAGGTTTAATTTTAAGAGTTTTCCAGGGCTGGTTGTTTGGATGGATCTAGTAAATACATAACTGGCTCGTACAAAAAGAACCAACAAACCCCAACAAAAATCATAGTTGTTTATTGCTATTCATCAACTGAGAGTTTTGCTAAAACAATGTCCTTGTCCAATTATATGCTAAGAGCCTAAGAAGCCAAATTGTATTAATCTTGGTTACGTCAACATCTCAGATTAAATTTTGCTTTTCAGGCCTATACAGATTACAAAAAGAATCGAGAATGCAATTGCATGCAAACATTTCTGCCTAGTTAGTTTTAATCAATGGTTTATAGTGCTGTATATAAACTTGCACAATATCAAATGATTTCAACATGCAAAACTGATTGCTATTGAAAATGTTTTATTCCTTCTGTAAGACAATGATGTGAAAAAACTTTATATATATATATATTTTATCATGTATTCTAATAGAAATTTTGTGTATTTTGTAATTTAGTTTTTTTAACTGCAAATATGGTTATTAAAACATACAAATAGCCCTGGTCACTGGTGTCAAACAACAAGACAGCAAACTCATGGGTGGTGACACCAAGCAGTAATTTAAACATAAGTTACCTCTATCATAACTTTAATTCCTACATGTTAGTTTTATGAAATTTGAAAAAAATATAACAACAGTAAACAACTGGCCATATTAAATTTCAAAATATATTTAATACTGTAAAACGACAAAACGTCACCTATAAATAGAATTGCTTCGTTCTTCAAAATTACTCATTCCATTCAAGAAATAACAGGAAATATGTGCAGTTTAATCTTTATACTTAACGTTTAAAGAAGACGGTAATGCTTTAAATAGCTTCACACAGTGGCGGTTCGAGTTCGTTTTAATTCCGTAAATTTTCACTTTCAAATGTTTTTCATACCTTCTAAACGGCAAAAATATTGTCATCTACCTCTCCCCTATTACTACTGTTTGTAGCGTAAAAATCGAGCCACTAGTTTGTGAGATATAGCGATTTTAGCTATGCGACATGATTTTAGCTGCGACATTGTCCGGAAGTGGTTTTCGGTAACGAGCGCGGGGACAAAAACTTCAAAGGTTCCGACGCGAGTGGCCCTTCTGCCCAGTTCTTTATTCTGTCAGCAAGGACTGAATTTATAAAGAAAAGCCTGAGCTACAGAGGGGCTAAACTGTGGAATAGTCTCCCTAGCGATTTAAGAAATAAGGAGTCGTTGCGTTCTTTTAATACCAGCATTTCCACAATAGGCTGTTCATGATGACTATGGCTTATCTTGTTCAATTTATATTTTTAATATTATCAATTTTATACTCTTTAATTATACTTGTATATTTTAATTAGTTAACTTTAGTTTATGTATTTGTTTTGTAATATTTGTTTTGATGTTCCACGCCCCTTTTGGAAACCAGCGTATTGCTGAATGGGGTTAGCGTGGTTAAATAAAGTTTTACTTACTTACTTACTTACTTACTTACTTACTTACTTACTTACTTACTTACTTACTTACTTACTTACTTACTTACTTACTTACTTACTTACTTACTTACTTACTTACTTACTTACTTACTTACTTACTTACTTATATTACTTACTTATATTACTTACTTATACTTACTTACTTATACTTACTTACTTATACTTACTTACTTACTTACTTACTTACTTACTTACTTACTTACTTACTTACTTACTTACTTACTTACTTACTTACTTACTTACTTACTTACTTATGTGAGTATTAATAATAAAAGTTGTTGCAAAGTCAATAAAAAACACCACGTCGACATATTATTAAAGTCAGTGTAATAAATTTAATAGCTTCTTGATTTACGGTTTGGACGAGGAAAGCAAAGGAAAGGCACAAAAAGGTTGATCTCGTAAATCATTGTAGTAAAGTGAAAACTTGAAAACAACACAGGGTTTAAAACTTTATATAATAGTTGCTATATAACTTATATAACTTAAGTTTAACTGCATGAGTGACTAAAAGGGGTTTTATTTAAACTTATTAAATGTATCTCCTACCGTTAACTTTTAGTCTGCTCACATGATATTGAAACCACTCTGCTGTTCTCTTCTGAGTTAAGTCTAATCTACCATTGCATAACACTTTGCCGGCTCCATTTCGTTTCGCGAAACAAAACCATTTCGCATCTCAAAAACAAGGTAAAATAAGCCCATTTGTCGAGCGAGGTCGCTTCCTGTCTTTATCGTAATTTTTCGTCTTTTTCAGTGTTTTCAGCCGCTTTTTTCGTTCCTCTTTTTCCATGGCAATAATGTACATTTTTCATACTGTAAAGCAGTGAAAGCATGTTTTCATAGATTTAGTTCTCGCCACGGTTTTCTTTGTCGAAATTTAGTTAAAATATTTAGTTCGCCAATCAACTTTTGTTGTTGTAATGTTAGTCACCTGTGCCCAACGATTCTTATCGCGTGACCCCTTCCCGAACATATATATATATATATATATATATATATATATACACGCGTTTTCAATCTCGCGTGTACGTGGACTCCGCGCATGTCCAGATTAGAACTCTCCCGGTCTCGGGGATTATCCAACCATCCAAATGTCCAACGATCCAGTCATCCAACTATCCAGCAATCTTTGATCATTCAACCATCCAATCATCCAACTATATCAAACAACTAACCATTCACCATCCAATGACCCTGTCATCCAGTCATTCAACAATCTAATCATTCAACTATCCAATTAGCCAACCATCCAGTCATCCAACTATCCAACAATCTAACCATTCAACCATCCCACCATTTATGCATCCAGCTACTCAACCATCTATCCAACCATCCAATCATTCCACCTTCCAACCATCTAACCGTCCAGTCATCCAACTGTCCAACCATCCAATCATCCAGCAATCTAACTAACAATTCAAGCATTATTAAACCTTCCAACCATTCATGTATCCAACCATTTAATCTTACTCTCACTTTTACTCTTACTCCTCCGCTTACTTTTAAACTTTGTTTAAGCTTACTTTTTTTTGTGTTTTGCTTTGCCCATGCGACTAACGTTGCCATTATTACTTTTGTTCTTACTCTTGCTTTTGCGCTTTGCTCTTCCCCTTACTAAATGACATTGTGAAGTATAGTATATTGGTTTCTCCAATGACATCTCTAATATTACGTCATATTAAGCCAACCTATTTGCATTGTTGCATTTTTAGGAGGTGTATAAACTTCTCCGAACGATTCGTCACGAGTTTGCATACAGTCGTATCTTGCAAATAGACAGAACGAAGAATGATGAATGTTTTATACACAAAAGACTCAATAAAATTAGTTTAGTAAGATAAAAAAAACAAAAAAACAACGTGTGTGCATTTATTTATCTTTGAAACTTTTAATTATTCTCGCCAATGCAATTATTTTTGTGTCGAAAACGGTTGTTGGTAGACTTTTCAAAGAACATTTGTTTGGCGGGGAGAGGAGGAAAACAGGTTTTCTAAGCTGATTGGCGCCATTTTTCTCCAGTATTTTGGAGTATTGTGGTCGGGCTGTATCACGGTTGTTTGTCTGTTCAGTTCAAAACTTATAAGAACAAAATTCATAAAATTTATCAGACCTTCGGGAAAAAACTCTAAGCACACGAAGGGTTTTCAATCTCCACTGCACCAGTTAGGACAACTACTAGTGCAGTTAGCATCTCAGACAACAACCGCCCCGATGCGCGGGAAACCTTGCCGTTAGACGCAGCTTGGCATGACCCAACTTCAGGTAATTCTGATCTTACATTGCATAGCGTTGCTAAATTAAAGGGTTTTAAAATTGCTAATTTGAATGTTAACAGCTAACAGAAACATATCGACGAAGTTAAGAATTTGTTGTTTAAATCGCCATTCGATATTTTTGCCATTAACGAGTCTAGAATTGATGAACTAATACCTGATACTGAAATAAGTATTCCTGGCTATAATTTGATTAGAAAGGATCGCAATAGGGCCGGAGGCGGTGTGGGCCATATACCGTTTTCTGATAGGAACGACTTGGTGCCGGACCGTCTTGAGATGATATGTGTTGAGATCAGTCGCCCACATAGCAGGTCCTTTCTTGTAAGTGCTTGGTATAGGGCACCGAATTCAGACATGGACCTGTTTAATGAGTGCGATAGCTACATTTTTCCAAAAGTGTGACGCCGACAGTAAAGAATTGCTACTAGTCGGAGATCTCAATTGTGATGTAACGAAAGTGTCACCAGATCTCCACACACGACAACTGCAATTTTTATGTTCGCTCTATCAAATTGATCAATTAATTGATGAGCCCACAAGGGTGATAAAGACATCGGCCACCCTAATTGATTTAGTTCTAACCAATACCAATGATAATATATCTGCTTCAGGTGTCATACACTTAGGTATTTCAGATGACAGTTTGATATATACTGTGCGAAAATTCACGCTACCGAAAACAAAGTCGACTGTGAAAGAAGTTATAGGGACTACAAACACTTTAATGCAGAGCATTTCATAGCAGATCTATCCGGGATGCCATGGGATATGGTGCAGCAATTCCATAACCCCAATGAATGTTGGAGGGTATGGAAATCTTTCTTTGATGAAACATTAAATAGGCATGCACCTTTGCGGCATAAACGGACAAGAGGGAATTCTGTTCCCTGGATCACGCCGCGTATTAAAGAGCTAATGAGAAATCGAGATTATCACAAAAAAAACAAGCAATAAAACATGCCTCACAGTTTCATTGGGGAAGATTTCAAACCTTGCGAAATAAAGTAAATATGGAAATGCGCAATGCAAAATCGAATTTCTTTCATGACAAAATTGATGATTGTTCTAAGTCAATCGATCCTAAAAAAAACTTGGACGCTCATCAATTCATTATTGGGGAAGAATAATAAGTCAAATAGCTAACGTGAGCGAGCTGTCTGTTAACGAAAATGTAGTGTCGGATTCAAAACTTCTAGCTGAAGCTTTTAATGATTATTTCGTTGATATTGGGCCTAAACTAGCTGCAGAGTATGATGACGAGCCAAGCAATAACAATCAACCGATAATTGACAGTACTAGTCAATCTGCACGCGCGTACTTCCCATTTTCACTAATTCTTGTCGATAGTGTTGCCGCGACCTTAAAAGGCCTAAAAGCATCCAAAGCAACTGGGCTGGATAAAATTCCCGCCAAAATACTGAAATTATCATCGAGTATTATTGCACCGTCGCTAACGTTTATATTTAACTTGTCCCTTGCAACGGGCATTTATATTGATGAATGAAAGCACGCGCGTGTATCGCCAATTTTCAAATCTGGAGATAGGCGGCAATGTGAGAATTACCGTCCCATTTCCATATTACCAGTAGTGAGTAAAGCATTTGAAAAAGAGGTCTTCCGTCAGGTATATGGTTACCTGACCGAAAACTCCATGTTGTCAAAATTTCAATCAGGATTCCGTCCAAATCACTCCACGGTAACGGCCCTCATACAAATGTGTGATGAATGACTCGAAAATATGGATAATGGGAAACTAAACGGTGTTGTCTTTCTTGATATCAAAAAAGCATTCGACTCAATAAATCATGACATCCTGTTAAAAAAGATGAATGAACATTTTGGTATCAGTGGCATGGAGCTAAAGTGGTTTGAATCGTACTTTTCACATAGGGAACAGCAATGCCTTGTTAATGGCCAGTTATCATCTACTCGAACAATAATGTGCGGAGTCCCTCAAGGCTCAATTCTTGGCCCATTGCTGTTCCTATTGTACATTAACAATTTACCCGACTGCCTGAGATCAACTACTCCATGCATGTACGCGGATGATACCCAGATCTTCTCATCTTCGCATGACGCTAGCGAACTTATTACAAATCTTAATTCTGATCTTGCCAATGTCCGCAACTGGCTTGCAGAAAATAAACTTCAAATGCATCCCTCTAAGTCAAAGCTCATGTTTATTGGCTCCTTGTACAATCTGAACAACGGGGTATGTGAACAGCCTGTCGTGATCAATGATACACCTGTATCACGAACTAGCACACACAAGTGCCTAGGAGTTCAGATAGACGAAAAACTTAGTTGGGAAAGTCACATTGATATGATCTGTAAGAAAGCTAGTGCGGGCATTGGAGCTATTAGACGCATAAGGGATTTTGTTCCTCAAGACACCCTAGAAACCGTTTATAAGGCTCTGGTTCAGCCCTATTTTGAGTATTGTTCCCCTTTGTGGGACAATTGCGGCAAGTTACTCAAAGATAAGCTGCAAAGATATCAATCTCGTGCCGCCAGAGTCCTTACAAGAGCTAGTTATGAAGTTCGGTCGGCCGGCCGATGTACTTGACACCCTTTCATGGGACACACTTGATGTGAGACGGTCCCGTGCCAAGTCAATATTAATGTACAAAATACTTAATGACTACACTGCGCCCGGCCTTAGGAACTCTTTCACTAGAAGAAGTGTTGACCAACCTACTTATAGTCTTCGCAATAAACAAACAGATCTAACACTTCCCAAGCCAAAGAAGGAGTTTCAAAAAAGAAGTCTAAAATATAGCGGCGCTTTGCTCTGGAATCAACTCCCAAATGAAGCGAAACTAGCGGCGTCGCTCTATTCTTTTAAGCAACACATTAAGCCGTAGTTGTATCATGCCATGATTTAGATTTGCTTAGGGTAGTATTTAGACTAGGATTGTACTTACCTTAAGGTACTGTATATAGTATTAGTTTTTATTTTACTGTGTGTGTAAACACACCCCTCATGGAAATCATCCAAGAGTTGTTGGGGCTTAATATTGTTGCGTGTTTTAATATTATTAAATAAAGTACTACTACTACTACTACTACTACTACTACTACTACTACTACTACTACTACTACTACTACTACTACTACTACTACTACTTCTACTTCTACTTCTACTTCTACTTCTACTTCTACTTCTACTTCTACTTCTACTTCTACTTCTACTTCTACTTCTACTTCTACTTCTACTTCTACTTCTACTTCTACTTCTACTTCTACTTCTACTTCTACTTCTACTTCTACTTCTACTTCTACTTCTACTTCTACTACTACTTCTTCTTCCAAATTTGAAACCCAGAAGAATCGCTCGTATATTGTTAAATGTATCGGAGATGAGAAAGAAGAAAGAACTTAAGAACAGTGGATATACAGGTAGTCGACTTATGCAAGTCTATGTTGTTTCCAAAGCAATCTCCCTATATCTAGCCCAATTTTTAGACCTTTTGCTTCCGCCTATATCTGCTCCGCATAGGTTTCCATTTCTGACGAATTTGTTTGTTGGCGATAGCGGAAATGAAAGAAGAATCGAGAAAATCTCTGCAAACTTTTGGTCCATATTTGCTACAAAACCGGGGGTTATTTTCATTGGCAAAGATCACAGAAACACAAACGCATAAGCACACATGTTTCGACTTTAGACGCTTGGAAAATTGGAGAAGGAAAACAATGGGCACAATATAAACAATATCTCTGAAATAACTCGATCATCATCGTCGCTAGCTGAGACCAACGTCATCTTCCATACACGCCATCATTTTAAATTCTTGGCAAAAAAAAACCCCAGCTGAGGTGAGAGTCCTCCCCCCGATACATATTATTTTATAAAATTTTACAAAACAACAAAAAGCCGATGAAAATGATGGCGGTTTACCCTTCGTTAAGTCCAAAAGCAATAGAGTAGCGGATGGTCAATATATTCGACGATTGGAGCCAATTAGCCAGATTTCGACCGAAAGTTGAAAGAGGTTTCTTTGATTTTCTCTCGTTTTCACTTCCGCCCACAAACATGTTCGTCAGCGGTTCCTCGTGGAAACCTCGGCGGAGGAACCAACAGAGATCACAATATAAGATTGAATGGGGCACTGGGGCCAAAAATGCGAGGAGAAGTGAAGGCTGTCATTGGAGGGGAAAAACGAGCTAAAATTCGTCTGAAACAAGCCTTTTACTAAATTTTCATCACGATTTTTAAGAAAATAAAACTTTCAGGGTTTTTGGTCTGTTCTTTATTAAGGCGTCTATTATCTTTGTTGAATTTTTCCACTTCTTGGAGACTTCTTGGATATAAATTGTGTCCGCCATTTTGAAGTACCCATTCGCGCGCGTATATATTGGCAAGTCTCATAGGCAAGTCTTCAAAGGGCCTGGATACTAAGCTTTTCCCTTCTAATTGCGGCCGATTTTCCTCGCACATTTGACTGGACTCAGTATATGAATGCTCCCTCTAGTCTTACACTAGGCACCTTTAGCAAAGACAACGGGAACTGAGTGACGACGTCCTCCGTACAATGTAAAATAAAAAAAATCAATTCATGCATCGTCCTCGTTGTACATGTTACCTCAACGAAAGGATCTTAGCGTACGCAGAACAACATATTTCACAGTGAAAATTGTTGGGTGAGTTTGACATTAACCATTACTAAACACCACCTTCGTTCAGCTAGAACGAAGCGAGCAATCTGAATTACGACATTTACAAGAAATCATGGATCACTGACACGGCAATTTTATGGGCTTGATGTATATCTTTCGACGTTCAAAAAGCTTTTGTAGGGTCCCTAAAAGATGCTGTACGCTATATAGTTTAACGTCAAATTCACCCAACAGCTTTCATTGTTCAATGTGTTATTAAGTCCTACTGAATACGTGATTAAAGGCCTGGCCAAACGCTTTCAACATCGCATTCAACATCATTCAACATTGTTGAACGATGTTGAATAATGTTGAAAGCACGAGTGGCCAAATGAATTCAACATCGTTCAACATTCATGAATGACTATTAATTGAACGCGGGCTACCACAAAAGCTGGAATCGACAATATCCCGCATGGCGCATGTCTCTGTTCAACAAAGTTGAATGAAATGTGGCCAAATGCGTTCAACACCTTTCAACATTTTGAGAACAATAGAAATGTTGAACGCGTGTTGAACGAAAATTTGAACATGTTCAAATTTCGTTCAACATCATTCATCACCATTCAACAACGTTCAACATGCATCATTCAACAGGGGTGGCCAAACGCTTTCAACATGCTCAATTCAACAATGTTGAACAATGTTGAAACCATTTGGCCAGGCCTTAAGATGCATCAGTTGACGTTGTATCCACAACGAGGACGGTGCAGGGATTACTCTTGAGACTTCAAATTGTCTTTGTTTTAGATGTAAATTTATTTTGTACGTAGTACGTTATCACGACGTTCCCGTTGTGTTTGCGAAAGGTGCCTATAGTACTATGATCTCCATGGGAGGAGCAGTCTGGATTGTCTGCGCTGTTAAAAAATACCGCGGGCTCATCGTGTTATCTGACCGTCTGAGTATGTTGTCCAATTAGTCGAAACACTGACGTTGTTCTGATAGGTGAAAGAAGACATTTTAACCAGGAAGGCGCATAGATATTGTAGATATAAAGTGGTGGTACGAAGAAGCCGCATTAGAGGCAGCAAGTTGGTAGCAAATGTTTGATCAACTGTAACTCAAAACTTTCCTTTTCACCAAAATTTGAATGATTGTTTTATTTTTTCCCATTATACTACTCTTGATATCTGAGGGGAATTTAGTAATGGAAAAAATTCCGCTTGCTAGGAAAATTATATATTCATTCCTTTTATACGACGACTTGTTTACTAGTTAGTGCTGTCTGCGAAACGTTCTGATTCTGTCCTATGTCGAGCAAGACCTTTTAACTGCCACAATGTTGTGCTAAATGTATGTATAACTCCGTTCGTACTTGACATGCCTATGCTAATAACTTCAGTGTGACGACGACATGCAAATATTGTCAATTTCTGCAAAGTTTGCCTTTTTCTCGAAACGAAAATGATGTGATTTCATTCTCTCAGTCTGGTTGTACGTGAACACATTGTTGGTGGATACTTAGCTTGCTGTTAAAAGTTCCGTTAAGCCCCTTACTTCGTCTTTAACTCATTCAGGTCCGGCCCGAAAACCAGTCAATTTGGTGGTCTTGGCAATTTGTGAATTAACGTGGCATAACACAAAAATAATACCATAATATATCATTTGAATCGTTTTTACCTCTAGTATTCAAATTTTGGGTTTTCAGGTCTTGTCAGACTACCCATTTTGCAAATTATGCTAATTTATGCTAATTATTAAAAATATTATAATCTAACAAAATGCATATGTTAAATATTTAACCAGAAATTACTTTACCACCAAACTTTGGACAAGTAGAATGAAAAGCAGCATTTCACAAATTCAAATTGAAAAAATTAAAGCAATATAATAAAACGCAAATATATTGATTTTTTAAGATTGTCCATTGTGACCCCATGGTGCGCCCGCGCGCGATCATATACACTTGTTTTGGAAATTTACAAATTAAAACAGAATTATACAAGAACATACGACCATAATACATCAGCAAGATCGTTTTTAAGTCAGCTGTTCAGATTTTAGTATAATTGCCTGATCGGCCGAGTTGGTTTTTGTCAAATTTTACCAAATTATTGCTAATCTACGAAATAATTACAACAAACAAATGCTTATACTTACTTTCGGGTTAGAAAAACAACGATATTAAATAGATAAGCTTTCCCTAAGCATGCATTGACCGCCATATATTTGTTTATGTTTGAATAATCTTTGGAATACCCGCAAAAGCTCCACTTCCGCCAGACCGCTGAGGCATGCCCAGACAGATTTCCCTGATGCGAGGGAAGAGTGCTCGCCGTGATGGAATACGTCTTCAGAACGACGCGAACACGCTGAGAAGTGAGAGCTGTTTCTTAACGTTGACTTCAACTCAGACAGTGCAGCCGTTTTTGCAAGAACTGGATCGTCTAAAGTCCTTAATTAAACAAGCTTAAACATGAAATACAGCAGTTAATTTACCGTGTCTTTTAAATGCATTCCTTTTGCGTCTCGGACGTAGTCCGAAGACGTATTGTTATCGAAAATGTTCTGATTTAGTTTGTTTGTGGCAATCACGTGATTAACGAACATGTTACGTAAAGTAACGAAAGTTTGCCGAAGGTCGCCATTTTGTTATGCTCACGCGGTCGAATATCGCTTCCTCAAAAATAACGTTTGGTGCAGGTTTTTGCCAGGATAAGTGCTACTTGTTTTTTCGTTTATTGGAGCCATTGTGTTTGCACTGACCAATAGTTCGATCAGGCGCTATTTACGTGTGGATATCACCTACAAATATATAGAGCGGAATCGTTGTATTTGCACATGAACGTGCAAACAATTATATCCTTTTATGAATACAGTAATATATTATTGAATTTAACTGATGTGCCTGAGATGGTTTCAACTGATAATAAAAATTATCAATTGCAATACAGTGAGTCGATCGTTTTCTGTTGATGTATTTTTGACAGCTAACAATGAGCCTTTTGTGTCACATGAGCTTGAGCATATCTTAAATCAAATATTTTCAAGTTCTTTAAATTTACAGCAGTTGTTTGTTTACAATTGGTGTCCATAATGTTGCAATATTTAGACCTCTCCCAGAAGTATGCAAAACTTTGGGCTCTCACTCAAGAAACGTATGTGGAATCAATGCCTTGTTCATCTGGAACTTGCATTTTAGCTTCAGTTGAGGGTATAGAAAACTTGGTGAAATATTTTCAATTTATATCATGTTGTCCTCAAGACATAATTTTAAGCAGCGAAGTTGAACCAGACTTTGCTGACAGTATGGAGCAAAGTTAGCACCCTGTGAGTGGTGTCTACTGCCTAGCTTATAGTCAGTGTAACCAGACATGGTAATTGATGTGGCTAAAAATTGAATAAAGCTTCTGATGGGCTCAAACTTAGCTCCCCCTAACATTAGGCATCTTCCACCCCTACTGTAAATCACTGCAATACTGAAATAACAGTGTTAACATTTTGATTAGAGGCTGTTTATCAGCGAATATGTGAACATGAAAAACTAGATTATTACATACCCCTTCAATTTTTTTAGACATTAACTCTCATTACTCAAAAAGTTGCGTAATTTTGGCATCTGTGGTAATTTGCTGAAATGGTTTGAGAACTACCTAGTAGATCGCTACCAGAGAGTCACCGTCCTTGGCCAAACATCACGACCACTCCGAGTGCTATCTGGAGTGCCCCAAGGTTCAATTCTGGGTCCTCTACTGTTTCTTATATATGTGAACGATCTCCCCAAAGTAGCCAACACATCATCTGTTGCTTTATTTGCTGATGACACTAAGTGTTACCGTGCCATAAAAAACACAAAGGACGTGGAGTGCCTCCAGCGTGATCTTGACAGGATATGCCAGTGGTGCAAAGTATGGCGCCTAAAGCCAACAAAATGATGGGTTTTATAAGAAGATCTTCACTTGATATCCATGACCAGCGGGTTCGTACTGCATTATACACAGTTTTTGTTAGAAGTCATTTTGCATACTGCTCACAAGTCTGGTCTCCGCAATCTGTATCACTAATTCTTAACATCGAAAGAGTCCAGCGCCGCGCAACCAAGTTTATTCTGTCGTTACCATTTAGATCTGACGTCACCTATAGGGATAGACTCCTAACAACAGAACTGCTACCTCTGTCGTACTGGCACGAGTACCTGGACTTGGTATACCTTTTCAAAGCATTGCTTAATTCAAATGACCCTTACATCTCCGTTAAATCATCCAATCGTGTAACCAGGCGTACAAATCAAACTAATGAAATTATTTTAAATATTCCTAAAGTGAAAACTCTAACTTTTCAGAATAGCTTTTATTGTAGAGCTCCAAGAATTTTCAACTGCTTGCCATCACCTTTGCGAGGTCCCAATCTCTCTATAGGCCAATTCAAATCCGAATTGTTAAAATACTACCAACATGTAACCGAACTCGTATACGATGTCGAAATTCCACAAACTTTTAAAACCGTCTGTGTAAAATGTCACTCGTGCCGTCCCCTATCTAGTCTTCTTGTTAAAATGTGCTGTTAGTTTATGTTTTATAGTCTTAGCTTAGAAGTGCCTATTTACGTCTTGATGTTGGCCATTAGATTTCATTTTGTATTATATATAGGGACCCCGTAATGGAGCAACAACTCTGTGGGACTTCCCTGCCACTCGTGGCAAAGCTTGTAAATCAAAATAAAAATAAAATTATAAAAACCTTATAAAAATTATTTATTAATTATATTTTTCTCAAATTAAATTCGTCAGTTACTGTTTATAATGTTATAATAATAATTTTAATCAGGAAGCTTTTTCACATTACATGATTTTCTAAAAGGACCTGTTTATAATCTTTATATCTTTTGCCTATAGTTTGTTTCATTGCAATAATTATACGTTGTTTAAAATTATAGTAAGCGCATGTACACATCATGCCTAATTATTTTTAATATGTTCTTGTGTGCACGCGTATAATTATCATTGAGTCGTTGAACAAGACCAGCAGTCCGAGACCCATGTACGCATTACGGACCTATTTTTATATAACGTTTTTAAGGCCGTGTCGAGGTAGCCGCGTCGTAGATCTTAAAGTCCCTAATGTCATGCAGCGGACGACTATACACGTGACACAAGTTTTTTTGTTTTTTTTTCTTTTATCATTTAGTCATGCACTGTTGTATATTTTCGAATAAAGATCTAGATTTGTTTTTTGCTTTATCTTAACAGTCCGATTTCACTGCACTATTATATAGTTACTTCGGTTTACTCATCGTGACAGGAGCTATTGCAAGAACTGCATGAGACAGGGGGTTATATTCTAACAAAAACTAATCGGAATTGGATGAATGAATGAATAAATTACTTTATTTCAGTGTCGATGTATTTAGTTTTTACAACTAAATTAGTCTTAAAGAGGGGTGTTACAAACATTTGTGTAAAAGCGAGCTAGGGGGAGTTGCGTTCATGTATTTCTAGTATTGTCACTATACTGACAAGAATTATTTTGCTTGGTTTAAGCAAGCTAGAGTGTATAAAAGTAAATTTTAGTATCCAGACGAGAAAGAAACAGCAGAAAATAACGCTAGTATGGTGTTTTAAAGAAAGCAAAGACCAAGAAATACAAGATTGATCTTTTAATAAAAAGTGCCACGTAATAAACTGCTTAACCCTATCTAGACTTTGTGACTTTTCATACCTAGTGTTGCGGAACACTTCTGTGTGTAAAAAATTTTTTTACGCTTACTAGTGTTGCCATAGCAACAACGTTTTTGATGACGTTTGTGGCAAAAATTCCGAAACTCCGGTTTAATTAATTTTTTTTTTGTATTATTTGATTAACTTTAGTATTTTTAATATAATTCCATGAATTTTGTGTTTTATAAGTTCATCTAATGACGTCACAAATCCAAAATGGCGGAATCCAAGATGGTGGAACAATGACGTCTACAGTGACGTCATTAACTTAATTTTACGAAAAATTGCTTTTAAAGTTACGGATGATAATAGACACCTCAGATAATATATAAGGATAGAAAATAGAACAATAAAGCTTGATTAATGAATATAACATTTACCTTCTTATCACAACAACTAACTCAACGGCCATAAACCCGAAAAGTAAACAAAATTCTTCCTAAGTTTTATAGTTTTATCTTCTTTCTACTGGCTCTAACTACAGTAATAATAAAGAAAATTTGATTTGAGAGTTTTTCTTGTCTAATATTTGGCTGTATTTCACTTTGTTGTATTTTCATGTATGACACCACCGATGACGTCATAGGTACGTCACATTTGGGGTGACACCAATAAAAATTAAAATATTTTTGTATGCTCTAATAGCATACCAAGTCTTGCTTCGATAGCTTAAATAATATTATCCGAGATATTAACCGCGGGCACTTTCCGCCCCCCCCCCCCCCCGTTCGGTCTTTACCGTAAAATTTCCAATTCAAACCTCGGCCAATTGAACATATTGACATCGCTATCGCTGGGTCAATACACGAAGGTCGGTTTGATATTTTACCTTCTCAAATCATTAACTCATGAGCTAATTAGCCAATCAAAGAAACACATTTGGACATGTGTATGTGTTTTGAAACCCGGTTAAAGTTGCGCAAACTGAATTTATAATTAAGAAATCAGATAATAAACGGCACAAACAAAAGACCGTTTATTACCACATTTCTTAATTATAAATTCAAGGTGAAACCATTGTCTAATCCAATATGGACCAATAGCACCAAGTCCCTAGCTCTACTATAATTGACGATTGAGAAGCTATTTCATAAACTCGTGTATCGTGTTTTACCAGGGGTTGCAAACACTCGAGAACAACAAAAATCACTCGGCCTATTACCTCGTAATTTCCAATGTTCTATCGTGTTTGTAAAACATTCGAAACCAATAAAAATCACTCGGCTTTCAGCCTCGTGATTTTCATTATTCTCTCATGTTTTACAAACACTCGAGAACAATTAAAATTACTCGTGATTTTCATTGTCCTCTCGTGTTTGTAACCCCTGGTAAAACATTCCAACCCGTTTATGAAATATTACGTGAAGACTTCACTCTCGGTTTGCGTCTGTATGCAATAGAAGGCCATTTTAAACTTTTTAATAATCCGTGAGATAATCAGATTATTTAATCATTTGATTGTGATTGAACTATTTATCTCATATATCAAATTATCATGAAAACCGGTGTTCATCTAATTCTTAATATCTAAATTATCTATGCAAGGTAAACAAGTTGGTGTATGAATAATATTTGCACGTCCTCGTAAATAAAATCTCACGAGTGTTTTATTTTAATTGAAATCTCCTAATTTCTTAATTGAAATCGCTCGATTTAGATACCACTCGTTCATCGTGTTTTATCATGGAAATTCAAACGCTCCAAAACAAAAGAAAATTCATCATGTTTCCTTGTGTTTGGATCTCCTGATGAAATACTTACATTCGTAATACTTATTTTATAGGTATATTGACCGGTTGTAATATCTTAAACATATAAGATAGTTAAACCATGACTGGTTCTTTGTTATCCTTAGCAAACCCTAAACGACCCCTTAACGATCCACCAGCAATCTCTGTATGATCTCTTAGCGATTTCTTTATCGCATCCCAGCGATTCCTTGACAATTCTCTAGTGATTCTTTGATGCTCTTTTAGTAAGTCCTTGGTAATCCTCCAACGATCCCTTGGCCGTAATGCAACAATTTTTTCACGACGTTCTAGCGATCCGTCATTAAACTTTAAGGAATGTTTAATAAATTTTCTTGACGCATATATTTCACTTTTCTTTCCTTTTGCCCTAGATCGGCTTGAACCTGACAAAGTAATTAAAGTGAATTAATAAAGATCATGTTTAGAAAGAGTATAAAGTTAAGGAGAGAAAGTATAGTGACTAGTCTAGTTCTATTCCAGTTCATTATCATCATCGTCGTCGTCATCATCATCATCATCATCATCATCATCATCATAATTTTCATCATCACCATCGTCACCACCATTATCACAGATCCACCATATGCGACTCTACACTCATATGAGTCACAAGCGGCTTCGACAAACGGATTGCTCATCAAAGTACTAATAACGTGTCCTCTTAAGTTAAAGAGAACAATTAGTTCCATCATCCCTGGCTCTGATGCATATGTTTAATAGCCAAGTATTAAAAAAAATATGGCGCGATAATATCGCATCAAGATATCTATATAGACAGGTTGCGATTTGCCTACCCCCGAATAACTTGCCTCAGTCAATAGTCTTATGACCTAGCTCTATCTAAAAATCTACTTTGGAAACGCTCACAATAAATTAGTTACCAAAGCTTGTGAACAAACCTCTGTGTGATGTGAAATACATCGGAAACATTGCTCCTATTGGTAACGTATAGAAAACTGAAAAAAGTATAGAAGAAATCATATATTTAAGGAATAAAAAAACATTTTCCGTTTTTCGATGCAGTTATAGAAACACAAAAAAGAAATTGAGAGAACAAGAAAACCCAGCGGAAACAGTTTCACACTATTTCGAAATAGAACAAAACGCGCATTAATTGCACACATTGAAATGATAGTGATTCCACATTATTCTATAATTTCACATTGTTACACGGGCTACATGTAGTAGACCCGGGTGTTCAATTCGGCTCTGCTATGTATTTTCTATTTATTTCTGCGTCGCACATCGGCATTTGCAATACAACTTGCCAAAGAAAAATCTACGTGTAATGGATGGGACCTTTATATAAGTCTTAGGGAGTCTGTTTTAAAGTGCCTATGAAACAAAGATTACATTTTTTAAAAAGCTTTAAAACGACAGAATAACATCTTTTGGAGTTTTTCGCATCCTTCGTGGTTGAGATATTTCAGGTTGTTTCATAATTAAACATTTTGACGTCAAGTGTGTGCATGCATAGTGAGTTATCAGAAAAAGTATATGTTTGCTATTATCAAACCAAAATACTTCGGAGGAAGCGTGTGGGTGTGTTTCTCGTACAACACCAAACATGTAGATTTTCAAGTGATTATGTTTGATGATAGCAAAGATATATAACCTTCTCCGATAAGTCATTATGCACGTGTTACGTCAATATATTGAATTTGCGTTTAAACAAACTGAAAGATATGTTGCTCTGTCATCTTAAGGGTTCTTTCAAATAGGACAAACTTAATTTTATTTCATGTAATAGATAAATCCCGATAACGAGGGATGTATGCTATATAAAGACCCGAGGACACGCAGCGTCCTAGCTCGGGTCTTTATATAGCATACATCCCTCGTTCTCGGGATTTATCTGACTTAATTTATTATTGAGGAGGTTTTCCAACAAAGTTTTGTCTTTTTTTTCCACCTTGGACAAAGATTTTCCTTGTTTGTTTTTTCATTTCGTTTCTAATTATTATTCAAGGCTTTATGCGATATAAAGCCCTCCAAAGAACAAAGAAAACCGACTCAATAATAAATTAAAGGCATTTTAACCCTTTCAGTGCCAAGAACGTATGCTTTAGTATTTTACTCTGGCTAACGCCAGACAATTTTACTCGTTAATAGTGAAACCACTGATAATCTAAGGGTTAAGCTACCTCTTTTAATAAATTAAAGATCTATAATACGGCTTTAGTAATGTTCATAGTTTTCTTTAACTGCAGAATATGCGTTGTTTAGAGGTAGGTGCCGTTGGTGACCAGGCTAGTCAGCAATGTAGCCTTGTTAGCAAGCAAAGTAACTGTACGCAATTGGGCCATGAGCAAATAGCCAGCAAACTAATCAATAGCAATTAGGGTAATCAGAGAAGCAATAGGCGTTTGCCATGACAACTCTGCCAAGGCAGACCACCGGCACCACTCACACTGACAAGTCAGTGGAATAACATGTACGATCTATAGGATTCTATACTTCGTATCTACACGGGTGAGGAAAGTGCGAAGGGGTAGCACAAGCTGAGCAAAGACGTTACTTGCAACAAAGCAACAGACGCTCAATGTCTGTTCAAATGACGCTCAAAACCCCTTAAAGTGATTGACGTAAGGGACTCCCCTAATACACTCAATGATGTCAAAATTTAAAATTTTGAGCAAACAACCTAAATTGCGAAAGCGACGTTATTCAGAAGAACAAAATACGAAAATTAAAATTTCTGGAAAACAAAAGCAGATATCGTAGAACCATCGAATATTTTTAAACATGATGCTTTTAATGCTTTTACTAAAAAGCTTTTACTAAAATAATTTTTAGGAGTTCTCCTTATAATGTATATGGTGTACATTTCTATAAAATCAATAGCTATATTTAATTACGAATAGTAGAAAAGAGAGAGTCAATATAACTTAACAGAGTCAGGCCTGCTTTTCCCTTCCCGTGAGGCGGGAAACTTGCAGGCGGAGGAAGGGAAAGAAGGCCTGATACAATTCTTTACCGGCCGCATGTAAAAAGCCGGATTTTTTTGAAAAGCTCTATTCTGATTGGTTTATGCACATGCATTAATTATGGTTTACATAATTAACAAAGTGTTTAACCAATCTAGCGATTCAACGATGTAACAGTCACAGACGATGTTTAGAGAAGTTTAAAGTAAATAATCTATAGAATGAGGGTGAATTTTCTGAACCCTCCCAGGTCATAAACGGCGTGAAGCAAATTTGTGTTCTGGCTCCTACCCTTTTCAGCCTCATGTTCTCTGCAATGCTGACAGATGCCTACGCAACGGCGATGTTGGAGTTGACTTGAGGTTCCGCATGGATGGAAAACTCTTGACCTGAGGAGGCTTCAGGCCAAGACCAAAGTGCAGGTGGAAACTGTCTGCAACTTCCTATTTGCAGACGACTGTGCTCTCAACGCCAGCACAGAGTCCAACATGCAGCACATCATGAACTTATTTGCGACTGCGTACACAAATTTTTGACTCACCATCTCCACCAAAAAGACCGAAGTTCTGCATCAACCAGCCCCAGATAAGGCATACACCGAGCCAAACATCACTGTCAATGGCCAAAACCTCAACATTGTTGCCAGATTCACCTACTTCGGTAGCACCCTGTCTCAAGCAGTGCACATCGACGATGAGGTGAACACCAGAATCGCCAGAGCTAGCGCATGCAATTTTTGGAAGACTACGCTCCAGTGTATGGGAAATGAGAGGAATATATCTGTCGACTAAATTAAAAGTCTACTGTGCAGTTGTTTTGCCATCCCTTTTGTATGCATGTAAGACCTGGACTGTCTACAGTCGACATGCCAGAAAGCTGAACCACTTCTATCTGACCTGCTTATGCAAACTGCTACATATCAAATGGCAGGACAAAGTTCCAGACATTGAGGTCCTCACTCAGGCAGGTATGACGAGCATCTACACCATGCTCCGCAGGGCACAGATGAAATGGGCGGGCCACCTGGTATGTATGCCAGATAAGCGCTTACCTAAGAAAATATTCTATGGTGAACTGCAGCATGGCAGACGTTCCCAGGGTTGGCCTGTCTCAAGAGTTTCTCTATTGACCCCACCAAGTGGGAGGAGATCGCTGCTGATCGGTCAGCCTGGCGCTCTTATGTCTGCACTGGTGCTGCGGCTCATGAGAACAAGCGCATCAGCGACGCTGTAAAGAAGCGAGCCCTTCGTAAGTCTAGAAAAAATACCACTACCCTGCTGGGTCAGCCACATGCACTACCCCGTCCTCACTGCAACAGACTTTTCCAGGCTCGGATTGGCTTGATCAGCCATCTTCAAACCCACCCATGGTCCTCTTCGAGCACGAAGGACGAACATCAGTGTGCTGGTTCAAATCTTGGACTGGTTCTTAATTACTTTTTGTTGATGTTTGGTTTTACTTCTTTTTTTGTTTCTTTCCCTTTTTTCTGTTAGGGTTACAGTTTTTTTTAATTTTATGATTAGGATTATGGTTTTCCTTCGGATAAGCGTTGGTTTTTGGAGGTGAATACATCTCATGTCGGACCCTGAGCATTTAGTCGATGGGGTCTGGTGCCGGTTCTGTATCCACGGCGTATTCCAAAATGACTTTGATTGCTTGAGTACTCTTTTTAATAGTTGTAATATTATGTCGAGACGACGCTCCGTATAAAAATGTGATACTTAAGGTGAGTTTTGTACCACAATCTGCAGTTAGTGTGCATTTTATACCAATTCTGCAATCTGCAGAATATACTGACCATGCAATTGACGAATTACTTATACTTGGTCATTATTATTATGTTTGCTGCAACGTCAGCCTTCCTGTAATGGTCGATTGAGAGATTTGAAGTTTATCAAAAGCTTTGTAATAAAACACAATTGTTTATCAGGCAATTCATGCAGTTATGCGATCTTGTTTCGAAGATCTTTTGGAATTTTACGAGTATATACCAATGACTCCGAACTCTCAAGTGTCCTAGCACAATGCGGCACACATTTTACCATTAACCGCCGTCAAAGAAATCTCTAAGATTTCGAATTGTTTGTTTAGTTATCTTTGATTGCCCAGAGCCTTATGAATAGTTCTCGACTGATAAACGTCCCAGCAAAATGCGCACCAGATCTTTCGTTTGTCAAAATATTGTTTCTTCCCTTCTTATATTTCTCTTTCTCGAGTTCAATTTCATACCCAATCCTCCGCACGTTCAATCTTATACCCAGACTTCTGCACGTCCAATATTGTGGCGTGGGCTCTCTGTGCTCACTGTACAGCTTAACAATGACGAAATGTATAATATGGTATTACTTACTCCGTCCAATTTTCCATTTCTTTGTATTTCCTGCTTGCGGGACATAAATTTCTAAAAAATAATAATTATTTCGAATGGTAATTATGGGACAGTGAACTCGGGTAGAGAATTATAATGTGTTACTCCGAGTGACGAACCATGCCGGACAAGTAGAGAAAACGACTCTACTTGGCCCGGCTGGAATTCGAACCCGCGACCTTAGGTTTACTAGTCCGACGGTCTACCAACTGAGCTACAGGTCAATTGGGAGCTGAAGGACGAATGAATAGTACTTGGGCTATTTGATATTTGGAAACAGACTAAACCGAAGGTCGCGGGTTCGAATCCCCCAGCCCGGCCAAGTAGAGTTTTCTCTTCTTGTCCGGCATGGTTCGTCCATCGGAGTAACACCTTATTATTATTATTCTCCACCCGAGTTCACTGTCCGACAATTAACATTCGAAATCGTCATGTATGAAAACTGTACCCTAGATATTGAAGAAACTAGTCTATTTCGAAATATCAAATAGCCCAAGTACTATTCATTCGACCTTCAGTTCCCAACTTGACCTGTAGCTCAGTTGGTAGAGCGTCGGACTAGTAAACCGAAGGTCGCGGGTTCGAATCCCAGCCGGACCAAGTAGAGTTTTCTCTGCTTGTCCGGCATGGTTCGTCACTCGGAGTAACACCTTATTATTAAGTAATAATTATTATTATTCTAATATAGAGTGATGTGATAAGTTGTACGTATCCATGTAGTGCATGTGGCACGTTTGCGAGCTTGGTGTAATGTAGCAGACCTTTGGTGGACGTTCGTCAAGCTCAATCACTTAGAATAAATTTCTGAGCCCCAGACATGGTTCGGATCTGTAACTTCCTAACGATCGGTTAGACGCTCTAACTATTGAGCCACTAAACTAAGGTTGAAAATTCATAGTCACATGTGCTCCTAGCCTCCAAAGCGGTAGCGTTTGCATGAGAGATGTAGTTAAAGTGATATAACAACGTGTACGTATACATCTAGTGCATGTGGTACGTTTGCGATGTGATATTGACAGACGTTTGGTGGACGTTCGCCAAGCTCAATTACTCAGGAAAGATGTCTTACTGTGTCTAACCGGCCATTAGAAAGTTGCATGTTCGAAGCCTGTCTGGGGCTCAGAAATTTTTCTGAGTACTCAAGTGCATTAATGCCTGGCTACCTTGCAGTAAGTCAGATTAAGTAGGAAAAATTATTCCATTCGTATTTGCCAAGCGGGACAAACTGAGCCATGGGTCACATACATCCAACAAGTTGATAACATGTTACCATGGAAACATGGCACGTGATTTGTAATCCAATAATTATCGCGTCGTAGAAAGTATGGCATATTCATAAATTTTGCGGCAGCAAAAAATGACGTTATAAGTATACCATAAAGGAATTTTCGGAAACTGCTACACTTATATTTCTTAGTGAAAACTTTGAAATATGCTTTTAAAAATTCTTTAGCGTATATTTTCACAGTTTGTTAGAAATACCAATAAAATTTACTTAAAAATTGCGGCTAAAGAATTTTTATAAGCATATTTCAAAGTTTCACTAGGAAATGTAAGTGTAGAAGTTTCCACAAATGAATTTATTGTTATAACTAACTAACTAACTAAAATATGCCCTACTTTTATCGACGCCATATTGAATTACAAATCACGTGACACGTTTCCATAGTAACATGCTTTAATACTATGTACTCGTCGGATTTATGTGACCCATGGACCAGTTTGCCCCTTACAAATACGAGGATAATAATGTTTTTTAGATTTATCTCTATTTTACCTGTTTTTACTGCATGGAACCCTGACATTAATGCACCTGAGTCATTGAGCTTGACGAACATCCACCAAACGTCTAGATATAGAGTACTATTTCAAAAAAATTTGAAATTGGGTACATATTTAACTTTTTCAAATGTATAATCCTAAAGATATTATGGTACTTGATAATTGTGCAAAGTTTCATTTCGAAATTCCCCAAAACAAAGTTGTATTTTAAGTGCTAGGTTTATATTTTGTAGCGTCGCCTTTAAATTGGTCGGGTTTGAGAAGAATGATTTGAGGAAGTAGGGTATAAAGGCGGGTTCTGGGACAGTTTCCAAATCCAAGATGGCCGCCATCATTTCCAGGAGGGGAGGGGGGTTGACCTCGCCTTCGGCTCGGCTTTGCCGAAGAATTTGTTAAACATTTTTCAGGAGGGGGTTTTCCAACATTTTTCAGGAGGGGGTTTTTGGCGAAGGATTTTCAGGAGGGGGTTTGGCTTTGGATTTGCCAAAAATTTTTCCGAAGAATTTGCCGAAGATTTTTCCGAAAACTTCCCAAAGAATTTGCCGAAGTTTTTCCGAAGATTTTCCCGAAGATTTTTCCGAAGACCCCCGAAGAATTTTTCAGGAGGGGGCTTTTGGGGTTTTTGGAAAATTTTGAAAAAATGGTTTTTCAAGATTTTAGGGAAGCTTTTGGCAAAGGCTTTTGGCAAAAATGGTTTTTCAAGATTTTAGGGGAGGGTTTTTGGGGAGGGCTTTTGGCGAGGGCTTTTGGGGCTTTTGGGGAAGCTTTTGGGGAGGGCTTTTGGTTTAAAGGAATAAAAAAAAGAATAAAATAAAAGAGAATGCCTAAAACAATGAAATGGGGAAACTTTAAAATGTCCTGAATGCTCAAAAACTTTTAAAAGACTTACCAAACTTTTAGCAAAAGAGCAAGCTCAAATTAACAAGAAGAAGGAGATGGAACAGCAAGCCGAGAAATTAAGATGGGGGGAAAAATGGAAAGGATCTACCAAAACTGCTAAAACCAGGCAGATTCTTGAAAACAAACTCGAAAAAATTTTTAACAGAAAAATAAGGGAGTTCAAAAACTAAACCAAAAAAAAATTTTTAGGGAAGAATTGTAATTTTTGTTTTAAAGAAAAAGAAAAAGAGAGGATGCTTAAAAAAGAAATAATAGAAACTGTACACAAAATTCAAAATATTGCAGTAAACAAAATTCCATCATTTAAAACCTTCCGACCTGTTTTTTATGATGTTCTTATTTTTTACAACAAAACACTACAGTTTGACAGCGAAAAATTTAAAGCTCATACTGAAAGGGTTTACACCTTTTTAAAAGCAATAGAAAAACATTCGCAAAAAGTAGCCCTTTTGTTTGCATTAAGATCTATGTTTGAAATGTTAATAACAGTTGAGTTGTTTGGAACCTGCAAACATGTTTACCATGAAAAACTTAACGAATACTGCTATATTGACTATGGAATGATTTTTTCAAAATTTAGGAAAAAGAGACTGCTTTTTAGAAATAACATTGTTGTTATTCCATACAAAAAAAGATGGACTTTTTATGAAACAATAGAAATTAAGTTTGTAATGATTGCCATTAAAAAGGTGTGTAAAATATATGGAAATGATACTAAATGTGGGGATGTGGTGCGGTACATACAAAGAAATCTTACTTTAAGAAATGGTACCTATTTTTTCATACATCCTAAAAAACCACAACAAATTATTAAAAAAACAACATGTAAATTTTTTGAGCTTGTGGAAAAACACCCTCAAAAAGAAAAACTTTTGTTTTCATTAGCATCTTTTTGTGTGGATCCTATAAACAATGTAAAAAGTATTTTTTTGCAAAAAACCGACATTTTGTTAAAGTATGCTACACAAAAAGAGTAAAAACTAATAAAAAACACCAGAACCAAAAATTTAATTTCCTATTCTTTGCGGAATAGGAATTTTTTATTCCTAAATAAACAATGAGTTACTTCTATGGTTATGGCAGTCGCCGACATAATGCACAACATAGCGATACCGAAAAGAAAATTAAAGACATTGAGAAGAAGATAAAAAATTTGGGGGTGGAAGGAAATTACAAAACTGTTTTTGACATTAATTTAACAAAAGCTGTCAAAACCTTTGAAATTGCTAACGGAGAAAGAAGAATAACCCAAGCACGGAGTGGAAACTCTGTTTTATGGCAAGATGATAAATCCGTTGCCCCTACATTTGGCTCGGATCCCGTTGGTCCAGGTACAGATTACATTGAAAACACAGGAGGAAACTACATGTGTTTTTGCAACACTGATATGCAGTTTAATGATGTTTCTGTTTTTGTTGTTTGTACAGTAGTGGATACATCTGTTCCCGACGATTGGTGTTATCTTATTGGGAATGATAATGGTAATTATGATAAATATGTTAGCTTTAAATCCTACTCTTACTCCAAAATGATAATTGGTGGTATAAGAGAAAGCACTAAAAAAACAGTAAATATTGTTGGTCCTCACAGCATTCTTAGCAAACACTTGGTTTCCTGCCATTGGTTGGGAACCGGTTCCTGTGTATACATAAATGGTAAAAAGATGGCAGGATCAGATTTTGAATCGGATTTAGCAGATATAGGTAGTCCATTTGGATCTGTTTTTTTAAATAAAAGATTGAGTGGAACCCCCTCAAATAGTACCCAGCTAAAAGGAAAAATTTATGGGATTAAAATTGTCCATGGCCCATTGCTCCCAGCTGAGATTGTAAAAATTAACAAGGATATGATGAAAGAATATGGAAACTTCATATAAATAAACATGAGTTATTACTATGGATATGATGATCCAGATTTTCCAAGTTATGGAAAGGATGGAGACACTGGGGAAACAGGTCCACAGGGCCCCCAAGGAGACACTGGGGTAACAGGACCACAAGGACCCAAAGGAGACACTGGAGCAACAGGAGCAGCTGGTTTAGCAGGACCACAGGGGTCCAAAGGAAACCCAGGCGCAACAGGCCCACAAGGACCTCAGGGATCCAAAGGAGACAAAGGAGACCATGGTATTAGAGGAGCTCAAGGATCCAAAGGAGACAGGGGAGACAGGGGTTTAGCAGGTTCCACAGGATCTGGTGGCCCCAAAGGAGATAAAGGAGACCATGGAACCATGGGAACAAAAGGAGCCAAAGGAGACAAAGGAGACAAAGGAGACAAGGGTATGGCAGGTGCAACAGCCCAAAAAGGAGACAAAGGAGACCATGGTGATGATGGAGCAAAAGGAAACAAAGGAGACACTGGGGCAACAGGTCCACAAGGATCCAAAGGAGACAAAGGAGACAAAGGAAACACTGGTTCCCAAGGATCCCAAGGTTCCCAAGGATCCCAAGGAACCAAAGGAGACAAAGGAGACCCTGGTAACAAAGGAGACAGGGGTTTAACAGGCCCCCAAGGATTACCAGGGCCAAAAGGAACAACTGGACAAAGAGGTATTAGAGGTTTAAGAGGAGTTACTGGAGCCACAGGACAAGCTGGAAATTTTACACAGGTGGTAAAGTATAGAAAAGGTAGTGGAAAAACAAGCTATAAAGCAGGTAGTTGGGATAATGGAGCTAACAACAGCACTTTGCTAACATTTACCGCAACAGAATCTGGCAAATTTTTAATAAAATACTGGTTTACACTAGAACCAGATGGGCATAAAATAGATCAACAATCTAAACAAACTGGTTGGTGGGCCTCTTCATATAGAGCATATTTTGACCTTAAAACAGAACTTTACCATGGAGATGTTAATATAAGATCAAACAAACTTGCAGATTTGGAAACCCTAACCATGGGTAAAACATATTACGAAACAAAACCCCACCATATATTTTGCGAAGCCATTGCAACCATAATAAAGGGAACCAAAGTATCTTTACATTGTTATTCTGGTTCGGTTGGAGATGACTATACCTTTTTGTTTTTTGATGTGCGGGATGTTGAAATTAACCTGCTTAAGATTAATTAAAATAAATGAACTCCAAAAAATTTCCAAAAGTTTTAAAATGTAAATTTGGATACCAATGTGTTTTGGTTGAGGCTGTCCGTAAAACAGCAACAGACAACTCCATAGAAAAAATATACTACAACATAAGCCATAAAAATATTTGTAATTATTTACATCCCAATGAAGACCCAACAAAAATGCTAACACGGATAGGTGTATATGATACTGTTTTTTAAACTAGTTGGCTTTGCTGGTTAAACAAATTTAAACTAGTTGTTAAATAAATGGAAGCAGAACAAAGTAACGCAAAACCGAACGAAGAAAAACAAACTATTACAAAAACCCCTCCACCTGTCCACATTAAAAATCCAAAAAGAGTTGCCCAAGGGAAGAGACTGGCTGCAATAAGTAGGGCCGCAAAACTAAAGAAAAAACAACAGTTGGAAACAATCCCAGAAGAAGCTGAAAAAATGTCCCCAACATCTTTAATAACATTTACTGGAACAATACTTGGAACTTGTTGTACACTCCTACTGACTTACATCGCATACAGTAAATGGGTAGGGACCCAACCTGAAGACAAACATCTTAGCTCCACAGAAATTCCAAAAACAAAAACAGTTTACAAAGACCTTTCCCAATATGATCTTTAAAACCAAAAGAAATTTCTATCCTGTTATGGATAGGAATTTAATAAAATATGATCGCACACAGTTATGCAACAGAATGTGTTTTTAGAAGCCAAACCTGGTATAACATTGGAAAACTAATACACTTTATTTCAGAAGGAGACCATGAAGGATACAAACTTTGGTTGTTATACAGTAAATATGATCTAAACTATGATGAAAACTATTGTTACCATATTTGGGCTATGTTTGATGATTCCTAAACAAAAATTTTTTTAACACTATAATAAATGAATACAGAAAGAGAAGTTGAACTAATTCCTGGTTATAACCGTTTACACAAAAGTACAATAACCGGAGAACGAGCCAGAAATGTAATTACTTTCAACCCTAATTCGGCTAATGAAGGAGAAGTAATTTACATACATATTCCAAAACTTAAACCTGGAGCAACCTTAGTTCCTGACAAGATGTTTCTTTTGTTTGACTTTAAGAACAAAAATACCAAATCTTGGTTTAATAACAATCTTGCAAAACAACTACAAGAACGACTGGAAGTCAGGTTTGCAGGCGAAAAAGTTTACGACAACACAGGAGAAAGTCTTCTGGAAACATATAAGGACTTGTGGATAGACAAACACGAGAGATCCAATATGGTCGAGGATGGTATTGCAACAGAAAACCAAAGAAAACTCATCTCAAAATCTGATGATGCCTCTTCCGACTCATATGCAGCTGTTTATGGAACAAAACAACGAATCCAGTTGGGTAAAATTTTAAAGGATCATGGGTTATATGCTCCCCACAGCATGGCAAATGACTTACAATATATTATTACATTGCCAAAAGCCACCAATATTATGAAAGCCCAACGTAGTCAATCTGTGGCTGGTTACTCACTTGAAAATATCGAACTTGAGTACGAAACCATTACAAACTTTTCTCTAGTTCAGGAAATAGAATCTTCCTACCAAGTGGGTCGAGCCCTTTCCTTTGAACATGTAACCCTGATGAAAACCTCACCATGGGCAAGAGCAACAACTCTAATTAACGAAACCATTAATTTGCCAAGAAAGAGCATGAAGGCTGTTGTAATGTTGTTTACAAAAGCTTCCAGAGATGGATCAGAAGAGTTTGTTTACCCAAACATTGAGAATGTAAAAATTACTATTGAAGGAGTTCCAAACAGTATTTACTCCCAAGGAATTCCAAAACGGAGGTTGTTTGAAGAGGCTGAACGACTTTTCAGACAAACAAATTATCCCACCATCCAAGCTGAGGAGTTCTTTACAGAAGAGAAATTTGCACTTGTTGTAGATCTTCGTTCGATCAATGACAACGATGTGTATGGAGATGGTACCAGGCTTTTAACAACCCAGTCCGGAATCATGCTTGAGGTTACAAAGAAGGCAACATCAGCTGACCTTAAATGCCATGTTTTCATTCTTTCGGATGGACTCCTAAAAGTCCAAGGAGGAGCATTCCAAAGTGTAAATTACTAAAATAAAAATGGAACCCTCGAACACCATTAAACCATTTAATATGATCATTGTTGGAATGACAAGCTGTGGGAAAACCCACTATTTGCTAAAAATGTTAGAAGAAATCCCAAAAAAATTTGAAAATATATTTTTAATTTGTCCTACTTTTGAATGGAACAAAACATATCTTGAATGGGAACACCTTAATGACCCAAGATTTTTTGTTATTCCTTGCGACCAAGACGAGTCCGAAGATTTTTTAAAATATGTTGTGGACTACTGTAAAGGAAGACCTTCGTTAATTATTTTGGATGACTGTGCTTCAGGACAAACTGTTAAAAACAGGACCAGTGAGTTAGTTAAACTTGGTTTTGGCGCCCGACATATGGATATTAGCACAATAGTTGTTACCCAACAACTAACCAGCATTGCAAAACCATATCGAGAAAATATTTCCAAACTGGTTACATTTTATAACCCAAACAGAAAAGACATGCAGGTTATCTTAGATGATTACCTGGACATACCAAAAGAAGAAGAGAAAAAAATTAAAGAGATGTTGAGATCCCGGGAATATTCAAGACTAGAAATTAATCTGGTTTACCCATACCACCATACAATAAATGAGGAACCTAAGAATCTTGCTTAAAAATGGGGAAACAACTGTTAAATTTGAAGATCCTTTAATCATTGAAGACACTAAAATGTTAGTAAAAAATGCAACAGTGTTTTGGAACTTTAACAACATAACAAGTCCAACATATATTATGCATGGAACAAAAAAAGTTAGTTTCAACAATGGTTATTGGACTGTTGGCATGATTATGGAAAGATTAAAGGAAAATGAAATAAAATCTGAGTTGTTACCTTACAGCTGTAAAATTAAAATAATACCAGCAGAAAATCTTTCATTGTTAAAACTTGGTCCTTTGCTAGGATTTCCAGAAACAACAATAATTAAAAAAGGAGCAAGCCAAGACAGTCCAGAAACAGTCAACATAAATCTTGGAATGAGATTTGTATGTATAGCCTGCAACATGATTGATGGAACAAAAACCTCATTTTATGGAAAACGGGATAGAACAGCCGCAGTTCTCCCAATTACAACAAAACAAATATTGAAGGGATCTGTTGAAAAGTTTGATAACATTAATTCTGTAGCCATGTTGGACAATGGAATTTACAATGAACTTAAATTCAAAACAGATGAAAATGTTGGCGACATTCTTCTTGAAATCTTTTTATGCCCAAAAAATTTTGAAATCTCCTGAGCTTCGCGAAACTATAATAAAAGACATGATTGACCAAAATTTAGAAACCATTAAAGGGGTGTTAAATGACATGGTAAACTTAAAAGTAACTTTAAAAAAAGAAAAAAACCAAAATTTAACAAACTTAAAAGTGGTGTTAAATGACTTAATACCGGCTTTAAGGAACTATGTGAAAGTAGTAGAAATTTTGAAAATTTTTTAAATCCAATAACATTTTGTAGTTAAAAAAAACTACAAAATTTTGGGTATAATAAATGAATAAGAACGAAGTTTTAAATGACTTGTATCAAGCAGCATTAATTACAGTTGCAGCTGTTGGAACAAGCATGGTTTTCAAAAAGGTATTAGGTCAATCTCTAGCGGCACCAGCCAGTCTCAAAGAAACAGCCAAACTTGGAGTAGCTGTCTCTGTTGGATTATTTTCAGTAAAAATGGCGCAAGAAAAAGGATACTTACCCAAAAATTTGGATCCAAAGTAAGTTTAGTTTTTTTTAAAAAAAGTTTTTTAACTTAAATTGAATTTTAGTTTTTAAAATGACAATAATAAAATAGGAGAGTATGAACGGATTATTTGAAAAATTGGAACAACCAATTACATTAAAATTTAAGCAAACCAAGTGCTTTGGGTTAAAACCCAACACATTTAAAGGAAAACTTAAAAGCGGTTTCAAACTAATCATCCAACTAAGCGATGAAAACTGCGAAAAGGTTTTGGAAGCCGGGAGTCAACTCAAGCCAACCAATGAAACTCCATTTTTTGGAGATTTCGAAAATTTAATATCCTTTAAGATCAATGAAGATGACCTAAGCAGAAAAAACAAAAATGAACTTAGCGAAGGACTATGCCATGTTGACATGAAAGTAGAGATCAACAAGGTATTCACTAACAGGAAAAAAGGAAGGTTTCCACAATTTCAGATAAAACATTTAAATAAGGTTGAGGATCCTCCACGGGAAAGACTTCCAGTTGAAGATAGTCCCATGAGTGATTAAGCAAAAATGTACCCATATCCAAAAAGGATATGGAAACAAAAAGCTGTACACTTTGTAGAACTTATTATTTTCGCGCTATATCTTAGTAAAGACCCTTGTAAAATAAATGGCATCAATGGTAGCAGGAGGGTTGTTTAATGCTATTGCCTTTGCAGGTGCTGGTTACCTTTTCCAAACATTTAACAAAAATGGTTTCGCAGACGAGGCAAAAAGGCATAATTTAGCAACAGAACAACTCCAAAATGCTCATGAAAAGTTTTTTGAAAATGAAATTAAAAGGAAGGACAGACAAAGAGAATTACAGGATGAAATAAGGACTGCGGGGTACAATATGCAAGATACATCAAAAGCATTCCAAGAACTTCATAAAATTTTACAAGGTCCTCCAGAGCCAAGACTTGAGGATTTTTACCAACCAAGCGAAGAAATGGAAAAATACCAAATTATTGCTGTAACACTTTCTGGAACAGGTGCTGGATGGTTGTTATCAAGATTTGTTTAGGTCAAAATTTTGTAACTTTTTTGGGTTACAAAATATTAAAATTTACTTTTTTGGTATCATGCTTAACATATACTTAAAAATTTCAAAAGATGTTTTAGGGAATTCTTTAGCACCTTCAAAATTTAAAATATTTTCTATTACTCTAAAAGATTTTTCAGGATTTTTGAATGGTGGTATTGTTAAAGTTTTTAAAAGATCTCTTTGGCATATTGCAAGAATGGCATACAATACATGTTTTTTCATGGGATGCCTTGTAACCAAACCTTGTTCTTTAAGGGTTTCAAAATTTTTTTCAAAATATTCCATAAGTTTTAGTACAACAAATTTTGGTTCTTTTTGGGATGGTATTGGGTTTTGGGTTGGACAAATACAAATACACATGGGTTCGTTGCATTTACACAAACATCTTTGCCAAACAAAATAGTGTCCATCTTTGTAGTCGCTAAACCATCTACAGGTACAAGTCAAATATTTACTTTTCTTTGAGTAAGGGTTAAGGGAAGGTTTTGCTTCATGTTCTGGTAACATTTCTAGGTACATTTTCTTTAAATTTCTTACGTTAAGACTATCATTAACCTCTTTAGGCTTCCCTTTAGGAAGTTTCCATTCCCGGTTTGGATCTAAATAACCCTGTTTTAGCAATGCTGATCCTTCTACTCCACATTTTGGACAAAATTCATACCCACCCATTTCCTCCAGTCTCTCCCCACAACAGCGGCTAACATTAGGACCATTTTTATGGTTTTCCAAGAAAAGGTTTAAAGTTGGCAAAATTTTGATGTTAATATTTGACATTTGAGTCATTCCTTTTATTATAATGATAAAACTTTAAAAATTAAAAAAACAAGTGTTATGGAAGCTCCAAAAACTTCTGGTAATCTGTTATCATTCCTTGTTATTTCTGAGGGTGCAAAATTTCCTTCTTTGTATGTTTTTTTCCAAGTTTGGGCAAAGGACTTTTTAGGGGTTGTTAAAAATGTTGGCAAATTTTTTGTCGAAGGGGTTACCAAAGATCTTTTCTCTAAAGAAGGTTTGAAATTTAAATTTAAATTTTGGTTAAATCCAAGCACCATTTTGTCAGTAGCCATGGTAAGAACATTGTTAAATCCAACCACAGGATTAATTAAAATTTTAAGATCGCTAGGAATTAAAATTAAACCAGGAGACACCGCAAAATTTAAAACAACATTGGTAGACTTTATTGCTTGCCTCATATTACTAATGCTTACAGTAATATCATCTTGTGCTATGGTATCTTCCATTAACTTTTTAAACACCTCTTGTGTTTGTAAACTTTTAGCACCTTGCCCAACAATGACCCACCTTGTTTTTGCCTGGGCTCCCAACACACAGTAAACAAAAGATTCTAAGGATTGTTGGAATAGCTTTTGACCCAATGGTGTAAGACCATTGCTACTTTTTGGAACAAAGTGTTTAAAATCATTGGGATGTCTTTGAGAAGTGGACACCAACTCCTCGTATGTGTTTACCCTTCCAAAACTTTTTTGCTCCAACTTTACATACCTAACTTCGTATCCAAGGTCCTTCATATCTTGTGTAAAATCTTCCGAACTCTGTGTAGAATTACTTATTTTCTGGATCCAAACATCATTAGGGTTATGTTGTAAAATTTTTACAACATCACTTGTAAGATATCTTTTAAGTTTGTCTGGATGCTTTAAAAATCTTCTAACTTGGTAAACATAATGATAATGAGCAATACTTGTTAAAAAAGGAGACCTAAACCTTTCAAAACCGTTCTTAAAATGTTTGTTAGACACCCCACACAAATAACTTGCAACATAAGAAGCTGCAATGGCTGTAAAATATGGAATTGTAAGAAAGTCATTTAGGTCAGGATTTCTTACCTTTGTGGGTTCTGAAAAAGTTGAGTCTATTGGATCCAAGTCCAAAACAAAACTTTCCTTTTTGTTAACAAATAGTATAACTCTGTTTAGGTTTACTGAACATTCTGGTTGTTTTGAGAAACTCTGGACAGTTCCATGAATTCCCCAACCTTTTGGCCAATATAAATATTGTGTGTAATTTTTGTTCCTTTTAAACTCATCACTTTCGGTGTCCAATAAAAATTCATCCCTTAAAAAAAATATCTTCTTACCAAATTTAAATTTTGCCAGATCAGCATTTGGGTAAGTTTTTAAAAACTCTTCTTTTGACATTATTTATTTAAATAAAAAATGGATGATAAACTTTTACTCATTGACCTTGAACTTCGGGATATATATTACAATCCTGTAACAGGTTACCAATCCATGGAAAAACTTTACCAAACAGCATTAGATCAAAATGTTGAAGGTGTTTCAAGAAAGTTAGTCCGGGAGTGGTTACATTACCAAAGGGTATTCACATTGCACAAACCTATTAGGAAACCAAGAAGATATCAAAAAACATTTGTTAAAAATCTTGCTGACCAACTCCAAATGGATCTTGTTGATGTTGCTAAATTTGGTTCTGAAAATAATGATCAAAAGTGGATATTAACAGGAATAGAAATTTTAAGCAGATTTGCATTCTCAGTTCCAGTCCACAGAAAAAACACAGTGAGTATGGTTCCTGGGGTTACCAAAATGTTGTCAGAATTTAAGGACCATTTTGGCAAATATCCAGAAACAGTCCAATTTGATGAGGGGAAGGAATTCCATAATGTTGGGGTAAAAACTCTTTTAAAATCTTTGGGGGTCCACTATTTCTCCACAAGATCAGAACGTAAGGCCGCTGTTGTAGAAAGATTTAACCGAACATTAAAAACCAGGATGTGGAAATATTTTACATTTACAGGGAATAAAAAGTGGTTAAATATTCTTGATAAATTTACAGCAAGTTACAACAACACAAAACATAGCACAATTAAAATGAAGCCAAAAGATGTTAATGATGAAAACCAATCCAAAGTTTTTTTTACACTGTATGGAATTCCACCCCTTGAAGGTAGTGTAAAACCTAAATTTAAAACTGGAGATCATGTAAGAATACAAAAATATAGAAAAAATTTTTCAAAAGGATATGATCCAAATTTTACGGATGAAATTTTTACGGTGTCAGCTGTTTTTAGGGGAAACCCTGTTATGTATAAAATTCGGGACTCTGATGAGGATATTTTAGGAAAATTTTATAGTGAGGAACTTGTTAAAGTTATTGGTAATCAACAGGTTAAATAAATGGCTGAATATGTGGATGAAATGGAAATGAAAAATATGAGAAAAGAAAATATTTTTTCAAAAGCTGAAATAGAAGGTCCAGATAAAGATTTTTATGATTCTTTGTCTGCAATGGCAGAGGTTTTTGACGCTGCAGAACTAGATGATAATTACAGAGTGTTAAGAAGCAGAATTTTTAGAGAAACTAACAAACCAACAAATGAAACTGACAAAGCATTTGGGGCAAGACTTGATAGATGGATTAAAAAAGTGGCTGCTAAACAAAAAAATTCTCAAACATATAAAAAAAGAGATTTCTTTAAAAAATTAGGTTATGTTGTGGTTATAAAAGATAGCAAAACAAGTGAAAGCATAATGAAAAGAAGTAAAGTATTTATTGACCCAAACACAAGAGAAGTAGGTGGACTTCTTTTTGATAATGTAGAGGCTGTCATTATAAAAGAAGGTAAATTTGTTTACCAAAATAAAAAATTTGCAGAACAAGTTAAAGAACTAAAAAGGTTATTAGAAAAATCAAAAGCTGAACGTAAAAAAACAGCAGATGGGGCTGCCGAAAAGATGTCAGGACTTCACCCCAAAGATATTGATCCTGAAAATATTACCAACATTCGTGAAAATGTTACTGAACAGGTGGGTGATGAAGTAACAATAGGGATGGATAACATTGAAACAAATGATGATGGAGAAATTGATGAAGAAGCTGGTGATGGTGCTCTTCGAAATCTTCGTGGGACTATAAAGGCTAAACAACTGGATGCTGTTGAAGAGAACCAAAAGTTTTGGAAAGATTTGGCAGACAAAGAAAAAGATCCAGTAAAAAAAGAAAGTTTAGGGAGGTTGAGGTTGTGTGCGAACTAAGGGCTGAACAACTTAGATTGGAAGCAAACATGGCACCAGAGACTGACTATGTTAAAAATTTACTTAAAGATAATATCCTAACAAAATTTGAAAGGTTTAAAGTATGGGCAAAAGAAAACATGGGTGCAACAGCTGCAATAGCCATTTCCATCGCTGGAATTATAACAACGGTAGTATTGGCTGGAGGAAAAGGAGTTGCAGCAGCTGCAAAGGCAACAGGAGCATTAGGAAAGGCTTTAGCAAAACTTACAAAAACTGCTTTGCCTATACTGGTTCCAATTTTAAATTTACTTGCAACCGCATTATCTTGGGGAGCAAAGGGAATAGCATGGTTGGCAAAGAATTTGTGGGTTCTTGCAATAGGGCTTTCCTATGTTGTTTACAAAGAATACAAAGAAAGGTATAAATAAACATGGAACCAAAACAAAATAAAGACTTTCAAGAAGAACCATTTAAAGATCCGCTAAATTTAAACCTTAGGGAAGAGCTTATCCGGCTTTCTTCCGAAAAAAAAATTAAACATTCGGAACCATATCTTAAAAAAGCCTCATTGGCGGCACTTGAAAAAATTAAGTTAAATTATGATCAGGCTCAACAGGACAAAGTTAACAGTGTGTTAACAGAAACCCTCATAAACAAATTTTCAGTGTTAATGGAACAGTTAGACCTGATAAAAGATGATAAAAAACTGGATAAAGAATTGTCAACAAACAAACTATTTTGCGATGATGTTAAATCCCTGGTATCAAAAATATCACCCTATATTCCAATGATTGGATTGTTATGTGGTGGAATAATAGTAGCCAAACATGTTTGGGACCGAGGCGAAGCCGAGGCGAACGAAGTGAAAAAACCATCAAATAAAAATGAACCTGTACAAAGTGATCAGGATCCTAGCAAAAATGTCGATAGTGGCAATGTTGCTGATTCCAATAACAGTTGAGTTATTATTAGTTAAATTTTTACTGTTTTCCTAATCTTTTGTTGGATTAGGAAAATTTTAAGTTCTTAAATAAATGTGGTGGAATATTTTTAGTTGGATCAGGAAAAAAAGGAAAGATAGAAGAGACAAAAACCTAAGAAAAATTTGGATCCTAAGAGGAAAAAGACAAGAGGAAAAAGACTTGGCTAATCTTGTTGGTTAGGAAAATAAAATAAATGGTTTTATGTGGAATTTGCAAATACAAAGTAAAAACAGAAACAGCACTATGGTTACACATAAAGGTTACCCACAGAGACATCTTATATGTTAAAAAAAAAAACAGAGTAGCCCAAAAAAGTGGTTAAATTTTTAGTTTCCTAATCTTGTTGGTTAGGAAATAAAATGGGAAACTCTTCGCGAAAACCAAAAGAAAAATTTAACAAAAACCATACCCTAAGAAAGGGGTTCCAATTTGGAATAAGTTTTGGAAAGGAAGATTTAACAATGGAGGGAAATATTCAAATAGGGTGGACAAACAAAATAGTAAAAAACTATTCTTGTGTTTCTTCGGAAAAATGTTTGGAAAAAAATTTTCCAAAACCTTTAGACCCTTCTTTAGCTTCTGAAACCCCACCAAAAACTTCCCAAAATTCTTCGCCACGCGAAGCGCTAGCAAAGCCAAAATCTTCACCAAAACCAATATAATAAAACAATGGAAATGTTTAAAATAAGAATGGATGAAAGAAGAAAATTTGGTGAAAAATTAAAAAAAAATCGTGAGGAAAACCCTATTTGTAGCCATCCCAGATTAGAGTTAAGAACCCTTGCCAAAAAAATTGGGGTAAAGGGGGCTGGCAAAATGAACCTAAAAACACTCTGTGAAAGTTTAAATATTCCCTTGGTTAGGAACGAAGCCTATGACAGATGTAACAGAGAGCAAATAAAAAACCCTGTTGAAATAACATTTACAGATTTGGAAGGGAAAGAAACAAAATTCCGCAGTATTTACAAAGCAGCATCCTGCCTAAATAAAAATCCTAGCTGTATCCCACATTACATAAAAAAAGGAACACTTATTAACTATGGTGGAAAAGTGCAAACAGTTAGCCGAAAATCTTGAGAGAATCTTCAAATTTCCTATTCTTTTTGGATAGGAAATGTAATGAAAACTCGAAGCTTAAACTTTTGGAAAAACAGGTTGTAAGAAAAGAATATTTTTTTGGGTAAGGAAGTATAATGTTGTTTGGTTCCTTTATTAGTATACTTTTTTAAATAATTTTTTTTACACTATAATAAATGGAAACTAACACAAAAGTTTTAAAAAAACGGGAAAATGCCCGTTTAAGAAAACAACGGCAACGTGAGAGGGACCGAAAAATGGAACCCTTTAAACCAGAGAGGCTTGCCAAACTTCAACAAGAAAAGGAGTTTAGGGAGGCCAAAAAGCAGGAACGGGTTGAAAGGAAAGAAGCAAGGAAACAGGAGCAGATTGCTAGGAAGGAAGCAATCAAAGCAGAACAGGTTGCTAGGAAAGCAACAAGGAAAGCTGAAAAGTTGGTCGAGAAATTAAGATGGCAACTAAAGTGGAAAGGAACTGCCAAGACTGCCAAAACTAGGCAGGTGCTTGGGAACAAGCTTGGGAGGATTCTTAACAAAAGAACAAGAGAGTTTAAAAAGCTTAGGGAAACAGAGCCAAAACTCATTAGAACTAGAAATTTTGCTAATGGAAAAGCGTCTCTGTATGAAATTCCAGGACAGGGATTTAAAGATCCTGCTTTATTCTTAGAGAGAACAACACCAACTGTTGAGAACCTAATTAACAGTATTGGAAACTCTAAAAAGGTAAAAACAACACTGGTATGCAAGCTTGTAAAGTATGATTATACCGCTGGATGGGAAGATGTTGAAGAGTTTTACTTTACCTGCAATATGAGGCCAATGACAACAGAGGAAGATGTTAGGGAATACTACAAAATGATGAAAAAAGAGATGCTCGAAAATTTAGCAGCCCATCAAAAGAAGGGATCTGGATGGTCAATAAGGTCAGTTGATAGCTTACACATCTCCATAACAAAATATAGACCTTTAAATGGAAGGAAACACCAAACTCTTCCAAAATTCATCCAGGGCAAAAAGGCTATTATCAACCCCCAAAACAAGGACAACAACTGTTTCCTTTATGCTGTTGCAATAGCCGAGATGTTGAGGGGAGGTCTAGGAGATTCCCATTTAGAAAGATGTGGACCTGCTGTTAAAGAACAGGCAGCCAAATACAACATCAAAGGATTGGAATTTCCACTTAAAATTAAGGACATTTCCAAATTTGAAAAGATGAATGAGATGAATGTTAATGTCTTTGGTTTTGATCCTGAAATCCAAAAGGTTTTTCAAATACAAATAAGTAGGGCTAACCATTCAAATGTTGTAGAGCTGTTCTTGGATAAAAACCATTACAGTACCATTAAAAACAAAGGTAGATTGTTTGATAGTCAAGAAAACAACCATAAAGCCAGAAAGTTTTGGTGCGACTTTTGTCAAAACCCATTCACTACAGAAGTCAAAATGCTGCAACATAGGGAAATCTGTAAAACCCATGATGCCCAGGTCCAAATATTTCCTATAAAGGATAAGAATGACACCATGGGGTGGAGTGAGAAAGACTACAAGAAAACCCAGGATGTCCCCTTCATCTTTGTGTTTGATTTCGAGTGTTTCTTAATACCATTGGATACGGTGGAAGAAAGAGAAGGGAAAAGTTTTACCAAGAAATACCAGAAACATGATCCTAGTGGTTACTGCTACCAGGTTATATGCTCGGATCCAGACATCTATCCAGGAAAAGTTGTAAGCTATACCAAAAAACATGAGCATGAAAATATTAACAAAATGTTCGTTGAAGCTTTAGAAACTGAGGTTAAGGAAATCTGGGAAACCTACATGAAAACTCCAAAGCCAATTACCATAAGTGAGACCCAAGAGAAAGATTTTCAGTCAGCTGTAAACTGCTATGTTTGTGGAAAAGAGTTAGGAAAAGATAGGGTAAGGGATCATGATCATCTTAATGGAAAATATAGGGGACCTGCCCATTCCCCCTGTAACTACTCAATGAGTAATGCCAAACATATTCCTATAATAGCCCATAATAGTATGAATTACGACATGCATTCTGTCATTGAAAGTTTGGGTATAACAGAAGGTCAAATTACTTGTATTCCAAAGACAGATGAAAAGTACATATGTGTTAGTAAAAAGATATGGATGAAAAATGGCTGGAAAAGATTACCTGATGGTACACAAAAACAAAAGTGGTTTCGGTTGGAGATGAGATTCCTAGATTCCTTAAAATACATGCCAAGTTCATTAAGTTCTCTTGTTGAAAACCTGAAACCAGAGGCTTTTGTGTACACAGAAAAATTCTTCAAGGATCCAGAAAACCTGTTAAAAAAGAAGGGTGTATTCCCCTATGATTTCATGACAGGTATGAAAAGTCTGGATTATCCTAAGCTTCCAGCCCAAAAGAAGTTCTACTCAAAACTGAATAAAACTGGTATTTCAGATGAGGATTATGCCCATGCACAAAAAGTCTGGAATGCCTTTGATTGCAAGACGATGAGGGATTACCAGGATTTGTACAACAAACTGGATGTTGTTCTTCTCGGAGATGTAATCCAAGATTTTAGAATGAGAAGCAAACAGAGTTATGGGATAGATCCAATGTGGACCTACACAAGTCCTGGTTTGGCTTGGGCTTCCCTGCAAAAAATGACAAACCAAAAGTTGGAACTACTAACAGACCCTGACATGTACTTGTTCTTTGAAGAAGGTATTCGTGGTGGGATCTCGGTAGTTACACACCGAGAATATTATGCTAACAACAAGTATATGGTGGAATATGATCCAAAGCAGGAAAGTTCCTTCATTTCATATTTAGATGAAAACAACCTGTATGGAGTGCCAATGTCAGGACCTCTTCCAATAGGTGGATTTAAGTGGATGTCGGAAGAAGAGATGGATAACTGGGAAGACTACCTTGTGGAAACCAAAGATGGGGAAGAAGGAGAAGGATGCACACTGGAAGTAGACTTGGAGTATCCAGAAGATCTACATGATCTCCACAATGATCTCCCCTTCGCGGCTGAGAGACTTAAGATTAATGAAGTACAAAAACTAGTGCCAAATCTAAACGACAAGAAGAAGTACACTCTCCACTACCGCGCATTAAAGCAGTGTTTAAAATACAAGCTAAAACTTTTAAAAATCCACAGAGGAATTAAGTTTGTGGAGAAGGCTTGGATGAAACCCTTCATCGACCTTAACACAAGGTTAAGAACAGAAGCCACCAATGAATTTGACAAGGACTTCTACAAGCTGATGAACAACTCCGTCTTTGGAAAGACTATGGAGAATGTTCGCAACAGAGTAGATATCCGACTCGTCTCTTGGGCTGACCAGCTTGAAAAGCTTGCTAGAAGACCAAATTACAAGTCCATTAACATATTTAATGAAACCATGGGGGCTGTCCATATGGGGAAGACTCATGTTAATCTTAACAAGCCAATCTATACAGGAGCTTGCATCCTAGATTTGAGTAAAATTACTATGTATGATTTCCACTATGGTTATATCAAACCAAAGTATGGACCCAAGGCTCAGCTGTTGTTTACGGATACGGACAGCCTCTGTTACGGGATTAAAACAGAAGATTTCTTCAAGGACATCAGTGGAGATGTCAAAACCCACTTTGATACCAGTAATTTCCCAAAGAGCCACCCAAGTGGTATAGAATGCGGGGTTAACAAGAAAGTTCCTGGAATGATAAAGTCAGAGACTGGAGCAGAACAGATCAAGGGGTTTGTAGGACTTCGAGCCAAGCTGTATGCTATTAAGATGGCAAAGAAGATAAACCCTGAAACTGGACTGTTGGAGGAGGTTGAGATAAAAAAGTGTAAGAGAACTAAGAAGAGTGCTATTAAAGAAATTAAGTTTGAGGATTATGTAAAATGTTTACACTCAGGAGAAAACCTAATGAAGGGAATGAATACCTTTAGAAGCTACAAGCACAAAGTCTATACTATCCACCAGAACAAGATTGCTCTTAACAGAGAAGATGATAAGAGAGTTATTGGAGAGGATGGAATCTCCACCTTGGCAATTGGACATTATAAAACTAGGTAATTTAAGTTTAAGATTTGTATTCCAAAAAGAATACAAATTTTTGTGGGGTTTTAGTGTTTTACTCTTTTTGTGTGGATTTTTAAATGAGTATCTAGTTCCTTTTCTGTTTTAAAGGTCTTTGGACATTCAGCACATCTAAAACTTAGTGTAGTATTTATGTCTTGTAAAGTTTTTCCATGAACAACTTTTGTATGTAGTCTTAGTGCTGTTTTTGTTTTTATTTTAAGTTGACAGGTTTCGCAGGTAAGCTCAACTTTTCCTGGTATTTCATAAATATATCCATCTCTCTTCATTGTTCTTCTTGGCATTCTCTTTTATTTTATTCTTTTTTTTATTCCTTTAAACCAAAAGCCCTCCCCAAAAGCTTCCCCAAAAGCCCCAAAAGCCCTCGCCAAAAGCCCTCCCCAAAAACCCTCCCCTAAAATCTTGAAAAACCATTTTTGCCAAAAGCCTTTGCCAAAAGCTTCCCTAAAATCTTGAAAAACCATTTTTTCAAAATTTTCCAAAAACCCCAAAAGCCCCCTCCTGAAAAATTCTTCGGGGGTCTTCGGAAAAATCTTCGGCAAATTCTTCGGAAAAATTTTTGGCAAATTCTTTGGGAAGTTTTCGGAAAAATCTTCGGCAAATTCTTCGGAAAAATTTTTGGCAAATCCAAAGCCAAACCCCCTCCTGAAAATCCTTCGCCAAAAAACCCCTCCTGAAAAATGTTGGAAAACCCCCTCCTGAAAAATGTTTAACAAATTCTTCGGCAAAGCCGAGCCGAAGGCGAGGTCAACCCCCCTCCCCTCCTGGAAATGATGGCGGCCATCTTGGATTTGGAAACTGTCCCAGAACCCGCCTTTATACCCGACTTGAGGAGAACCTATGACGTCATAGATTGTTATTTTTGATAAATTAAATTGGTATAAATTACAAAAAAAAAAATAAGGAAATACCTGAACAGAAATCCAATCAAGTAATTAACACAACAGAATGTTTTACCTGCAACTTTAAGTGTATTTTTTATCGCTAAAATTACTGTTGTAAAAAGTCACTCGTGTTGCTAGATAGTTACAAACTCGTCTTGAACAAGGCTGGTGTAGTAGAATGACGAGAAAAGTCAAGAAGTTTAAGTAGAAAACTGTCCACAGGTATGTTGCTTTAAATTTTGCCAGCCATTAAAATATCCAAAAGTTGTAAAAACCGTTTTGTAGATAAATATCTATCGACTACGCAAAGTTGCTAGCGGCCCTGCTCTGTTTTGCATAAAAGTACCGAAAAATATAAGAATGTTAAACTTGTTATTTCATTTATGTATTAAGGTTATAGAAATTTAAAAATACAAAAACATTTTTTTTGCGTAATTAGCTGCCTTAAGCCAAATGCTGAAAGGTTTTGAAAAGTTTTTTTCGTTTAAAGCAAAATTCATTAAGATATTTAGCGATGGAAATTGTAAGCAGCTCTGTTTTCTCGCGAAATTTAAATGTTCCAAGGCTTGTTTCTTTAGCTTTAAATTTCAGCTAAACTGCCGTATTCAAAGACTTTGGTTGAACACGGGTTTTGGCCGATTTTTTCCAAATTTTCACAATGAATCGGAGACAATAAGAGCTTCAAAAGTGTTTGCGGTAGCTATACGATTTTCTTTTCATTTCTGAGTAATCGACTACGATTCATGGTATGCACGCAACTTAAGTGAGGTTGCAAAAGAATGCCTTATATCTCAAAAATAATAAAAAAAAAACATAGCTACCGCACACACTTTTGTAGAACAGCTAGTTGAGTTTCAATTAAAACTATTTTACATGATTTGATTGAAACTGTAGTTCAACAAAAGTCGCGGCACAAAGCGAATGCGTTTTCAGAATTTTGTCAAAACAAAACAAGTTTAAATACTTTCCAAAATTGTAAATCAACTGTCCAATTCTACAACCATTTTGCTATAAACTGTAAAAATTTGAATTTGAGTGCCTTTAAACTCAACGCGCAGTTGCATTTTTCGCAAAGCACTACTCCAAGGTGTTACGTATGCTAAAACAATTATTAACATGAGCACTATTCACCTCCACTTCTGTGAATAATTGTTAAATATACGTTAGAAGACAAATTGATGTTGAATGTTATGCATTCTTTTATTAGTTTACTTAAAGTCTTACCATATGGGATGTGGCTGAGTTTACTGACATCCTCTTTTGTCGGGACAGGTATCACTTAAATAAAAAATGGCACCGAAACAAAGTAAAAATTTGCTAACATGAAAATAGATTAAATTACATCATCGGCTTATAAAATTGTGGGTCCTGCTATAAATCAGTACACAAACTGTGCATTTTCTTTATAACTCATGGTTGTGATCTCTGAGTTATTTTTGCTGCACTTTACTACGCAAGTGCGCTTCTCACAAGGGAGCCCTTTATCATGATAACTCGACACGCATATTTCACTTTGCTTTATTTAAAACAATGCCTACGCAGCACTCTAATTTTTTCATGAAAAATGAACGCTTATATGAGTAGTTTGTGTGTGTGTGTACTTACCTGATCTGTCTCTGTATTTGGTGTCTTCACTCCATGTTGTAATACCTCCTGAGCTAGCTTTCTCAACTAAAACTGAAGTAAAAAGGACATTAAATAAATAATGAGATAAAAACCTGACGTAGTCTACTTTGGGTAACTTCAGACGAGATTAATTTAGTTTCCAAAGGGAGACGAGCTCTCAATTGCCAAGGGTGATAAAGATTTGCTATATAGAATGTTGGTCGCAGACTGCCACAGTGGTTAGCGTCTTTTCAAATCTGCGACCCATGTTCAATCTGATTGGGGAAATTAAATCCGATAAAATTTCATTATGTTCGCATGTGAAAAGAGAGTTTCTAGACTAACTCTACCAAACACCACTAGTTTTCTCTGGAAGTTGTGTTTTTCTGTCAAACTGGGCTAGTTACACCAAGTTCAAAAGGGTTCCGCATAAACGAAAAACCGAGATAACTAAGGTACTATAGAAATATGTTAACACAACAACCCCTCGCCTTCTTTTACGCGAATTTTTGTAAATATTCTTCGGATAACACTCTGATTAGAAAAACACCTTCGCGCTCTTTTTCATTGAAAGCCTGGAAATAGCCGTTGGAACAATTCAAAATATTGTTTTATACTTTTAATTAAAGTATAATATTTGAAATTAAAAAAAGTTGTTTATCTCTAATTTTTAAAGAAAAAGGTAATAAATAACAAAGAAAATTTCAAGACAATATTCAGGGGAAAAAATAGAGATGAATTCGAAGTAAAATGCAGGTCACATCCACGGTTTGAACTCGACCATTTCGCGTGCAAACTGACGATGTTACCACCAGGCTACCGAAGCAAGCGTCAAAATATCAGTAAAATATTAGGGTTATAATTTTACAGTTCTTTCTATCCATGTTTACAAAGAACATTGCTAGAGCATCTAAAAATATTTGCATTTTTCAAAGGCATTGGACATCTGCCTAGCTTTCAAATTCATTTAGAATAGCAAAAACAAATTTCGTCTCAAAATCTGAAGTGTTAAAACTGTTTTCACCTGAAAAAATCTGTTTTCATGCAGTCTTTACATCTGTAATATTTCAACATGCAGCATTAATATGTTTAGTAGACGAAAAATTGCTCATTATTGCTCGTACTCGACAGACATCGCCAGATATTCGACACCACCGCCATATGCTCGAGAAGATATCGCCATTGATGTTTTCGTCGGGAATAAACTAAGTGAATCTCGTCTTGACATTTTGTCTTGGATAGAAATGATTTATAAAATTCTGGTTGAATTGTGTGTTGGGTTTACTGGTCAGTGACCCATGTCTCATGTTTATTACCTATTGTATATATCATACACTAGAAGGAGTGAGAAGCAGGCCCGGATTAACCATGCGCGGGGCCCGTGGCATATTATCAGCGCGGGGCCCCTTGACCCCCCCACCCCAGGCACTTTAAACGCTGAATTCAAAAAGACTCAAATATATAATAAAGATTCGATATATTTTGTATTGCATGCGTTGAAATTTGAAAAGTCGCTTGCATATTCACCGAAACAATAAATACAAATAATTATATTTAAACTGATATTTTATGAAGTTTATATGAATAACATATAACAACTAAACGAAAATAGATTATTTACATGGTAAAATAGAACATATGAACAATATCCGCATATACATGATTGGTATGGGCATGTAACAATTGTCATTTGAGTCTTATTCTGCAGATGTTTTGTACACGTTATGCTTACGCGATTTTTGAAGAGCAAAATCGTTAATAATCGAAGACATATCAATTTTCCGCAAAAGTTTGTTTTCGATGCTAAGAAGAGTGAGCTTATTTAGTCGCTCCTGTTTCATGCATGCTCGGAGCTGACTCTTGATTAATTTGAGTTTGGAAAACGACCTTTCACCAGAACAGTTCGAAATCATCAAACTTAAATAAATGCGGAATGCAATCACCGTGTTTGGAAATACAGTTTCCAGGTTGTTTGACACAAGAAGTCTGTACATTCGCATTTCCAGCGACTCCACGTTTAAATGGATGTCGTCATCATCTTTCGTTATGACCAATATGACGGATTCGTCATCAGACTTGTTGTCAGAGGATGTGTCGGTCGTAGCTTGGGCTGAAGAAGTTGCAGCTACAGCTGAAGATGTAGTTGTATCTAATGATTTTTGAGCAAATTCTGTGTTGAGAAAACCAGAAAACTGTAATAATTCGTCTGGCAGACAGGCTTCTAAATCCGTTGGGTATGCCTCTTGGAGGCTCTTCGCACTTTGGATCACTTCTTGATCTGGAAGATCCTTGAGGTTTCGCAGGAAACCAAACTTTGCAGCAATGCCAGTGTATGCGCCCAGTCGTTTCCGCAACTCGGCGTCAAGGCAATCACCAGGAAACTACCCGTACGGAACTTGTCGGCTGGAGTCTGTGGCACTTCAGGCGCTGATCCTGGCTCGTCGTAGCGGCGATTTCGTTGACGGACGCGTCTAACTTCGTCCACGAACTGGTCACATTCACTGAGCTTCTTCCCTTTGGCGCAAAACTCTTCAAATCTTTCCCGCAGCTTACGGACAAACTCGATTAGGGATTCGTAGATTGCAACTGCAGAGTTGAGATCTTGGTCGGCTGATTGCAGGACTTGACTGTTGCCGTGAAAACGATGCAGGATGTGGTGCCACAAAGCTGCGAGTATTCCAGTTTCGAGTTGGTTCATATAGGAGGCCATACCACGAGCTTCTGCTTTAATTTCGGGTTTCTCCTCATCGTCATCAGCGATTTCTTCCAAAGCAGCATTGATTTCGTCATAACCCTCAACTAGAGCCTTCGTAGCGTCTGCACGTGCCGACCAGCGAGTATCAGACATGCGTTTGACTGTTGGTCGACTTTGGCTTGAAAGTTGATTAGTCAAAATTTTCCAACGATGGGTTGAGGCAACAAAAAAGGAGTAAAGGCGTTGAACGAAACCGAAGAACTTAACAGCTAGCTCGCAACAACCAACGGCAGACTGACCAACAAGATTGAGGGAATGTGCGGCACAGGGCACATACTCAGCCAGGTTACATTGTTCTCGAATAATGGCCTGCATGCCATTATATTTCCCACTCATATTGCTCGCATTGTCGTACGACTGGCCGCGGCAATTAGCAACATCAATGTCATTCGTTTTTAAGAACTTGAGCAAGCTTTCCGCTAGTTCTTTTCCACTGTGACCTTGCATGTCGAGGAAAGTCAAGAATCGTTCAACAGGACCCGATGGCAAAACGTACCGAAGAATGCAGGTGAGTTGGTCAACATGAGTAATATCGGGAGTTGAGTCTACTGAAACCGAAAAATACTTCGCAGACTTTACTTCCGTAATGATATACTCTTGCACACGATTTGCTAGCAAATTGATAAACTCTTCGCAAATTGTCTTCGACAGATAGGAGGTGTGACCCTGTCCCTTGTTTGCGTTATTGTTGATGTGTTGCGCTAGGAATGGATCGAACATGGCCAACAATTCCAGTGTGCCCAAGTAGTTGCCGTTTGTGGGTGATCCAATAACCTCATCTGAACCACGAAATGGTAAACCGCGCTCCGATAGGTAACGGATAGTTTCTGCTATCCGTTTAAGCACCCCACGCCAATACTCGCGCTCCGCATTCACCTGTCTAACCAACTCTGCATCAACGCGGCAGCCAGCATCACTGCGTTGGAGTAGCTTAATCATGGCCTCTCGGTGCACTGCACTTTTTTCGTGACGGGGAATGGATTGAGAAGCGCGTTTCCAGTCCTTGTATCCCTGCTTCGCAAAAACTGAGCTGTCGGTCATCAGTTTACATGCAAAGCAGAATACTGAATGTCCAGATGGCGAGTAGCAGAGCCAGGTTCGAGAATGTTCCTGTTTTGTCAGCTGATGCGTGTATGTGAATAAGCTTTTCTGACACTGCCGACTATAATTTTCTCCCTCGTATCTGGTAGAAGACGCGCTAAAATCTGCATTCGAGTTTCTGCATTGGCTGCTTCCCTTTGTTGCCCAGTATTCCCTCATACTGTCCGAAACACTAGCAGGCCATAGCCCCAAATCACTGGAATATGCATCGGTACAAATGGACGGATCATCTGATGTTAGAGATTCAGCAAACATACCAGGTTCCTCAGGTACAGAATCAGTCACTGTTGTCGAGATCGGAGTGGTCGACTCACCAGAAGCATCTTCATCCTGTTGCGGAGGTTGGAAATCCGTGACGCGATCTTCGCTGCTACCAGTTGCATTGCCACCGCTGCTCTTGGGAAAAAGTTCGGATATTTTTGGCACTTTGCTCAAGGCTTTACTTTCCCGTGCAACTCGTTCTTCCCTTGCCTTCCGTTTCGTTGCTCCAGATTTATATGTGCGATTTTTGTCACGGTCGCGGCCACCGCTACTAGAACTCATAGCAATTGCAAACCTAAAAATAACTCTAGCATAAATTTTCAGGGAAGACCGCTGGCAGGGGTATATGTATTTAGGTATGTCTAGTAAACGATATCACACAATTTAAAGCGGCAGGTTTCTATTTTGTAAGCTATTCTATTTTACAATAAATAAATTATAACTAGAAATAGTTAACACTAAACTGCACCGTCTGATTATGATATACTGGTAGCCGTGGAGATAATACGTGTATCTTTATACTAGGGGTGCAACTTGATCCGATTCCGTATACATCAGCTGGTTCGAAATCACAACAATAAAATGTGCTTCTGACTAGATGTCCACTATCTATATTGTCTATATAAAACTACTTACAACTATAAAATACGCTGTTGAAATAAAGCTGTTAATCTCACGAACCCGTCGATTCCCGTCGAAATCACAACTATAAAATGCGCTTCTACTTGCCTTTTAAGAATAAACTATTTTAATAATTTGCACAATAATTAAATGCGCTTCTACTTGCCTTTTAAGAATAAACTATCTTAATAGTTTACACAATAATAAAATGCGCTTCTACCTTGATTAGTCCAAAATAATAAAATATCACACAATTTAATACGCAATAGTCTATTATGTTGTAAGCTCTTCTATTTTATCTGAAATTAATTACAATAAATCCCGTCACTGTCAGTAATCGTGTAGTGCCTAAGACCTAAGTGCATCTACGTCCACGCAAACGTATAGCACAAACTATTGTCAACTTGGAACATTTTTACAACTATTATTTTTAGGTATATAACACATTAACAATAAACTATTTAGGAATTAGACTTACCTAGATGACTAGAGCTAATCTTTATGTATGCAATAATCTTCGCGTTTTTCTATCTGGTTCGCGTTTTTTCTGTCTGGCGACGGGGGCGACCGGCGACCTTGATATAACTAGTAATTATAAGCTATAAGTATAACTTACCAAGTTCCAGTAAGTTCTTTCTTCCTCTAGGCCAGTTTTGCTTGTTATATGAAACGATGAAACGACTGACATTTAAGTGAATCAGAGAGAATGTTGATAAACAGCGTGTTGTATATATTTGTAATATGAGTTCACGGAGTTGTATCAAGTGACATAATTGATATCATGTGCGATTCTTGGTAGAAATGCCGCTACGGGTTAGCAAAATACGTTCGGGAATCGGGCCCCCCCTTTTTTGAATTTTGCTTTGCTCATTTTTTAAAAATTTGGGGGACTTGCTTTTTGGGACCTCGCTTTTTGGGGGCCCGCGCTGTTTGCCGTCTTTGGGCCCCCGCGCTTTTTGGGCCCCGCGCTGAAGCACAGAAACAGTTAAAAAAAATTCGAAAAGAGTAAGCGCGGGGCCCCCAGAAGCGCGGGGCCCGCGGCATATGCCGCTTCTGCCATATGGTTAATCCGGGCCTGGTGAGAAGTGTGTAGAAAAACCAAGGCAAAGCTGAATTTATTAACCAACTTCGAGCTAGGTGCTGTGACACATGTATTGGATCAAAATAACTTTCAAGTGTTCCTATATCAAACATATCAGGAAATGATTCAGTTCTCAAATGAATCAGTTTAAGAGTTTAAGAATTTAAGCAAGTGTTTGATCACATTAGTTTATGAATTATTAATGATTTGAGAAGAATATATCAGAGTGCTGTGTATTTACACTATATATACATATAAGAAAGTTATATTCTGACAAAATATGCTGGCTGTTACGTAGACATTACAAAACCTTGACTCGGTACTTTATTTATTTGTTTTACGTGTTGTTTAATATCTTGTATTGTGAAATAAAGAAAGCGAAGTTTGTGCACTAGCTGTGTGACCACAGATTAGTAGTACACCAGAAGTCTGACTCTTGTGAAAACGTGCATGTCTTTTTTCAATAAGAATTCAGGTGCCATCCTACGCCATCCTGGTAAGTTCCACTGGCACTTTTGAGTTTACAGTCAAAGCTGCTGGTGGAACTTACCAGGATGGTGAGTGATGGTGATGTGATAATGCTGAATGAGATACTAGGAAGCTGAAAAATACCAGTGGAGCTTACCAAGATGTAACTATACTGTGTACTGTTGAAGGCATGTCTTATTTAACATACTAGCACATCTGAATCACAAAATATTAGTGATGGATGACATGACACCTGCTGCCGGACAGCATATTTATGACAGGTAAAAAGTTGTTTTGGAACACGATGTTGATGATCTGGGCCAGTTGTATACAAAGCCCGGATAAAGCATATCTGATGGATAAGTCGTAGCTAAAGAACAACACTAATCGTGCTTTAAACAACCTAATTTAAATTGTATTAACTGAATAGCGACTTATGTATATCTGATAGCGCAGTTCAGTGTATAAAAGTTTAATTGGGTTGTTCAAATCACCGCTTGAGTTGTTTTCTAGCTAGGACTTGTCCACCGGATAAGCTATCCGGGCTTTGTACAACCAGCCCCAGATGTAGTTAATGTGGTATGAAAATCGGGAAAAGAGCGATATTTTGTGTGTAAAACTTATAAATGTTGCATGTTGAAATAATACACATGTAAAGACCGAGGTGAAAACAGTTTCAACACTTGATGTTTGGGGATGAAATTTGTTTTTGCTATTCTAAATTAATTTGAAATGCCATAAATGGCATATAGGCAGCCAGTCAGATATTTGAGTTGTTCTTAATGCCTTTGAAAATAATTGGAAGTATTTTTAGATACCCTAGCAATGTCCTTTGTAAACATGAAAAGACCTGTAAAATATAACCCTAATATTTTAATGACATTTTGACGCCTGCTTCAGTAACCTGCCTCAAGTTGGTGTATAAGCTATGAGGTAAACCCGGTTTGAAATTAGAATTAGGGTTTTTGTTTGAGTCAGGCAATCCACATAAGTCAGTTCGGAGTTTTTCCACTCATAACATTTAAAACTAGTCCGCGATCCTTGCTGGTTGTCAAATAAATTGCATGCTTTGGAACAAGATTCTTATTTGAAAGTTTGACCAATAATTATAAACGAGTCATATAAGTAATAGACAAGGAAGAATGCAAAAAAACGAGTAAAACTCTAGTCGTATAATCCATCTAACTATTTAATGATACATTTATTATATCACTATTTAGTACAAACACTTTCATTATTTTTGTTTAGATTAACTATATGTACATAAGCAGGTTATACCTTTCCAAAACCGGTTTAACCAGAATAAATGTGCATATTCGAGCCTGGTATAAGCTGTGGAACACACCATTCAATTGTCATATAATAATGTCTACTACTTACTTGAAAATATTTGCTGGAAACAACCAGCAACAAGCCAACATATCCATATTCTATTGCCCATAAAGAACTCTAAAAAAGAAAAACTGAATATATTTTACCCACTTCCCTTATAATGCTGAAGGAAAGTGCCAATACTGAAAAATATATCAAAATTGGTTAAACAGTTTTTGAGATATCCTAGTGACAGACAAACAGACTAACGAACAAACAAACACAGACTAAAACATAATATGTTGTCGGAGGTAATAAAATTATGTTATTTTGATAGAGCATAATGTGATTTTTAAAACAATTTATAGCTTGTTAGGTTATCTTCTATTCCCACTAAATGAAAACAAATATTACACAGTAACAGCATTATTCTAAAATTGACAGTGTCTTCTCTTCCTCAAAAATATATATATTATATTTCTTTACTACTCTGATTCCAGGGATTCTTTGCTTACGCTTTGATAATGATGGCAATACAGTAATAATGATAATGATGATGGTAACGACGATGATAATGATTATGATGACAATGATGATGATGGTAATATGATGATGATTATGATGATGATGATAATGATTATGAAAATGGCGATAGTGATAATGATTTAATAATAATAATGGTGATGATGACAAGGCGATGACGATCAAGAAGATCATGATCATGATCGTGATGAATTGTAGTGCGTGCGCCAGAGCAGGCGGCAGACGATTTTACTCGCGTGAAAAGGAGAATCAACCGATGGGTGAGGGTTAAGAATTAATAAGTTGAAAAACTTGCTTCAGGCAGCATATACGACCATCAACTCTCGCGTATTTTACGTACTCTGGCTAACGCCAGACGATTTTACTCGTCACAAGGAAAAACCCACTGGCGGGGAAAGGCTAAAAACAAGTCGACTAGTTTTAGCTCCTTAACGGCATCTCATTCTAACGTCTTCTATACTTTACTCAGATTTGGAAACACCAGACGATTTTAATAGTCGTAGGACAAATTTATTGTCGGAAAATAGTTAAGAACAAGTTGAAAGACTTAGTCGAAGCAGCATGGGACTCTTAAGTCTCATGTATTTTACTCTAGCTATTAAACGCCAGATTATTTGACTCGTCCAGCAAATTCATCGACGGGAAAGAGTTGAAGAGTTTAAAGGTGACGTACAGTCCGTTCTGCGCATGACAGCAATGTGGTCCCCAAAACATGACATTCGTAGATAATTACATGAAGTACTCAGCTCAATGTAAACCGTTAGGAACAACATGGCAGAAAACCAAGCGATTCGGCGAGGATATCTCCTCGGATTTCTTCTATTTCTCCTGAAAATGTTTTGTTTTGGGTACAAGTAATGAATGGAAACCAAGAAAAGCTTACAATCTTGAATAAGGTATTAGTACTTTTTTGTAAATTTAGATGTAAACATTAGTTTTGAACATGCGCAGAACGGACTGTACATCACCTTTAAGTTTACTTCAAATTTTACCTTAATTATCCTGTATTCATTTCTTAACTGTTCATCCGTTCATTTGCCATTTTTGCCAGCATAACAAGGTCAAACTAGATTCCCGTGTTTATTTGTTTTCACCCGCTACTAGAATAAAAGAACAATGTAATTACAGCAACGAAGCCGTCTGGCGTGCGGAAAAGCGACAGGTATCTGCAGGTTGTTAGAGCGCGAGCCGTCAGGCCTTTCAAGGCCCTGTTTATATGGAGGGTGGGTGTCTCTTCTAGAAGGATTTTTCTGGTATTGAAAGGTTACACTACTTTATTGCCTTTCCGCGTTTTGTTTACACGAGTGCTTTATTATACCTTCACAAATAATCGTCCACTCAAATGTTTACATTAGCGTCACGTGTCAGCGCAATATCTTGTGACGTCAGGACAACCCGGGGGGTACTCTGGCAATTTTTGTGTAAGAGTGTGCCGCCGTGACCTCAAAACCCTGACCTATCCCAAACCTAAGCTCAAAAATCATTAACTATATCCGATAGCGGTAAAAGAACCATGTAATTGTTATACAATCGAACAGATTGACACGATAATTGATATGAAAAAGATCGTTTTCAAAAGGAATCAAACGTCCGAGTCGTTGCAGATGCAACGACACATGCATGCATTTGAAAAAGCCATAGTCTGTCCTGTTGTGGATCGGCGCAAGCGTAATCGGCATCCATATCTCAGACCAAAATAAGCACCCCATTCCAAACTAAAACAGACAATCTGTATACCCTATCCTAAACCCCGGAGCTCAAAACCATACCCTATTCTTGGTTTTCATCTGCGTTACGGCGGCCATATTGGTGCACAGAAACAATGAAATGGCGACTAATATATTATTCATGGTTTAACTATACTTATTCAAATATTTTGTATTGTTTCACCACCCCAACGGGGTCACCGATCACGTGAGTGAAAACGATCCATAGGGCGGAACACACCCGTATCCCCTATATACGAGAGTATCCCCCACCCCGGGCAGGACAACTACATTGGTGTTCCTCAAGGCAGTGTGCTGGGACCAATTCTTTTTTCGCTCTACATATCTCCTCTGGGTGACTTATTAAGAAGACATGCATGGATTACCATCTGGCATCTGTATGCTGATGATACCCAGCTTTACATTACTTTTAGATCATATCTGACAACAGCGAGTGTGATGCAGCTATTACCGAAATTGAAGCATGTATCCGTGAGGTGGATGACTGGATGACATAGAATAAGTTAAAACTAAATGGAGGCAAACTGAGCTATTAGTTCTTAATGCTCGAAATTGTCCACGGCCTCCTCTTGACTCTATTCTTGTCTGTGATGAGGTGATCCGACCTTCATCTCTTGTCAGAAACGTTGGTATTGTATTTGATTCATCTTTGGATATGGAACAGTATGTAACTAATGTCTGTAAATCTGGTTTCTATCAGCTGAGAAATATTAGTCGCATAAGGAAACATCTTAGTCAACAAACTGCTGAAACTTTAATTCATGCATTTGTATCTTCTCGGTTGGATTTTTGTAACTCTTTACTGTACAGTTTACCAAAATACCTTATTGATCGCATTCAGAATGTGCAGAATGCTGCAGCTCGCATAGTATCATTAACTCGAAAGTGTGATCATATCACACCTATTCTGTTTAACCTACACTGGCTGCCAGTACAAGACAGGATTGTATTTAAAGTGCTACTTATAATATACAAAGCTCTACATGGAATGGCACCACCATATATTGCTGATTTAATAAATAAATATATACCAAAACGTAACCTTAGATCATCTACTAGCAATCAGCTTGAAGTACAACATTACAATATGAAGTTTTATGGCTATAGGGCATTTTCGTGCGCCGCGCCAATTTTGTGGAACTCACTTCCGGATAATCTGAGACATTGCGATAGTTTATTAAGTTTGAAAAGACAACTCTAAACGTATTTATTTCAGAAAACATTTGTTGTTATTTGATTGACATTTTAGGTAATATTGTAACATTAGGTAATATTTTAAGATTCATGTAAAATTTGTATTATTGTACTATAGATTTTTAAACATTGTGAAGCGCTTTTGGGCATATTTGCATGGAAAAGGCGCTATATAAATAAACGTTATTATTATTATTATTATTATTATTATTATTATTATTATTATTATTATTATTATTATTATTATTATTATTTCTGGGATAAACGCCGAGCGCGGTCACGATTACTTCACAAGAAATTGTCCTTCAAAAATTGTTTTTTTGAGAAGGGACTGGTTTCAGTCATTTACCAACCGATCGGAGTTGTGATTTTTTTGATTTTTTACAATTTGTTGGTGCATTAAACTGTTGATGTTGTCAGATAAAACTTTGTCGTCTTTCTAAGGACGTGTTTTAATAAATGTTTGTAGTGATCAACTTTTCCAGCATAGTCAAGGCGGGCATTATAAGACGAGTTGATGCAGAAGCATTTAAAAAAAAAGTATTTCATGTCTTGTAACTGACGAGTAGTAACTTAATTAGCGTTCCTAGAGTATTTCCACAGACAAAGCTAATTGACGACTTTTCAATATTTCTAAAAACGTTGCGTTACGCAATAACTTATTAGCATTGTATAATTATTCAATATAAACCAGTCTATTGATTGAAGCATAATAACGAAAACAAAATTGTAGGAAAACACAGTAAGGGGGCGATTACATGGACCGGGCTGGCCCGGTTAACCGGGCTAGCCCGGTTAACCGGGATGAGTTTACAAAACGATTACATGGAGCGGGCTAGCCCGGTAAGCCGGGATGATTTCAGGCCGAAATTCGCAATTATCAAGTAAATAAGGGCAAAGCTACGTTAGTTTTACTTCAGTTTTACACTAATTAGTCTATTATTTATTTTGTAAGCCCATCGTTACTAAAAAGATTGTTAAAGTCTTAGCTAACCCAGGAAAGCGTCTTCACGAAGACTAATTAATTTATTAAATCTTCGCTTTGATCACAAAAACACACAAACACGTTGATGTTCTATTTCAGTTCCTTTCAGCACTATTTATTCACACAGTCAAGCAAACGAACGCGTATCGAAGCGAGTTCAACAGTTTTTCAGCCCGGTTTGCCGGGCTGAAAACGATTACATGGACATTTTCATCCCGGTTAACCGGGCTAGCCCGGTTGCGACAAGCGGGATCCCGGCAAACCGGGCTAGCCCGCTTGCCATGTAATCGAAATGTTAAAACAACATGTGTTTTATATATAAAGCGGGCTAGCCCGGTTAACCGGGCCAGCCCGGTCCATGTAATCGCCCCCTTTAACTTATATGATTAACTTATATTAATGCAAGAAATAAGTATAATATATATATATATATTTCTAAAATTCATTAATAATTCATGTGGAAAACACAAAGAAAAATCATGAGCGTATCGGATCTATATATGTGATATAGACTCGCTCTAAGTTTCTCGCTGGTTTTTAACGGCTGAGATAAGCTTAATTTTCAAAATTACTACGCCAATGAACGTATGAAGTGATTCTTTTTAGAAACCATTTAAAAACCTTGCAGTACGGGCTTTATCGGCTCTAAAACACTCGGCTATCGCCTCGTGTTTTATATCCGATAAAGCCCTCCTGCGCGGTTTATAAATATTACATATATATATATATATATATATATTAAGACAAACTTGAGTTACTTCATTTGAACTTTAATCACTACAAATTTGTTTCGGAGCTTACCACACTCATCGCGTCTGATGTTTAATGCCTATAGGTAACTTGAAATTGTATAGGTCTAGAGTTTGAACCATTACACGGTTTACAGGGTTATGAATAATTAGCTGATAATAATATATTTACATAATAGCATAATAATAACATATTTACTAAGTTCAATGGCATGCTTGCGTTTCGCATTTCTGAAAGAGCTGGTGTGGTTGAGGTATCTTGTCTTGAATGTGCCCTCAGTGAACGATCCCTTCTGTTTAACTCTTCAAACAAAATAATATCCAAGATCACAAACCAAACTTCAACAACAACCCCACGTGTAGACTGATCAATCCATCTAAAACGGAAATCGGCACCTTTAGTAAGAAAATTATCCAAAGGATCAGCTCTAAATTAAACGAATTCGAAGACAAAATGCTCACACTTAATTATCCAGGACATTGAATTAAAAAACCGGCACAACTGCGACTTCCAGAAGGAACTATCACGAGACTCAAAGAAAATAAGAACTGACGACAAACTTATCGCTGCTGAAGTACAAGACGACAAACTTCTACCGGATAGACACTCTTTCATACAAACAACTACTTGACACCGCGATAACAAAATCCTACAAGAAAGCGCCAAATAACTCTTCAAACAAAATATTATCCGACGAAAAGAAGATCGCTAAGAACCTCGACCTTGACAACAGAATCGACGCACTAGAAGCAAATGACTCATTTTATTACATTGAAAGACAACAAACCAAACTTCAACAACAACCCCACGTGTAGACTGATCAATCCATCTAAATCGGAAATCGGCATCGTAAGTAAGAAAATTCTCCAAAGGATCAACTCTAAAGTTGTGGCATCTGCTAACCTAAACCAATGGAAAAACACCGACTCGGTTATTTAGATGGTACAACGACATACCAAATAAAGCCACTCACTCATTCATCAACTTCGAGATTGTCGATTTCTATCCGTCGATATCAGAGGAACTGCTGATACAAGCCCTAACGTACGCTTCACAATACGACGAAATAACCAATGAGGAGAAAACGACCATCATCCAAGCAAAGAAATCACTGCTCTTCAACGAATACACACCGTGGTGTAAGAAAACATCTAACTCGCTCTTCGATGTAACCATGGGTAGCTTCGACGGCGCGGAAACATGCGAACTAGTAGGCTGCTACCTTCTATCGAAACTAACCCCAGAATACGGAAACAGTATTGGGCTATATATACAGAGATGACGGACTGGCCGCATTCAACAAAACGCCCAGATAAATATATAGAACATCAAGAAGCATATTTGTATAACCTTCATGCAGTGACCACAATCTGAAGCTCACCATAGAAGCGAAAAAGAAATGTGTCAATTACCTAGACATCACAATAGACTTAAGATCCGGTGTCACAGGAAATATGTCCCCCCAAAAATGTGTCCCTCCCGGACAGATTTCCTAGGAAATGTTTCCCCCCCAGGGACACATTTCCTAGGAAATATGTCCCCCCCCTTCGGAAATCCCCTCCCCCCCTTCAGAATGATTAATTAATGATTCATTGCAGGATAATTGATATACGTGTAATGTGGACAAAACTTTTTAAAAGTAAAAAAGTATATATTTCTGAATGATAAATAATATACAAACTGTTTTATTTAATAAAAACTTGTCATTAAACTTGTCACTAAACTAATCATTTTTACAAAGTTTTGACTGATCATTCTTAGGAAAATAACTTAAATTAAGACAAGGAAGATGGTACCAGTTGTCACAAAGATCACACTGAACGTTATCACCATATTCTGGCAAAAAAAAAACATGTACAAAATGTCTGTATGACAAACTCATGCGGTTCCTTAGCATTTAACACGGCTGTTTCACAAGCACGAGGGAACGAGGAGATTTCTCCTCTTTTTAAACAGCTAAATAAATGGTTTCTCATTTTTGACTGATCGAACGACACTTCAGTCAAATAATGTTCCCGCTTAATTACCTGTGCCAGTGTTACCCCGCAAATTAGTGTTTAGTTAGCTAAAAGTTACTATTAGTCGACGTACGAAAATTCTCCCAAGGCGGACAGCATAGGATCACCTATCCCCCAGCTACTACACGAGTATGACCAATGCGGATCGCTTTTGAGAGTCATCGCTCATTGAAAAAAGGCGTCTACTGCGTTTGCGAATCATGACTACCCTGCATGCATAATAAATACTTCCGTTTTTTGAAAAACGGCAAACTACACTATTATATTAATAACAAAGCAAGAAAATGATAACGTTTCACCCGGAGCCCTTCATTAACCTCGAGCCAACACGCTCTTTAGAAAGCAAAAAAGAGTTTCTTATCTAAATATATATTTAGCTGTTATAATTTATCATTCAGAAATATATATTTTTTACTTTTAAAAAGTTTTGTCCACATTACACGTATATCAATAATTATCCAGTAAGGAATCATTCTGAGGGGGGACAAATTTCCGAAGAGGGGGACATATTTCCTAGGAAATATGTCCGTGTCCCTGGGGGGACATATTTTTGGGGGGACAAATTTACTGGGACATCGGAACCTACAAGCCATTCACTAAACCCGGAAACATTCCACAATACGTTAACCGCCACAGCATGCAACCACCCACCATCAGTATACTCCGCAGCGTACAAGAAGCTATCAACAGAAGGCTGTCTAACATCTCTTCCGATAAGCAATCATTTTGCCACTAACATCGGTCACAGATTCCTGCAGACGATTGACGAATGCTTCTCACAGAACCACCCTCAACGCAAAATATTCAACAAGAAGTTAAGCTATAGCTGCATGACCAACATGCAAAATATTATCTCAGCGCACAACAAATCTTTGCTTCTTAAAGAAAACCAAAGCAACCCATCTGCAACTGAAGCGTGCAGTTGCCGCCAGAAAAAAACCTGCCCACTCTCTGAATATGCCGAACAGAAGGGATCGTTTACCAAGCCACAGTCACAAGAGAAGACAACGGGGAATTAAAAACCTACGTCGGACTCACTGAGGGCACATTCAAGACAAGATACCTCAACCACACCAGCTCTTTCAGAAATCCGAAACGCAACGATCAAATGGAAAATAATTAAGCAATGTAGGCCCTATTCCAACAAAACCAAGAGATGTAATTTATGCCTGTATGAAAAATTCATTACAATTTGCCATCCAGAACTAAGCTCACTGAACACTAGGAACGAACTTATATCGACATGTAGACATAGGAAAAAACACTTGCTATGCAACCAATAACCGGTCAGAATCCAACATATCTATATAATCAGCTAATTATTCATAACCCTGTAAACCGTGTAATGGTTCAAACACTAGACCTATATACAACTTCAAGTTACCTATAGGCATTAACATCAGACGCGATAATCACCTGATGAGTGTGGTAAGCTCTGCTTGTAGTGATTAAAGTTCAAATGAAGTAACTCAAGTTTTTCCTTTTGTCTTACTATATACATACATATATATATATTGATTTGTTTCGCATATGATTATATGATTAACTTATATTAATGCAAGAAATAAGTATAATATATACATATATATATTATACTTATTTCTTGCATATGTATGTATATATAGTTCAATCTACAGACACGTGTTTCGCTCACAGCTCATCAGTGTAGCTTGGAACAATCTGAATGAATTTCATCAATTACTTTATACACATGCGATCGTCGGTTACAACTGCATGTGGGACAGCATCGGTGAAGTACATTCAGATAGCGTGAAGTGCGCGCGCATGGGCCCAGAGTGCTCAAAGTTCCACAAGGGTAGTGAGCGTTGCATTATCGCTAATAGGTACCCACGGCAACTTCACAGAGTGCTCAACAACACCGAAGTGAAGGAGCGTACATAGTTCAATCTACAGACACGTGTTTCGCTCACAGCTCATCAGTGTAGTTTGGAACAATCTGAATGAATTTCATCAATTACTTTATACACATGCGATCGTCGGTGACAACCCCATGTGGGACAGCATCGGTGAAGTACAATCAGATAGCGTGAAGAGCGCATGGGCCCAGAGTACTCAAACTTCCACAAGTGTAGTGAGCGTTGCATATATATATATATATACATATACATATTCAAACAAGCAAAGTGTTGTTCGCGAAATGTCGAAAAGTGCTCAATACCGTAAAGATAGAGCGAAACTGTCAGTTTCACGCTGGGCGACCATCAACATTTGAGGTAAGCCCACTTATAGTATATATATACAAAATATACTCTTATAATTATCCTTTATTCTGAAGATGTTGCAGGTTAGCAACGAAACGTTAATATAATTATATTCTTTTAAACTTTTTACTCATGTCTCGTATTCATTATGAGTTTACATATAAAAATACTGAGCTGGACTTTTATCTGATTCACTTTTAGGATTGCTTTTTTTTCGCAGGGAAAATTGATAGCTAATTCTTATCTTTCACCAGGTTGCCCAGAAAACCTGCTTACTGACTACTGGGTTATTTTACTGAATGCAGAAATTGTAGCTAATCATGTTATGGCTTATAACGCGAGGTGTGGTTCCCAGGCTTATACCCGATATTTTTTTTGCTTTAACTAGCAATCCGGCGGTTTTGTCAAGTTCTAACCAAGGCCATGACCTTCTACGCTTGGGCTCAAAAGAGCGGGTGGCAGCTAACATAAACAAGCTAACTGATTTGTTCCTAACGGGTGGTCTTTGAAATATTTACCAGGCATGTCATTGTCCATCAGGATCGTTGCTCTTCAACTGACGGCATAAAGAAACGAAAGCTGGACCTACATCGGGTTTTTGTTGCACTGAATACGCGGCGTATAGACGATCCAACTTGATATAAAACATACGCGACATAATGGCAACCAACTAAAGCTCAAAGGTCCAAAAATCAATCAACATTGAGGTGATTTTGTGTTCCTGATATCAAAAGCAACTGACGCAGGTCGTTAACTACAAACTGTTGGAAATTCTCGAATGTCAATCTAATTTATATTAAAAGAACGTTTAAGAAAGTTAATGTCTGTATAAACCGTGAAATTTGGAATCTGGATATGAAGATTCTCTTTTTGAAGTGATATTGTATATTATATATATAAAGTGTGTAAAGACATACACATATCTATGGCTTGGAATAGTACAGGGTTGATCGTTTAAAGGTTATATTTAGAACAAAAGGAAATATTCAGCCAGTCTGTTCAGCAGTTTGGGCTTTGAATTTCCAAAGCGCAGTTTCGAAAGACTACAGTGATGTTGTCCAGCCCAAGGCACCGTCCTTTGGACCTAGATTTAAGCCAGGTCCCAAAATGGTCCGCAAAATCAAAGTCGCTCTCGACCTCTTGGATGGTCCCGGCTGCCTCGCAGTTCCAGCTTCGGGTCGGTCAAGCAATTGGAAGCGGAGGATTTGGGACGGTTTATGAAGGAGAACTGGGGAACATGAAGATTGCATTGAAGAAACTCAGGGTCAACACGAAATCGGAAGATATAGTGTGGGGTAGCTTTTTATCGGAGCTTCGTGGAGTATGTCTTACGCATCCGAATATCGTGCATATGCTTGGAGCAGTGATCTACCAGAATACTCCGTGCTTGGTCATGGAGCATGCGGGAGATCGTAACTTACAAGAAGTGCTTGATGACCTGCAAGAGGACATGTCTATTATACGCCGTCTTCGAATATCCTCAGCTATTGGTAAGTATATGAACTATGTTCTGTTAATTTACTAAAACTTGTAGACTTTACATATAGGCCATATAATAAATACCACAATAAGTATCATCATTCCACGACCTGCTCTCAACTAGATCTTGTAAAAGTAAATACTTCAGTCGAGAGAGCGTTGGACTGTAGTAAACCAAAAGTTGCCGGTTTTATTCCTATAGCCACCGTCGAGTAGATCGAGTTTGTCTCTGCTTAATAGAAGTGGGGTTTTTTTTCATTAGGAGTAGCACCTAATATCATTATTCTCGGTCTGAGTTCATTTGCTGTTCCACAATAATATTTCTAAGAACATAATGAATAGTTAATTTACTCGATATTGAAAAAATTAGATTTCTGTATTGAAATATCAACATGTGGACATAACTTTGAATATACTTGTCTCAAACAAAAGTTCTAGGCCAAGCCTCAACAAGACATGCCCGCGAGTTCAAAGAAGCATGGTACAGTACTGAAAAACACACACTTAACGGACACGTTGAAATACCTACTATCTACCATCAACTAAAACACACTCAAAATTTATACAACCTTGCGTCATCAACTAATCCACCCATCGGCTTGAACACAAGCAACACGCAAAATAATACCGAAAAGAACAAAACCGACACCGCGACCTCCTCTAAAGTATAATAACCAATCAGAACCACCCATTGGGAACAGCAACCAATCAAACATCTACCATGCACAAACAACAAACCAATCAGATGTTCGGATCGAATATCACAACAAAATTCAAATAATATAAACGAAGAACCAAAACTCTAACCACCTTATTTCTGACGAAGACTCGAAGGACCGAGTTGAAAGCACAAAACTTTTTAAAAAACTTAAATCCAGAGAACACAAATTCAAATTTATATGTATGTATGTATGTATATATATATATAAACGTTTTAGAAGTCATGAATACCTCGCGTCTGAATACTCCAATACAGAACGGCCACTCATTTTGTATATATATATATACCAACGAATATATAGGATTGTCGTTGATAAATTAGATACAGTGCTCAATACTTATACACGTAGAACGGGTATACTTCTAGTAATACAGTCCTAAAATGTAATAATGTTGCTACTCTGAGTTTCACGCATTACAGCGATCTTCAGGCATTATTAGATATATCAGGCAACATATTAGAGTTGCCTAGCAAGATTATTACATTTTAATTAGGACAGAATTTTTATAAGTATATATATATATATATATATATATATATGCCAGACGTTCGTCAAGGTCAAATATAAGCTCTATTTGCAGCCGTCTCCCGGGCCCTGGTGTACCTACCGCTGGCGCGTGAGCCACAGAATGTTTCTGTGACGTTTTGCATAAATTAATTACTATGTATAAGTATTGCCTAAAACCATAGAAGCTGACTGAAATATAAGGGACCTTCCCGATTTGGTTGGCTGAATGACGAAAACATCTTTGTCATTAACCGAATTCCCAAGAGCTTCCTGTAGTAAATCGTTTAAACAATCAACCTTATAAACGTTTCTAAAATGCGATTCAGCGATCGCATGCCTCACTCACTCAACAGCACTCGATTGGATGATCGACATTTTAAACTAACGGGATAAATTATGGCGAAAACGTTTGGCGTAAAAAGCTCGTTTTTGAAATAAATTGGATTATATGCGAATTTGCGGCCGTTTTTAACCGTTACTGTTGTCATAGCGACGACTGAAACATAACAGTATTTGATGCCCTGAACGTTATTCTATGCATTACGTTAGTGTCATGGAATATTTCCAAAATATTCACGAGCTCTTTCTGAAGTTGAAACTAGCATTTCTTCGTTTCCATATGACAAGTAGTTAAAGTATTAATGTTAAGAGTAGTACGTTTGCAAGCTTGCTGTTATGGAACAGACGTTTATAAATCTCAAAAAATCAGAAAATGTTCCTAGCCCAGGCATGGGTGGATCCAATCTGTGTACAGCCTGAATAATACATCCCATAATTCAGTCTGTAAAACACTCGCGCGATAGCTTATCCAAACCCCAATAAAATAAAATAATAATAATTTTTATTATTATTATTATTATTATTATTATTATTATTATTATTATTATTATTATTATTATTCTTATTATTCTTATTATTCTTATTCTTATTCTTATTCTTATTCTTATTCTTATTATTCTTATTATTCTTATTATTCTTATTATTATTATAGGTTCCGGCTTAGAGTACATCCACAATCTGGGTGTGACCCATTTGGATCTCAAGCCCGCAAACTTGATCATGAAGGACAAGGACTCGTGTAAAATTGGGGACTTTGGTTGCTCGCTCAAGGTGAACGACTCTAACGGTGATCTTCGACCAAGTATCTACCTTACGGGTACGCATGCCTACAAGGCCCCAGAGTTACTTCTTGGAGAGTTTCCCACTGTGCAAGCCGATATCTATTCTCTTGGGATTTGCATGTGGCAAATGCTCGCCCGCGAGGAGCCCTATAAAGGAGAGGACCCGCATTTGGTAATATTTGGGATCGCAACAGATTCTATAAGACCCCGGCTACCAGATGTGGTTAACAACACAGATGCTGGCTATCTGCAGTTGTTTCAGCAATGTTGGAAGGGCTCTCCGAACGATCGTCCACTAGCAAGTGACTTGCGGTTGAAATTGAGCTCAAATATAGCCTTACATTGTTAAATGTTACTTCTAGTCTGCATTACGCATGCGCTAATATATTATATATATATATATATATATATATATATTAATGTGTAAGGCTTCTTTATGTTTTATGCTTTATGAACCAATACTCTCAATCATGTTTCGAAATTTTAGACTCCGCTAAATCTGTGTATTCATTTTTTACATACATACATACATACATACACACACACACACACACACACACATACATACACGCACACGCATGCATATATATGGCCGTGTAAACACATGCATATATATGGCCGTGTTGTATCAGAAATGCAAGCTCGAGCCAAATGCGAGAGTACGTATATCCGATACAACACGGACAGGAATAGCATTGTAAATGGCTTAATTTAATTAAACTAGTCTGAGTCTGCGGCGTTAATATAAGTAAGATTTGGTTGGATTTAGTTAGAAATAGGTCAATTATACTGTTTGATAGTTATACTGTTTGATATGTACGTGCATGTGCTACAGCTGCTATAGTGGTATCCATTACTAACAACATCCCAACATTGGGCTCTTGCAGGTGACGTCATAGTCGCCATTTGGGACGAAATAATGAATGATAAACCTTTTGTTTATATATGGATTTTGCACCCAGCTTGGGAATATACGTGGAATTGGAAGAGCTCAATTCAATATCAAATGATAGAAGCATGCACTAGTGGTTTGTATCAGATATCAGTTATTTAAAAAATTGCTCATGAATTAAGTAATATTTAAAACACGAGGCGATAGCCGAGTGTTTTAGATCTGATAAAAGACGTACTGCGATAAAACGACCCATTTGGTAAGTTCATTGGCGTAGTAAGTAGTAAGCTTACTTTTGATCCTTCTGTGTTGATTTGTTATTTTAAGAACACCGGTATTGAGCTCTTGCACGTATTCCCAAGCTGGCTGGCAAATCCATAAAAACAAAAGGATCATCATTCATTATTTGACCAACATGGCGGCTTGACGTCACCTAACAAGGGCCCAATAAATAGTGATTTCAAAGCTGTTCATTCGTTAATATCAGTCCACTGAAGAGAGTTAAACAACAAATCAACACAGAAAGGTCAAAAGTAAGTATTTATTTCAAATTTTGACTCAAAATGTTACCTTTAAAGTTACCGATTTGAATGTTTTAAGATTAACAGTGATTATAAAAGCCGTTGTGGACACATTAATACTCATATTGAGCTTGGGTTACTGTGCCAATCATATAAAAAGTTAATGACCATATAGAATCTCAATGACCATTATAAAATGGTAATATAAAATCTGAGAATGATTAAATATAGACAAAAACAGACCAAATAAGAAGTGAAACTGGCCATATATGATACGATTTGCCCATTAATCGCACAATTTCTCGGCTGTAATTGAACACTTATTTCAACCATTAAATCAAAGCCAGCTATCACAAATGACAAATCACAATTCAACATTAAAGTTATACGCTTTTGCGGGGGGATTTAAATAGAAAAATAGAAGTGTAAATTAATCTTACTATTGGTAACAGTTATAAATATCGCCTAAAAGAGTGATTTGTGTAGTCGGCAGATTGTCACTTTTTCAACAACTTGTGGTACACTATTAATTGATTAACTAATATTTAACTCCAGTAGAAACTATTATTATATTTTGCAAATTAACAAAAATATTAAATCTTTTGGGTTATCGTACAGGCAGGTGTCTTGGAGTTATTGAAGTATTTCACACTCCGTGCAATATAGAGAAAAACGAGCCATCCCGTGCTACCCAGGTGAGCTCAGCAGACCTACACATGTATGAATATAGTACTTGATTGCACTTCCGTCTCTTCGTCTTTCCGTCTCTTCGTCTCTCCGTCTCTCCGTCTCCCCGTCCCCCGTCTCCCGTCTCCCCGTCTCCACGTCTCCACGTCTCCCCGTCACCACGTCCCCCGTCACCCCTTCACCCCGTCTCCCTAAAGCATTCTACACAGTTGACCATGACATATTGCTTCATAAACTTTCGCTTTACGGTGCGTGTAATTTCTCGTTAAATTGGTTTCGATCCTACTTAACCAACCGAGAACAAAGATGCTATATAAATGGTCACTTCTCTAAGTTACATGCCTTAAAATGTGGTATTCCACAAGGCTCCATTCTTGGTCCATTGTTGTTCCTTATTTACATTAAAGGGTATTGGCAATAAAAATTAAGTTTGTTTAATTTGAAAGAACTCGTAAAATTGTAATGGAAGACCTTTTACAACTTTTTCGTATCTTTCTTCGTTTTCAATATATTTCAATTTGTTTAATATGTAAATGAGATGGGCTCTGACGTCATGAGCAGGGTACAGTATTGTTACACAAAGCAACATCAGTTATGAAATTTCAGTGTCACAAGGCGTTAGTATATGTGCACAGTTTCAAGCGATTTCGTAGAATAAATTTAGAGATATAACTGGTTTTTCTACGTGTGACAATACTGTACCCTGCTCATGACGTCAGAGACCATTCATTTACATATTAAACAAATTGAAATATCTTGAAAACGAAGAAAAATACGAAAATATTGTAAAGGATCTTCTATTACAATTTTATGAGTTATTTCAAATTAGACAAACTTAATTTTTGTTGCCAATGTCCTTTAATGACTTTCCTTCCTGCACAAAACATTCTAGTCCAAGAATGTATGCAGAAGATACTAATATTACAACTACAGGCCCATCAGTTGTAGAACTTAGCAATTCAGTAAATTCTGACCTAACTAATGTGAGGGAATGGCTAACCGCCAACAAGCTTAGCCTTAATGTCACAAAAACGGAACAGATGTTCATTGGTTCTGATCATACCTTAGGTAAAATTATAAATCATTTGGAGTTTATATTGGCGAGAGACTAACTTCGTCTGAACAAGTCAAAAAAATGTCCAAAAAAATATCAAATGCAATCGGTGGGCTCCGGCAAGTTACGCAATTTGTTCCTAAGGAGACCCTATTAACGATGTACAATTCCTTAATACAACCACTTTTTGACTATTATGATATTGTATGGGATTGTATACCAATAACTACGGGCCCGGTTACCCAAAGTTAAAGAAGAATTGAACAGGATGGAGAAAATGGGAGTTATCTCAAGAATCGAAGCCCCTATAGAGTGGCGCTCGCATATGGCAGTCGTACCAAAACCAAATGGTGATGGATCTCGACCCGGCAAAGTTAAATGAGAGCATTCTACGAGAAACGTATCCCCTATAACCTATCAGAGACCTAATGAGTGGTAAAAGCCACTGGAACTGGGGAATAGAGCAAGAGAAAGCTTTCGAAGAAATAAAGGAAATTCTCAGCAATACACCTGTATTGGCACTCTACGATCCGAAGGTAGAAACAAAAATTCGTACCGATGCCTCTTCATATGGGCTGGCAGCAATTTTGATGCAAAAACAAGCAAGTAACCAATGGCAACCAGTTGCGTATGCTTCTAGAGCATTATCACCAACAGAGCAAAGATACGCACAAATAGAAAAGGAAGCTCTGGGTATTATGTGGGCGTGTGAGACGTTTTCTGAATATATTTCTGGCATGAAATTCCACATAGAAACAGATCACAAGCCATTAGTCCCGATATTCACGCAAAAGAGTCTCAATGACATGTCTCCAAGAATACAAAGATTTAGAATACGAATGATGCGATTCTCATATATAATCTCACATGTCCAAGGAAAAGATTTGGTATGTGCCGACACACTATCTCGATCTCCAGTCATGCATGTAAAGCTAGCAAATGAAGATATACTGGCGAGGGTAGATATACTTGAAAAAATCCATTCCGGACATTTTGGAATAGCCAAATGCAGAGAAAGAGCCAAAACCTTCGTATGGTTGCCTGGTTTGAGTCAACAAGTTGATGAGTTAGTTCGAAGCTGCCGTATGTACATTAAGGAAAGAAATAACAGAGCTGAACCTTTGATCTCGTCTGTTTTACCGGATCGTCCATGGCAAAATATCTGTACTGATCTATTTGAGCAGAACGGTAAGAAATATATCATAATCGTTGATTATTTTTCAAGATATCCAGAGATAGCTCTCTTACACAACACAACATCAACACATGTTATTACGCATATGAATTCATGTTTTGCTAGACATGGTATCCCTGATAAAGTAATATCGGACAATGGTCCTCAATTTCGATCAGTGGAGTTTTTAAAATTTTCATCAAATTATGGTTTTAAGCACCAGCAGTCCAAGATATCCTCAACGGCCAATGGTGAAGTTTAAAGGGCAATGCGAATGGTGAAATCCCTTCGCCATACGTGGCTTAGCTGTTGGCTTTATTATAATGTATGTTAATTCATATTAACTCCCATATAAGGATATGTCTTCCTTATTAGGGAAGCACGCTTCTCTTATTATTCCTCTTGTTACTTCGGCTCTCTATCGTATAGCCATTGTTGTACTCTTTCTACTTTATATTAAACCGAGTTTGGTTATCGTTGTACCGAGTGTTTCTTTCCTGACTGGCGTGGTGGCAGCGGTCAACTATCATTTTACTGTCCTACGATCTCCGACACAGTGGAGATCATAAATATTTACAGCTTAGAAGGAAGTTCCTCGCACCTAAACAAGGTATCAACGAGACAGCTTGTACATTCGCTGTTCCAAAAGACTGAACTCAACCCGAGTACCAAGAGTCCAAGACTAAAGTGAAGCCATTCTTCAGCGAACCGTAAGTCTGTACTTTTATTAAATTTAATTGTTTCGCCATACCATGTCAATGTCAGGCATTCGTGCTCCAAAACAATGGTCGTTGACCAAGCAAGAAACGATAACCTCTTTCGACGCTTGGCGTCAGAATTTAAAATACTCATTATCGCTTGACCCCAACTTCGCTCCATTCTTTGTTGATGGCGCTTCGTGGCTAAAGAAAACACCTTCAGCTCCTTTACGCGGTTTCGAAAGTGATGGGGAAGACGTGCCTACAGCTAGACGTCGTACTACTGAGCAAAAAGTGACACATTTAGAGCTTTTGCTTGGCCAAATCGCCAACTACTGCCCGGTTATATCTCGAAACACCATCACCAAAACTGCGACGTCCACAACAGCAATATGGCAAGCAATTCGATCCCATTACGGCTTCCAATCAACAGGAGCCCATTTTTTGGCCCTTGATAGCATTCACTTGGAGCCTGGTGAGCGTCCAGAAGATCTTTATCAACGACTAGTAAGCTTTGTCGATGATAACTTACTGGCAGCCAATGGGAGTATTCGACACCATGGAGAAGTAGTTACATCTGATGAGGAGGTGACCCCTTCGCTTGAAAATTTAATAACTCTGACATGGCTACGACTGGTACACCCCAGCTTACCTGCTCTCATTAAGCAACGATATGGTGCTGAGCTTCGTTCACAGACACTAGCATCGTTAAAACCAGAGATATCTCAAGCCTTAGACAGCCTCCGTGATGAAATTCACTCATCAGATGAAGCTAAAGTACTACGTACAGCATTCAAGAAGCAAAATTTCAACAAAACCCGCCCATCACCAGCTTATAACCGAGACCACCGCTCAAATACCTCACAGCCTTCAAAAGCCAAAGGATCACCAATAACAAAGAGCTGTCCCTTGTGCAAACAAGCTGATCGTCCACAGTATCAGCATTACCTGAGCAAATGTCCTTACCTTCCACACGACGATCGTCACTATTTAGCACGTTCGCGTCAAGTCCTTAGTCCTGAAGACAACATGGATGACAAGCCCCTCTCTGATTCAGAACCTGAAGACCTTCCCAGTTGCCATGGCTACCACATCAAAACCACTACCCAGCGTGTCACTATCACACAGTCCCCTCTTCTAAAAGCATTTTACTGTCATCATCCACTTCAACTAACGCTAGACATTGGTGCCGAAACCAGTATGATCAAAACCCAAGTTGCTAAAGCAATTGGAGCAACTATTAAGAAAACCAACCAAAGCGCTCTCCAAGCCGATGGTGTCGTCACCCCTCTAGCAGTAGTGGGAGAGGTACATCTAAGCCCAACACGTAATAATACGAGTCTACAACTAGATGCCCTAGTTGTTGACAACCTTGATGTTGATGTGTTAGCTGGGACCCCGTTTATGACTGTCAATGACATTTCCATTCGTCCTACCAAACACCAAATCACTATCCAGGGGTCAGACATTTCCTATTATGGTTCACCCTAACCCAGTCCTACAACGAACAACATCCGACGTACTCAAGCAAGGGTCCTTCGTGCCCCTTCTCTATCAACCGTAGTCTGGCCTGGCAACTACCTAGAACTGGACGTTCCCAGGGACATTGATCCAGATGCCACTTTAGCTGTGGAATCTCGCCCAGATTGCTCAAAGTCTACTGGAAGTTGGCCCTACCCACACATCATTGAAGCTGTTTCTGGAAAGATCCGGATAGTCAACGACACAGATGAACCCAAAAGTATTTCTCGGCATGACCATCTGTGCCAAGTCCTCCCCACCCACACACCCAACTCCACCGAGCACAGTGTGCCACCCATTAGCATCAGTCTTCCACCACGCATCACACAAAACAACTCATCTTTTGTGAAGCTTGACCCTGATACCATTCTACCTGACAGCACACGCTTACAATTCCAGCGCTTACTCAAATCATACGATGAAGTATTTGATTCTACAATCTCTGGGTACAATGGCGCCGTGGGCCCCTTTGAAGCCGTCGTGAACATGGGTCCAGTGCAACCACCACAGCGAAAGGGAAGACTTCCCCAATATTCTCGTAATAAATTAGTGGAACTGCAACAAAAGTTCGATGATCTTGAATCCCAAGGAGTGTTTCAGCGACCCGAAGACCTTGGCATCACTGTGTAGTATTTAAACCCATCGTTCCTCGTCAAGAAGCCTAGTGGGGGGCATCGTCTTGTTACTGCGTTCGCCGACGTTGGACGCTACAGTAAACCACAACCGTCACTCCTACCAGATGTAGATTCCACCCTACGTACAATCGCCCAGTGGAACTACATTATAGTATCCGACCTAACCAGCGCCTTTTACCAGATCCCATTGGCTAAGGCTTCTATGAAGTATTGTGGAGTCGCAACTCCGTTCCGTGGTGTCAGGGCTTACACTCGATGTGCCATGGGCATGCCGGGATCTGAGATAGCCCTTGAAGAGTTAATGTGTCGGGTTCTCGGAGATTGCCTACAAGATGGCATAGCTGCCAAGCTTGCTGACGATTTATACGTTGGTGCTGACACACCCGAGGAACTGCTACAGAATTGGGATCGCATTCTACAAGCCCTCAAAAAGAACAACCTCAAACTCGCTCCTTCCAAAACTTATCATATGTCCTCGATCTACCACCATATTAGGATGGATTTGGACGCAGGGACGCTTATCTGCCAGTCCTCATCGTATCGCCACCCTTTCATCGTGTCCTCCTCCTGACAAAGTCCGTGATCTTCGTTCATTTATCGGAGCTTACAAGGTTCTCGGTCGAGTCCTACCTCACTGCTCCACATATTAGCGGCCACTGGAGAATGCTATTGCAGGTCAGCAGTCACAAGATCACATACAGTGGACTGATACACTATCCGAACTGTTCCGTTCAGCTCAGAAATCCCTTTCAACGCATAAATGTATCACTTTACCGCGATCATCCGACCAACTGTGGATTGTGACAGATGGTTCCGTAACTAAACGCGGCATCGGAGCGACCTTATACGTGTCTCGTAACAACCACCTTCTTTTAGCTGGGTTTTTCAGCGCAAAGCTGAGGAAACATCAAGTCACCTGGCTCCCAATGCGAGGTCGAGGCCTTAGGCATTGCTGCCTCCGTAAAACATTTTAGTCCGTTTATTATTCAGTCGAGTCACCAAGCTTGCGTGCTCACGGACAGTAAACCTTGCGTCCAGGCTATCGACAAGCTCCGTCGTGGAGAATTTTCAGCTAGTCCCAGAGTGACATCATTCCTCTCTACAGTTAGCAGATACCAAACAAACATTCAACATTTGGCTGGATCAGCAAACATTCCCTCGGACTTTTCTAGTCGAAACGCACCAGACTGCAACGAGCCACAATGTCAGATTTGCAATTTCATCAACACCATTGAAGAGTCGGTTGTCCGTTCAACGACCGTCCAAGACATCCATCGCATGCCACGTCTTCCTTTCACGACAAGATCAGCGTGGATCCAAATCCAGTCAGACTGCCCTGATCTCCGACGAACTCATGCCCATTTGAAACAAGGAACGCGTCCCTCCAAGAAGATCACCAACCTCAAAGATGTCAAACGCTATCTTAACGTCAGTACCATTGCCAATGACGGTCTGCTAGTGGTCCGCCGAACAGATCCTTTATGTCCATCAACTGCATGACTCCATTGTTGTCCCTCGCTCTGTCCTCGATGGCCTTGTAACAGCTCTGCATATTAAGCTTGACCATCCTTCGAAACATCAGCTTCAATTAGTGATGAAACGTTCGTTTTACGCCCTAGACATGGCAAAGGCCATTGACCGTGTATGTGAAACATGCCACACATGTGCCTCGCTGCGGTCGTTCCCTCAGCCTTTCACACAGCATACCACCGACGATGCACCTGAAGCAGTTGGCCTCTCCTTTGCAGCGGATGTTCTCAAACGCTGTAAACAACTTATCTTGGTCCTACGAGAAACAACCACTTCTTTCACGGTAACTTCCATCATCCCTGACGAAAAGAGCTGCACTCTTCGCGACACCTTGGTCACTTTGTGTAGCGGTCTACACCCATTAGAGGGCCCTCCAGCCATCATCAGAGTCGACCCTGCGCCGGGATTTGTTGGTCTACGCGACAACACCACACTCAAGAGTCTTGGTCTATCCTTAGAATTTGGTCGCGTCAAGAACATTAATAAGAATCTGGTGGCCGAGAAAGCCGTAGCTGAACTGGAACAGGATCTCCTCCGCCAAGCGCCCAACGGTGGCCCAGTAACGAACGTCATCCTCGCAGTTGCCACCTCCCGCCTTAATTCACGTCTACGCAGAGGTGGTATATCGTCCCGTGAGATGTGGACACAGCGGGATCAGTTCACACACGCCCATCTTCCCATGTCTGACAGGGATATTATCGTCAAACAACACAACCAACGGATACATAACCATCCTTACAGTGAGAAATCTAAAAGTCTTACCAGAAAGCACACCTCCCCAAAGTCAATCAAAGTCGGCGACCTGGTATTTCTTCTCACCGATCATGATAAATCTCAATCTCGAAGCAGATATTTAGTCGTATCCTTCGATGGACCTTGGTGTTTTGTCAAAAAGTTCTCGGGTAACCAACTGCGATCCTCATCTTACAAGGTTAAAATAACCGAATGCCAGCTGGTTCCAAGTCACTTGCCTTTATCCACACCCACCCGGCATTACGACCCTGCCAGTGATGACGACGATATACTTTCAGACCATTCACTCCCACCAATTGATGTACCTACAGTATTAACCCTTCCAGCGTCCGATGACACCCCACCAAGTATGCAAGATACTCCTCTATCGAGTTCTGCACCCTCTAGTCCTCAAGATAATCGTGATGAGTCCAAAAGAAGCAGTAACCGACCCCAACGTGACCGTCGTCCGCCTAAGTATTTTGAATATGACACTTAGTCTCCATTCGCTTTGTAACTCCATAGCAAATTTGTACTTTACAGTTGATCTACTCTAGCAAAATTGCGATAAGAACAAAGGAGAAGCAAAAGAAAAGATACCACGCCATACATGGCTTAGCTGTTGACTTTCTTATAATGTATGTTAATTCATATTAACTCCCATATAAGGATATGTCTTCTTTATTAGGGAAGCACGCTTCTCTTATTATTCCTCTTGTTACTTCGGCTCTCTATCGTATAGCCATTGTTGTACTCTTTCTACTTTATATTAAACCGAGTTTGGTTATCGTTGTACCGAGTGTTTCCTTCCTGATTGGCGCTTCTTAAAAAATCGAAATATCCCTACATTGCCTTAATGGCGTACCAATCTACTCCATTGGAGAATGGTTATAGTCCTGCTGAGCTTCTATTTGGCAAAAAGATACAAACAACACTCCCACTTGTCTCAGAACAACTGGTACCTACATGCCCTACATGGCCATATCTCGAGATAGTCCAAGAAAAAGAAGAGAGGATAAAGGTACGGCAGAAGAAGAATCATGATTCCCATCATGGAGTTAAATTATTACAACAGCTTGAACCTGATGGTGAAGTATGGATTCCAGATCTTAAGGAGGCAGGAACAATTATAGAGAAATCTGAAACTCCTCGTTCGTATGTGGTGGAAACTCCTTCTACGACTGTTCGACGAAATCGACGAAACTTGATTGAAGTCCCTTCAAGGAACTGTTCTACCAATTAGCAATAAGGTAGCGAGGTCTGTGCATAAAGACCAAGGTCTGATATTTTTCCAAAAAATACATAACTATGCATGTATACATACGGGTCTTGTACACTCGTGTAGATATAGAACTCACTGATCTCAATAAAGGGTCTTAAGTCTAATTGTCTCGCGGTCGCTCTCGCGGTCGCTCTCGCGGTCGCTCTCGCGGTCGCTCTCGCGGTCGCTCTCGCGGTCGCTCTCGCGGTCGCTCTCGCGGTCGCTCTCGCGGTCGCTCTCGCGGTCGCTCTCGCGGTCGCTCTCGCGGTCGCTCTCGCGGTCGCTCTCGCGGTCGCTCTCGCGGTCGCTCTCGCGGTCGCTCTTGCGGTCGCGCTCTCGCGGTCGCGCTCTCGCGGTCGCGCTCTCGCGGTCGCTCTCGCGGTCGCTCTCGCGGTCGCTCTCGCGGTCGCTCTCGCGGTCGCTCTCGCGGTCGCTCTCGCGGTCGCTCTCGCGGTCGCTCTCGCGGTCGCTCTCGCGGTCGCTCTCGCTACTGGAATTACTGGGTCGAACTTACAGTGCAAAATGGAATCAAGTGATGGTCCCACATACGATGGACAAGGAAATACTCAGCAAAATTCACTCCAACCATCTCGGGACAGAGTCCAACATACGCATGGGTCGCTAGGTACTCTTCTAGCCTGGTATCAGGAAATCCATACAAGATATGTGTGATGTATGCAGTACGTGTGCACAATATGGGAAACGGCACCACGGGAGCCGATGAAATCATTACCAGTATCCACGCTGCCGTGGCAGACAATTAGCCAAGACCTCTTCACTCTGAAAGAAAAGAACTATCTTGTGACTGTGTGTCATTTTCAGACTGGATTGAGGTAGACAAGTTAGAAAGCACTCTGTCATCGACAATAATTGGGAAAACCAAAGCACACTTTGCACGATATGGAGTCCCAAAGATATGCCGCACAGCGGACAATTGACCACAGTATAAGTCAGGATTACAAAGAGTTTGCGACAAGATACGGCTTTAAGCATACAACGTCTTCTCCATATCACCCTCAAGGAAATGGGAGAGCTGGGGCAGCAGTCAAGTTCAGCAAAGCCATGTTAAAGAGGTCGGAGGACTTCCACAGTGCAATACTCAATTACAGAAATACTCCGCAAAAAGGTCACAATTATTCGCCTGCACAACGCATGTTCCTGCGACGTACACGAACCACACTACCGACGGCAAATGAACTACTGAGACCCACAATGATCAATTTCAGCATAGTTCAACAAAGTATGTTCAAGAAACGAAGCGATAGCAAGGTCCACCAGTAAGGGACACAAACCAGTAGATATTGGTCAATATGTGTATGCTAAACCACCACAACTACAACGCGGTAAACCTTGGGCGTACGGTCAAGTGACCCATAAAGATAACCCCAGGTCATACACAATCCACACTGGACACGGGCAAATAAGAAGAAACAGAGTACACACATCACACTTGCAAAGCCACCTGCTCAACCGTCAAAACCTGAAAGCTGGGTTCAACCAGGTCATCCTGTAGATCAGCCAGATCTGCATCCAGTTATACAGCCTATACCTGCATTCCACAAGGCTCGGACTATGGTGAAACAACGCATATAACTAATCAGCCAGATTTGTCCCCACCTCCTATACAAGATCAAGAAAGAGAAGGAAATCCAATCTCTGTTGACATACCAGTACCAGCAGCAGCCGAAATCCCGATGCGGAGAACAAGAACAAGGATCATAAGACTTCCCGATAAACTTAAGGATTATATCGTAGGATAAACAATCAAGATATTGTTTATGTACAGTACTCATATTGTCAGTAACTACAAACACTATCAGTGTTGTAGCCAGAGTAAACAGCCGCCACTTCCCGCTCGGCCCCTCGCAGAAGTGACGTCTGAGCAACGAGCCAAGAAATTCCATACTGATGACGTAATCTACCGAGATTCGGGTAGTAGCGCTGATTGCATGGTTACTTTGTAATCATACGATAATTAATTCAAAACTCGGCTCGACCAAGTCCAACATCATTCCTGTCTGAAATAACAAAGTTAAAGCTTAGTTTTTGCCAACCAAGAATACTTTTGCTAAAGCGAGTTTGAGTTGCAATAAACAGCAACATTTCCTATCGAAATTGAACGATTTTGCCAGACATCGAGCGCCACTTCCTGTAGTACGGTGGCCCAGAAGTGCAACATCAATAATGAATCAAACACAAAGTTTAAATCTATGTTAATTTTACCAAATATGTTACATCGAATCTTAAATTCACCGCACCAAATTCAAATCGCTCACATCAAATTTAAATCGCTCACATCAAATTCTAATCGCTCACATCAAATTTAAATTGCTCACATCAAATTCAAATCGCTCACATCAAATTCAAATCGCTCATCAACCGGTCAGCGGTAAATATTTTATATATCGCTATACTTCATATAATGTACAGTTATAACCGTCCTTTTATTGAAACAGGCTTGCATCCAGCACAACTCAAACCCGAAAAGATCCGATTAGAATTGAATGAATGGTTTAATCCCGACTTTCTTCAGAACATGTAAATGATGTAATTCCGCATCCAATAATCATTCAAAAAAACAAAACATGGCGTGATGGCGTCTATATTGTGCTGCGAGGTATGTGGGGGAAATGTAGCTTTAGACGACAAATTTTGTTCTCGCTGTGGTGAAGAACTACCTACAGAGGCACTTCAACTGAAGTATTACTTTTCACAAGGGTATGAATACGATGTAATACTGGAATTTTTATCCAGGTTTCATGGAGTAACAATGTGTTTACGAACACTGAAAAACCGTCTCAAGATGCTTGGGCTTGGAAGGAAGTCAACAGTATTCGACGAAGATCAGATAAGGGCCCGAATACGACAGGAGATAGATGGTCCCGGTTGCATGGCGGGCTATAGAAGCATGTGGCACACTCTTCGCTGTGAAGGCTATATGATTCCCAGGCATAAAGTCGAGAGTATACTCAGAGAGTTGGATCCTGATGGGTGTGAAGAAAGACGTGCACACCGGCTTAAAAGAAGAGCGTATATTAATCCAGGAGCCAATTTCTGTTGGCACCTGGATGGATACGACAAAATAAAGCCCTATGGCTTTCCTATTCACGGTGGTATCGATGGTTTCAGCCGCAAAATGATGTGGTTAAAGCTGGCAAGATCAAACAATAACCCAGAAGTGATATTGAAGTTGTACCTATAGATGCAGTCAGAGAAGCTGGTGGTTGCCCCAAGAAAGTACGTACTGATTATGGTACAGAGAATGGGTTAGTAGCAGCAGCACAATGCTGGTTTACCAGTGACATAGGTTCTCACATGTATGGTACATCACAACATAATCAGAGAATCGAGGCGTGGTGGTCTTTCTTTAGGCGTAGCAGAATGACATGGTGGATAAACTTTTTCAAAGATTTGGTTGAATGTTCAATATGCACCACTGGGAACCAGCTCGAGATGGAATGCCTGTGGTTCTGCTTTGCCAGTCTTATTCAGCAAGATTTAAACCACGTCAAAGATCACTGGAATTCGCACTACATCCGTAGCTCACGTCACGAGACCGTCTCTGGGAGACCTAATGAACTATTCTACTTACCTGAGATACATGGTGCACATAACTTTCTACAGCTAGTCAATGCAAATCAATGTCAGCATGTAGAAGAAAACCACATCACTGCAGAAGAAACAAATGAGTTCCAAGAATACTTCAGTTACGTTATGGAGCAGTCCACCCTAAGTGCTCCTCAAACCTGGAGAGAGGGTTTGGATTTATATAATCACCTTTTATATTATGCAAACGGACAGTGAAAGATCAATAAATCAAACCTGTCATAATATTACAGAAGTCAATAAGTATCTTTACAGCACATCCAGTCTAACCAAGGTCACTAAGAGTTTCATACTGTAATACATGTAATCATTTGAGAGTGATAACAAGTTGCTCTTTGGTTGGATAATGAACCTACACTAACACTAGTGACCTTGGTTAGACTTGACATGCTGTAGTATACATGTAGTATACATGATATATACAAAAAGATATTCAATTTCAGTAGAACTGGACAAACAGTTCCATTGTCTAAAGAGAGCTAAATTTGACTTGAACATAGTATTAAAACAACAACTTGTAATATAATTTATAGTGTTGTCAAACGTCACTTTTTACAAACAGTTTTGTTGTTCTAACGAAAGCCAAGTTTTAACTGACATAGTAACAAAACATAAAAAACAAAATAACAAAACATAAAGAAGTATAAAATGTAAACAGAACTTTATACAAGAGTCTATAAAGTGTTGCCCTTGTCAAATTACTCAAATATCATGTTTTAGCAATTTACGCATTTGCAAAAGCACCTCCTTTGCAATAAGCAAGCAGAAAAATATTGCGAAATTGGGTACTGTCGGTCATGTGAGCAACAGGAAACGCGATCACTCTGCCACAGGCTCTAACTGTTGGAAAACAAATAGTGTGGTCTGGGTTACGTGACATGCATTCATGATCAAATTCAACTGTAATATTGAGTGGGTTTCCATTCAGGGGCTTATGCTGTTGCCCTGTCAACCAACCAAGAACACCGGATGGGGTAATATTGGCAATCTCAAATTTAGCAGTGTCCTCGGGCGACTTAACTACATCATCGGGCAACTTCTGCTCTGCTGGGTCTTCCTCAGCCCATGCTATGGCCTCAGCGTAGCCAGTGATGGATTCATCTTCAAGGCTCATCAGGAAATCTTGAAGGTTATCCATGATCTGTACCTCATGGGCCTTTTTAGAGGAACCTTCTAGTGAATACTCAGGGCACATCAGTGAAAAGACATAATTCGCATCCACCACATCCTCGTCTTCTCCTTTGACAAACAGGGGCTTGGTAATACCAGGATTGACCCTAATAGCTTCAATTACACTAAACAGCTTCATACCTTCTGCAAATTCTTTTAGATATAGTAACCTCTTTGCAATCATATTGACCATTATTGTGCCAGCAATATCTTCCTTATGTTCATCATCAATGACCCCTGTGTAGCCATTGTCAATGATGACATCTTGGTGTGCGGTTACATCATCCTTCACTCTGTTCAGAATTTGCACGTCAGATTCGGTGAGATGCTCTTCTGGATTTAAATCAGCCACATCAACATTTGGGTCAACAAGCATCTTGAACACATTTTCATGTAGAAAACGTGGAGGTGGGCCCCCTTGCACAACTGACGTTGCAACCAATTCGCCACATGATCGAAACTTTCCGTTTTGGATGTTGTACACAGAATCGACAGGTGCACCATTGGGAAACATAGCAGCTCCAAATTCTGGAATGGTTTTTGCTAAACATTCCTTCGACATGGCACCACTGTCAATGCCGTTTTCACCAACATATTTGGCACACAGAACTTTCTCAGGCGAGTTTCTCTTACATTCTCTTTGCCATAATGTCAGCAGCCTTTCAAATGTGATTCCTCTTCTTATTACAAGGAAAAACTGACCTGACTTATCTACGTGCCCTTCTAAAGACTTTATTACACTTGGGAGGTCAGCACATTTACTTGAATCTACATTTCCATCTTCTTTGATTCCATCCTCGATTTCAATGATTGGATGATTATCAAGTTCCAACTGCAGTTCTCTGGCAAGCATCTCATCCCTGCTTATTTGTGATGTACATGTAACTTCAGATGCACTATAGTTAGAACCATCCTCTGGCTCCTGTTTAACTCTCTTAGCACCAGTTGGACCTGACTCCACAACATAATTCACAGCATTGTCATCAGCATTGAAGTACTCTTCCAGTGTATGCATTTTACCAGTACTACTTGTACCAGGTAAGCCAGGGCTTGGACTCGCGAGACTCCCCTCCTCAATGTCTTCCTCTTCACCTTCAAATTTATGATAGTCACTTCTCGTGCAGAGGTATAAGATTATTTTGTTGTAATCTTTACCAAGTTCCTCCCTGTATCTCTTAAGGGAAAAAAATTATTGATAGGATCCAGGAAGAAACAATGCCTCTTTGCAATTTTCTAGCAAGAGCATGTAATCTTCTTCATCATCGAAGCAGTCACTATGGAAAGATCGCCACTTCTTAACAGCCTTTTCAAGCAGAGAAGAATATGGTTATGTACTCGAAACTACAAGGGCCATTCTTTTCCCTCTTTTTGGCTTCAATTTATTTTCTTTGGTGTGCCATTCATAAAGGCCAATTGTTAACGTCACACTACTTTCGTTGGACTTGGACTTTGATTTGTTCCCCACTGGTTTAGAAACCAAAGATTTCCACTGTTTACCTTTTGCTTTCCGATAGTCTTCAAAAGACATCACTTTTTTAGCAGCACTTACTCTATTGGAATCATTTCCCAAAGGTGACGGGGTTGATGTGGAAGCATCTATCAGAAAAAATAAGTTGGATAAGTTTGATGAAATTTTGCAGGTTACAGCAATTATTATGTCTTTGATTTAAAGTATTTTTGAATATTTAATTGATACGGTGCTGTCAGACATGCTTGAATTTTATATTAATTTATATTTTAATGCTAAAATAGATTGTTTTGAATACAATAAATATAACTAAAGGCTTCGTTATGTATCTTATGCACCTATCAATGTTAGTCCCGAGGGGGGGGGGGGGGGGTCGGGGAAGGGGTGGTGTTTTGATCAAAACGCATGTCCCCAGGGTTGAGATTTTGACACTGAATTCTCCCAGAGGGTGGGGTACTTTGGTCAATTTTGATTGTAGCTGAGGAAGACTGGGCATGAGTTTGTTGCTGCTAGCACTTCGATCTGCTGTCAAAATGGAGTCGTCACAAGAGCCCGAGGTAATTTAAGCATATCCAACACCTTATTAAGTTTAATATATGCATCTGTTGATATTTATCAGTGCATCAGTGATGAAATATTTATAATTTCTTATCTTTTGATTCTTTTTTTGCACAATAATACTGTAAAAACCGGTTGATCTTTTGAGATGTTGTTTGTTGACAAAATCTGTAGTCTGTGGAGAAATATATCATCTCACTTTTGGTTTATACGTATATTTACTTGTCGTAGCACAGCTAATAGGGTGGGGAATTTGATAAATTTGACTTGGAATTTTGTCCCAAGGGAGTGGCATTTGAAAATTTTTAACAATAAAATGTCAAATCCCGACACGCCCCCCCCCCCCCCCCCCCCCCCCCTCCCTCGGGACTAACATTGATAGGTGCATTACTATCATGGCCAAGCTTTAATAAGCAGACAGGAAGAGGCATTGCGCAAGGGGAAAATTTGGTGGGAATCAAGACAAAGTTTTGAAAAAAGAAGCAAACGGTAACAATTAGAAAAGGCTAACTCAAATGTAAAATATACATGTACTGTATATATATTTCTCAAACTCATTAATAATTCATGAGCCGAAAACAAAGGAAATCAGTACCGAGACGGTGGTTTGGATATCGGAGGAAGAAATTACATAAATTAAGCCAACTTTCGCCTCGATTTTCTTTTAAAATACTGATCTGTTTGAGAAGCTATATCATACACTCGGAAGAGTGTTTCATCAGGATTCCAAACACCTCGAAATTTGTTAAAAAACCTCGGCTTCGCCTCGGTTTTCAACAAAAGTCTCGGTGTTTGGATATCCTGATGAAACACTCCTCCTCGTGTATGATATATTACATATATATATATATATATATAAAAGCTACACAAAGGTGCACCAATACCTGGTAATAATACATTGGCTGATCCAGGCTAGCACTAACACAACACAGAGACAGGGTCAGTATTTTTATTCTCAGCGTGACAGACCTTGTTCTAGGGTAGGTAAAGTACTACACTATTATATACGTACCTGCAGCCAAAGCAGCAGCCCCACATTTCGGGCAAAAATTAGCCTCCAAATGTAGCTTCTCGCCACATGATTGGCAAAACATTCTTTATTTTTATAATGGCTTCATGTACGTCAACAAAAGAGAGGTCCACCGTAGATCAATTCATGTTTCTAATACCTTAGTACGGTATAACTGTGCATTATATGAAGTATAGCGCTATCTGAAATATTTACCGCTGACCAGTTGATGAGCGATTTGAATTTGATGTGAGCGTTTTGAATTTGATGTGAGCGATTTGAATTTGATGTGAGCGATTTAAATTTGATATGAGCGATTTGAATTTGATGTGAGCGATTTAAATTTGATGTGAGCGATTTGAATTTGATGTGAGCAATTTGAATTTGGTGCGGTGAATTTAAGATTCGATGTAACATATTTGGTAAAATTAACATAGATTTAAACTTTGTGTTTGATTTATTATTGATGTTGCACTTTTGGGCCACCGTACTGTCGAGACTTCAAACTGTCGTATTTTGCTTGAATGAAATATGAAACCTGCGTTGCTACGATACAACAGTTTGAAGTCTCGACAGGAAGTGGCGCTCTATGTCTAGCAAAATCGTTCAATTTCGATGGGAAATGTTGCTGTTTATTGCAACTCAAACTCGCTTTAGCAAAAGTATCTATCTACCTTTCTTTGTTTCTAAAAAAAAGTATCTATCTACCTTTCTTTTCTCGCCCTCGTTTTCTATGAGCGATAGTCAACTCGGCTTCGCCTCGTTGACGGCTATTCGCTCATAGAAAACTCGGGCTCGTTGTCTAATTGTTAAATATACCACACCAACCCTTCCCTTTCATACGAATTTAGATAGGTTAACTTTCATCAAGCTCGGTCACGTTATATAATGTATATATGGCCAAGGTGAAGGTCAGCCTCACAGATTTTAGGAGCCTATCTCTGATTGGTCAATCTCTCGGAACGGAATGTGTTGCTCGTTTGAGCAGGCGTTAGTGGGGGGGGACGAAAATATCGAGGCCCGCAAAGAACGCCTGCGAAGGAGGCTAGTAACGTCTCCGCGTCTGCAAGGTTTACAAGCCCCTTGTTTCCTCCCACGCCTGGGCCTCGCGTGGGCACGCGCGCGTGTACCAATAAACAAGGGACTTGGAGCAAGTCTAGACCATTGACTGCATGAACTATTTTAATAGCCAAAATAAAAAATAAAACTTTCGTGAATATTTCACTGTCTGTTGAATTTAGAATAGTTGCCATTTCACGGCATCATATCACTGCATTTTATTGAAAGACTTAGGCCCCGTTCACACTATACCGGATAGGTTTTCGTGCCGGCACGAAAACCTATCCGGTATAGTGTGAACAGACGGCATAATTATGTGCCGTTTCGTGCCGAATACGATATAACCCCGTGATCCAACCAATCACCATGCTCTATTCTATTCTAATAACATGATTCTTTTGTTCTCCGAGGGAATGTAAACCTCGTATTTCCCTCATCGCTCATGCAAGAGGGAAATTTATCCTTTGTCTTCTAATTTTCCCGTGCATGTTGATGAGGGAAAATTAGAAGAGAAAGAAATATTTTGTCTTCTTCTAAATTTCCCGCTTGCATATATTTTCCCTCATCAACATGCACGGGAAAATTAGATGCAACTTCTCTGATCAACCGTGTAAATTTCCTGTCGGTAAGATTCTCAAAGTTTTCCTCGGCGATCATAATATTACAAACTAATAACATGACTTTTCGGGAAACATTTAGCGATTAAATTTCCCCTTTGCCTCGGCGGCGGGGAAATTTAATCGCTAATTTCCCTCAAGTCATGTTATTACTTATAAATATACTTCCGAAACGATTTCGATCTCCGTTCACACTGGAGCTGAAACGGCACAAAAAGCTATCCGATACAAGATGTACCTCTTTCGAGATCGGAGCGGCGCAACGGCGTGCCGGCACAGAAATTGTGCCGGAACAGGCGTTTTGTGTGTGAACAGAAGGCCTATCCGGTATGGTTTTCGTGCCGGCACAAAAGCTATCCGGTATAGTGTGAACGGGGCCTTAATCATGTCTTGATGAATGCTGACAAAGTGAGAACTATTTATTTGGTTAACAGTAAATCTAATTTGGTTTAGTATTAAATATGCAATATACAAGAGTTGGTAGCTAACAGTTTTAGTATCCTTAAAAAATGTTTTGTGTTGTTTATACTGTTAATTATTACCAGAGTGAAACTATAAATTGTGGTCCACACAGAAATGGGCTATATTAAAACTGTGCATAATACTCATTCAAGTTATTTAACCGATTCCTGCATGACAGATTGTGTCATACAGAATGATAGCCAGAGTAGATTATAATAATAGGAGGCCATCTTGGCAGGAATAGGTTAATTTAGCAATATTAAAATATTGTTATTCCATTGTTTTACTAATATTACCTGTAGTGTATATGAATCATCTACTGCATTATTTATTATTTTTGCAGAATAAAATGATTGTATTAGTTGCTGATGTTGAATATAACACATATACTGGTGCCAAATAGTTGACAGCTGCTATATAGAGTATGTGTGACTTTGCAAAATTCCACACTTGAAAAATTTCAGGTTTGTAGCCATAGCAACAACAATCAAATATTTATCTCAATTTTAATGAAGGGGTGTCTGGAAGAAAATTACTTTAGGGATAACTTATTAGAATATTTTAATTTTATATAAATACTGGTCTCTATATGCATGTAAACGTGAAGTACGTGAGGCATGATTCGCCTAGCCTGGTACCCTGGCCCAATCAAAGAATATGGGCCAGGTAACCACTAAAGACTTCTGCTTTCCTATTGGTTGAAATTTCGCGCGTTTTTAGTGGCTCACGAGTAAAATTGCCATCGTCATAAGTGGATTTAGCCCTGATGACGCGAAAATGAGATTAGTGGTTACCTGGCCCATATTTCTTTTGAAATTGGGCCAGGGTACCAGGCTATGATTCGCCCTGCCGGTAGCCTGCGTAGCAGGCGTTACTGGATGAGGGGACTGGGGAGAGGGCCGAGAAGTAACGCCTGCAGCAATCTCGTTCCCAGAGCCTTCTCACGCGGGCCGCGCAAACGTAGGCTCTGGGATAATCCGTTTCAAATCGACATTTTATTGGTTGAATAATTGACAATGGTTTTTATATCAAGGGACATTTGAAAATCTGTATTCCTTGTTCTTTCGAAAGCCTTGAGGGGTTTCAAATTTTATCTGGCGACTGAAACTTCTCAAGAACCAAACCTCTGGAACGAAACAGCAGTTGAACAGCAAGTATTCGGTGGCTTTTAATATGAATGGTTTCGAAAGGGAAAGCGGTGAGTACTGAAGTGGCGTGTTGCCCGCGCTGCGGTATCTTGTCAGTTGTGGAACAAGATGGCTAGTAATTTCAGAACTACATATCGTTGAAGTATATAGTGTACGTATGTTGTTAGATGTTGAATGAGCTTTCATTTGATGTATAGTTCAAGATCCTGCGTTTTATTAAACTTATTATAAATGTCCAAAATGTGCGAACCACTGTTTGAAATAATATTACAAATAAACAGGAAGTTGACTTCTCACAAGTGTTACAGAATTTCAGATATCTTTTGAAATACTTAACGCACAACATCGAGATATATATCATACAGAAGCTCTTGAAAAATTATATTCGTGGTGGAAATTTTAAGCTTCTAGTTAAACGGGAAATATTTTAAAAATCGAAGTCTGTCGTTTTGGTTCACTGCGTCGGTTTCCTGTTTATTTGTAATATAATATTATTACGAACAGTGGTTTCGCACATTTTGGACAGTATAATAAGTTTCATAAAACGCAGAATCTTGAACTATACATCAAATGAAAGCTCATTCAACATCTAACAACATACGTACACAATATAGTTCAACGATACGTCGTAGTTCTTAAATTACTAGTCATCTTGTTCCACTGATAATATGCCGTATTGCCGCCGTGCCACCTTGGCTACGACAAGTTTGCTAACTCACCGCTTTCTCTCTTGGAACCATTCAGAAGCCGTCGATTACTTGCTGTTTAAAATGCTGTTTAGTTCTTGACAAGTTTATCCGCCAGATAAAATTTAAAACCCCTCGAAAAAATACTAGTTCCTTCGATCACAGAAGAATAACTGGCGGCGCATGCTCTTTTCAATCGGCAACCTGTTTTTCGGTTTTCCGGCGACGGATTATCCCAGAGCCTACGTTTGCGCGGCCCGCGTGAGAAGGCTCTGGGAACGAGATTGCGCCTGCAGTGGAGCTCTTTGGTTTTGTCAAACACCCCCAAATGAAATATGATCTCGAGCGGCCAATGTCTGAAGCTATTAAATTAACTGTTTGTATTAAGTGTAATATTTCAAAATCCATGGCATTTAATTCAGTAAAATTTCGCGTAAATTATTATTTCAATAATTCTCTTTGTATAAAAAACAATTATAGTACAAGGGAGTTAAAAGACTGAGAGTTGGGCGCAAATCTGTGGGAGGGATAAATTAATATTAACGGAATATGTCTGCAGTGTCCGACGGTGTCTGCTCACAAATATTTCTCAAACTGTGGACTGGAAATTTATAAAATTAGGTGTGAATGGTAGAGTAACCCTGTTTCTATCAATGGCAACGAATATTCATGAAGAGAACAGTAATGATAGCGAGTGTTTACCAAAATAAAACAGTTGAGTGAAAGGTACACCATTATTAAACGGAAATGTCTGCGGCGTCCCACGGTGTTCGCTCACACATATTTTCAGAAATTTTATGACTGACAGAGACATATGAAAGCAACGCGTCTCACGGTGTTCGCTTTCAACATCAAATTCAGGAACTTCCTATTATTAAGATATATTCCAAACTCTTGCATGGAGGTTTTAAATAAAAAACTTACTTTGGATGGTATGGGAGTCGAGGAGGCTGACACTCAGCATTTTCATTTGATCAAATCGCAAAAGCACTGCAAGATGCTGTTTAGATATTTCGTTTGATATAAATCGTTTCAGCTTTGTTTGAAAATTAGAATTGAAATTATTAATTTTACTTACTAAACCTTCTTGATTGACAGATTATGGGCGCTAAGCGAATCACATTCGGCGTAATCAATAATTAAAATCCCGTTCGTCAGCGAACGGGTTTTACAAAACCATAGCCACTGGAAAGGGAGAGGGCTGTGAAAGTGGGCGTGACTGAAATTTATGTTATTGTTCGCCAAATTCAAGATCACGTGACGTTGAACCTGCATGATTGAGCACTAAAAAGCAAGATTTTACATTAGAGCAGCGAGGCGCGTACCTACAAGTGCTACAGCGAAGTTCTTCCGTGATGGTTTCGATATAAATTCCACTTCATTTGGACATTATATGCATAGATGGTCCCTCATGAAAACTCCCTTTGCAAAGAATATTTAATAAAGTGCAGTAAATTCGAATAAACGATCAATGGTCGGACCGAACACGGTGAGAGCCGAGGTAAAATAATGATACAATACTGTTTTGCCAACAGTACAACTAAAACTAAAATTCGCTTTTGTCTTAATATGAATGGTTGTGCTAAATTATATGTCGTAAGTTGAGCTGCCTTCATTGAATATTAAATGCACTAAATGTCTGGTGTATTGCGTTTCATAAACAACGGTGAGGACTGGCAATTGTCGTATGCGTATCAGTTTATTAGAATAACTAAAGTATTAAGAAACATTGCCATCTGACAACAAAAGTGCAAAACTCCGATTTAATAATGGCACGGAGACGAAAAATGCTTTTCGACTGCGTTGTTCCTTGGTTTTCTTTTATTAATAATTTGTAGACATGCGGCGATTTATGATAATTTCAATTTATTCACACTATTTTTAATACTTACAATGAAAAATACAAAGTTTACATAGTGATGCATAAATAAATCAGAGTTACATATAAAACAAAATATTTTATGAAAGAATATACATATATGTGAGAGTGTAATTAAAGTATAAAGCTTTCGAGTTTAATCACTGCCTTGACATATTAATAAGTTGGGGATCAGCAGAGGATGAAATATTAAGATCGTGTCGAAGTAAGAAAATAGACATTATATAATACGAGAATGAAATTCAGATCAACCTTGGTGACTTAATATTTTTTACATTGAAACAGAAAGGGTTTTTAAATCACTGGGAATATTTTCCCAGATTTTTGTAGCTGAGAATCTTATAAATGTTTGTTTACAATAATTAGTCCAGCGGGGAGAAAATAGTTCGCGCTACGGCTAATTTGCTCACAATGCCAGAATGTGAATTATTTGAGTGAGCCATGCATGAGTTAGCGCTTGATACGATAGTGTAATGTTCAAGGGATGATCATTTTAATGTCACGATAAAGTCCATCATGAAACCGAACGCCGATCATCTACACAACGATGCACCACCATATATATATTTGTTTACGTCTTATTTGAGAAATGCGCGACTTAAAAACTCTCACGGTCCTGTTAAAAACCAATCCGATGTTTTTGAGGTGATTTCTTTGTGCACACAATCATATTATTGAATAAACTAATATCTAAAATTAACGCAGAATCAATGTAAAATATAAAATTTGTCATAAAAATGACGGACTACAGTATACACTATACAGCACTGTCGCTGTCTTAAGTTCGTAGGTCGTCAAAAACCGAATTCCTACCGAATTTTGTTAACGAAATACAAGGGTACTCCTTTGGACTTGTAAATATCATGTTTCTTGTGGATTTTTAGAAGTCACCATAACCGACATTGTGCCGTTTAACGAAGAACAAGGTTATAATCTAATGTAAGCCATATAAAAGAATACACTGGTCATGCCGGTTCAAGATCACGTGACGCTCAGGCGTGAAATTTTTAACATCAAACCGGAAGTTCTATTGTTTCAGAGCGGAGTTTCACAGCCCTCTCCCTTTCCAGTGGCTATGACAAAACCAAAGAGCTCCACTGCAGGCGCATTCTCGTCCCCAGAGCCTCTCCCGTGCTGGCGCGCTGAAAAGGCTCTGGGAGAATCCAAAACCGGAACACCAAGATTCTTTGGTGTTCTTTCTAAAGCGCATGCGTTTAAGTTCGCGGTTTGGGAGTTGGACACGAGATCACCGACAGTTGTTTGGAATATAATTTTCGATTCTGGCGGTTTGGCTATCTCGTATTGACTCGTTTGACTTTGGAACAATTCTGATTGTGGTATATTCCGTTCGAAGAAAGTCCTTGTTGAGTGTGGCTCATCGCCGCTTTTATTCGGCGGGGCAAAAGGCATTAAATTTACGAGTTCGCTTCAGAGCTTGGCAATACTAGAGCCGCGTCGGAATTTCTTCGTATTTACGGTTTCTTTTAGTGAAGGTAGCTCTCTTTAATATGTTGCACCGTTCGTTTATATTTGACGTGTATATTTCAATGAGATTCTTATTAATATGTACCATGCACGAACAGTCAGCAGTGTGCTGTCTAATATCGTCTATCGCCTATCGATTTCAAATTGCTGTCTGTCTTCTGTGTTTCATTTAATTATATAAGGGGAAATGGGTTGATAAAACGTTCGATTAAATTGTTCGGATTAGAACTATGATTAGAATTGTGCTTCGTTGTCAGTTTTCGTGTCTCAAATACTGTTTATTTATAAACATTAACTCCGTCGTTATATAGGGTCTTTGAATTTGACCAACCAGTCAGATCGCGATGCATATGGATTCCCCCAGAGCCTTTTCCGCGCGCCAGCACCGGAGAGGCTCTGGGGACGAGAATGCTGCAGGCGTTACAATCTCGTTCCCAGAGCCTTCTCACGCGGGCCGCGCAAACGTAGGCTCTGGGATAATCCATTTCAAATCGACATTCCATTGGTTGAATAATCGACAGTGGTTTATATCAAGGAACATTTGAAAATCTGTATTCCTTTGTTCTGTCGAAAGTCTTGAGGTGTTTTAAATTTTATCTGGCGACTGAAACTTGTCAAGAACCAAATCTCAGGAACCAAACAGCAGTTGAACAGCAAGTATTCGGTGGCTTATGAATGGATTCGAAAGGGAAAGCGGTGAGTACTGAAGTGGCGTGTTGCCCGCGGTGCTATATCTTGTCAGTTGTGGAACAAGATGGCTAGTAATTTCAGAACTACATATCGTTGAAGTATATTGTGTACATATGTTGTTAGATGTTGAATGAGCTTTCGTTTGATGTATAGCTCAAGATTCTGCCTTTTATTAAACTTGTTAAAATGTCCAAAATGTGCGAACCGCTGTTTGAAATAATATTACAAATAAACAGGAAATTGACTTCCCACAAGTGTTACAGAATTTTAGATTTCTTTTGAAATATACTTAACGCACAACATTGAGATATATATCGTACAGAAGCTATTGGAAAATTCTATTCGGGGTGAAAATTTCAAGCTTCTAGTTAAACGGGAAATATTTAAAAAATGGAAAAACGTCTGTCGTTATGGTTCATTGCGTCGATTTCCTGTTTATTTGTAATTATAATATTATTTGGGACATGGTTCGCATATTTTTGACATTTTAACAAGTTTTATAAAACGCAGAATCTTGAACTATACATCAAATGAAAGCTCATTCAACATCTTACAACATACGTACACAATATATTTCAACGATGCGTAGTTCTGAAATTACTAGTCATCTTGTTCCACAACTGACAAGATGCCCCGTGCAAATGATATGCCGTATTGCCGCCGTGCCACTTCGGCTACGACAAGATTGCTACTCACCGCCTTCTCTCTTGGAAACATTCAAAAGCCGTCGATTACTTGCTTTTAATAGTTCTTGACAAGTTTATCTGGCAGATAAAATTAATTAAAACCCCTCGAACTTCCATTTGCGAAGATTTCGATCTCTGGCCGTGGCGGCGCATGCTCTTTTCAATCGGCAACCTGTTTTTCGGTTTCCGGCGATGGATTATCCCAGAGCCTACGTTTTGCGTAGTCTCCTTCGCAGCCGTCAGTTCAGGTTCGTTCTCACTCCCCTCAACTACCGGCTGCTTACCCGAGCAGCAAATTCCTTTCCAAATGTTGACCAATCAGAATCAGACTTCCAATATCTGGAAACCTGACCTTCGACCTTGAGGCTTGAGCTGATCGTTTGAACCATTGAACAAATTTTTCGAAACTATTGCTAATTATAGTTTAGTAAAAATTTAAACAGAATCAATAAGATGATGTTGTATTAACTGTGAATTGCAATATGAATACATGTACATGAAATAAAGTTGAAAGCGCCACTGCCTGGAATATGAAGCTGAATATAAACATCGAGGTTGATACCCAGACATGGCCAAACATCCCGTAGAATTTATTGTCCGCTAGATATATGTCGCCGACACTTGTAGATTTTCTAAAGCTCTTCGCACAGATTTATTTACACGACCAGCAAGAACATATTCATAATACCATTCTTCGTAAATTTTGTAAAGCTCTGAGCTATAGTAAGCGAAATATTAGCTTTCAAGTAAACTGAATTCGGGCAGTCGGCCAGTCTCTTCAGACATTGTTAATAAACACCTTACAATCTCAAATTTCTCTTAACGCTCTTACGCTTTACACTGACTTTCAACGCTTATTTGTTTGCATAGGCAGCAAGAACGTACATAGTCAAAACAATATTCTTCGTAAATTTCGTGAAGTTCTAGGCCAAACTTTTCAAAATATTAGCTTTCGACTAAACAAATTTACATATAACAACACCATGCAGCCCGGACGGCTTTATTTAGCACGACAATGGTGTAATTTCATTGGTCCGTGTACACAAAGGGAATGGAATGTAGCTCTCGGGTGAGCAGACGTTAGTTTGGGGAGGAAAGCGAGCCATAAGAACGTCTGCGAAGGAGGCTAACGTTTGCGCGGCCCGCGTGAGAAGGCTCTGGGAAGGTCGTGGCTAGATGAGGTTTCATCGGTTACAAAATATGAAGCTTAACCATCTAATATAACCATCCCACATGCGGGATGTTAATCTTGAACACATAAAGCTAAAAATCCTAGAGGGTTGTTGTGGTCGGGGTCTCAGAGGAGGCACATTTTTCCGGAGGGTTGTGGTTAGGTTTAGGGTTTCCGGGGGGGGGCGTGATTACCGGGGGGTGGTACGGTTGTGAGGATTCGTTTTAAAAGGTTGTCCAATCAGATGGTGGTTTTAATGTTGGTTAAGCTTCATAATTTGAAGGTAATGATACCTCGCTAGATGGGATACTCGCAGTTGAGGTGACCGCGAGGTACTAGGTCCGAGTCAACTTCGGAACAATCATCGGGATTTGGATTTTTCTACTCGGATTTTTCAAAATGGCGGCCACAATTTCAATCCAAGGAGTGACAAAACTCAACGAAGACAATAGACACCTCAATGAAGAACAAAGTAAGAATTTGTAAGAATAATAACATTTAAGACTCTAAAGTTTTTATTTTATTAAGAATCGTGGTGCAAATTTAGTAAAATGCTTGTAGTAGTCGTAGTCTAGACGAATTTTTATGGCTCATAAAATGTTACAAATATATATATATATATATATATATATACAGTGGCGTGGTGGCAGGGGGGGGCAAGGCCCCCCAACTGGGGGTGCAGAAGGGGCACCAAAACCAATCTGCCCACCCCAGCCTGAAACTTGCCACCACGCCACTGTATATATATATATTTAGCATATACCTCGCAGGTGAATAGTGCTTTTCGCGCAATCTGATTGGTTCCTCTAGCTCGGGATATCCTGCACTATTCACCTGCAGGCAAAACAAGATGGCGACCAGTTTTGCTTTGTTTACCGAGGCAGGAGATTTTGTTGATAAACAAGGGTGATGTAGTAGAATAACGAGAAAAGTCAACAAAATTAAGTAGAAGAGTGTCCACAGCTATGTTTCTTTACAATTTTCTAGCCATTAATATATTCAAAAGCTGTAAAAACTGTTTTGTCGACAAATAATTGAGTACACCGAGTTGCTGGCGGCCGACGGCGACGGCCGTGTCTTGTTTATACTCTTGTATAAACATACCGAAAAATATAAGAATGTTAAACTTGTTATTCCATTTATGAGGTATATGCTAAAACAATTATTCACCTCAGTGTCGGTGAATAGTGTGGATATTCACCTCGCCGAAGCGGCTCGGTGAATATCCAGCACTATTCACCTCCACTTCGGTGAATAATTGTTAAATATATACAGTGTATAAAAAAACAGGAACCCTTAGAAAATGAATTAGTATTCTTTTCAAACAACCTATTTTTTTAAATTTTTTTTTAAAATTTGCCCAGGGGCAGGTGCAACTACAAAAGGACATGAGGTCCCATACTAGATAACTAGTACACCTGCAGTAGTTTGAAAGCCCTAAACACTTCTCTGAAGCCACGGATGCGTAAAAAGCACGGTTTTACACACCTGGGAAATTAAGATATAAATTAATCAGCACATAAGTTAAACAAGAAGAGAAAAAGCTTTTAAATACTTTCACCATGCATACACTTCAAGTTATCTTAATTTCCCGGCAGGTGTATTAGACCGTGTTTTTTATGCACCGTGTCTCAGAAGTGTTTAGGGCTTTCAAACTACTGCAATAGGTTGTTTGAAAAGAATACTAATTGGATTTAATGGTAGAGACTTGGTATTTATGTCTAGGCCATTTAAGATTCATGCTCCTGTATTGTGATTAATTAATAAAGTCATATATATACAGGGGCGGATCTAGGGTACGTCAAACACGTCAAGCGACTAACGTAAAAAAAATTGACTAATTAATTCAATTTTAAAAAGCTGACTAATTAATTCAATAAAAAATGGCTAAATATTTATTACTTTCCAATTTTTTAAAATTTTATATATATTAAAACCGACTTCGAGGAGCGAATGCGAGCGCAATAACGCAATAAATCTCTCTACGTCCGGTCCTATTCATTCCCCCGTGTTGATTGCACGTGAGCTAACTATGCACCAGACCACTAGAGCAGTCTTATACGCTCGGCCTAGGGATAGAGGTGTAAATCTTTACAAATGGGTACAATTTTATACGTCGAACTGGCCGAAATACGTCGAAATAACGAACGCTGATTGGTCGAAAACAATGGAAATACGTCGGAAGTGCATGCAATTACGTCGGAAGTAAAGTTTCTTGACGCACTTGGGTTTTGATTGGCTGATACAGGACGGTTTGACTAACTTTGCAGCATTTGCAGCATCATGAACAGGATTGCTACTCGACTTCAAGCTTATGTTTGGAAGCCTGCAAAATGCGGTATGCAAGGTCTTAGTTCAGTCTAATTCTGTTCGATCGATTCATGGCTTTTACAAGCTTGTTAGATCGTGCGTTGTGTGCTTTAAAAAGCAGCGATGATGTTCTTTTGCGGCAAATGTATGTTGATTTGTCTGTGAGAATCAGTGCTTGTCGAGTACTGGCGGCCGGAGAGCATTTCCCCAAGATTGGGAAGACATCGACGGTGCTGAGACGTACGGTTATTTGCCACAACACACGAAGGCGGACAAGCTAGAGTATTAAAGCCATATGTCGCTCTAAGGTAAGCTTATAGGTACAGTAGTTCATCAATATGGATTCAATATCGATGTTAGTCTGTTGTCATGTTCTTCCCTAATCTTTGTTGATATCCGTTCCATATTAGCATAATCTGCGTTGAGCACACTGGTATAGACCAATGCTATTAAATGCTTCATGTAGTACTATAAGCACTACTTAAGTAGTGTTTTAATTCTAGCTACTCACTATAGTATGTCATAATCATGATGCAGAGTCAGATTGCCTTTCCACAGTAGTTTACATAATACATTCGTCCTCAGTTCATATTTATACAAGTCAGTTAATTGTCTATATACTGTATATAACATATAGTATTATAAGTAATAACTTTTTAACATACAAGTAATAAGGTCTGGGCCTGGGGAAACAGATCAAAAGCTTAGCAATAAATATCTACACGACATTTCTACAAATTTCCATGTATTATCGTTATACATCAAGTAAGCATTCTTCTCACATGTGGCTATTATGAAATTTTAATCTGATAATTGCACTGGACAGGAATTGAACTTGCGTTGCTGGTGCCTGAAAACCAGACAGCTCATAGTAACATGGGTTAGTAGGGGAATGGGTAGTGGCATATTAGATGGGGGTTAGAATGATCGGGATGATGTAGAGAGTTGAGCTCCTCTATGTCTATTGTCCATGTAATGTCCATTATGGTCATTAACAAAAGCTTCTCCTGACTCCTAACCAGACATTGTCTGCTTGGGTTGAGGTTTAAAAGGCAAGTATTAGGCATTTGAAAGCCAGACAGCTCTGGGTAGGTGGGGCTCAACAGCCATAGAAGGTAGCCCACCTTGCTCTGGGTTATGCAGAATGTTAAATTCAGCTAGACCTTCACTTGTGTGTTGGTCAGGCTGTCCATGTTTGTTGGATTCACTGACTGAAACAATGTAACTGGTGTTTCCTAGGCATGCTGATGAACTTTGACATAGAGCGAAACAGCCAACTTTTTTATATTAGAATGTGACCACATATCTCTCTACTGTTTATTGGATTTCCCCACCCTCATTCCTGGAAAAACTTAGCCTTACACACTTGCAAACTATCACAAGGTTTCTAAGACAACAAGAAAATATCAATTAAAGTCCAATTTAGATAAAATGTTTCTTGAAAATGATAAAATGTCCATTAAAAACATGTTTTAAAACATTTAAAATTTTGCTCAAATGTGCTGTCAGAATGCAGGAAATGCCATTTCAGAAATCCAAATTTAAAAAAATTTCCAGGGGGAGAGGGGAGGTGCCGGACCCTAGAAATATGGGCCCACAGCAACTTTGACTAAGGTATCAAAATTCCTAGATCCGCCCCTGATATATATATATATATATATATACATACATACATATACAGTGGCGTGTGGCAAGTTTCAGGCTGGGGTGGCCAGATTAGCTTTGCTGCCCCCCCCCCCAAAAAAAAAAAATATGAAAGAAAGACATTACTGTATTCGATAAATGATCACATTTTTTGTTTAAAAATAACTGAAGTAGCAATATAATACAATATTACAACAAACAACGGGTGCTCTCAAAGACCATGCCAATGCAAGCGGTGAAGTAGCGCCAAACCTCTAGGCGGGGGGGTCTGAGAGTCTCTGATATGCCATTTCCTGCATTTTGGAGTGAGATTTTACAGAATTCTCAAGATTATAAAACTTCATAGAAAACACAAAAGATTACAGATCTTTATATCCCCCCATTGAAGACCTAGCTATACAAAGAAATAGGTTTATTTTGTTCAGTTTTGGAGCCCTTGCTAGTTTCGGTGCCCCTTTTCGGGCAACCCCAATTGGGGGGCCCTTGCCTCCCCCTGCCACCACACCACTGTATATATATATATATATATATATATATATATATTATATTATATTATCTTTGTCAACATTTTATTTTTATATGAGCCATAAAAATTCGTCTAGACTACTACAAGCATTTTACTAAATTTGCACCACGATTCTTAATAAAATAAAAACTTTAGAGTCTTAAATGTTATTATTCTTACAAATTCTTACTTTGTTCTTCATTGAGGTGTCTATTGTCTTCGTTGAGTTTTGTCACTCCTTGGATTGAAATTGTGGCCGCCATTTTGAAAAATCCGAGTAGAAAAATCCGAATCCCGATGATTGTTCCGAAGTTGAGTCGGACCTAGTACCTCGCGGTCACCTCAACTGCGAGTATCCCATCTAGCCACGACCCTCTGGGAACGAGATTTATGGAGTCATGTCGGGGACAAAATTAGATCCATAACTTCGTGACGTCAGTACTCTGCTAGTCGTCGTGGGTCGCCCGTACTTCGTGGCGTAATTATACGTTTCGTGGCGTGACAACATGACCATTAATCTCTTCTCCATGGCGTGACTACATGGCCGTAAACTCCTTTTCGTGGCGTCGCTTGGCTCTCTTCGTCGTGCCCCTGATTCGGAGTTTATCCTTTTCGTGGCGTCGCTTGGCTCTCTTCGTCGTGCCCCTGATTCGTGGCATGCTTATTCTCTTCGTGGCGTCGTGTTTGTCTTCGTCGTGATTTCCTCGTTGCGGCGTGTGCAATAAACATAGTCAGCGGCAGCACATATCAATTTTAACATTAACATGGTTTTCATGGTTTTTACTATCCAAGTTCCAAGTATCCATGGATAAACACGCAAAATGTCCTTTAGTTCTGCAAGTCTGCCTTTTGATAATGTCAAAAATTTTCTACTTTCAACAATTGCTGAGTTAATCCGTTGTCTGGAAAATGTTAACGCGAGCAATGACAGGAACGTGTTCGATCATTGCCTTTACAAACTGGATCAAGTTATTCGTGTTTCTCTGCAATGCCAGACGTTGTGGAGCGACATAATAGTTTGGGACGATATTATTGATCTTCTTACTGATGCTCACAGTACTCTGTGGGGAATAGATGAACACGAAACAGTGAAAGGCCGACCAAAACTCATACACAGTGGCAATGTAGGCAGACCGAAGTTTGAAATTCCAAGAGAAATCTTTAAAACTTTACTTGGAGTATGGATTCTCTCTCGAACAAATCGCTGAAATGATTGGGGTATGTCGAAAGACTGTGAGTAGACGTATTGACGACTTTAACTTGAGGGAAGAAGTGCCAAAGTATACGGATATTTCAGATGACTCACTTGATTCCTTAGTGAAATCACTATTGCATGATTTTCCAAACTGTGGAATACGTAGAATGAAAGGTCTTTTGCTTGCTCAAGGTGTTCGGGTACAATGGGATCGTGTAAGACAGACCCTTTGGAGAACTGACCCTGCTGGTATAATATTGCGATCTATTCAGCTAAACGTAGTAAGTAGACGCCACTATTCAGTTCCAGGACCCAGGGCTTTATGGCATTTAGATGGCCATCACAAACTTATAAGGTGGGGGATTGTTACTCATGGTTGTGTAGATGGTTATTCTCGGAGAATTATGTTTCTGAGATGCAGTAATAATAACAAGGCATCCACAGTCCTAAAGTTATTTCAAGAAGCTGTGACCACTTTTGGCCTTCCTTCTAGAGTCCGAGGAGATCATGGTACAGAAAACGTACATGTGGCTACCTACATGTTCTCACACCCAGACAGAGGACCTAGGAGAGGAAGCTTTATTGCAGGCAAAAGTTGCCACAACCAAAGAATTGAAAGGTTCTGGCGAGACCTTTTTCATGGATGTATTTATTTGTTTTACTACATCTTTTGGTACCTTGAAGACAAAGAATGGCTTGACCTGAGTGATGAGTTGCATCTATTTTGTCTGCATTACATCTTTCATACCCAGAATAAATCAAAAGTTGAGACTCTTTGCAAATGGATATGATAATCACCCCCTGCGGTCTGAGTCAAATATGACCCCTGTGCAATTGTGGATCTATGGTCTGAGTACTAGTAACCTGGATGAATGTACAGATGACAATATTAGATCTTATGGTATTGATTTTGATGGGCCACTTCCCTCTGAGGAATATGGTGGAAATACGTGGAATGATCAATCAGTTGATGTGCCTGAAATTTTTTGCCCCTTATCAAGTGAAGCTTTGGATATTATGCAAAGAGAATTAGATCCTCTTGCTCACTCCTCCTGTTATGGTATAGACCTTTATCTAAAAGCAATAGAAACTGTCCAAAGATTACAGTAACATTGTATATATGGTAGTAAATCATCTCTGAACTTATGGTATTGGACATGCAACTTTTTATTGTGTAATTCAAACACTTTGTTTTAAGAAACCTTTCAATTCAACTTCAGTGTAATAGGCAAAGTGGTTATGTTTGCTGAGTTTTATTTAACATTAACATTTTTTTAACAAAAAGGCTTGGTATTATTTTGGTGGTGAACTTAATAACTAATATAGGAATAATAATACAGTAATAACTAATATAGGAATGTAGTAGACTCCCTCGCAGCCACTTTTAGTGTCATCACTCATGAGTGACAACACTAAGAGTGTTTGCAAGGAGACTAAGGAAGGTATAGGAATGTCCAGCAGAGAACATTGTTTCCTGCATTGTTTTTGTATGTATTATAGACGTTAATGCCAGTAGTGAAAAAAAGCTTGGGCTATTGCATTTTTATTAATTATTCTCTATTTATTATTTTGATGTTATTAGGTTGCTTCACTTGTATAAATCACTGCTAATTCACCATCAGGAGCACATCAAGAGAGAGAGAGAGAGAGAGGTGGGGGAGGGGGGTAAACAGACTGTACCTCCTCCCTTGGCACAAATATTGCCAATGTACAATAGCGATACATAAACTAATAAATATCTGTTTGAAACTTTGCTTATAGTTTCTTAACAGTACAGTATTAGCAAAATATTTGTGGTACCGGTGCTTCCATGTATATTACTTGATTTGCAATAAAATCAAATAAGACACATGGAAGTACCACAAATGTTTTGTTAATACTAATATAAATATCACTGAATATTGTTACTGTATAACCCAAACCTTTGAACCATACTGTGCATTTTTGATGATTAATGTACTTTAAAAAGTATTGGAAAAAAATTGGAATGTGAAAAGATTAGAACACATTTTTACGTCACCTAATTAAGATTAAGTCTTAAATCAGTGTTGCAAATTACATTAAAAAAATAAAACTTCCAAACTTGCTAGCCTGCAATAGAGGTGTTCTGCAGTCCAACTTTTCCTTGTTACACAATGCTTGCACTGAAGGCTAACTTAAACAGATAGCAACTGAACACAACTGATATACCAACTTAATAAACAATATCAAAATTACTGTAAATCCATATCTTAAGGAATGTGCTGGGTGGCACTAACAGTAAAATAAATGTTGCAAGCCTACACTGTAGCATAATTAAGGATTGGGGAAACCCATCCTTTCAAACTTTAAAGCTATATCCATGGCTTCAAAGAACTTTTTCTTGGTGGAGTGAACTGTAGGTACGCGAAGGATGGCCAGGCATGCAGATGTTGTAGGCAGCTTGTAACAATCATCATCTGCTAGGTAGGTAACTTTTATTTTGGTTTGTAGACCACCCAATGGAACCACTTGCCATCCAGTACAAAATTGCAAAAGGGCACAAGCTAGCGCTCTTGGTCCACCAGAACCCACCACGTCACTTTCTTGCTCATTTATGTACGCCATAAGCCATTCAGATGCCTGCCTCTCTGAAAAGTTCTTGGGCTCAGATAACTTCATCAGTTCTTGGAGGTCTGCTGTGCTAAACTCAGAGCCAGATGAACACAAAAAAACATGAGAACTTTTCTTGTGCTTTCAAATAAGCTGGAGAATACCAATTGATTCCAATCCTTCACGAAACTCATCGATTTCGTGCTTTCGTGAGGAAAGAAGCTCATTGAAAATAATTTGCTGAATCAGCAAATCTTTATTAGACATTGTAATGGCCTGTTCTTTTGGCCAATGAGAAGAATTTATCACTGTCCAGTAAGCTTCAGACCTTGGATTACCTTCAAGAACCCCATTTAGGGCAGCTTCATCCTCACACAAAATGAGGTCATCAAGCAAATCATGTAGAATAATTGTTGCTGCATTCTTTGGAATGGTCTCCTTAGTCATCTTGCAGGTGATTTCTTCCTCACTGTCTCCAGTAAGATATGAGTAGATGTATGGTGACAAAACTGGGAAACCAATTGAGGCTTTCTGGATAATCGAATGAGAAACCATCATACCAACAAGCATAAAAGAATTGACTTGGTAGCATCCTTTATTGGAATCATGTTTGGTTCCTCCCCTTCAAAAAGGCGTAACTTAGCTTCTCTCAAAGCAATGGTAAATAACTCTACTTTCAGTGCACCATCATCTAAACCATCTTCATTAGCAAATCTCACCATGAGCTCTTTTGTGAGTCTATCTGGGGCAGACAGAGTCTTCTTGTAATATTTGATTACATCAGCCCAAACTGTTTCTCGGTCGACCTCAATGAATTCTTCACCATCTTTTCTTACTTTTGAAATAAATTCTTCAATTATATCAGCAAATGGCTTTTCTTCATCCGTTTCTTGGTTCATGTCCATCAGTATTAATGCAGCATCATCAATATTTGATGCTAATTGGGCAACATTTCTGATATCATCTTCTTCTGCTGTTGGGAATGTTTCATGAAGCTGACGAGTCCACTGATCAACATCTGGAGCCCATCTTCCACTATCACTTTCTGTGTCAGAAAGCTCAATTTTATCCACAGTTGACACTCCCTTGGCTTGGCCGCACTCAGTCATATGCTTTCTTAAATCAACCAATGGTACTTGAGCACTACATTTCTGGCATTGCGTGGATGGAGATGTACCACTTGCCACTTGAGGCATGATATCCATGGAAATGTTACTTTTCATGGGACGAATATAGATCAGTGTGTTGTTACTGACTACATTTCTCATATATGGTATGGTGTATCCATCAGCAGGCATGGTTATTACCTTTAGTGGTCTTACAGAACCCCCTGTTTCAGCACGTAGGAATTCAAATGCTCCATCTTGTGATTTCAACTTTTCATATTCCTTTTCAAGAGCTTCTTTCAGTTTACAGAAGTTTGCATTCTTATCTGGAAATGTTACTTTTGTTCGACCAAGTCCAGCATCTTTCATGCGTGCAAGGTTGCTTATGGTTGGGGCAGGCCCGGATTAACCATGCGCGGGGCCCGTGGCATATTATCAGCGCGGGGCCCCTTGACCCCCCCACCCCAGGCACTTTAAACGCTGAATTCAAAAAGACTCAAATATATAATAAAGATTCGATATATTTTGTATTGCATGCGTTGAAATTTGAAAAGTCGCTTGCATATTCACCGAAACAATAAATACAAATAATTATATTTAAACTGATATTTTATGAAGTTTATATGAATAACATATAACAACTAAACGAAAATAGATTATTTACATGGTAAAATAGAACATATGAACAATATCCGCATATACATGATTGGTATGGGCATGTAACAATTGTCATTTGAGTCTTATTCTGCAGATGTTTTGTACACGTTATGCTTACGCGATTTTTGAAGAGCAAAATCGTTAATAATCGAAGACATATCAATTTTCCGCAAAAGTTTGTTTTCGATGCTAAGAAGAGTGAGCTTATTTAGTCGCTCCTGTTTCATGCATGCTCGGAGCTGACTCTTGATTAATTTGAGTTTGGAAAACGACCTTTCACCAGAACAGTTCGAAATCATCAAACTTAAATAAATGCGGAATGCAATCACCGTGTTTGGAAATACAGTTTCCAGGTTGTTTGACACAAGAAGTCTGTACATTCGCATTTCCAGCGACTCCACGTTTAAATGGATGTCGTCATCATCTTTCGTTATGACCAATATGACGGATTCGTCATCAGACTTGTTGTCAGAGGATGTGTCGGTCGTAGCTTGGGCTGAAGAAGTTGCAGCTACAGCTGAAGATGTAGTTGTATCTAATGATTTTTGAGCAAATTCTGTGTTGAGAAAACCAGAAAACTGTAATAATTCGTCTGGCAGACAGGCTTCTAAATCCGTTGGGTATGCCTCTTGGAGGCTCTTCGCACTTTGGATCACTTCTTGATCTGGAAGATCCTTGAGGTTTCGCAGGAAACCAAACTTTGCAGCAATGCCAGTGTATGCGCCCAGTCGTTTCCGCAACTCGGCGTCAAGGCAATCACCAGGAAACTACCCGTACGGAACTTGTCGGCTGGAGTCTGTGGCACTTCAGGCGCTGATCCTGGCTCGTCGTAGCGGCGATTTCGTTGACGGACGCGTCTAACTTCGTCCACGAACTGGTCACATTCACTGAGCTTCTTCCCTTTGGCGCAAAACTCTTCAAATCTTTCCCGCAGCTTACGGACAAACTCGATTAGGGATTCGTAGATTGCAACTGCAGAGTTGAGATCTTGGTCGGCTGATTGCAGGACTTGACTGTTGCCGTGAAAACGATGCAGGATGTGGTGCCACAAAGCTGCGAGTATTCCAGTTTCGAGTTGGTTCATATAGGAGGCCATACCACGAGCTTCTGCTTTAATTTCGGGTTTCTCCTCATCGTCATCAGCGATTTCTTCCAAAGCAGCATTGATTTCGTCATAACCCTCAACTAGAGCCTTCGTAGCGTCTGCACGTGCCGACCAGCGAGTATCAGACATGCGTTTGACTGTTGGTCGACTTTGGCTTGAAAGTTGATTAGTCAAAATTTTCCAACGATGGGTTGAGGCAACAAAAAAGGAGTAAAGGCGTTGAACGAAACCGAAGAACTTAACAGCTAGCTCGCAACAACCAACGGCAGACTGACCAACAAGATTGAGGGAATGTGCGGCACAGGGCACATACTCAGCCAGGTTACATTGTTCTCGAATAATGGCCTGCATGCCATTATATTTCCCACTCATATTGCTCGCATTGTCGTACGACTGGCCGCGGCAATTAGCAACATCAATGTCATTCGTTTTTAAGAACTTGAGCAAGCTTTCCGCTAGTTCTTTTCCACTGTGACCTTGCATGTCGAGGAAAGTCAAGAATCGTTCAACAGGACCCGATGGCAAAACGTACCGAAGAATGCAGGTGAGTTGGTCAACATGAGTAATATCGGGAGTTGAGTCTACTGAAACCGAAAAATACTTCGCAGACTTTACTTCCGTAATGATATACTCTTGCACACGATTTGCTAGCAAATTGATAAACTCTTCGCAAATTGTCTTCGACAGATAGGAGGTGTGACCCTGTCCCTTGTTTGCGTTATTGTTGATGTGTTGCGCTAGGAATGGATCGAACATGGCCAACAATTCCAGTGTGCCCAAGTAGTTGCCGTTTGTGGGTGATCCAATAACCTCATCTGAACCACGAAATGGTAAACCGCGCTCCGATAGGTAACGGATAGTTTCTGCTATCCGTTTAAGCACCCCACGCCAATACTCGCGCTCCGCATTCACCTGTCTAACCAACTCTGCATCAACGCGGCAGCCAGCATCACTGCGTTGGAGTAGCTTAATCATGGCCTCTCGGTGCACTGCACTTTTTTCGTGACGGGGAATGGATTGAGAAGCGCGTTTCCAGTCCTTGTATCCCTGCTTCGCAAAAACTGAGCTGTCGGTCATCAGTTTACATGCAAAGCAGAATACTGAATGTCCAGATGGCGAGTAGCAGAGCCAGGTTCGAGAATGTTCCTGTTTTGTCAGCTGATGCGTGTATGTGAATAAGCTTTTCTGACACTGCCGACTATAATTTTCTCCCTCGTATCTGGTAGAAGACGCGCTAAAATCTGCATTCGAGTTTCTGCATTGGCTGCTTCCCTTTGTTGCCCAGTATTCCCTCATACTGTCCGAAACACTAGCAGGCCATAGCCCCAAATCACTGGAATATGCATCGGTACAAATGGACGGATCATCTGATGTTAGAGATTCAGCAAACATACCAGGTTCCTCAGGTACAGAATCAGTCACTGTTGTCGAGATCGGAGTGGTCGACTCACCAGAAGCATCTTCATCCTGTTGCGGAGGTTGGAAATCCGTGACGCGATCTTCGCTGCTACCAGTTGCATTGCCACCGCTGCTCTTGGGAAAAAGTTCGGATATTTTTGGCACTTTGCTCAAGGCTTTACTTTCCCGTGCAACTCGTTCTTCCCTTGCCTTCCGTTTCGTTGCTCCAGATTTATATGTGCGATTTTTGTCACGGTCGCGGCCACCGCTACTAGAACTCATAGCAATTGCAAACCTAAAAATAACTCTAGCATAAATTTTCAGGGAAGACCGCTGGCAGGGGTATATGTATTTAGGTATGTCTAGTAAACGATATCACACAATTTAAAGCGGCAGGTTTCTATTTTGTAAGCTATTCTATTTTACAATAAATAAATTATAACTAGAAATAGTTAACACTAAACTGCACCGTCTGATTATGATATACTGGTAGCCGTGGAGATAATACGTGTATCTTTATACTAGGGGTGCAACTTGATCCGATTCCGTATACATCAGCTGGTTCGAAATCACAACAATAAAATGTGCTTCTGACTAGATGTCCACTATCTATATTGTCTATATAAAACTACTTACAACTATAAAATACGCTGTTGAAATAAAGCTGTTAATCTCACGAACCCGTCGATTCCCGTCGAAATCACAACTATAAAATGCGCTTCTACTTGCCTTTTAAGAATAAACTATTTTAATAATTTGCACAATAATTAAATGCGCTTCTACTTGCCTTTTAAGAATAAACTATCTTAATAGTTTACACAATAATAAAATGCGCTTCTACCTTGATTAGTCCAAAATAATAAAATATCACACAATTTAATACGCAATAGTCTATTATGTTGTAAGCTCTTCTATTTTATCTGAAATTAATTACAATAAATCCCGTCACTGTCAGTAATCGTGTAGTGCCTAAGACCTAAGTGCATCTACGTCCACGCAAACGTATAGCACAAACTATTGTCAACTTGGAACATTTTTACAACTATTATTTTTAGGTATATAACACATTAACAATAAACTATTTAGGAATTAGACTTACCTAGATGACTAGAGCTAATCTTTATGTATGCAATAATCTTCGCGTTTTTCTATCTGGTTCGCGTTTTTCTGTCTGGCGACGGGGGCGACCGGCGACCTTGATATAACTAGTAATTATAAGCTATAAGTATAACTTACCAAGTTCCAGTAAGTTCTTTCTTCCTCTAGGCCAGTTTTGCTTGTTATATGAAACGATGAAACGACTGACATTTAAGTGAATCAGAGAGAATGTTGATAAACAGCGTGTTGTATATATTTGTAATATGAGTTCACGGAGTTGTATCAAGTGACATAATTGATATCATGTGCGATTCTTGGTAGAAATGCCGCTACGGGTTAGCAAAATACGTTCGGGAATCGGGCCCCCCCTTTTTTGAATTTTGCTTTGCTCATTTTTTAAAAATTTGGGGGACTTGCTTTTTGGGACCTCGCTTTTTGGGGGCCCGCGCTGTTTGCCGTCTTTGGGCCCCCGCGCTTTTTGGGCCCCGCGCTGAAGCACAGAAACAGTTAAAAAAAATTCGAAAAGAGTAAGCGCGGGGCCCCCAGAAGCGCGGGGCCCGCGGCATATGCCGCTTCTGCCATATGGTTAATCCGGGCCTGGGTTGGGGATGTATTAGTTATAGTGCTTGACAGTAGGCAAAAATCATGAGTCCAGGTTTCCTTGGGTTGAATGATAAACTGCACTCCTGTTCTTTTTGCTTTTTTTGGCTTTGGCTGTGCAGCAGCTCTATTTCCTCCACCTGATAGACTAGGGAAGGATCGTCTAAAAACAAACACTTATTTTAATTTTTTGTCCCATTATTAAATTGCCTAGATAAAGAATCCTCTATAGTATAGTACACTATTTAAATACTCAATATTAAAATAAATAATTACAAGAGAGCAACTGATTTTAATACTGTCTAATCATTCGAAGACATCTTTAACTGATATTTGGTATTATCAACCATGTCCATCGTATATGAAAAACATGAATATTTATACTTTAAAGTAATAAATTAAACCGACTTCTGAGAACCCAGTTAATATAACAGATTGTTTTAATTTTATACTTGTACGTACCTGAGATCTTCTCTAACTGCATTGGACAAAGATGCAGAAGTACATGGTTGTTGTTCAGACGACGTAATGGTACTTGTGGAAGATGATCTGGACTGTGAAGATGACGGATTCTCTAACTTTGTTATAGCTTCTCTCAAAACATTGACCACGCGACGCACGTCGTCCGCCATTTTTTCGGGAAACCTTCTTGTGGTATTTTTGCGTGTTCCACGAGAGAATTTTCCCGCGCAGAACGAATCGACAGAGTAATGTTAAAATTGATATGTGCTGCCGCTGACTATGTTTATTGCACACGCCGCAACGAAGAAATCATGACGAAGACAAACACGACGCCACGAAGAGAATAAGGATGCCACGAATCAGGGGCACGACGAAGAGAGCCAAGCGACGCCACGAAAAGGATAAACTCCGAATCAGGGGCACGACGAAGAGAGCCAAGCGACGCCACGAAAAGGATAAACTCCGAATCAGGGGCACGACGAAGAGAGCCAAGCGACGCCACGAAAAGGAGTTTACGGCCATGTAGTCACGCCATGGAGAAGAGATTAATGGTCATGTTGTCACTCCACGAAACGTATAATTACGCCACGAAGTACGGGCGACTCACGACGACTAGCAGAGTACTGACGCCACGAAGTTATGGATCTAATTTTGTCCCCGACATGACTCCAGAGATTGCAGGCGTTACTTCTAAGCCCTCTCCCCAGTCCCCCAATCCAGTAACGCCTGCTACGCAGGCTACCCTGCCGGGTACAAGATTGCCGGTCGGTGGGATCATCCTCCGAGAACAAACACCCGATGACACAGATTGTTGTGATCGTGGCACAGGCAATTCGCAATGGAGGGATGTATATTTTTAAACAAATAATGGATATTTAAGGAAGTCTGTGTTTAATGTGCGACCAAATTGGGTTCTCAAGTTCGGTGAGTGATGAGAAGCATGACGACCAGATCGAGAAAGACGCCGAGAAAGCCTACAGGAATATGTCCGTTGAAGCTAGGGTTGTCAGTAATCTTGTAGCTGGCGTGGACGACGAAGAATTCGAACATGTTTGGGAGGAAGAAACTCAACACAGTTCGAAAATTACCGCCCAAAAAGATCCTGCAGTTGATGAGTTGTCTTCAAGAAATGACAGTGTGTCTACCGACAGCCGACGGGATAGTGTTGGGGTCCCAAGTGGAATATTATCACCTTCTATTTTGGCTGGATTCCAAACTGTTTCTTTAACAGCTTTACCGGGAAGCCGACTTCGAATAGCCAGGTAAGATAATTCATCTGCAGACACTCAGTCTATAAGTTTTATATTCTGGTGGTTTGCCGTATTAAAAATCAAATTCTAACAATTTTTTATATATAAATAATTTAGATTCTTCCTAGGGTTCAATTATATTATTGTCTTTGACAGAATAATTATCTAACTTTTAGGGCCTGTTTATATGGAGCCGAGTTACCTGGCAAACCGAGTTACCCGCCATGTATGGAAATTCAATGCTATCCCAGCAGAGTGTTTATATGAGACAGGCAGGTAACTCGGCTAGCCGAGATCCCGGCAAAACAGCCGAGATCTCAGCATGCCAGGATGAAAATATTCTCATATAAACACTCTCTTCCCAGGTAACTCGGCTACCCGAGTTGAATTCAGCACAACAGCGCACGTGCCACTTATGAAGACAATCGGAAACTACTCATGGAATGTGAAACCATTATAATACATGGGCAGCTTTACCAAGTAACTCATCTCATATAAACACTCATCTTTTTTCAACTCGGCTTGCTAGCCGGCTAGCCGGGTAACTCGGCTCCATATAAACAGGCCCTTAGTTAGTTTCAGTCCCCATTTACATGGTACTGGACAAATTCGTAACCAGTCTCGAATTTGTCGGACGGTACCGAATAAACACAGCCTTAGTGCAAGGTTTAAAGAATTGTGAATAGCTTATAAATTCCCAGATTATCATTATTGTAGTGGAATTGTTTGCAGTGTTGCACTTTTATTTTAGAATCATTTTACCAAATACAGTAACCAGAACAAAATAATTCTGAGAGGGAATTAAATGGCAATACAAATCATAATTTATTAAAAATTATTGATTCAATAATTGACAAACTGCCTTTCACTGTTGGGAGCCATTTACATGAATCCAGATTGAGTTTCAATCTGGATTCAAATGCAAAGTCAACCCGTGTTTACATGAGAATTGAGTTCCTGGATTGAAATCCATGGGAAATCTAAAATCTATAAATGTCAGAAAACACGCATCTGAAAAATACCAGTATTTGAATCACATCGGTTTGGTGGTGTGACTTTTTCAGTCATACCAATAAATCAAAATTTCCAGTATACAGGGATTTACCAATATTTTTGTTACAATTGTTCTCTAACAAGTTGAAGTAAAGGGTGCCATTTTAGACTGTACCTGAACAAACAAGCACTCTTTCAACACCAAATACATATCTTCTAGTCACTTTGTTGGTCAAGGGGGGGAAGGGGGGTAAGGCCTGAGAAATAGCCTGAGAAAATTTATATAAAATCAGACCTTATGAATTGCAGGTATGATTGGGGGGGGTGGGTGGGGGTGGGGGTGCGGGTTACCAAAGGCTGAATGCTTGTGGATGTACAGTTGGTGATTGAACTTCTTCCTGATGGCAGAATATCATAATCAATACTGCAAGTGATGTTAAGAATGAGAGATGCAGCCAGAGCCTTAGCCAGGATGAGTAATCTGCCCATTCAAAAGTGCCCGCACTACTAGGGGCGTCTGGGGGCATGCCCCCTCGGAATAAATTTGAAATCAGGTCTTCCAAAAACTTAATTCTGAGCATTCTGGAGAACAAAAGTAATCTAAATTGGAGAGCAAACAGCAGCAAAATCTATCATTTGCTTTGTCTATATTTAACAATTAGGTATAAATTTACCAACAAAAGTTAAATAAATTCTCGACCATAACATATTCTTTGAGGCTCGTTTAATACATTTTTTTAACTGCCAACAACAAACGTTCAACAGTCATTTCGGACATCTCCTTGGCCCGTACAGTAACTGATGGAAAAGTAAAGTTTTCTTGCATTATTTCGCATGGATTTTCATGTACAATATTGAAACAATATATATCCACTCATTTGATTTGTAAAAGTGACAAAAAGTTGAAAGAAACATTTAATTTAGCATATAGTTTACATCACGAAATCTTATCAACAGCAAGCGTAATTTTGAAATGTGTTTTGTTTGCAGTTATTTCGTTTTAAACGAACACAGATCAACAATTTAACGATCTTACCATTAATAATTTCCATTCTAACCATTTTGTAGCCGTTTTTGTTTTCTGTAGAACGTATTGCTTCGCCTAAATGTTCAATTTCTTCTTTAATTTGCTCACTCCGTTATAATTTCGGCGCCATTGTTGCTTAACAGAACAACCGCTGGCTCTAATGATCATTGTTCGTGCTATACTACGCATTTTGTCATTGGTCAATTTTTTTAAAAGAATGACTTTCATTGGTTTAGCCCAGAGGTTTATATTTAACAATTAGTCACCGAAGTCGAGGTGACTATCGGTGTATTTACCTCGCCGCTTCGCGGCTCGGTAAATATTCACCGATAGTCACCGAGACTGAGGTGACTAATTGTTTTTGTATAATTTCAGAGGTTGATAAAAAACCAATCACGTTGAAACAAAAACTTTTAAACAACTGCTTTCATTTTAACAGTGGTGATTCTGTTTATTCACAGACGATGTTAGCAAGCCACAATCTTTGTCAGTAAATAATTTCAAAAAAAGAGTAAACAACATCCTACTTTGGAATTGAACTTGTATATACATTCAAATATATGCTAAAAAGACTTTTATTCTGGTGTTTTGGATCCTGTGTTACGGCTTTTTTTGCACTTAATTCATGTTCAATATGTTCTTCACTGATGACGAAATTTTCGAAAACATCGCTACAACCAAAACCTACCCAAAACATACAAAAAATACGAAGAAATATAGAAAATATACTTCCTTACCTTTATCATAGTCCCTGGAATTAAAGTGTCTGGAAACGCGGCGTACTTCAAAGGAAAAACACGGCAAGCTTTGCCCATATTGAGGTAAGCGTATCACGTGACATGAAGGGGCACGGTCAAGGCTATCAATATGGCGACAGAACAAGGCGCGAGCGCTTTCCAAGTGAAATATTGACGATGATGAGTTTGATTTTGGAGATGATACCTTAGCGATAAATTTAAATTTACTGGAGATGGATGCGGCGGAGATTGAAGCTCAAATGGAGACTATTGTCAGCGCTGTAAGTGTTTTATCGATGTTTATAATACGATAAGTGCTGCTCTCAGGACATTAGGAACACCGAAGGCTGAAATGGTTCTTTGTATTTTCAGATGCAGGAACCCCCAAGTGTTTTTTGTGTGTTATGTGCATCAAAACATGAAATCGAAAGATGGTTTGACCTTACATGTTCGAAGGAACCACAGTTAGCTTAGTAAAAGGCTGTGAAACGGGAGAAGACAACCACAAGCTGGCATCCTTACATGTGCGGTGTTGTCAAACCATCAAACATTGCCGAAGGGGCTAAACAAAATTTTCTGCAGTCGGGTGTTTATTCGCAATAACTAACCGCTTTCTGGCTTGTCGAAATCAGAAACATATACAGGCACCGAAAAGGGGAATCGAGCGATTAGCAATTCTATGGCTATTTATTTTGCGCTCAGCCAAGTTGTTGGAAAATTCTAATTAAACTTCTGTTGTTGGACTGTGACCTGCTGAGATTTAAATTATTAGTTTTGTCAAAGCATTATATTGTCTTTTGGTAATTAGTAACTATCTTGTGTTTTTAAACTTGTTATCATTATTTTCTGTACATATTAAAATGAGTGGTCTTAACTTTTTCATCAATTAAATGCTATTTAAAGATTATATACCATGCAATTGTTCTCTTTGTTATTATTTTACTGGTAATACATAATAAATTATCCTGTGCAGTGATCACAGACTTCTCTACAGTATGCTTTCTGGCTTTTAATGGCAAATTAGTGATATCAGTGCTTTTCCTTTTTATGACATCCTGAAACATTTCCTTGTATCACCGGCAAACATTTTTTCCTTGAATAGAAATGGCATTAGCATTTATAATGTACTTGAACTCATACAGATCAAGTTTGGGTTGCTGAGCGTTTCCCTGCAATCCTCATTTGATGGACTCTAACCATCAAATTACTCTTTAACCATGCACATCGTGACAGATTTCAGCCATCAGGATGTATTTTAATCCTTGAAGAAGGAATTGAAAAGAAAGTAGGTTGTAATTTTATTAGACTGTGTTTGTGTTGAGATAAATTATACATTGCGAGAAACATTGGGGTCTTTCCAACACTTGATAAAAGGTAAAAATTCTGTTGTCAACTACTGCACGCGTACGTGCATCATTCAGAATTTTCACTCTGTGCTTAACTTGACTCGTGCATGGGGTTTTTATGGCAAATTTTGTGATGCTCCAGCTCCGGTTTCTCTGTAGTTGTCTAAAATTTGTATTGAAATGCAGCATGTTAAGTAAACAAACTCACCCGACCCGCGGATTATTTTGTCGCGAAACCCATATATATGGAAGTTTTATTAATGCAATCTGAGCGAATTCGACCACTTGTTTTAACGATTCTCTCCGCTACAAAACTGGTATATTGCCTTTAACCACTTGGAATGGATAGCGGTATTTTCGACTTTAGTCAGTTTACCAAGGCCATGCCCACTGACCGAAGGTTTGCGCGGTGCATGACATAACAGACTTATTTCCCGCTCTAGCACTCGTTTTGGCAAACGTGATGCGCAACTGCTTGTTGCATTTAGGGCAGGCTCGTTCTGAGTCACTATCTGTTTTTTTTAACGATTTAAAGTAAGAAATAATCGAGAAATATTAAATAAAGTGAGACCAAACAAATGCGATCGAGGCCTACTATTATTAAACCAGCTGTCAAGTCATTCTATCATCGGATAAAGTATAACTTTCTCTGGAAATCATTAAATTCAGATAACCAAATTATATAATGTAGCGTGTATATACTTATATACTAACTTCAATGTCACTTGGTTGGAAATGTCTATTACAAATGCGTACGTTGCCTTCGTCTATTTATGCGTATATCTTTTATATCAACAACGACGTGTCGTCGTGTTCCTTTGTAGCTAATACCGTAATATTTATTATTTCTCTTCGCCAAGACGCCTTTGCAACATTTGATGTAGATGGAATGCTTAATAGACTTATCCTTTCGTGTTTTTTCTCCGCGATTATTACTCTACATCCAAATGTTGAACAATTTGCGCCACTACTAAGCAGGCCCGGATTAACCATATGGCAGAAGCGGCATATGCCGCGGGCCCCGCGCTTCTGGGGGCCCCGCGCTTACTCTTTTCGAATTTTTTTTAACTGTTTCTGTGCTTCAGCGCGGGGCCCAAAAAGCGCGGGGGCCCAAAGACGGCAAACAGCGCGGGCCCCCAAAAAGCGAGGTCCCAAAAAGCAAGTCCCCCAAATTTTTAAAAAATGAGCAAAGCAAAATTCAAAAAAGGGGGGGCCCGATTCCCGAACGTATTTTGCTAACCCCTAGCGGCATTTCTACCAAGAATCGCACATGATATCAATTATGTCACTTGATACAACTCCGTGAACTCATATTACAAATATATACAACACGCTGTTTATCAACATTCTCTCTGATTCACTTAAATGTCAGTCGTTTCATCGTTTCATATAACAAGCAAAACTGGCCTAGAGGAAGAAAGAACTTACTGGAACTTGGTAAGTTATACTTATAGCTTATAATTACTAGTTATATCAAGGTCGCCGGTCGCCCCCGTCGCCAGACAGAAAAACGCGAACCAGATAGAAAAACGCGAAGATTATTGCATACATAAAGATTAGCTCTAGTCATCTAGGTAAGTCTAATTCCTAAATAGTTTATTGTTAATGTGTTATATACCTAAAAATAATAGTTGTAAAAATGTTCCAAGTTGACAATAGTTTGTGCTATACGTTTGCGTGGACGTAGATGCACTTAGGTCTTAGGCACTACACGATTACTGACAGTGACGGGATTTATTGTAATTAATTTCAGATAAAATAGAAGAGCTTACAACATAATAGACTATTGCGTATTAAATTGTGTGATATTTTATTATTTTGGACTAATCAAGGTAGAAGCGCATTTTATTATTGTGTAAACTATTAAGATAGTTTATTCTTAAAAGGCAAGTAGAAGCGCATTTAATTATTGTGCAAATTATTAAAATAGTTTATTCTTAAAAGGCAAGTAGAAGCGCATTTTATAGTTGTGATTTCGACGGGAATCGACGGGTTCGTGAGATTAACAGCTTTATTTCAACAGCGTATTTTATAGTTGTAAGTAGTTTTATATAGACAATATAGATAGTGGACATCTAGTCAGAAGCACATTTTATTGTTGTGATTTCGAACCAGCTGATGTATACGGAATCGGATCAAGTTGCACCCCTAGTATAAAGATACACGTATTATCTCCACGGCTACCAGTATATCATAATCAGACGGTTGCAGTTTAGTGTTAACTATTTCTAGTTATAATTTATTTTATTGTAAAATAGAATAGCTTACAAAATAGAAACCTGCCGCTTTAAATTGTGTGATATCGTTTACTAGACATACCTAAATACATATACCCCTGCCAGCGGTCTTCCCTGAAAATTTATGCTAGAGTTATTTTTAGGTTTGCAATTGCTATGAGTTCTAGTAGCGGTGGCCGCGACCGTGACAAAAATCGCACATATAAATCTGGAGCAACGAAACGGAAGGCAAGGGAAGAACGAGTTGCACGGGAAAGTAAAGCCTTGAGCAAAGTGCCAAAAATATCCGAACTTTTTCCCAAGAGCAGCGGTGGCAATGCAACTGGTAGCAGCGAAGATCGCGTCACGGATTTCCAACCTCCGCAACAGGATGAAGATGCTTCTGGTGAGTCGACCACTCCGATCTCGACAACAGTGACTGATTCTGTACCTGAGGAACCTGGTATGTTTGCTGAATCTCTAACATCAGATGATCCGTCCATTTGTACCGATGCATATTCCAGTGATTTGGGGCTATGGCCTGCTAGTGTTTCGGACAGTATGAGGGAATACTGGGCAACAAAGGGAAGCAGCCAATGCAGAAACTCGAATGCAGATTTTAGCGCGTCTTCTACCAGATACGAGGGAGAAAATTATAGTCGGCAGTGTCAGAAAAGCTTATTCACATACACGCATCAGCTGACAAAACAGGAACATTCTCGAACCTGGCTCTGCTACTCGCCATCTGGACATTCAGTATTCTGCTTTGCATGTAAACTGATGACCGACAGCTCAGTTTTTGCGAAGCAGGGATACAAGGACTGGAAACGCGCTTCTCAATCCATTCCCCGTCACGAAAAAAGTGCAGTGCACCGAGAGGCCATGATTAAGCTACTCCAACGCAGTGATGCTGGCTGCCGCGTTGATGCAGAGTTGGTTAGACAGGTGAATGCGGAGCGCGAGTATTGGCGTGGGGTGCTTAAACGGATAGCAGAAACTATCCGTTACCTATCGGAGCGCGGTTTACCATTTCGTGGTTCAGATGAGGTTATTGGATCACCCACAAACGGCAACTACTTGGGCACACTGGAATTGTTGGCCATGTTCGATCCATTCCTAGCGCAACACATCAACAATAACGCAAACAAGGGACGGGGTCACACCTCCTATCTGTCGAAGACAATTTGCGAAGAGTTTATCAATTTGCTAGCAAATCGTGTGCAAGAGTATATCATTACGGAAGTAAAGTCTGCGAAGTATTTTTCGGTTTCAGTAGACTCAACTCCCGATATTACTCATGTTGACCAACTCACCTGCATTCTTCGGTACGTTTTGCCATCGGGTCCTGTTGAACGATTCTTGACTTTCCTCGACATGCAAGGTCACAGTGGAAAAGAACTAGCGGAAAGCTTGCTCAAGTTCTTAAAAACGAATGACATTGATGTTGCTAATTGCCGCGGCCAGTCGTACGACAATGCGAGCAATATGAGTGGGAAATATAATGGCATGCAGGCCATTATTCGAGAACAATGTAACCTGGCTGAGTATGTGCCCTGTGCCGCACATTCCCTCAATCTTGTTGGTCAGTCTGCCGTTGGTTGTTGCGAGCTAGCTGTTAAGTTCTTCGGTTTCGTTCAACGCCTTTACTCCTTTTTTGTTGCCTCAACCCATCGTTGGAAAATTTTGACTAATCAACTTTCAAGCCAAAGTCGACCAACAGTCAAACGCATGTCTGATACTCGCTGGTCGGCACGTGCAGACGCTACGAAGGCTCTAGTTGAGGGTTATGACGAAATCAATGCTGCTTTTGGAAGAAATCGCTGATGACGATGAGGAGAAACCCGAAATTAAAGCAGAAGCTCGTGGTATGGCCTCCTATATGAACCAACTCGAAACTGGAATACTCGCAGCTTTGTGGCACCACATCCTGCATCGTTTTCACGGCAACAGTCAAGTCCTGCAATCAGCCGACCAAGATCTCAACTCTGCAGTTGCAATCTACGAATCCCTAATCGAGTTTGTCCGTAAGCTGCGGGAAAGATTTGAAGAGTTTTGCGCCAAAGGGAAGAAGCTCAGTGAATGTGACCAGTTCGTGGACGAAGTTAGACGCGTCCGTCAACGAAATCGCCGTTACGACGAGCCAGGATCAGCGCCTGAAGTGCCACAGACTCCAGCCGACAAGTTCCGTACGGGTAGTTTCCTGGTGATAATTGATTGCCTTGACGCCGAGTTGCGGAAACGACTGGGCGCATACACTGGCATTGCTGCAAAGTTTGGTTTCCTGCGAAACCTCAAGGATCTTCCAGATCAAGAAGTGATCCAAAGTGCGAAGAGCCTCCAAGAGGCATACCCAACGGATTTAGAAGCCTGTCTGCCAACGAATTATTACAGTTTTCTGGTTTTCTCAACACAGAATTTGCTCAAAAATCATTAGATACAACTACATCTTCAGCTGTAGCTGCAACTTCTTCAGCCCAAGCTACGACCGACACATCCTCTGACAACAAGTCTGATGACGAATCCGTCATATTGGTCATAACGAAAGATGATGACGACATCCATTTAAACGTGGAGTCGCTGGAAATGCGAATGTACAGACTTCTTGTGTCAAACAACCTGGAAACTGTATTTCCAAACACGGTGATTGCATTCCGCATTTATTTAAGTTTGATGATTTCGAACTGTTCTGGTGAAAGGTCGTTTTCCAAACTCAAATTAATCAAGAGTCAGCTCCGAGCATGCATGAAACAGGAGCGACTAAATAAGCTCACTCTTCTTAGCATCGAAAACAAACTTTTTGCGGAAAATTGATATGTCTTCGATTATTAACGATTTTGCTCTTCAAAAATCGCGTAAGCATAACGTGTACAAAACATCTGCAGAATAAGACTCAAATGACAATTGTTACATGCCCATACCAATCATGTATATGCGGATATTGTTCATATGTTCTATTTTACCATGTAAATAATCTATTTTCGTTTAGTTGTTATATGTTATTCATATAAACTTCATAAAATATCAGTTTAAATATAATTATTTGTATTTATTGTTTCGGTGAATATGCAAGCGACTTTTCAAATTTCAACGCATGCAATACAAAATATATCGAATCTTTATTATATATTTGAGTCTTTTTGAATTCAGCGTTTAAAGTGCCTGGGGTGGGGGGGTCAAGGGGCCCCGCGCTGATAATATGCCACGGGCCCCGCGCATGGTTAATCCGGGCCTGTGCGCCAGGCAGTACTTTTACTGAGCGTGGCTAAACAGATAACATCTGAAACGTGCCCCTTCTTCCCACGTGATCAGAATTGAGAGGGAACAAAAAGTGTGCGCTTTGAAGTACGCCGCGTTTCCAGACACTTTAATTCCAGGGACTATGCCTTTATAAAGTTTTGTTTTTACGATATTTGATATGCACAACATCTCAGTGATAAATGTTTTCAATATTATGCTCTTTTGTTTGTCTCAAAAACTAGAGACCCCATTTTGAAAAAAAAATCAACAGTTCAATGAATCAACAAATTCTAAAATCTCATACTTCAAAATGACAACTCCGAGGGGGAGACTGAAACGAGTAAAGTCAGTGCAGTGTTGAATAAGTACCAGTCTCTTTTCCAAAACTACTTTTGAAGAACAATTTCTTGTGATGCGATAGTCACCGCGCTTGGCGGTGACTATCACCTCAGATTCACCGCTGAGCGGACCAATCAGAAAGCTGGAAAGCCTCTTTTCCACTATGAAATTATACTAACACCAATTAGTATAAATTTACAAGTTTATATTGCAAATCCTCGAATTTCATTGGCTATTGCAGGAGTTTATAATTAACAATTAGAAAACGAGGGCGAGTTGTCTAATTGTTTTAGTATAAATTTACCAACAAAAGTTAAATAAATTCTCGACCATAACATATTCTTTGAGGCTCGTTTAATACATTTTTTAACAGCCAACAACAAACGTTCAACAGTCATTTCGGACATCTGCTTGGCCCATACAGTAATTGATGGAAAAGAAAAGTTTTCTTGCATAATTTAGCATGGATTTTCATGTACAATATTGAAACAATATATATCCACTCATTTTTTTTTGTAAAAGTGACAAAAAGTTGAAAGAAACATTCAATTTAGCATATAGTTTACATCAGGAAATCTTGTCAACAGCTAGCGTAATTTTGAAATGTGTTTTGTTTGCAGTTATTTCGTTTTAAACGAACACAGATAAACAATTTAACGATCTTACCATTAATAATTTCCATTCTAACCATTTTGTAGCCGTTTTTGTTTTCTGTAGAACGTATTGCTTCGCCTAAATGTCCAATTTCTTCTTTCATTTGCCCACTCCGTTATAAGTTCGGCGCCATTGTTGCTTAACAGAACAACCGCTGGCTCTAATGATCACTGTTCGTGCTATACTACGCATTTTGTCATTGGTCAATTATTTTAAAAGAATGACTTTCATTGGTTTATCCCAGAGGTTTATATCACCAATTATAAACTCCTGCAATAGCCAATGAAATTCGAGGATTTGCATTATAAACTTGTAAATTTATACTAATTGGTGATATAAAAAACTCGGGCTCATTGTCTAATATAGAAAACTCGGGCTCGTTGTCTAATTGTTAATTATAAACTCCTGCAATAGCCAATGAAATTCGAGGATTTGCATTATAAACTTGCAAATTTATACTAATAACAATTAGTCACCCACGCTATTTTGTACTGAAAACACGTGTATTTGTGTAGCGGTTGTACAATGCAATTATGCTAATACGTGATGTTGTCATGTTGATAGGGTGATGGTTGACGTCCGCCCCCTGCAGGTTAAAATAATCGCCAAATTTTGTTCTAAAATACTAAATATTTTGCAAAAACATTATACACTTGTTGACTGGTGCCGAGGGAAACATCGAATTTTATGGACCCGAAGGCTTCAATGTCACCCAAGGGCTTTAGCCCGAGGGTGACATTGAAACCTGAGGGACCGTAAAACGTGATGTTTCTCAGGCAAAAGTCAACAAGCGTTTTGTTATATACCAAAGACTTTTAAAATACAAAATACAAAACTGACTCGAAACTTGCAAGCGGCGGAAAGACTTACCAAAACACTTTGACTTTGTCTTCGTAATTTCAATTCAAGTCATTCAACTAAACAAATACACCAGACTCAACACTAAGAACAGCTTTAAATTTCTCCAAGTGTTTTTCGACCTTCTTTGAAGATATGTATAGAAATTCTTTCTTTCGGAAAATGGACTATTTCGTACCAAACAACCTCGAAACAAGCTCTTGTTTTCAAAATGCCCGAAGAGTCCAAAGTTCTTGATCTGATGCAATAATCGTGTATTCACGTGAGCAACGCATGATTAAAGCGACGTCAGAGGGAAACATTGCATTGTTTCCCTCTTCATTGTTGACATCAGAGGGAAACAGTGCAATGTTTCCCTGTTTCCCTCGGCAGAAAGAAACATTGAGTTTGTTGAACAACACGTGACCATGATTTGACCAATAGGATTTCATTATTGGCAAACGTCCACTTTCAAAAATGCCTGTCCAAAAGACGGGTGGACGGGCCTCTGGCTAAGCCCATGGATGCAGCTACAAATTTCAAGATATCCAAAGCAAAGATTTTACGCACAAGTTTTCAGAATTTTGTGCACTGGTTTCTTTTTAGGAACCACAAATAGCTCGAAAGGGTACAAACAAAATAGTTGAATCTGTCTGTTGTGTATTTATTTTTTGTGTCACGTGTCATTTCATGTGTATTTCAAAATTCTGAAATGCACTTAAATTTCTATTTTATAATTATTTTTGGAAATTGTGATATATACAATTATAGAATAGACCATAAAATCTTGGTTTGTCACTGTTAATGATACAATATTTTCTTGTTAAAACTGGCTCAAAGTACAAGGAATAGCGTTTCGGAGACTACATGCAGTATTAAAATAAAAAATTTCTGGAGGAGCATGCCCCAACCTGGAAAGTACTAGAATAAAGTAACTTAATTAGATTCAACCTAAGACAGCGAATTGTGAAGTGCAGTAAGTATAATTAAAATATATGTGTTAACAACATTTTAAGCTTTAATTTTATATTTATTAACAACATTTCCCAAGTACAAATTTTATGTTGTCAGATTGATTGGCCACGAACAACATGTTATCTCACTCAGTGACTTAGCTATGCATGGGAGATTCTAAAGCAGAAAGTCATATGTTCAATTGTTTTCTCAAAATCTAGTCAAGTGATCTAAAAGTGAACACCCAGATACACATTTATTCAAATTTGGAATGTGTCGCCCTATTATAAACATTTTAAAATAAGAACCTTTTTGAGCCTGATATTTGAAAAAAGTTAGTTTTAATTGTATGGTGGCAAAGTATCAAACAAGAACAATATCAAAATTCGGTTATGTATGTATGTATGTATGTATGTAAAAACTTTATTTAATGACGCTGGCCTCGTCAACGATTAGTTGATTTCCACGAAGGGCGTCAAACAATTATAACTATTACAAAATAAATAAAGTAAAAAAGAAAGTATTTACAAGCAAATCTATATGTACAGAAGTTGGTTAATTAGTAGGCGTAACCCATGAATTACAACATATTACAGTGTAGGTGCCCGATAACCATTTTGTTTCAATAAATTCTTAAAAGTGTAAGTTGATTCCACTAGTTTAGTATCAAACGGAAGACTATTCCAGAGTTTAGCCCCACTATACTTGAAACTTTTTTTAAGAAATTCTCTTCTCGGTTTTGGAAGGGCTAAATCAGTGAGACCATTTCTGAGGTCATAGTTAGTTTGCAAAACATTTCTCATTATTAATGTTTCTTTCAAGTTCGGTCCAGTATAGTTATTCAAGACTTTATACAACAATATTGATTTGGTTGTACATCGTCTTGTCTCTAAATTTTCCCAAACAAGAGATCGAAGAACATCAGCAGATCTGGTCTCATAGCTAGCACCAGCTATTATTCTCGCTGCCCGATTTTGAAATTTTTGAAGTTTGTCTTTGAATTGTTGATTACAAACTCCCCATAAGGGAGAACAGTAATCGAAGTAAGGCTGTATCAGCGCGCGATAGATTGTTTGCAACGTGTTTGCGGGAACATAAGGCTTGATGCGTTTCATTGTTCCAATGCCGGCCCCAACTTTTTTACAAATCATTTCAATGTGTTCATTCCAGTTAAGATTTTCGTCAAGCACAACGCCAAGACATTTGAAAGAGCGGACTTGAGTCCTGAATCGGTTGATTATTCATCATGACAGGAAGATCACCAATCATTGTATTAAGGTTATACTTCGATATATACATTAGTTTTGTTTTAGTTGGATGGTGTTGCAATTTATTACTAACAAGCCATTCGCTGATTTTGTTCAAATCATTATTTAAATTTTCAGTAAGTGCCGCTAAATCATTGGCAGCCGAGGAAATTTGAGTATCATCGGCATATACGCAAGGGGTAGTTTTATCAAGACATTCCGGTAGATCATTAATTTATGTAAAGTAAGAATAATAAAGGACCTAGGATTGATCCCTGCGGAACACCACAAATAATCTTTTTAGATGCTGACGTTATGCCATTGACAATGCACACTTGTTCCCTATTAGTTAGGTAGGATTCAAACCAATCCAATTCAACGTTTGTTACTCCAAATTGTTCTTTCATCTTGTGCAGTAATATTTTATGATTAATTGAATCAAAAGCTTTGCGAATGTCAAGGAAAACAACACTCACCCTTATCCATGTTTTCGTAAAATGCATCACACATTTGAATAAGTGCAGTGAGAGTTGAGTTCTTTGGTCGAAAACCATATTGATATTTGGACAGTAGCGAATTATCACCTTATATATTTTTCATGTGGCCAGTACGATCAAAACAGCTACAGTATGACTTCAAATGATGTGGGTAAAGAAAAATATACAAACTCTTCCAGTTGTATTTAGGAATAATTGCCATCAAAGCTGTGTTCGTTAATACAATAATACGGGAATTATACACCTTCAAAGTTCAAGGCATCACTGTCCACGTCTTTAGTTCATTTGTTTCAGCAACAGAAATATTCAAGTAAATTCAAATCACCAACAAACATCGCGCCTTCACACGTGTTTGTCTTCTACAACGATTGTACTTTCTTCAACATGTTGACAAAATGGCAGGTTAAAAGGCCATATCAGGTTTCCTGTCAACACATTAGCTTCAAGCGACGGGAAAACCTCTCGTTTATATCAAGTGCTGTGAATTCCTTATGTATCACCTTTCAATGTTTACGAAGCGATGAACTTTCCGCATCACGTGATTTTCCCCCGTTTGATCCCCGACATCATTTGCCGCCCCCTTTGAAGATTGCCGGCCCCTTTGAAGATTGCCGGCTAGCCTAACCAGTCTCCCTTCTATTAACCGTGGTTGCACCGCTCGCTCTAAAACGCTCTTGCCAGTGCACAGTTTTGCAACCCGCTACACGTCCGTCACGTCCAAGGATCAGGATTTCTACGATGGCTAGAGGCCAACAATGTCGATTTCGGTTGCTCGACTTGGTAAATACCACGTCTCCCACAGCTAGAGTACTGTCCTTGTCTTCGTGTTTAAGGCGATGTAGTTCTCGTAGCGCTCGCAGATATTCAGATGTCCAACGACGCCACATAGCATCCTTGCTCCTCTGTAGAAACTCCGCTCTTTTCTTAAAAAGTTTCGCTTCAAGATGATAAGGTGGCAGCTCTGATAAGACATCTGTTTTGACTAACAATAACGAATTCTGTGTTAGCGGTGGAAGCTAGACATCATCTTCCGGATAGGTAAGCGGCCTGTTATTAAGAGTTACTTCTACGTCGGGAAGAACTTCGCTCAATTCCTCCCAGGTAAATAGACCTTACCCCATAGTCTTGTAAAAAGCCCCCCCCCCCCCCCCCCCCCCCCCCACACACACACACCAAGGAGCGCGACTCAGAAGATCGTTGAATTTCTCATCCTTGCGCACCTTAGCTAACCACTCTGCTGCAGTGACAAAAGTTTTACCATTGTCAGAATATACCTTTAACGGTCTTCCTCGTCTAGCTAAGACCAGTTTCACGATGTTGCGCGCGCATAATTTTGGGGGGCGAAATATAAAAACGTGGCCAATACTAAGCGAAATTTAACTATTTTTAAATATAGAAATTGCTCCTGATGTAATATCTTCAGAAATTGTCGAATTTCTTTCATTTACTGCGTTAATTTGTTATGCACGTAGGCCGCCAAAATTATGCCTGTGACCCGCCAAAATGATGCGTGCGCATGATCGTGCAACTCGCGTATAAAGCGTTTGAGGCTCTTAATAAACTCTCCCGTCTCTAGATCTGGCAAAACCTCCAGAAATATCCCACGGGTCAAACTACAGGAGTATAGTACCACAGGCTTTCTCTTCCTTCTTTGGTGTCTGGATATATCTCACTGGACCTGCGAAATCCACACCAATTACCTTGAAAAGCGTGTCCCCTTCAGTTCTGCCTTTAGGGAAAGGTCCTGCTAGTGGATTCTTGACTGCAACGGCACGAAATCTTTTGCATCCCCAACATTGCTTCAGGATGCGTTTGGCCAACTTTCTGAGGCGCGGCACCTAGAATTTCTCGTGTACCTTAGCAATTGTAAGGCCAATCCCACCGTATAAGGTAGTCGTATGAGCACATTCTACCACTTTCGCTGCATACAGTGTAGAGTCCAACAGGTAAACTGGATATTCACCTTGAATGCGACCCCGGCACTCTCACACTCTGTCCTTGTTTAGTTGACAATTCAGTTGTGCTTTGTCTTCCATAAATTTTACGTCACTCCTTCCTTGTTTCTGTGCACTTTGTTTTGATGCAAGCTTACGTTTTCATTTATTATCCCGTATATTAGCATATCATCACTCAACGCAGGATCATAAACACCACTCTTCTTAATAGTTCTGGTTTGTTTGTAAGTAACACATCAATGAGGGTACTTGTTGTTGTTGTTGTTCCCATTTTACTTACTTCCGTAGGCTTTTTGATAAGACACTCAAGACACCCTGTTCGGCTCGGCTTCACGATCAAACAGCAATTTTCCTTCTTAGCGGTCTCAATCTGTCAAGATTAAGATCACCAATAACAACAACACAATCTCTTTGAATGGAAACCCAGTTGCAAATATGACTTAATTCGTCTTCTAGCAATGATTGGTAATTTCCTGATAAGGTTTTTGGTGGTCGATACATTCCAGTAATAATCCACTCTGTCTTGCCAATTTTTACATTTTTACCGCAATCGGTTCAAGGCATTTATAATTCCCGCTAAGCTTTAACCTTCTACAAGATAATGATGGTGAAATTAATGCTAGAATACCTCCTCCTCCCTTCTTTCTGTCGTTACGGTACAATGAGTAACCTGGTAAATTAAATTGGCTGTCAGGATAAGTAGAGTCAGTCTTCCAACCTCGTTCCCAAGGCCTTTTTGAAATTGTGCGTGCGGGAAATGACCCTGGCATCGGCTGATTTTTACACCCAGAAATTCTTGGAGTAATAAATTATAATACATTTCATTGGTACTTAGAATAAATTGACCGCGTGCATCGTCGACTGCTGTTAATTAGCATTCAGTAACAGCAACTTCTTTTCGTATTCTTTATAACCGCTTCAGGTAAAGTGTTTTGAATACTTGTTACATAGAGATCTCTTCATCGTCCAAGCAGCCATCAAAACGACCATCATAAAGAATTGATTTTAATAATGCGTGGAATGAAATTAAATTATACAACGTCGTATCTTTTCTCATAGACAGTTTTAACGCAGTGTCGGCCGCAAGAATACGCCCGTCAAAGCAACAAATCATGAATTATAAAGTGTAAAGTATAGCTTTCTTTATTAAGTCTTTATGAATGAACCGTAGTTAATTTGTGGATTTTTTAGCCATTCTACCTAAAACTGTGTTATAGATCTGTCAGGTTTTTCTTATATCAAAGTCACATATATACTTGTTTACGATTTAACAATAGCTGATGTGGCAAAGTGAAATTGACAAGAACGTCAAACTGAAGCACCAAACTTGCCGAGGAAATTATAAAGTTGAGCGTTCTTTTCAATTATTTTACATGTATATTTTATTATGTTTGGTTTAGATATATGTTTATTTTTATATCAAGAGAAACGACATACTAATATAGCGTTCATAATACAAACCTCATCACCTTCCACGTCATCAGCCACTATAAGAACATATCAAACGATATAAACGTGGACGGATTATGGGCTATTTTCGATTATGAGTGATGACCAAATCCATTGAAACTTTGCGTTAATTGTGTTTGCGAGGAATATTTAAGAAAACCGATCAACCAATGAAAACACAGAATCCACCAGCCGATGCCAGGGCCTTTTCCCACCAGCAAAATTTCAAAAAGGCCCTGGGAACGAGGTTAGTCAATCTTCGTTTCATTAATGAAAATAATGTGTGCCTAAGTTCTGTTCAGGGTTCTTTCTTTGGTTTTACCAAAAAATCAACGTGACAAAAAAAGAGATGTATAATTAATTATGACATCTTAATGAACCAATGTTTGCATGCACACTTCGCTACGGACAACAATTTCCGGCAACATTTATTCGCTAATATGTTCTTCCGAGATCGAGACCCATGCCAGAACAGTGCACATGCTAGAGCTGTAATAAATGCACTAGTATATGGATGTTTTGTATACCGCCGCTGTCACTAGACATTCTTATTGAAAATCTTTTTCACTTAATCAAAAATAGACTTAATGATAACGCGATTGATCGTAACACAATGTTCGAAAACTATACGGTTTTGAGAACGAGTTTTAGATATCTAATACCTTGGAGAGTTTTGACAAACAAATTATTGACAAACTGATAATCTCTTCTATGGGTAAACGAAGAAAAATAATCGTCACTAGATGATTGGAAAATGCATTTTCGAAAATGCAACAGCAAAACCAAAGAAGAATGCCCCCTGCAAGGTGAATGCCGAAGCCGAAGCCTAGTTTACCGAGCGCACGTCACTAACAATAAAGATAACAATCACGCTAACTACATTGCACTCACAGAACACTCCTTCAAAGACCGACTGTACAAGCACCGAAACTCGCTTCGCTACCGAAGCAAGATAAACGCGACAGAACTTTCCAAATACATTTAGAACCTACGACACAACAACGTCAACTATGCCAAAATAAAGTGGTCAGTCTTAGACAGAGCGCCCGCCTTTAAAAACGGATAAAAAAGATGCGAACTCTGCCTGACTGCGAAATTTCATATTATATTTCAGAAATTCCCTCTACTCAACAAAAGAAATAGTCTCCCTCGCAGTCGTTGTTATTGTCGGTCCCAAACTCGCTCCCCACCAACGGCTGCTCACTCAAGCAATACATTCCATTCCCTTTGTACAATGAAGCAATGAGATTACAGCATTGTTCACTGCTAAAATTAAACGGCAGTAGTGATACCCCCCCGTATGGTTGATTCATAATTAATTAGGTAAATTGAATTTTTAATGAGCTTTCAAATTATTCCTCCTCAGGCTCCTTTGAGACCTCCTAACCCTAACTTCATTATTTATGCATACGTCATTCATTCTCAGGCTCCTTGGGGACTCCTAACCCTAATCTCAGTATACATTTTTTATAGCGGCGCGTTACGTCATTAGCGCCAAACCCTAGCTGTTACTCAAGCCCCCTAGTTTTCACTAGGTCATAACCGACTTATTATTTATGTATACGTCATCGTTAGCTTTCATCCAACCCCCCGTGTAATACGTCATAACCGATAGCTCTCCGACTAATTTCCGAAGTGCTGGGTTACGTCATCAAAAGGCACTGGCTTATATCTCTTATAAGTAATAGTAATTACCTTTTCATTTATACACTTGTATACAGAGCATGCGTACAGTAAACTTTAACAAAATAGACGTTCTTTCCAAGGAACTAAAGAGAAATTGATAGACACACTTTATATTTTTTATCTGAAACCTTCTCTGGAGGAATAGAGAGTGTTTTGAAGAACCTAAGTGTCTGAATTGGCAGAGATAACATATATACTTGGATTAATAGCATATCATGAATATTATATTAAGTTTAGAAACGAAATGTTCAAACAGATTAAGTCATCCTAGAATCATTGCTAACTAAACCCTTGTTTATAAGTGAAGAAATTGTGAGAACTTAAGATAGTGTGAGGAATCAATTCGAAAAGCCGTGAGCTAAGGGGTTTAAAACGTATTTAACACTGGCACACAGCAACGTAAAGATTGTATGTTAACATTATATTAGATATTTGGTTCGCTTTTGTGGTGTTTATACGTTTAAGAACTGTGCAAAGTTCATCAAGGTTCGCTTTGGATGATAACTCTTAGCGAGTTGTTAGTCTAAATATATTTTATTGTAGGAGTCTACTTCAGAATATTACAGAGCTTGGTTAAATAATTCGATGCTATGGTTTGGTAGCTTATAAAAATCAGACTCGTACGTGTAGAACACAAAGGAGAAAAGTCATTAGAAACTCATTAAATGTCACTAATGAGCCAAACACCACGGATTTGCATATATGGTAGAATATTTAATTGTTTTGGTGGGTTAAAGGAGGATAATAAGGGGCATGAGGAGGTATTCATGCGTGGGCATGTTCGGGCGAGAAGGTCAATAGCAGTGTTACCATAGCGAAACCGCGTTGCCGGCTCTGAGCGGCTCCGGGCCCTCGGCTCTTGGAAGATAAGAGAAAGATAAGAGGAAGATAAGGAAGATAAGGAAGATAAAAGGAAGATAAGGAAGATCAGGAAGATAAGGAAGATAAGAGGAAGATAAAAGGAAGATAAGAGGAAGATAAGGAAGATAAGAGCAAGATAAAGGAAGATAAAGGAAGATAAAAGGAAGATAACGAATATAAGAGGAAGATAAGGAAGATGAGGGGAGGATAAGGAAGATAAGGAAGATAAGGGGAAGATAAGGAAGATAAGAGGAAGATAAGGAAGATAAAAGGAAGATAAGGGGAAGATAAAGGAAGATAAAAGGAAGATAAGGAAAATGGGGAAGATAAAGGCCGATAAGAGAAAGATAAGGAAGATAAGGGAAAGATAAGGGGAAGATAAAAGGAAGAGAAGGAAGATAAAAATAAGATAAGGGGAAGATAAAGGAAGATAAAAGGAAGATAAGGAAGATAAGAGGAAGACAAGGAAGGTAAGAGAAAGATAAAAGGAAGATAAGAGGAAGATAAAGGAAGATAAAAGAAAGATAAGGGGAAGATAAAGGAAGATAATGGGAAGATAAGGAAGATAAAAGGAAGATAAAGGGAAGATAAAGGGAAATAAGGAAGATAAGGGGAAGATAAGAGGAAGATAAAAGGAAGATAAGGAAGGTAAGAGGAAGATAAAGGAAGATAAAAGGAAGATAAGGAAGATAAAGGAAGATAAAAGGAAGATGGTAGAATATTTAATTGTTTTGGTGGGTTAAAGGAGGATAATAAGTGGCGTGAGGAGGTATTCATGCGTGGGCATGTTCGGGCGAGAAGGTCAATAGCAGTGTTACCATAGCGAAACCGCGTTGCCGGCTCTGAGGGGCTCCGGGCCCTCGGCTCTTGGCTCCGTGCGACTCCGAGCCCTCGGCTCTTGGCTCCGAGCCCTTGCCTCTTGGCTCCGAGCCGTCGGCTCTTGGCTCCGAGCCCTCGGCTCTTGGAAAGATATGGAAGATAAGGAAAGATAAGGAAGATAAGAGGAAGATAAAAGGAAGATAAAAGGAGTATAAGGGGAAGATAAAAGGAAGATAAAAGGAAGATAAAAGGAAGATAAGGGGAAGATAAAGGAAGATGAGGGGAAGGTAAGGAAGATAAAAGGAAGATAAAAGGAAGATAAAGGGAAGATAAAGGAAGATGAGGGGAAGGTAAGGAAGATAAAATGAAGATAAAAGGAAGATAAGGGGAAGATAAAGGGAGATAAGGAAGATAAGGGGAAGATAAGAAGAAAAAAAAGGAGGATAAAAGGAAGATAAGGAAGATGAAGGAAGATAAAGGAAGATAAAAGGAAGATAAGGAAGATAAAAGGAAGATAACTAAGATAAGAGGAAGATAAAAGGAAGATAAGGAAGATATGGGGAAGATAAGAAAGATAAGAGAAAGATAAGAGGAAGATAAAGAAGATTAGGAAGATAAGAGGAAGATAAGAGGAAGATAAGGAAGATAAGAGGAAGATAAAAGAAAGAAGATAAGGAAGATAAGAGCAAGATAAAGGAAGATAAAGGAAGATAAAAGGAAGATAAGGAATATAAGAGGAAGATAAGGAAGATGAGGGGAGGATAAGGAAGATAAGGAAGATAAGGGGAAGATAAGGAAGATAAGAGGAAGATAAGGAAGATAAAAGGAAGATAAGGGGAAGATAAGAAAGATAATAGGAAGATAAGGAAGATAAGAGGAAGATAAGAAAGATAAGAGGAAGACAAGAAAGATAAAAGGAAGATAAAGAGAAGCCGGAGCTGCTCGGAGCCTCTTTGAGTCAAGAGCATGGGGCTCGGAGCTGCTCGGAGCCCATAGCCGAGGTCTCGGAGCCAAGAGGCGAGGGCTCGGAGCGGCTCGGAGCCAAGAGGCGAGGGCTCGGAGCCGCTCGGAGCCAAGAGCCGAGGGCTCGGAGTCGCTCGGAGCCAAGAGCCGAGGGCTCGGAGTCGCTCGGAGCCAAGAGCCGAGGGCTGAGAGCCGCTCAGAGCGGGCAACGCGGTTTCGCTATGGTAACACTGCTAATGACCTTCTCGCCCGAACATTCCCACGCATTAATACCTCCTCATGCCCCTTATTATCCTCCTTTAACCCACTAAAACAATTAAATATTCTACCATATATGCAAATCCGTGGTGTTTTGCTCATTAGTAACATTTAATGAGTTTCTAATGGCTTTTCTCCTTTGTGTTCTACACGTACGAGTTTTTTATGCGCTACCAAACCATAGGACCGAATTCTTTAACCAAGCTCTGTAATATTCCGAAGTAGACTCCGATAATAAAATATATTTAGACTAACAACTCAGTAAGAGTTATCATCCAAAGCGAACCTTTGCGCAGTTCTTAAAGGTATGAACACCACAAAAGCGAACCAAATATCTAATATAATATTCACATACAAGCTTTACGTTGCTGTGTGCCAGTGTTAATACGTTTTAAACCCCTAATTAGCTCCCGGCTTTTCTAATTGATTCCTCACACTATCTTAAGTTCTTCGTATATACGGCTTGTCAAAGTGATTCCTCATTCTATCTTCTCACGATTTCTTCAGTTATAAACAAGGGTTTAGCAAGCAATGATTCAGGATGACTTATTCTGTTTGAATATTATAACATGCCCCACAACTGCAGACTGTCGATCAGTAAGGTAAAGTGCATAAATGAAATTTGGTTCCTATTACTTATATAAGTCGAGCATCTTTTGATAATGACGATCTTCGGGAATTAGTCGGAGAGCTGTCGGTTATGACGTATTACACGGGGGGTTGGATGAAAGTTAACGATGACGTATACATAAATAATAAGTCGGTTATGGCGTAGTGAAAACCAGGGGGGGTTGAGTAACAGCTAGGTTTGGCGCTAATGACGTAACGCGCAACTATATAAAATGTATACTAATGAGATTAGGGTTAGGAGTCCCCAAGGAGCATGAGAATGAATGACGTATGCATAAATAATGAGTTAGGGTTAGGTCTCAAAGGAGCCTGAGGATGAATAATTTGAAAGTTCATTAAAAATTCAATTTACCTAATTAATTATGAATCAACCATATGGGCGGGTATCACTACTAACTTATTAAAAATGTTGAAATCTGGTCGGTTATTTATTACATAGCAAGTGTTTTTTTCTGTGTCTACATGTCGATATAAGTTCGTTTCTAGTGTTCAGTGAGCATAGTTCTGGATGGCAAATTATAATAAACTTTTCATAAAGGCATAGGTTGCATCTTTTTGTTTTGTTGGAATAGGGCCTGCATCGTTTAATTATTTTCCATTTGATTGAGTATCGGACATCTGAATCCTTTAAGGTCCAAATGTATTTACTCAGTTCAGTAGCATGCTTGCGTTGCTGATTTCTGATAGACGAAGGTAAACGAATGCTTCCCACAGAACCAGCCTCGTCGCAAGATATTCAACAAGAACACCTTGAAGTTAAGTATAGTTGGATGCCTAACATGAAAAAACATCATATCAACACACAATAAGTTTTTACTTAATGAAGAATCATCCCAAACCGACCCAGCTTCAACTAAAGATTGTAACTGCCCACAAAAAGAAAACTGCCCACTCTCTGAGAAATGCCAAACTGTAGGAATCGTGTACCAAGCTACAGTAAAAAGAGAGGACAACGGAGAAGAAAAAAACCCTACGTCGGACTCACGGATGGTACATTCAAGACCAGATTTAACAACCACACCAGCTCCTTCAGAAATCAGCCACGCAAGCATGCTACTGAACTGAGTAAATACATTTGGACCTTAAAGGATTCAGATGTCCGATACTCAGTCAAATGGAAAATAATTAAACGATGCAAGCCCTATTCCAACAAAACAAAAAGATGCAACCTATGCCTTTAATTTATGAAAAGTTTATTATAATTTGTCATCGAGAACTATGCTCACTGAACACTATAAACGAACTTATATCGACATGTAGACACAGAAAAAAACCCACTTGCTATGTAACAAATAACAGACCAGATTTCAACATTTTTAATAAGTTAATTATTCATAACTCTGTAAACCTAAACCGCATTTTATTGCAATGACGTCACCCGTGTAATATATTCAAGTTTCCTAGGCATTAACATCAGACGCGATAATCACCTGACGAGTGTGGTAAGCCACGCTTGCCATACGAAACAAATTTGTAGTGATTAATGTTCAAATGAAGTAACCCAAGTTTGTATTTTTGTCTTACTATTCCGCTCTACCTCGGTATTGAGCACTCTACTCATATGTTTTCGAACTTGCTACTTATATATATATATATATATATATATATATATATATCGGCCAAACGGGCCGTGCTTTAAAGACCAGAGTTAAAGAACATAACGAGCGATATTTCTACAGGACAAGAACTCTCTTTTGGCGCAACATCAAGAACAAACTAAACATGAATTTGATTTTAATGATGTTAGTATAATTGATCAATGTAAACAATGGACCGGCCGATTATTTCTCGAAACGTGGCATTCCATCCGTGAAAATAATTCCATCAACGAACATATACAGGTCCCTAGGGTGTATAATATTTTAACTAATTAATTCTAGTTTTAATTAACCGCATGTATATATATATATATTGTATACAAAAAATTTTTTAACCATATATTATTTTAGTCTTCACATAGGCTGAAGAAGGTTGTAGTATTTAAACCGAAACGTACCAATAAAAACTTTTTAACACCTTAAAGTTTTTGTTTCCAGTCAGTGTCAACTCTTTCTCCAAAAAACCCCTCAAACTATGCCTGACTACGCTTATTCTATTTTCAAACATATATATATATATATATACCAGTATATATAATTACTGCATGTATATACATACTGTGCTGTTAAGAAAATTCTTCTAATCTTATACTCATTAAATGTTATCTGTATATCTATGTATATTTTGAAATGAAATACGTGCTGCGTAGGCAGTGTTGAAACAACAATATAGTATAGTAAGGCAGTTTATTATATGGCAAGCATTTGTTTTGGTGAATCGCGCAATTTGATTGGCTACTGACGTGGCAGGAGTTTCCCGTATCGCCCGTGGGCAATACGGAATTTTTATTGCCCTGCGAGGAAAACAATAGCAAAAACTTTAAAATTCAATAAATTGTATTTACAAGAAGTAGAAAATTATTAAAATGAGCGACGAGGTGCATTCTGAGAGCGAGTTTTATTATCCAGAAGTTGAAAATGAAGAATACGAAAGTAATTTTTATCAGTTTCACGAAGTACAGAGCGACGACGTCTACGAGCAGCGAAACAGCCAGGAAGAAATTGACAGTTTTATAAGAGAGCAGAAAAGCGTAAACACGGTGAAAAAAACAGCAAGCGACATGAATGCATTCAACCGATACCTAGCTGAAATAAACAAACAATATCTAAACATTTTGCACTTACCAGCACAGGAGCTTGACCACTTGTTGTCCAAATTTTTCAAAGATATCCGTAAAATAAATGGCGAAGAGTACGAACCGGACACGATTTCAAGTTTCCAAAGGAGTATTCAGCGGTTCCTTTCCGACAACAAATCCCAGTTTAACATCCTGATAGACAAAGAGTTTAAGATGTCCCGCGAAGTCCTTGCAGCGAAACGAAAAAGTTTGGTAAACAAAGCCGGCAAGGGAAACAAGCCAAATGCTACTCGTGTTCTCACGCAAGAAGAAGAGGACAAACTGTTTGAATGCGGACAGTTTGGTATGTCTGGACCAGAAGTCCTCCAGAGAACCATGTGGTGGTTTGTGGCACTCCACTTTGGCTTCAAGGCGAGAGACGAAAGCCGTAAGTTGCGTTGGGGCGATATTCAACTCCAAACCAATATTGATGGTCGCGAAATGCTCGTCTGGCTATGTGAGCGTGGCACGAAAACACGTAGAGGTCAAGAAAACGGTCACCAAAGATCATTTCAACCGAAGATTTATGCCACCGGATCAGAAAGATGCCCTGTTGAATACTATAAAATCTTCAAGAGCCATCGACCAGTCGAAATGAATACAGCAGACGCGCCGTTTTTCCTTGCTGTCAGGCATGGGAACCGCCATCAAAACAACAACATTTGGTATATGAAATCTCCTCTGGGCAAGAATGAAATTGGCAAGTTCGTCAGCAAAGCAGCAGAAAATGCTGGTCTTCAGCGAGCCGGGGGAAAATTAAGTAACCATTCTGTTAGAAAAACCAGTATCTCGAGGCTGTTAGACGCCAACACTCCCGAAATCTTTGTGGCCCAGCTGAGTGGACACAAGAACCTACAAAGTCTACAGTCGTATAAATCGGCAAGCGAACAACATCAGCTTCAGATGTCCAGTATACTCAGCGGAACTCAACCATCAGCACAAAACCAACCAAGAAGAGCACTTAATCCTCTTGAAAATTTACAACCAGCGATACGTGAGCCGGTTGATACGTCCCAGTCGGAAACCCAGCTCGGCCAGCTGCAGCATTTCGAAGCAACACATTCATACCAGGAAGATTCAAACAGCCAAGCAGTTTTCGCTGGTGCAAGTATAAGCAGCATCTCAGGGTGTCAATTCCAGATCTTCAATGGTCCAGTGAAGATATTCCAAGAGAAAAAGCGACGAAGACTTGTGATTGAAAGCGATGAAGAAGGCTAAGTTTTGTTGACGCTTTGATCGAACAGCCGTAATATATTTTTCAAATAACTTTGAGCTTTATACGAATGTTTTAAGCCAGTTACGACAATAAGTTTTCTTGATTTGTTAATCTTTTCTTTCATCGTTATTTAAATTTAATCTTGCGATTATATTTCCCAGATAAAGATATTTAAAACAAACTTGACTTGTTTGCTTGTTTCCGTGTGTGTTTTGTTGAATTCGCCACGCCGCCTCAAGCACAAATTGTCGCATTACTCGCATATTCAGTCGCGTGACCATGGCGCGTGACCGGATGTAATGGATAAACTAATTATCCATCGATATTAATTTTTGCACTGATTTATGCCATATAATAAACAACTTACTAACCTCGTCTGTTCGGTCTGTACGGTAAAATATCAAACCTCGGTTTTGCTGTATTGACCTCGCTATCGCTCGGTCAATACAGAAAAACCTCGGTTTGATATTTTACCGTACAGACCTCACTCTCAGTTAGTAAGTAGTTATTATTATATGGCAAATGTTTCTGAGCGGTCCATCTACCAAAATAGAGCATTTTGATTGGTTCCTGAGCGGTCGGAAACCAACAGTACGGACCGCTCAGGTTTGGCGGGAAATTTTGGATTTTAAATCTTTGACAAGTTTTTTTATATCTTTTTAACAAAATTCTGTTTTGTGAAACGGCTTTAAGTTTGAAATGTCTGAGAGTGAGGAGGACCCAAATGCTTTTTATTATCCGGAAGAAGATAATGTTTTGGGAAGTTTAAACGAAACAAACACTGAAGAAATCCGCGACGTCAACACAAACATGAATGAATTCAGCAATTTTATCGCCGACCAACAGCCAAAAAGTACAAAACAGAAGACAAAGTACGATTTACAAACTTGGTATAACTTTTGTGAACGAAAAAACGAGATGAGAAAAGTAGAAGATATACCTTTTGAGCAGTTGAACCTTCTCCTTTGCTCATTCTTCAAAGATGTAACGAAAAAAAATGGCGAAGTCTACGAACCCTCAACTTTGACTTCTTTTCAACGAAGTATCCAACGGTATCTCAACAGCAAGGGATCTACGGCAAACTTGCTGAAGGGGGATGAATTTAAATTGTCCCGAGAAGTCCTAAAGTCGAAGAAAAAGAAGCTGGTCGTCGACCACGGAAAAGGGAACCGTCCGAAAGCCACTCGAGTATTGAGCGAGGTCGAGGAAGACAAGCTTTTTGCCGAAGGAGAGTTTGGTTCTCAAAATCCCGTTGCTTTACAGCGCACTGTTTGGTGGTTGTTGGCTTTGCATTTCGGGTTCAGAGCCAGAGATGAGTCTCGACGTCTTCTGTGGGGTGACGTTTCGTTGGAAAACGACACTGAAACTGGCAACGAAATCCTTGTTTGGAAAACAGAAAGAGGATCCAAAACTCGCCATGGCCAAGACGAGTCTTCTGGACGTCGTGCGTTTTATCCCACTGCCCAAGCAACTGGCAATGAACGCTTCCCGGTGATGTATTATAAAATGTTCAAAAGCTACCGTCCTTTGCTAATGAATCAGCCTGAATCTCCTTTCTACTTGGCCATCAAACACCAGCGAAATCCAAACGATAACATTTGGTACAAGAGATCCCCATTGGGAAAGAATGAAATCGGCAAGCTGCGCTCGAAAGCTGCTCAAAACGCTGGTCTGCCTGGACGAGTTACCAATCATTCCGTTCGCAAAATCTGTATCTCAAGGCTTCTAGATTCAGATGTACCTGTCAACTTTGTTGCTCAGTTAAGTGGTCATCACAACCTGAAAAGTCTCGATGCGTACAAATCAGCGTCAACCCAACACCAGCGAAAGATGTCATTTGCACTAAGTCGCACGGAAAACACCGAGCTATTAACTGTCAGCTCAAGTTCCACCATGAGTTCGGTCGTAGATATCCAACACAAACCAAACCAAAGCATCACAAAAAATGTAGAAGAAGCTGGTATTTTCCATGGGGCTACGTTTGAAAACTGCTCTTTCAATATCCAGGTTATGAGCGGCCCAGTTACTCAAACGCCTTCGAAAACTGAATGCATCCGCAAGCGGCGCCGGCCCTGATTGAATCCGAAAACAAGTTCTGTTTTTATTAAATATCATTTAAGAAGCAATTTAAATTTCTGTTTTTGCTTTTGCCATATAATAAATTGCTTATTGACTGAGCTTGTTCGGTCCGTACAGGAGGATACTGCACGGTCTCGTTCTTTTTTCGCTTGTTTGTGGACCTCGCCTACGGAAAAAGAACTCGACCGTGCAGTATCCTCCTGTACGGACCTCTCGCTCAGTCAATAACATATATATATCTAACCTTACTATATTTCGATTGTTATACGTATATTTTGTTGTATCCCTTGTATATTTGTAGGTGCAAGCATAGTTAATAGAACATATACATGGTTTGGAAACTCATCCAAAGTAATTGTTCTATGTTTTTGTTCAAGTTTATGGAAATTTGTGCAATTTCACGGTATTGTATTTTCTGTATAATGAAGCAGTCATCCAATAGCAATGCTCGGGTTGAACTAATGAGTTGCTTCATCGTCGCGTGTTGTGGAGCTTCATCGTCACGTGTCCATAGAATTTACTTCCATATAACTATAAGGAACTCCATTGTCAGTTCAACATGACCATGCTTCATGTTGAAAGACAATACAGCTTCCAAACCATGTATATGTTCTATTAACTATGGTGCAAGTCTTCAAATTGCTTAGAGTTGGTGGCAAAATTTGATGAGTGCAGATGCTGTATTGAGTATTTACAAATACATACAAATATTTGGAAAAAAAAAACATGTACAAAAATATAATCTCTAACAAAAACAGACTGACTTTTATTTCTTTCTCATTGTTAATTTGTTATACCTAATAAAAATTTAGCATTTGGGGTAAAATGGTTGATACCATTACTGGTCTTTGATTTAATTCTTCAAAGGTTTTTGCCCAGTCTTTCTGGTTGGAAACGATTCTTTGGTTCAAGCTATCGATTTTATTTTCCATAGTTTTTAACTAAGTTCCTCTGAAGTTCCTTTTTCTTCCTCATCAGTTGTTTGCAGTTGTCGCAGGGACCTAAGCAATATGCTGGGATTCAGGAGGTGGACTGGTTGGTTTATAGCCAATATCTTCTCCACCTATTTGTGCTTAATATATTGAAGTTTTGAAATAAATAACACTATGTACGATAACTGATATTACCTTCTGCAGAGTACCGGTACTTGAATCAGAGTTGGTTGAATCCTGATCTCCAGAACTGTGCAACATGACAGGATATATTGTATGTGTGATCACAATAGTAGGAAGTAGCACCTAATATAATTATTCTCCACCTGAGTTTGCTGTACCACAATATACAGTATCAGGGGCGGATACAGGATTTTTGCAAGGGGGGTGACTATAAGGTGCTCAGTTGTTTCTTTCAGAATATTTAACAGGGGCGGGGGGGGGGTGGCAGGCAATACTCACTACGTGGGGGCAGGGGAGCGCCGAAAGTGCGACAAACTTGCAGGGGGGTCCGGGGGCATGCTTCCCCGGAAAATTTTGAATTTTAGAGTCTCTGAAATAGCTTTTCCTGCATTTTGAGGGGGATTTGAAAGAGTTTTGAAGGATATAAATTACCAAACAAAATACCCAAATATATGAATACACCATACCATACAAGGCATACATCATGTAGGAGGACATGTCGTTATTGTCGTGGACTCATGGGGATATGTTTTATAAGTTTATGTTCCAAAGTTACTATGTATATTCGGATTTCAGATTGAGATTGTATACAATACGTCTATATAATCGTGATTCTTACTGTTTTAAAATTGGGGTTTCAAATTTACAAGATATTAGGGTATCATGATGTCCAATCTTATTGCAAAGGAGAGGCCATAGCTACGGCCTGTATCAATAAGCATTGTTATACAATATAATTTATGCACGTTTTACACACGAGTGACTGTTGTGATTTGTATAAACAGCTGCTAGTGTATCGCTGTATAATCCTGTATTAGTTGGGACAGGGAAGGGGAGTGACTAGTCACCCCAGTCACCCCCCCCCCCCCCTGCATCCGCCCCTGATTATTCCACATCAGTACTTTTCTGAACAGTGACTAAGTGTAGTACGTCTACAATTGGTACATATTCGTTCCTTGATTGGATCTTAAACGGCTTAATAGCACTGGGTTAATATGTAGAAACTCTCTATATTTTTCAGGGCTCCGTCAGGATCATCTAGTGAAGCGTCTAATAACTCTAGCGAAGCAGGGCCTTCAGTGGCTGTTGCGGATCAAGACTTGGCTGTAATGGCCGCCATCCAGATGAAGCCGCGTGGTCTAGGTGGGTCAGGAAAACCCCACCTTCCCAATGTAGGAGGTCATGTGAATTCACTGGAACAAGCCCAGGCAGAATGGAAACTGGTGGAAAATTTACAGAAAGGTATGATGTTAATTGCGCTAAGCAAGTATTTCTATAAATAATTCCATGTTTACCTCTATTTCTATTGCCAATTGATCTCTCAGGAAGATGTAACCCTTTCTCTTGTCGATGGCTTCCTTCTGAATGTGATGAATAAAATCCTCTGGCATTAAGGAGGATTTCCTGCAGTAGTAGAGCCGCTTTTTTAGGGTGGCGTAGGAAGACGTTTCATTAAATATTTGGTGTGACGCACAGGGGAACTTGGTATAAACCTTCAGAAGACGCATAGCAGCGTTAGGCAATGCATTGTGGATATATTAGAGCGTACCCGAGTTGGCCTAATCATGAAGAAAAGTGCATGGGGTCATTTAGGGCAATTAAAGGATTGCGTGCAACTTATTAGACAAAAGTAAGAGGATACGTGTATTTGGCATAAAGTATAGTATAAGTAAATCAAAAAACTAATAACAAAAAATACATTTTGGTTCAAATTTATGCATATAAGAAACAAATTACGGCCATACAAATAACAAGTTACACTGATCGGATCATTGCCAGAAATTTGAGACAAGATGGTGGCGCGCGTGCGCATTAACGACCATAATCATGGAGATTCTCAACAGTAAATAATAAGGAGAGTACACAATAATTCAAATTTTTCTTAAACGGTGATATATTTCTTCTTTCTCCAGATCCATAAGACTTCAGCATGGAGTAAGCAACAGTTGTAACTAAAAAACTTTTTCTGAGCTCGACGACAAAGTACTTCCCTAGCTCGTCTTATTTTTGCACTAAAAGCGCCACTATCCATAGTGTTAGCCATAGTAATCTTTGTAAACAGGTGCTAGAAATTGGCCAAATTGACCAACAACGTTACGGGCGATGCGAAGTCTCTAGATCGCAATGCATTCGGCATGAGTCAGTCTACTTCCTGAGCACGTAAAGATCCTGATTTGTCCCTAGCATAATACTTCCAAAAGCGTTTGAACTTACTTGATTTCACAGTTCTTATAGTCGTCTACAGGTTGTTTACATATACATACATGCATATATATATATATATATATATAGTTCAATCTACAGACACGGTGTTTCGCTGTACGACAGCTCATCAGTGTAGCTTGGAACAGTCTGAATGAATTTCATCAATTACTTATACACATGCGATTGTCGGTGACAACCGCATGTGGGACAGCATCGGTGAAGTACATTCAGATAACGTGAAGTACGCATGGGCCCAGAGTGCTCAAAGTTCCACAAGGGTAGTGAGCGTTGCATTATCGCTAATAGGTACCCACGGCAACTTCACAGAGTGCTCAACAACACCGAAGTGAAGGAGCGTACATAGTTCAATCTACAGACACGGTGTTTCGCTGTACAACAGCTCATCAGTGTAGCTTGGAACAATCTGAATGAATTTCATCAATTACTAACACATGCGATTGTCGGTGACAACCGCATGTGGGACAGCATCGGTGAAGTACATTCAGATAGCGTGAAGTGCGCATGGGCCCAGAGTGCTCAAACTTCCACAAGGATAGTGAGCGTTGCATTATCGCTAATAGGTACCCACGGCAACTTCACAGAGTGCTCAACAACACCGAAGTGAAGGAGCTTACATAGTTCAATCTACTATATATATATATATATATATATATATATATATATATATATATATATATATATATATATATATATATATAATATATATATATATATATATATATATATATATTTTAGGCCCTTCGAAACACCGTATCTGTAGATTGAACTATGAACTATATATATATATATATATATATATAGTAAAACAAAAGACAAACTTGAGTTACTTCATTCAAACTTTAATTCACTACAAATCTGTTTCGTATGGTAAGCGGAGCCTACCACACTCTTCAGGTGACTATTGCAACTGATGTTAACGCTTAAGAAATTTGAAATTTGAATTATACTGGTCAAGGGATTAATCGATTATGTGGTTGACTCATGACAATGGTATGTAGCTAGGTGTGATAAATAGTCGGTTAATGATTACATAATAAGTGTTTCTTCCTATGTCTACAAGTGGATACGAGTTCGTTTCTACGGTTGAGTGAGCTTAGTTCTGGATAGCAGATAATGATAAACTTTTCATATAAGCATAGATTACATCGTTTAGTTTTATTAGAGTAGGGTTTACATTGTTTGATTATTCTCCATTTGATTGAGTATTTGACATCTGATTCTTTCAGTGACCAAATATATTTGCTGAGTTCGGTGGCAAATTTGTGTTTTGAATTTCTAAAAGAGCTGGTGTGGTTTAAATATCTAGTTTTAAAAGAGCTTTCAGTTAGTCCAACGTAAGTTTCCTGTATCATGTTATCCTCTCTGGTAACCGTAGCTTGATAAACTATCCCTTTAGTTTGGCATTTTCCGGCGAGTGGGCAAGTACTTTTCTGGCGACAATTGCATTTAGTTTTGGCTGGAATTGGGTTGGTTTGGATTTCTTTGTTAAGAACAGATTTGTTATGCGATGAGATAATGTTTTGCATGTTGGGCATGCAGCTATAACTCAACTTCAGAGTGTTCTTGTTAAATATTTTATGTAGAGGGTGGCCCTTTGGGAAGCATTCATCAATCATTTGCAGGAATATGCGGCCGATGTTGGTGGCTACGTTGGCGCTGTAGGGCGGGTTAAACATATGACGTTCCTGCTTCGTGACCGCTTCGCTTTCGGTGGTTCTGGATTGAAATTCAATTGATGGTCATAATCATGGCTTTTTATAAGGGCTTCTTGGTGCGGAGGAATGGCCGAGTCAAACGCTTGTTTGTCGGATGAAATGTTGGATAGCCTTCTGTTGATCGCTTCTGGTATGGTGCGGAGTATTGCTGGTTGTTCGAAGCGAACAAGAAGTGCGTCGACTACCTAGATATCACCCTAGACCTAAGAACTGGAAAGTTCAAACCATTCACTAAACCCAGCAACATCCCACAATACGTTAACCGCCACAGTAACCATCCACCAGCAATACAGGACAATATATCACATCTTGAACTCAATGGACAGAGGCAAAGTACATGTACAACTAGGAGACTAAGAAGGACACACAGCTGGGGTTAGACACTGATATAGTCTCAAGTGCACATAAAGATTCCACAGTGTGATGGAACTCTACTGTATGCACTACTATTAAATAGTTGTGATTTCGCTATGCCAGAAATTATATACATTCAAAAATTGTTTTATTAAAGTTGTTAACTAAATTGACATTACCAAAAAAAGATGGAATATTGTGAATAATGTGATTTTAAACTGTACGAATTTAATGCTTTTGAACTTACCAAATTGTGAGGATAAGAGTTCCGTTTCCCGTAATTTTGACTTACATTTTTCGGTGATACACAGCATTTTACCAATATTAATTTTGATCTCTACTAATATTAGAGTCTCAGACTTTAATAACAGTGTAGCACTGGTGTAGCCCAAAGCTACATAAAGTACTTCCCAATATTTTTTCATTTTGTTGCTGGGCAGTTCTTAGAAGGCTCCGACGATGAGTGACTCACGGTCAGACTAGTCAGACTCAACAGTGAAAGAGAACTTGTTTTTTTAATACAGTAAATAGCAAAATACATGTATGACAGGACACGCTATAGGAATAATGAGTAGGACGAAGTCTTTTAGGGGAAATACATGCTGTTTTAAGCGGTGGAAAATATATTGATGGTATGTATTATCGATGTATATATAAATCGTTCATAATCTACTTGATGGTAATTATTTTATATTTATATTTCTGTGCTCGTACTGTTGTATGTATCCCAGCAGTCCGAGCAGGAATATTTACATGCATGTAAATTGTGCTTCTGATGGAATTTTAATAGTAAAGTACAGTAGCACTGTATCAGGGCTATACAACCTACTAACCTAATGTTCTCACTTCTCCCCCCAGCAGCAAAACAGCACTATTTACTAGTATTGATTGTACTTCATAAAAATGACAGAATACATATATAATATTTTAAAAATTAATCAGCTGCGGAGCATTTCTAATACACTGTTATTCTGTTAACCATATTTGTTTATTCTGTAATTTCACAAAGAAATACAAATGTTGGATTGTTATTCTGTGGTCAGAACTATAAACACTCAGTGGTGTTGGTAAAATCCTGTAAAATCCCAGTACATTATTAATATATCTTAATATATAGAGAATAATTGAAGTCCCCCCCCCCCGAAATATCTTAGAATAGCACTGCGCACGCGTGGTTTTGTTTGCGACTGGCGAATACAACAATGGCGGAGAAACGCAAAGGAATGATCAATTTTCTTCTCGAAACAACGATTTTCTAGGCTTAGCTGCATGGCTAATTAAATATGGTCTGGACGAAAGGATTTATTGTCTGCCCATCGGAAGGTGCGAATAAGTATTAAAAGCTTTATATTCAACTTTAATATGGTCTGGCATGTTGACGATGTTGTGAAGTCGGTTTGTAGAGTGTTGTTGGTTCGTGTCTTATATTTTACACGAGTGGCGCTCGAGCAGTTTTGCACGTCAGCTCAATGACAAATTCTGCATGTATACTGGATATTGTAGACTGTCTTCGGATTTTGATTTGGCGTTCAATAAACAACTGTACGAAGAACCCTGGCCATATATTACATGTAAACATGAATGTTTAAGTTCTACATGTATCTGTACCTGCGTGAACTTAGCGCGTGATTTGGCAGACAATTTGCTAGGTTGCATAACTTGAAGCTAGCAACATAATCATCAGACGATCGTAATTTGTAAAGGCAACAAAAACTTATGTATCTTTACATCCAGTTTGCAGATTTTAGTCAATTTTGATCTGGATCGACTGGACGTCACACGATACGTATTAGTATCGGAATTCTTGTGATGCGCCAAGCTTTTTATGCAAAAATTTCGAGGAGTTAAAAAATATCTTGATGTTATTAAACAGACCGGAAAACAATAGCGAAGGGCCAAAAAGACTTCAGTATTCATGTTTGTCAGAGTTTATAATTTTTTTTTGCATTCTTGACAAGAGAAAATGAGAATCCATCGAGATTCTATTATGGGTTGTTTGTCTGAGTTTTGGCTTGTATTATTTTATTATTGGGCTTTGCTTTAGAAAATGGACTGGAAGGTTGCGGGGCTGGCAGCTCTGTCCGTACACGTGGCAAAAATTGTTATTATCTTTGACTAGAAACTTTGCACTATCCTTGGGATCTAGTTCAAATTTCGTCTGTTATAGGTGAGGGAGAGGCCATAACACGATCACCTGAAGTCAAGTTCTTGGAAGTCTTAGATTATTTCCGTAACTCTGACTACCTCGAGCAATACATGTCTCACATCAAGCCAACACTTGGACTCAGAGGATGTACCGCGCTGACGCATGTAATCTTTGGACCACCAAGGATGAAGAGACATTTACACAGTGAACGAAACCTTGTATTTGCGTTAGCTTTGTGTATGTTTGACAATGACGAGGCGATGCATAATTATGTACTACAGACTATATATAAGAGATTGGCTGGAACTAAACTAGACTGTCCGCGCTATGGCAATCATTGGGAAGTTATTGGATTTCAAGGTAAGATAAAAACTCCGTTGCATGGCAGCATGACAGGTATACACTGTAAATAAAAAAGGGCTGTAACGACCCAAAAAATGGGGCCAAAACGGTGACCGCAAAATAGATCTTTTTTGGGGGTGAAAACGGCAGCTATAACAAGGCGACCCCTAGGGGATGATTTGGCCCTTCGGGTAAGAGCTGTTTTGGCTTTAAGTAGGGACTGTTATGGAAAACGCGGGGGCTTTTTCAACTTTTGACCAGGGCCGTTTCAGAAAGTCGTGGGACAGGGAGTCAATTTGGCTCCTAGTCGGAGTCATGGCCCCTAAAAAGCGCTGATTAGGCTTGCTGAGCGGAGCTGTTTTGGCTGCAACGATGGAGGGCAATTTCAGCCCCAATGAATGGGTTGTAATGGAAAAAGCAGGGCCGTTTCAACTTTTGACCAGAGCTGTTTCAGAAAACCGTGGGTCTGTTTTGGAAAATCAAGGAGTGAATTTGGCTTCTATTTGGAGGCATTATGATCCCTAAAAAGCGTCGATTTAGCTTGCTGAGCGGAGCTGTTTTGCCTCCAACGATAACGGGGTAGTTTTAGCCCCAAATGAAGAGGCTGTTATAGAAGAAGCATACCCTGGGTCTTATATTCGCTCGCCGCCGCCCCCGCCAACCGCTAAGAAAATACCCTGGTTGGAGCTGGTCACATGTATCCCATATTCTGGGATATTTTTCAACATGGTCGTGGTTGGAACTGGTCACATGTATCCCATATTCTGGGATATTTTTCAACATGGTCGTTAGGGAGCGGGTAGAGTACTTAGAATTTGTCATCATTGTACGCGGAGACTGTCGAGAATGGTGAAGACGAAGCATTAAACGCATATCGCAAGAGAATCTTAAAACTACACCGATATGAGACGATAATATAATATACCGACGAAAAAACATTGACAAAACATTTGTTTAAAGGCACTCGTTCACTTTGCCGTTCGGTAGGGCAAGGAAACGGCAAGGCGCTTCGCAACACTCCACGGAAAAGTTGTCAGTGATTGTGAACCTTTTTTGCTGCCGAGCATCAGCGAGGCAGCAGACTATTCCTGACGTTCGTTTTGGGTGCCCTATGTCCTTACTCGTGCCCAGTCCATTTGCCGAGTTATGTATAGTCGATATTTCGATTTTGAGTTTGGATGTATGTATGTTTAGATGTTCGCGTATTGCGCAATCCGTAGCCGAGCTCGGGGTACAATAGCCTGCGAATACAGCCGCCTATCGAGGCGCCCGATGTGAAGCGGCTGTATTTGCTGGCTAGGGGTACAAAGCTTCAAGTTCAATTTTGGAAGGTTCAATTCAAGCAGTTTTAATATCTTCTTCCTCGAAGGAAAATTCATGGTAAGAACGAAACATCATGTCTTTATTTGCTTATGGAAGTATTCATTATGGCCTTCATTGATTCAGTGGTCTTTCAAGGAGACAATATGTACATGAATGCTTTTGAGAATGATATCATTCCACGTAAGGAATTTCTCTTGCTTGATTCGATTTAACTTGATAGTTTTTTAATATCTCAACACGATATTAAAGTAATTTAACGATTTTAAGCTACTAGCTTGTGGGCTCGTGCCTTTTTATATGGACTGTTGTTGTAGGCGTCGATTCGACACTATGTCGGCTTAGAACATATTTTACTAGCTTGTACAAATTCTGCAAAATAATCTGATGGACTCAATGGTGCACATTGCTGTACAGTTTTTTTTATCTCTATATTTGTCATAACATAATAAGACAACTTGGTGGAATTGCATTGACAAATGACAACTTTGCCACAGCAAGAGGCATGGTTATTTACTATTTGTATACTATAACAGTGTATTGTATATATCCTGTCAAAACCCTTGCTAATCATGTCACAGAATAAATACTGAGCAGAAGGTCCACGCTCGTCGGAACCTTTGAAGTTTCTGTCCTCGCCCATGTTGGCCGCCATGTTGAAAGAAGTAAAAGGCGCTCCTCTCAATAGTAAACAATATGGCGAAAAGTGCGTTTTGATTGTTTGAATGGCTATAACTCAAGATTTTGGTGGTAATTTTTCTTGGGACGGATAGTACATTGAAAAGGAAGGTAGGTAATCAATTTTATTGTGGTAGAGGAAGAGATTTAACGAAATTTGAACGGGGAATTTCCGATTTCATTATCTTGTTAATTGGACCGGCCGGAGCTATCCGTCCACTTTTGAAGTCGTAATTTCAAGAATAAATAATTGAGAAAACTCTTTAAAAACTGTTTAAATGTAAAGTGTAATGATAAAATTGCACGTATTTATTGTTCTATCGTAATCGGACAAGCAATTTTGAAGAACGAGCAACTCAATAGCTGTCTGTTTGGATGGATTTGGGGCAATTATTTGACATGATATCTGTTGAAGGTTGACAAACAAGTGCCAGTATTTCCCCATTTCATTTAATATTTGTAACCGTTGCTGCTGATAAAGAGATTAACCTGAAATATCATGTCCTCAGTTTTGAAGTCTTGTTATTTTACTTCATTCTACTAAATAAAATGAAAGAATTTGCACGTTAGCTTGAAATGGCCTAGTACTGTAGCCGTTCTCTCGGTGGGACAGTTTGTCTTGAGTTTTGTTCCTCAATCTTTTTAAATATTTCATAATTTGTTGCTTAGATCGAGGTTTAGACTATACATGTGCAACCTTCAGACAGTTTCTCTCCTTTTTTAGCTGAGACAATGGACTTTAAATGAAATCTTAGAAACAGTGAACTGTAGACGATCAAGAGGGGGATTCTTCACAGCACTGGACCACTGGTCACTGACACAGGAATACAGTGGCGTAGCCAGGACCGTGAAAGGGGGGGAGCCAATTAGCGAATGCCGAAAGTGCGAGAAATTTCTAGGGAGATCCGGGGCATCAACCAGACTGCCAGCCCCCCCCTCCCATAATGCCCATTAAATTTTGGAATCTAGAGTCTCTAGAATGTCAACTCCTGCATTTGGGGGAAGGGGAGGTTTCATAAAATTCTGGATGTAAGACTTAAAACACTATAACATCATATAAAATACTCAAAACATAACACTTTTAATAGATTAGAACACCTATAACAGCAGTAGTCTTCGGGTTTTTGCGCTGGCGAATCGTTCTATAATACGTTCAATGTCAATTTGTTCGCATTTCATACCTAGCGTATCTTCTGGTTGCACGTTGTTGGCATGAAGCAGTGAAGAATACGTTCTCCAAAGCTGTTCGAACTGTTCTTCCATGGCATCGTCGTTGTAACACTTGGAGGGCAGCAATATATCGAATAGCCCAGCAAATTTGGATTTCTCAATGAAGCGAAACTTTAATTGCTGGAGGACCATATCAAGGAATGGAATGTAGACGGTGACACGAAAATAATCGTGTGGAGAAGTCACATTGGGATTAGCTCTCTGTGTGGATCTGTTGCAAACACGAGGTGGAGCAATTTCTATCTTCAGGCAGGCGACAGTGTCGTTGATCCACTGCATTATCTTCTTGAAACGTTGTTCGCTATTCGCCCGGTCATCTTCCAACGTGGCAATGATATCCTGTACATGGCTCATAGCGCTTTGTAAGAAGGTGTTCTTCTCCTGGAGAGCCTTAGAGAGTTTATCAATGTTGTTGGTGGTAGCTATACAACAGAACAAGGTCATGATAAACGTGCTATCTGTTATTGCTTTGAAAAGCGCCATCGCTTTTCCTTTTGCGTCACGGTCTTGCCAGCGACTGATAGCCATCAGTGTCCTCGTGATATGAACGTAGTTTGCCACGAAATTTTCAAGTGCGGTTACCCTTTCTACCCATCTTGTTTCACACAATGATTGAAGTTTGCGGCCATTGGTGTGACTGCTCGATTGTCCGAGGACGCTGGCCAGGGTAATTTTCTTCTTGTTACTTGTTGACAAGAATGATGCGATTGCTTTTACTGTGCCAACCATATTGCGAACCACTGGAATTTTAGTGGCATGGACCAAAGTCAGATTGAGGGCATGGGCAGAGCAGTGGTTGTAGTCTGCGTGTTGACAGTGTTGCTTGCCGTATGAGCATGTACCAACAGAGGTAGAACTCATAACACTAGCACCATCGTAGCTTTGCGCGACAACTGCTTCCGGCGATAAGCCACACCTTTCCACTACATCAACAATAGCCTTGCCGATAACTTCCCCAGTAAGCCTTGGCTCTTCTGTTACAAATGACCTTTCGTTGTCTTCCTCACATCTTTGTAGAAACTCTTCCATCGTATTTGGAATGCTTTGCTCTGTTACTTCTGATTCCTGATTTGTTTCACTTTCACTGCCGTAAGATTTCTCAAGTACATCTAAAAATTCGACGATGTCTTCTCGAATGGTTTTGCTATCTTTGTCATAATAGCGGAAGCAAACAGCTAACTGTTCAGTTGAAGAAATATCTGTCGTCTCATCGGCCATCACAACGTAGAATCCCGCTTTCTTCACGCGAGCTACAACCGTGTCTTTCAATTCATCACCAACGCAATCTATAATTTGATTCTGTATATCTCCTGACGTTAGCATGCATTTCGAGGAGCATGTAGTATCTGGTCTTTCAAACTGAGGTCGCCAGCGTGAACCCGATACTTTAAAAGACGTCTAAAATTCCCCTCTCCTTTTTCCAGAACATCTAAATTCACAGGACCACTGTCTTCATGTCCTCTCAACGCGATATTGTTTTGACCGCAGAAGACGATGGTTTAAATTATTGGTCTTAGACGTTTGCGGTTTTCCTCGCAAGTTTGACGATGATGAGAATTCATTAGCTTGTAGACATTAGAGCCCTTTGCTTGGTTGGCAGGAAATGCTTGGCTTTTGGTTTGCGAACGCTTGTGATATTCCGTTTCTAAGTGTTTATTCAAATCACCGGTTGTCCCGCTTAGACGGTCGTAGCGTTGTAATGGCTTGGTAACTAAACTGCCCAAACGAACGTCCGTGCGGTATGTGGCCTCTTCTGTTCCAGTGAGAACACATAACTTGCACAAAATTCCATCACAACTCTGGCTGAAGGCGAAAACTGGATATCGGTTTATATGCTGTTGTAGCAGATACCTTTTGTAAGTACTGTTTCCTTGCTTCTTAAGAGAAAATGGCCATTGGAATCCAGGTTGAGCTTGCCATGTATTCTTCAACATGAATGTCTTTTCTACATCAGTAGCTTTCTCTTTGAGAAACCTCCCAACGTCATAGTCTGGTAAAATGTGGCCATGGGAGATTGGTGATGTTTGATCGGATGTATTCGTTTTACTGCTGGTTAGCCTATTCTCCAGATCCAGGAGTAGATGCAGATGAACACTGTGATGCTGTGTCAAAGTAGTCTTTCGACAGGACTATGCTACCACTACCACTACCAGAAGCACATTCGTTTACTTCGGAAGTTTGTGATGCTGCTAAAACTACAGAAACATCTCCAGTTTCGTTTGTAGAAGAGGCTTTCGACGTTGGTTGTTGCTTAAAAAAGTTGAGTTTTGTTTGCCTAAGAGCATTTAGTCCGCCAATTTTTTTAGGTGGACCAAGTATTTCATGATCAACTTCATCTGAATCAATATCTGAAGCCATCTTTCAACTTCCAGAATTGCAAACAAGTTTTGGTTCTATTTAAACATTTAATTAAAAAGAGATTAGGATGCAAGCTACATATGCAGAAGATAGAGATCAGCTTTGGCGGCAAGAATGAAATATATGCATGTAAAATCCAAAGTTTTGGCAGTTTAACTTGGGTCTTGTAGAACAGTGACTAGTGAGCAACATTGTTTTTGTTTTATTTTGTCCTTGGCCAAAATTACTTTTAAAGCAGAAAAATAAATATGAACAGTCATCAAAACATTATTTGTTGGCAAGAATAACAAATAACTGAAAAAGAACAATTGTGTAGGTCCCGGTTTGGTTTTAAAATGTATATATTCTACACTCGAATTTTCCTTCACCCAAAATCCTTAGAACATATATATATATATATATATATATATATATATATACATATAGTTCAATCCACAGACACGGTGTTTCGCTGTACAACAGCTCATCAGTGTAGCTTGGAGCAATCTGAATGAATTTCACCAATTACTTATACACATGCGATCGTCGGTGACAACCGCATGTGGGACAGCATCGGTGAAATACATTCAGATAGCGTGAAGTGCGCATGGGCCCAGAGTGCTCAAACTTCCACAAGGGTAGTGAGCGTTGCATTATCGCTAATAGGTACCCACGGCAACTTCGCAGAGTGCTCAACAACACCGAAGTGAAGGAGCGTACATAGTTCAATCTACATATATATATATATATATATATATATATATATATATATATATATAGAGTCGCCTGATGATCCCGTTTAGGGTGAAACCTCTGGTAGCGAAGACTTTAAGGTAAAACTATACTTTATACTTTGTATATATATATATATATATATATATATATATATATATATATATATATATTATAGCTACATAGCTACAGTATAACTGTATAAGCGGGACTTATGGCTATACTGTACTGTAACTATAATATATAGTCTGGGAAAGTGGTAGGTCATACGTATTAAAGCATAAAAAATGCATAATTACTAAAATATATAAAATAGACAACAGAAATACGGGAATATGTAGACTGTAGAACGAGATCATTACAATTCTTCGACGTTTCATATAAAAAACGCATCGATCAGTGGACGAGGTCCAAAATCTTTGAAATACATCACAAAAGCTATTGACATGGTAATCAGATAGGCAGTGGTAACCGAACCGTGAAATTCGTGAATTAGCATTCTTCTATATATATTAAATCATTTCAAAAGTTTATAAATATTAAAGTCAATCTACCAGTCAGTATTTTTCGTAAGCAAACGTTATTAATATAATTATGTAGAACGCGAATTCAAAGTTCAAACTCGCCTATTTTAAGAAGATAAATAGAGCAAAAGTACCAAAGTCCACAAAATTAGCATGCTGGGATGGCTGCATTCGATATCCTGAGCCCGCGCTCCTTGTGGCATAATCAGAATTGAACCCAGGCCTTTTGAAGTAAACCAATCGCGCGCAATCGGTTTACATGTACTCGTGTTGCATGGTCATGATTTGCATAACGCTAAGCTTAAAATGAAAAATGTCAGGCTACTCTGTTGTGCTCTTTATATCTTCCGGTAACTAAGACTAAGAGTGGAAAAACTGGTTAGCGCGGGTATGTGTATCTGTATTGTGTGCATTTCTGTTTTCCTCTGGACCCTGGTTCTAGTTCTAGTAATTTAGTGTATAAACCCAATTTTTTTTCGGCCGCGGCTCCCCCAGCTCCCCCCCGGCTACGCCTCTGCAGGAATATAATAGTGGCTAATGTTCTTCAGCAGCTTCAGTCATACCATAGGTCATACTGAGTGTAAACATTTTGAACAAAAGACTTTCCACTTACTTCATGTTTAAGAACAGGTTAACATTGTAACTGGTTTGCAAAAACGTTTTGTAGTCAGTGGTAAACACAGTCAGGTTCATGGGGTATGCTATACATAAATGATGCAATTGCTTAAATGACTAATGTATATTAACAACAACTCCTTAAATGTACAGTATGTTCTCCTATTAGAGGGTGGATGGTTTATATCTAAATTGATCTACATTAAGAATTTGGTACATATTTCCAACAGTTGTTGCTGTTTGTCAAACATTGTTGCAATTTATCATCTACAAAGCAATTTGATCTTTTGACTTGACATATTAAAATATTTGTGAGTAATTGTAGTTATAAATCTCACTCTATTTAGTATAGCGCTTCATAACACACTATAAATAATGCTTTTAAATGAAATATATGCAAACCTTTGATACTCTAGCAAATACAGGTGGTTTTGAAAATTTCAGAAATAGATAGTTTAGGGACTGCAGTAATATTATATCATCATCACAATCACAACACATATACACTTGAATAATAGTTTTAGGAGATATTTATTATCAGTTTTTTTTTTAAGTATAGTAATACAACAAGACTCAATCAAATACAGTTCCACTGTTACAAACAAGTGAATAAAAAACATCTGAGTTTCATAAAAGTCTCCATCAGGTATCATGCAAGCTGTGTCTCATGTCCAAATACACGTACAATCCAAACAAATTATTTACTAAAATTACAAGAAAAGAACAAAATCAAATTAACAACAGCTTCAAATCTTGTTCAATGACTTCAAATTATCACAATTCAACTATTGGAGTAAGAACGTTACTAGAAAAAGGTAAAGAAACACATAAAGATGGAATTCTGCGTAATTGGTATCTTTACCCGTTGTGAACTGAACCAGACTGAAATATTTCATCAATTGAATGAATTGGACTGACGTCTGAGACTACTGATCGAGTGATGCGCATATTATAATATCCTTAAAATATTCTTAAAAAACAAGAGCACGCTTTACACACCGTGCAGTTTTCAATTAAAAATATGTAACTGATGTGAAATGATTAATAAAAAACACTTCATAAAAGTTCTCTGTAATTTGAAGTATGTACCGAGATACCGTACCCGGCTCATTGAGGAGCGGGCAGATCATCGCTCAAAAGTTGCTAAATTCCACGCGAAAAACGTGTTCGTATGCCTTCTAACCGCAAGTAAATTGGTCGCTTACATTTCATATGTAAAATATCAAAGTTAAATGGAAATCGTCCAAAACGCTTTCCAGCTAGAGCCATTTTGGTGACTCGATCGACTTCGTTTTCCGCCATGTTGTTCCTTGCTGATCCGCTGGAGTTTACTTGCTTTCAACATGGCGGCGTGTGACATGCGCACTAAAAAAGTGAGGACACTGCGTACCCCTGAGTGGGCCTTCTGCTCAGTATTTATTCTGTCATCATGTCAGGAGATAAGTTGATAACTAATAATTAAAAAAGTATAAAATATATGTGTAAAGAATCTGTGTCTATTGCAATTAATATTACATTTTTGGACTTTCCAGCCTTCTTCACTGGCAACTATGTGGGCTCTGATTGGGAAGAGGTTAGAAAAACTCATATGGGGTGGGTAAACTCGGGTGGAGTGGGCAAACTCGAGTAGGGTGGGCAAGCTCGGGTGGAGTCACTGGAGTGGGCAAGAGAGTGTTACTTGGGCCACAGCCTTCACAGAGTTGACTGTGGAGTAGGCTAAAGGTTTTCATCTCAATAACGAGGCAGCACTTCACTTGCGATAGTAATTTCTAGTTCCTATACTTTTCTGAACTTCCAGCGAACAGCAAATTTGAGGGGATTCTCTTCCTCGATGAATTTTTACTTCATCTGTTACGCCCGCCGTTCGCCCAAAGAGAGGATTTTGCATTTAAAGAATTTTAATGACCTTGTCATCACTATTGTGAATAATTATATGGAAATCTAAAAGTTGATTATCGCCAAGAACGCTAAAACTCGACATATTTAGCTTTCAACAAAAGTCGAGGTTAGTGACATATTTTATTATTGTTTTAAAACTGGTTTAAATTTGTAACGCAACAGTTTTGTGAATGCAGCGGCAGCAATGCCAATGTAATTTAATATTCATCTTATAATAGATGCCGCCATACTGATCAAGAAAACAACGACGTTTTAACAACATTACATGCAACCATTCTCTAAGAATAGATATTGCGCCGTGCGTCGTGTAAAGCAGTCAGAATAATAAAAAGTGCTTAACATGGGAAATCATTAAACGTTGAATAATATACCAATTAATCGCATAACTACTGATATTTTAAGTATCGAGCATTTATAGTATACTGTTTACTTAATAAATATACATCAAAGCCCAAGTTGTCAGTACATTTCGATTGAAATTTTGCTCTGACACACTTCTATCTTATAATTCCTAATGTACTCGTAATTTACCAATACTCTTATTGTTATTAGTTGTAACTTTGTCCGGTAGTTAATTCTGTAACTACAACAGAACGCAAACGATCAATTCAAGTGTGGCGCAACAAACATTGTTCTCTGAAAACGGTTTTAAAACAAAGACGGTTTGGTGGAGCAAACTTCAAATAATAAATTGGAAGGTGCTATATATAAATCAACTAATAAAAGAAGTTAATATTTCAAACATTGTCTCTGTGTGATTGTTTCGCCGTCTTCTTAGTTCCTACAAAATTATACAAATCCTACTAGCCCTGCACCCCCAATAAGTCTGCATAACACGTGACCAGCCCTGACCAGGGTCTTTTCGTAGCGGTGGGCGGTGGCGAGCGGAGATAAGACCCTGGGTACCAGGTTGCTTTTGGCCATAGAAAATTGCGGATCTGTTTTGGAAATTCAAAGAATTGATTTGGCTCGTATTTGGGTCATTCTTTTGAAAACCAGCCTCTTTAGGGGGACAGATGAAGACATCTCTTTGTATTTTGACTGTGATCCTTGTACACCTCATTCTGTTTCCAATTGTCAAGTTCGGCTATTTTAGCATTATCCATTGGAATGTCTTCCAACACCATGACATTTTCTTCTTGACCATCGTATGTTAAGGTTATATTAGAGGGAGTTCCAGAAACTTTCAAATCGTCAACGTGACTCAACTCAAATCAACTGATTGTCTTATTTTTACTCCGTCAGGTTGTAGATAGTCAAGATTATACTAGTTTCCGTATTTTCCTGTTGTTTCGTCTAACTATTCTAGCAGCAATCATTGTTCCAGTGTCACAGTTTCTATATGTTATTGTGTCACCCTGCTTTAATTTGGGGATATCTGCCAAATTTTGAATAGGTCGGTGAATATCATCAGTATTGTCAGCTTCTTTTTCTTCCACAGTAGTACTACTGGTATGTTGAATTTCTGTTTGTTGTCCCCTCATATTTCCGGATTGGTTAAGTCTGCTATCTGCCGTCTCATCATCATTGTGATCCATCTTATGCTGAATACTTGGTTTGAGTCTATACTGATGCACTCTGACCATAATACCGCCATGCCCTATAAAGATTACTGCAACATCTTGCCAGATAACTACACCAGAACCTTTCCATTCTGGACTGTCTGCAGCAATGTTATTTCCAACCATTCTATTTACTGTTGTTGCTTCTAAGGCAGGTGGTTTGTCTATCAGGACAGATGGCAAATTGGGATTCTGTGCATACACAAGATGATACGCACTATATAACCATGTACATTACTAAGACTATTCTTGGCACTTAATGACTAGTTCAGTGCTGTTTCCCAGGGTTTCAGTCAAAATATAGTTGTGTCGTTCTAGAAGCCCATTAGGCCAAGGACTGTAGCCTGCTGTCGTCTTCAACTCTAATGTTAAAGTTCACACACATATCACGCACTTCAGCATTGTTGAACTCCCCACCATTGTCACTGTACAATTTCCTTGGTGCACCATGAATGTAGATCCATTTATCAAAAAAATGCTTTACAATGACTGATGAATGCTTGCTGGTAATTATCGCTCCAGTACTAAATCGAGTGAACTCGTCTATTTTGTGTAAATACCATATATTAGTACCAAACTCATGTAAATCCACAGATACAGTTTCATTAAAATTAGTGGCTAAGGGAAAACCCACTGCATGCAGGCTTATAGGCACCGGTCTTTGAAACTTGAAACTTGAAACATGTTTCGCAGTTGTCAGTCACTGCTTTAATACTTCTGTGTCATGTGTGCGAGCGCTTTCCAGTAATCTCTGAAGTCAATCAGGGGGTGCATGTCCAAACTGGTTATGAAGTTTAACCAATATTTTATTCTGGTTTGCCGTACTTGTATTTCCATCAATCAATAAAGCTTCATCTTGCTGCTCATTGAATCCCATGGCTTCCATGTCTTTACCTGAACCTTGCAAGTTCACACAGTAGTGCCCACTCGATGTGAAATCTAATCTATAACGATGTTTGAACATTTCTGCTTTGTCATTCTCAAGATGTAATATCGTTCCTGCACGTTTCAGGGACGTCTTGCTGAGTAGTGATGAATGGGACATCAACATCCTCCAGGGAAAACTCCTTGTAATATTGACACTGACGTATCATAACTGGTATTATGATATTGTAGACTGAATCTGAACAGCATCACCAAATTTAAACGACTTCTTACTTTGCATCTAGCTCCCTCTTTGGTACAGTCATCTTCTGTAACACTAACAGCATCTGGATCCAAACGATGCTGACAATCTTTTGCCCAGTGAAACACGGATTGACATATCATACACTTTGTACGTCTATCAAACTTATCAATATGATATGTCTCCTTGCATGGGTGCATTGCCAGTGTTCTTATTTCGCTGAGGTTGTCGCCGCTGTGGAAATCTTCGTCTAGCTCCCATATTATTATCAAACTTCTACGTCATAAAAGCCGATGTTTGATCGTTATTCCAGAAGCCTTTTCTGTAGCAACTTCACCGCCATCACCAGTCACTTGACTATCTTTGAAAATTCCTTTTAGCGCGGATTTCATCCAAATGAATTTCAAATCTGACGATGCAGTTAATGATAGCTGTTTTTCCTTTTGTGTCGAATCGGCATTATCTAACAATCTGAATCATAACACCGCATCGGGAAGTGTCATGTACTTTTTACATTGATTATAACGACGTTTATACTCCAGATTAGATTCAGAACGGTGTATATTACAGGTCTGAATTCCCGCAAACATGATATTACAAAGGAATAGCATAAAAAGAGGTGCATTACCTATTAATTCGGCCCTCGGGAATTTTACTAAATGATCCGAATCGAGCGGGACGTTTAACACAGACGACAGTACGGTGTACTCTAACATAATTCAACGAGTCTTTTATATATCGTCTTATTTGAAGTACATCAGTGCATGAATTATTTGCTAGTCAGCTGATGTAAACAACAAGCCCGTTTTTCTGAATAACAACGTATCTTATAATACTTTCAGGAGACAAAACCCGGATTGGGCAGATTCAAGTAATCATTTCGATATAGCATTTATTTACATCGGGCAAGCAACAATTATTTAAACATGTTTTAAAACACACGTTCCCAAATGTAATACGACACCTATATAGCTACACGATATCTAGACCTGCTAACAGTTTAGCCTGACCAACATTCACTTTTTTTGCATTATTCAGTGCGATTACTTGCGTTTTGTAGTTGTTGAACTAAAAGCAGCAAGCTATTACTCGGTAACCAAAACTAAAACAGTACGTATATATACGCTCTTTTGGTATACGCTCTTTTGGTGTACTTTGCAGGCGTTTGTTCCTTGTATCTCAGTTCAGGTCAAGCTTCCTTGGGCATTAAATGTGCATGTAAACACAGCCGCATTTTTCTTGTGTCCATTGCAACTCGTCAATATTTATCTATTTCTTTCTTTTGAACTTTCCTTCTTTTGAATTAATTCAAGAATTATTAATAATTTGAATAATAGTATTTGCGGGCGCTAGTTAGGAACCTCTATTGTTTTCAACATGAAGTAATAGCTATGTGAAAAGACCATGCATGGCGTTCCATATATGGAAGTAAATGTTATGGACACGTGACCCCGAAGCACCACAACACGTGACGATGAAGGACTATACTGTCTAAACCTGATCGTTGCTATTGCATTACTGGTTCATTATTAAGAAATTATATACCATGAAATTATACAAATATATGAACAGAAACATAGAACAATGATTTGGGCATGTTTCCAAACCATATGAGTTATATTAACTATGCTCAAAGTCAAAGTATTCGAAACATAGATTTCTGGTTGGATAACTATACGAATATACAATATTCGCGTCCAAATTTCTGTTGCTACTGTTAACCATTAGACAACGGTCCCGAGTTTTCTATGAACATTTTCTATGTTTTAGTGTAAATTTATCAACAAAAGTTAACATTGAATTCTCGACCATAACGTATTCTTTAAGGTTGATAAATGTGTTAACTGCATGTCAACAAGAAACCTTCAACATAGTCGTTTCGGACAATTCCCTTGTTCCCGTACTGTAATTGAAGAAAAACTAAAATTATCTTCTATAATTGAACTATAAAAAATGCACTTTTGTGCATGCTCAAGTTATATGCTTAACACCGTGAAAAGTGTTAAAAGTGTAAAACTTAATAAGATATGGTAAAAAGAAAACCGCGCACTAAACAGTTTCGTGTATGTGATTTTTAAAGATTTTCAATGCATGCATGCCTGAGCTTCTGACGTTCTTGTTTTTCCTTGTTTTTTTTAGGTATGGACCCATCAACGGACCTTCGTGGTTGTGGTTTTCTTGGTCTAATGAACATATTGTATATAGTTAGTGATCCTCAGGCGCATGCACTTGCAACAAACATTTACAAACTTTCGCAACACGATACTCAGAACTTTCCCTTCAGTGTCATGTCAATTAATATTACGAGAATTGCTTTACAAACGCTAAGAGAAGGGAAATTAAACAGGTAAGCCAGACTAATACTAAAAGTAAACGTTACCAACGTAAAAGTTACCAACTAAGAGTAAAAATCCCTAATAATAATAATAATAATAATAATAATAATAATAATAATAATAATAATAATAATAATAATAATAATAATAATAATAATAATAATAATAATAATACAAATACAAATACAAATACAAATACAAATACAAATACAAATACAAATACAAATACAAATACAAATACAAATACAAATACAAATACAAATACAAATACAAATACAAATACAAATACAAATACAAATACAAATACTATAGTGATAATTAGTCTTGTAGTCAATTCAATAGATATCCCACAGGCATAGTACAGCTGACTCGACATTTTTTCAGTTGATGTTTTCGGTATTTTTTACTTTCCAGGGCCGTCGGCGTGAGCTCCGTGCGCGCGCATGTAAACCGAAAATTCGTTTTATTGTAAAATGTATAGACATTGGTCATGAAAGTCGTTACTTTCAGGTCAATTAAAGTCATTACTTTCAGGTCATAAGTGAAAACAAGTTGGTAATTGGCACAATTTTGTTGACATATATAATGTATTTTTTGTTAGGATAAAACAAAAACCGGACACTTTTCCAAGGTTTGACAATTTGTTAAACGGAAATGTGAGTAAACCAGAAAAATGGCACATTTGTTTGAACGAATGTACGGTGTAAAGGCGAACTGGGTCGATGAAATATTATCGAAAAAACATTAGATGAACTTAGCCCAGTGGGCAGAATGAAGTCGTTTCGACGTCGATTCGACGTCGTCTTCGGACGTCGAAACGACGTTGAAAAAGTCGTCAAAAACGCAAACCGAATCGACGTCGAAATTTCGACGTCGCTTCGACGTTGATAAGCGACATTGATGTGCGACGTCGCATCAACCGCGTAACGTCAAAACAACATCGTTTTAACATCAAAGCTACGTCGATATTAAGGAAGAAACAACGTCGAAAGAAGTCAACGTTGATTTTCAACGTTGGAAAGCTTAAAAAAATCGCCGTAATTTTTTATTCGACTGTAGAATATATATATATATATATTATGTCGTATCGATTATATATATATATATATATTTAAGAAATTGAACGTTGCTACTCTGAGTTTCACGTGTTAAGCGATCATCAGGCAACTGAAAAAGTTTCCCTTTAGTTTCTGTTTATATTACGTGGCACGCGTGAGATCGCGGCACACGTGACATCACCGCACGCGCGAAATTGCGTGGGATGAGTTCTATCTTGCTCTACCTTGAAAAGTATCGAGCACTCTGTGGTCTATTGTAAACGACCTCTTTAACTATTATATATATATATATCTATATATATCTATATATATATATATATATATATAATTTCTCAAACTCATTGATCATTCATCAGGAAAACATCATGGAAATCAGTTACCGAGACGTTGTTGTGAAATGTGGCAATAAACGCCCATAAATTAAGACAAGTTCGACCTCAAATTTCTCTTTAAATACTGATTTGTTTGAGAAGCTATACCATACACTCGAAAGCCGTTTATTATCTGATTTAAAAACACCTCGAAGTGAGTTAAAAAAGTCGGCTATCTCCTTGTTTTCCAACACAATTCTCGGTGTTTTTAATCAGATAATAAACGGCTTCTTGTGTATATGGTGTATTATGTAATATTTAAAACACGAGCAGGAGTGTTTTATCAGATTTAAAGCCACGAGGGCGCAGCCCGAGTGTTTTAGATCTGATAAAACACGTGATGCGAGTGTTTTGAATGGCTTCAAAAAAGATTCGTTATTGGATGTTATGTTCATTAGTATTCTTTATATAAAATTGTATGTTCATTAGTATTCTTTATATAAAATTGGATGTTCATTAGTATTCTTTCTGACGTCAAGAAGTTTTATCTGGTATAAAACCACGGACATGGTACTGATTTTCTTTGTGTTTTCCTCATGAATTATTAATGAGTTTTTGAAATATAAATATATATATATATATATATATGTATATATATATATGTATATATCCCGTTTAGGGTGAAACCTCTGGTAGCGAAGACTTTAAGGTAAAACTATACTTTATACTTTGTATTTTGCTCTATCTATATATGGTATTGAGCACTCTCTAACATTTCGTGAACCATAACTCACTTATGTATATATATATATATATATATATATATATATATATATATATATACGATATTGTTGGTAGTAAATGAGTTTTTGAAATATAAATATATATATATATATATATATATATATATATATATATATATATATATATAGTAAAACAAAAGACAAACTTGAGTTACTTCATTCAAACTTTAATTCACTACAAATCTGTTTCGTATCGTAAGCGGAGCCTACCACACTCTTCAGGTGACTATTGCAACTGATGTTAACGCTTAAGAAATTTGAAATTTGAATTATACTGGTCAAGGGATTAATCGATTATGTGGTTGACTCATATGGCAATGGTATGTAGCTAGGTGTGAAAAATAGTCGGTTAATGATTACATAATAAGTGTTTCTTCCTATGTCTACAAGTGCATACGAGTTCGTTTCTACGGTTGAGTAGGCTTAGTTCCGGATAGCAAATAATGATAAACTTTTCGTATAAGCATACATTACATCGTTTAGTTTTATTAGAGTAGGGTTTACATTGTTTGATTATTCTCCATTTGATTGAGTATTGGACATCTGATTCTTTCAGTGACCAAATATATTTGCTGAGCTCGGTGGCAAATTTGTGTTTTGAATTTCTAAAAGAGCTGGTGTGGTTTAAATATCTATAGTTTTAAAAGAGCTTTCAGTTAGTCCAACGTAAGTTTCCTGTATCATGTTATCCTCTCTGGTAACCGTAGCTTGATAAACTATCCCTTTAGTTTGGCATTTTCCGGCGAGTGGGCAAGTACTTTTCTGGCGACAATTGCATTTAGTTTTGGCTGGAATTGGGTTGGTTTGGATTTCTTTGTTAAGAACAGATTTGTTATGCGATGAGATGATGTTTTGCATGTTGGGCATACAGCTATAACTCAACTTCAGAGTGTTCTTGTTAAATATTTTATGTAGAGGGTGGCCCTTTGGGAAGCATTCGTCAATCATTTGCAGCAATATGCGGCCGATGTTGGTGGCTACGTTGGCGCTGTAGGGCGGGTTAAACCATATGATGTTCCTGCTTCGTGACCGCTTCGCTTTCGGTGGTTCTGGATTGAAATTCAGTTGATGGTCATAACCATCAAGGGCTTCTTGATACGGAGGAATGGCCGAGTCAAACGCTTGTTTGTCGGATGAAATGTTGGATAGTCTTCTGTTGATCGCTTCTGGTATGGTGCGGAGTATTGCTGGTGCATGGTTACTGTGGCGGTTAACGTATTGTGGGATGTTGCCGGGTTTAGTGAATGGTTTGAACTTTCCAGTTCTTAGGTCTAGGGTGATATCTAGTTAGTCGACGCACTTCTTGTTCGCTTCGATGGTGAGTTTCAAGTTGTGGTCGTTGAAGACTTTGCATATTTGCTTTTTGATGTTTTCTATTTCTCTAGGTGTTTCGTTAAAAGCGGCTAGTCCGTCGTCTCTGTATATAGGCCAATTTTGTTGCCATACTTTGGAGATAGTTTTGATAGTAGGTAGGATCCTACCAGTTCGCATGTTTCAGCGCCATCAAAACTACCCATGGTCACATCAAACAGGGAGTTGGATGTTTTCTTACACCACGTTTCGCCGTTATTGAAGAGCAGGGATTTCTTTGCTTGTATAATGGTCTTTTTCTCTTGGTCAGTTATCTCGTCATATTTTGATGCAAACGCTAGAGCTTCTGTCAGGAGTTCTTCTGATATCAATGGGTAGAACTCAACTATATCGAAGCAGATAAATGAATGTGATGGCTTATTAGGGATGTCTGCAAACCATTTAATGACCGAGTCGGTATTTTTCCATTGATTTAAACCAGTAGATTTTGTTATTTTAAAGTTAATCCTTTGAAGAATTTTCTTACTTATGATGCCAATTTCTGATTTGGATGGGTTTATCAGTCTACACGTAGGGTTGTTATTAAAGTTTGGTTTGTGGTCTTTCAATGTCACGAAGGAATCTTTCTCAGCAAGTGCGTCGATCTTGATGTCAAGGTCAAAGCTCTTCGCGATTTTTTACTCTTCGGTTATTATTTTGTTAGTAGAGTTGGTTGGGGCTTTCTTGTAGGATTTTGTTATGGCTGTTTTGAGTAGATGGTTGTACGAAGAAGCGTCTACACGGTAGAAGTTTGTAGTTTTGTCAGCAGCGATAAGCAGATTGTTGTCGCTCTTGATTTTCTTTGAGTCTCGTGACAGTTCTTTTTGGAATTCGCAGTTTGAGTCCTTAAATTTAATGTCCTGGATAAGCGTGAGCATTTTGTTTTCGAATTCATTTAATTCCTTGATCGGTGGCGGGGATTTTGTAGTTTTGAAACCAAACGATTCTATATATATATATATATACGATATTGTTGGTAGTAAATTAAAACCATAAACCAGCTATAGTTCTAATAATCGTATAATATTAAAAGGTAAGCTAAGGTGAACAAAACTTAAATATTTTACTAAAACAACAAATAGTAAGATCCTTTTCTAACGGTAAATATAGTCATTGAAAATAACTATTATTTCTGGCGTATTTCAGTAACGAGGAGCACAAAGAAGCAACATCACTCTCCGTTCCTGGGTTGCTCTTTAATACACGTGCTAAGAATAATCAGACAAAAAAAAATTACTATAAAATACTCGTACTCTATGTAATATTTCATAAACGAGTGGGAGTGTTTTACCAGGAGTTACAAACACGAGAGGACAATGAAAATCGCGAGGCCGTTAACCGAGTAATGTTCATTGTTCTTGAGTGTTCGTAAAACATGAGAGAACAATGAAAATCACGAGGCTGCAAGCCGAGCATATACCTTGCAGGTGAATAGTGCTTTTCACGCAATCTGATTGGTTCCTCTAGCTTGGGATATCCTGCACTATTCACCTGCGAGCAAAACAAAATGGCGGTCAGTTTTGCTTTGTTTACCGAAGCAGGAGATTTTGATAAATTACAAGGCTGATGTAGTAGAATAACGAGAAAAGTCAACAAAATTAATTAGAAGAGCGTCCACAGGTATGTTTCTTTACAATTTTCTAGCCATTAATATATTAAAAAGTTCTAAAAACTGTTTTGTCGACAAATGTCAAGTACGCCAAGTTGCTAGAGGAGTAGAGCCCGGTTCTTGTATGAAAACACCCAAAAATTATGAGAATGTTAAACTTGTTATTTCATTTATGAGGGATATGCTAAAACAATTATTCACCTCGGTGTCCGTGAATAATGTGGATACTCATGCACCTCCACTTCGGTGAATAATTGTTCTGTAAATCAATAAATATCCGCTCTACCCAAAAGTATTGCTACCCAAAATTATTGAGCACTCTTCGTGCTATACGCAACAAAATCTGGTTTGTCTGGTTTATATATATATGTACTATTTACAACATGAGCGGCCATGTTTTATCGGATATAATATGAAATATTTAGTTGGACTATGCGGTTGGATGTTTACTTGAAAGAACATGAAATTTTCAGTTAAAGTTGCTGGAAGAATGGTGTATTGGTGGAACTATTTATTTAAACGTGTTTAATAATTATTACATGCAAGCCACTGTATTTTGAGTAGCTAGTCAGTGGTGCATGAGCGTATACTCCTGGGTTAAGATACAATGCAATGATGAATGTTATGGAAATTTATTCAAAAACCGGTGATCGGATCCCCTTCGTCAGTCGAAGAAGAAGGTTTGAAAATGGCAGATTCTCGTTTTCGATAGCCGAAAAGTGTATAGAGGAAGAGGCTACGTGGTTAGAAGAGAGTATTCGTCAAAATACAAGAAACGACACAAAATGGGCCATGAAAATATTCGAAGAGTGGCAGAGGGCGCGTACGCATAAAATAGCAAAGAATGAATCATTTGGGTTCGAATGCAAGAGGTTAGAAAACGTTCAAGATTTAACGGTGAATATTGAAGAAATGTCTGCTCTCTCAACATCTGGCTAAGGAAGTTTGTTGGCGAAGGTGTGAATCGTTTAGGCGATAGGTTTCCGCCGAGAACGCCAAATCTTATTTGTGGTATTAATAAACATGTGCAGCATGCATGAATGGGGAAGACAGCGTCAATATTTTAGCGAAGGGTGATAGAAGGTAAGCGAAGTATAAGAGAGGTTGAATATTTTTTGTGTACGTAAATAGGGAAATTGTCATATAATACTATAGGAATATGGATTAATTATCAGTTGTTTTTTTCTTGTTTCCATTGACAGATTTCCAACGCTTCGTAATGCAATGGATGCCGAAATGAGGGAATCCAACAAGATGGGCATAGCACAGGCAACGAAGATGGCGGAGAGAAGTCAGGTGATGGAAAAAGAAGATTGGAGTTGTGGAAACTGAATTTCTTGGAGGAAATACAGCTGAGTCTTTACCACATACTCTATATTTCTACAACGGAAAGCATTTCTGTTTGCATGCAAAGGAGCACATGCAGGATCTTGCGAATTAGCAATATCAGAATCGTCGATATTTATGAAAGCACATCAAAACATTTCATGGTGGTTTGAAAGATTTGAAGAAACACCCGTGTTGTATAAAACATGCATGTGTGTCACGATCCTGAAGAAACTCGTGATTCGTGTTTGCAATCATTGTATCTTCTGTATTTTGATAAGGTCGGCGATATCGCTGAAAATTTAGGTGCATTTTATCTGAAACCGAAGAGAGATGGAAGTTTTGGCTATGAAAAAAGTGTAATAGGTTTAAATACGCTTAATGATATTTTGCCGGTTAAGTTGTGTTTGAAAGCCGGGCTTCCTCGTAAAACTTCGCCCTGTTTGCGTATCACATGTGCCACAAGGCTTTTCCAAAATTCTGTCGAAGAGAAAATAGCAAGGGAAAGAACTGGCCACAGCTCAAATGCTTTGTTGAATTATCAAAAGCCTAGTATAGATCAATCAGTCCTAGCTAGCAAGGTTCTTAGTCCGCCATGTCCTTTATCATCACTGTAAAACTGAATGGTTGAAACAACAAAAAAAAGGTCACCTGCATGCATCTGAGAGAACCAATAAAAAAAGGTTGTTTCAACCAATTCTAATTTGGTCAAAATTACCAATATTTTTTCGTATTTTCAACCAAATATCTATGGTCATTTTGACCAATAAATGCTGGTCAAAATAACCATTTAAATTTTTTTATTAATCGTGAGCGGGCGGAATCCAAGGCTTTCCTGCAATTTTGATTGGCTATGTGAGCGGGCGGTATTTCACGATATCTTGGACTGCGGTCCAAAAAGTTATTTTTTCCCATTCTGTTATTAAAATTGATCGACTTTTATAACTATTTTGCTTGCCACAGAAAAAATATATTGAACAGAGACTACGGGATGCATATGATTTTGATTATCCAAATGGTTTTGACAACTTCATGTGTAAACAGCGAATTTTAAAAGAAACGCTGGGAAAACTGTGACAAAGCAAAATTTACGAGCGATATTTATAAACAAAACAGTTTAAAACGGTAGGGAAAACATACATAAACTTGTGAACACAGTATTTTGAATCACTAAATGAAACTATATAGAAGTATATATATATATATATATATATATACTATAAAGTCATACCACGAGAAGATAGAAAAGCTGAAACCTTTTTGACACTATACTGTCTTTCTTCTGTTATCCAACAGCTATAAACCTCAACAAAACCGCTACAATTCTTTACCTTTTAGTCAATTATTTTCCACCTGCCAACCTCATCGTGTCATGTCCTTGAAACTTGAAATTACAAATGGCTTACTACAAGCATTTTCGTCTTCAAACTCGAAGAACACTTTCAATTTTCATACAGTCAGCCAAATTTTGAAAGCGATTTTCCAAGCGAACAGCCAAAAACGAGCAAGCGACGAAGAAGAACGACGACGAAGAATCATTATCAACTAAACTTTAAAAACACTGACTGCATTTTGACTTCCCTTCGTAACTAGATCTTCAAGTTTTGAATGTTTTTATCACAAAAAAAGGTACCAAGCTTCCTTGTCAGACTACATGTCGGCAGTTGTTTACGACTGTCGAACGATAAACGTTGGACTTTTGAGTATCACGTGAACGTCATCTTGATTACGCAACTTAATTCAATTATGTTAATTTATCTGATTATGTAACAAAAAAATAAATACGTTATTTACCATTTTGGTCGGTCCGTATAGAAAAATATTTGCCCTCGGTCTCAAAAATGTCCCTCGACCTGCGGCCTCGGGCCTTTTTTAAGACCTCGGGCAAATATTTTTCTATACGGACCTCCCAGCCGGTAAATAACATATATTTATTTTTTTATCAATCGTGAGCGGGCGGAATCCTAGGTAATGCTGCAATTTGATTGGCTGCGTGAGCGGTCAGTTTTTTACGATATCTGACCACGGTCACGGAATCCTAAATTTAATTTTAAAATTCATTTAAAATTGACCGATTTTCATAACTATTTCGCTTGCCACAGAAAAAATAAATTCAACAGAGAGCTACGGGGATGCAAATGAGTTTTATTATCCAAATGGTTTTGACAACTTCATGTGTAAACAGCGAATTTAAGAAAAAAACGCTGGGAAAACTGAAAGCAAAATTTACGAGTTGACATTTATAAAGAAAACAGTTTAAAACGGTTGGCAAAAATATAGATAAACTTGTGAACACAGTATTTTGAATCACTAAATGAAACTATATACTAATATATATAAAAAATCATACCACGAGATTAAGATAGAAAAGCTCAGTGAAACCGTTTGACACTAAACTGTCTTTCTTCTGTTATCCAACCGCTATACTCAACAAAACCGCTACAAGCTTTAAGTCTTTTACCTTTTAACCAAACATTTTCCACATGCCAACCTCATCGTCTCATCACTCATGTCCTTGAAACTTGAAATTACAAATGGCTTACTGACAAGCATTTTCGTCTTCAAACTCGAGGACCACACTTTCAATTTTCATGCAGTCAGCCAAATATTGAAAGCGACTTTCCATGCAAGCGAACAGCCAAAAACGAGCAAGCGACGAAGAAGAACGACGAAGAATCTTTATCAACTAAACTTTAAAAACACTTGGACTGCATTTTGACTTCCCTTCGTAACTAGATCTTCGAGTTTTGAATGTTTTTTTTATGACAAAAAAGGTTCCAAGTTTCCCTGTAAGACTGCATGTCGGCAGTTGTTTACTCTCGAACGATAAACGTTGGACTTTTGAATATCACGTGAACGTCATCTCGATTACGCAACTTAATTCAATTATGTTAATTTCTCTAATTATGTAACAAAAAAATAAATATGTTATTTACCGTTTTGGTCGGTCCGTATAGAAAAATATTTGCCCTCGGTCTCAAAAATGTCCCTCGGCCTGCGGCCTCGGGCCTTTTTTAAGACCTTGGACAAATATTTTTCTATACGGACCTCCCAGCCGGTAAATAACATATATATATATATTGGTTGTTGCAACCAAAAAAATATAGGTAAGTTGGACCAAATTAAAATTGGTTAGAATAACCGTTTTTTTACTGGTTCTCTGAGATGCATTCAGGTGACCTATTCTTTTTTGTCGTTTTGACCAACAATTGGTCAAGTAGATGAATCTGAGACAACTAATAAAAAGCGGATTTTTAATTAAATTGATTACAATCAAAATGGTTTTTCCAACCAATTTTGAATCAGTTTACTACACATAATGTAAGAACATAAGTCTGAAGTAAATCCCCATTTACACGGAGCCAAATTATAGGGATTGCGATCGCGAGCCATCGCACTTGCCTTAAGCCGTAAGTAAAGCTGCACTAAATAAATCGAGTGAGACACGACAGAAAGTACACCCATATAGCTCTCCATCGATGACACAATCCCGCTAATTTGGCTCAATATAAATGGGCTTATAGTAAGCAAATGTAACAATTAACTTGAACTTGATAAAGCATTATAGTCATTAACATTTAGCAAGTCAATTCCAAACACCAACCGGAATAATACTAGACACTCGTAGGTTCTCGCGACCTGCTCTTCTATCATTATCAATTCCACTGACACAATTGTCACAAGAAGTGGAAGTTATGATCCCGTATTCGAATATAATGTCGTATTCATCCTTTATGCATGTGATTCCTTCGGAGTTCCAAAGCCCAGCAACGCAAATAGATTTTGCCTAATCGGTGGGAAGAATTCCGTGGAAAAAGTTCGTTGTAAGACAAGACATTGTCGCGATCTTCCTCGTTCAAAGTTAAGCTTGGGCGGTTTAACGGTTTTTCGGGTTTTTTTTTTTTCCGTTTTTTTTCGTTAAACCGGTTTATTTCTTCGAGAACCGAAAACCGGTTTTCACTTACATCTTGGCAGCGAACACTTAACACCTTAACACATCACATGCTTTATCAATTTGACAGTTGACACTAATCCTAATTGCATTTCCGCCTCGCCTTTGCTAGCTCGCCTTGTAAGTAAACTCATTTTATTCATTGTAATACGACTTGTCGTTGTTTGACAAATATCAAATTAAAATACAATTAACGTTCCAATTTCACGCCAAATTCACGCTAAAATGGCTACAGCAAATGAAACAAATGTTAATGCTGCCGATTTACGTTCAAAGTCGAAGTCTTCTGCGTCGCACTCGCCAGTCTGGCAATATTTTGGTTTCAAAGCTGATGAAGATGACAACGCCACACCAACATGCAAGCTTTGTCTCAAAAAGGTCTCTGCTGCTGGAGGAAACACTTCAAACCTTCATCGACATCTCCGTGATCACCATCCAGCAAAGGCACAAGAGGTCTCGAAACAAACCAAACGTCGACAACCGGCAACGCCGCAAGGGCAACCGTCAATTTCCCAAGCATTCTCCAAAATGCAAAAATATGAACGGGGAGGAAAACAGTGGCAGAAACTCACAAACTCGATAACGAACTGCTTGGCCAAGGATATGATGCCCCTATACACAGTCGAGAAATCTGGCTTTAAACGGCTATTGAATGATTTTGATCCGAAGTACGATATTCCCAGCAGAAAGTACTTTAGCCAGCAAGCAATTCCCAAACTATATAATGAAACGAAAGAAGGGGTTTTGCAGCAACTTCATAACATTGAGTTCTTTTCTGCCACATCAGACATGTGGTCAAGCAAAACCATGTCCTATACGGTCCACTTCATCGACCCAGATTGGAAACTCCAAAGCAGATGTCTTCAAACTCTATACGTACCTGAAAATCACACTGCCGAAACCCTTGCTGATGGGATGAAGGAAGTTTTAGAACACTGGAACCTCGCACCATCAAAACAAGTATGCCTCACTACCGACAGCGGAGCAAACATTGTGAAGGCGGCCCGTGACCTCGATTGGCCGTGGATATCCTGCTTTGGCCACAATCTCCATCTTGCCATAACCAATGCCATGAAGGATGAGCCTCGCATCTCACGGGCTATTGGAATTTGTAAACGGATTGTAGCCGCATTCAGTCAAAGCTGGAAAAGACGTCGGGATTTAAGCAAGGCGCAACTTGAACTCAAACTTCCAGTTAAGTCTCTTGTTTCGGTAAGTGATTTTATAATGACATTTTTAAATTCAAAATAATGTTTTTTTGAATAGAATATAGGTAATAGAACCAACATTGGGGTTACTGAATGTAGATGACATGAAGAAATTAGCATAGTATGCGCCATCTGCATGGCCTTACAGTATAATATAATTATTTACTTTATAAATCAATAATGAAAAATATGACCGTAAACTTGCTATTTTGACTTAAAGGAATGCCCAACCAGATGGGGTTCTACACATAAAATGATTGAACGAATACTGGAGCAAGAGAGAGCAATTCGGCGAGTATTATCGGAAGACAGAAAAGTTTCTCATCTTGTTTTGAAGTGGCAGGATATTGATGTTTTAAAATCGGTGCGTACCGCCCTTGAACCATTGGCAGACTTTACTGACGCATTATCGGGTGACTCGTACGTCACGATAAGTTCAATAAAACCTACCTTTGCTTCATCGAGAATGCTTCAAAAGCCGCAGACGATGACACAACCCTGACAGCAGACCTGAAAGCAAAAGTTCAAGTTGATTTCGAGAAACGCTATACAAGCGAAGCAGCTCAGACCATCCTTAATACGGCCACTTGGTTGGACCCTCGGTATAAGACAGAGTACCTTACTGAGGAAGGCAGAAGAAGCGCGGCAGAAAATATAAAGGAGCAGATGATGGCCATCGAACTGGCAAGTGATGCTTTGAACAACACGCCCGAGTCAACGGACGACGTAACTGACAATCAACCACCACCAGCAAAGAAAAAGAAGTCACTCGCGAAGCTTCTGGGTGAAATGAGAAAGACAGAAACAGCGCCCGCTACACCGGCAACTCGTCTTGCTCAGATCGAGCTAGAAATGTCTCGGTACCTTGGTGCACCCGCAATTGCCTTGGATGCCGACCCACTTCAATGGTGGAGTATGCATGCCGCTGGATATCCCCGCCTGGCAAAACTTGCACGCAAGTACTTGTGTGTTTGTGGTACAAGCTCCTCTTCTGAACGTCTTTTCAGTGTCGCTGGCAACATTGTAACAGCCAAACGGTCCCTTCTCAAACCACACAAGGTGGACATGTTGGTTTTCTTGGCCAAAAACTTGTGAACGATTGCAACTTTCTATTCTAAAGGCCGTTTTCCCGACTTCAAACATATCGTAACGTGCCGTAGCGTATTCCTTTGTTTCAAAGTCATTAGTTCTACCCTAGTGCTCAGGAAACAAATAAATACACAACGTTTTGCTACGATACAGTTGAAGTGGAAAACAGGCTTAAGCCTAAGGACTAAGGCGTCTAAACTTTCTGATTAACATCATATTATTATTCAAATTTATTGTTCCGTTTCTAGTCTGTCCGAGGTATTCAGCAAAGGAAGTCGAAGAACAGTCTTTCTTCGGTGAAATTTGTTGTTGATACATACCATTCTTTAACTCTCCTCGTGTCGACAACGCTTTCAAAGCTTGAATGTGAGCAGCAAGCGTAATTTGAATAAACTTGAGTAATTAAGTGATCAAAAAAATTCGAGGCTGCTAATTGGCTAATCATGCGGCGGACCTATGCGAAGACACCCCTGCTCAATCGAGTATTAATTAATAGTCTCCTCTGATTGGTTGAATATTGAAGCAATTGATCCACTTGATATTCAAGCTTGATGAACGTTTGATATTTTGGACCTTTGGTGCTACACTAACTTTACGCTTTATTTATTTCGTAACACTCTTCTTCGGTAGCAATCGAGCTTTGATTCAAGCAACCTGTCCCATGAGTGCCGATTTGTATGATCATTTTATTAAATTTATTCGTGTAAAGAGTAAATGTATGGCTTTAAGTCAGATGCCGGTGCCAGCTTGTTAAGAATCAACTCTGTATAGTCCGATTTCACACGTATTTTAATACACGAAGCCACATCATCCGGATTCCGATCGAGAGCTATATCGCGCTCGCAAAATGCGAGTGGCTGAATACGACGAATGCTTGCTCTCGTGGTCAGAACCGCTCTCCTAGTTTTTATATCATACTATTATTATTTCATATCGCTTCAAATAACCAATTAATAATTGGTTTTAAAAAAGTGGTCACAAGGTCACAATAACCAATTTACATTGGTTGTAGCAGGGTAACCAATTGATAATCGGTTAATATAAGCATTTTATAATATTTGCGAATGACAATTTCATATCGCTTAAACTAACCAATTAATAATTGGTCGCAATGACCATTTTACACAATCAATTATAATGGGTCTTAATGACCAATTTACATTGGTTATAAATAAATAACCAATTACCATTTGGTTAAAATAACCATTTCACAATGGTTGCGCGAACTACAACCAATTCATAAATGGTAATTTTGACCAATTTCAATATGGTTATGATTAACTAACCAATTAATAATTGGTTAAAATAACCATTTCATAATGGTTGCAACTCCAATGGTGCACACTCCAACCAACGCATCTAAGTGTGAGGCAAAGAGAACGGACGAGGAAGTGTTTTGTGGTTTTGATCATGGCACTTTAGTTAAGTGCAGCACGGATTTGTCTGAGGATTGTTTTAAAGATTTTGATTTCGATGTCGCCAATGAAATTCTAGCTGATGTTAGTTTGTCTTCAAGTTCTCCTTCGTGTTCCGGTCCAAGTGCTAGTAATGTTGTGGAGAATGTAGCAGGTTATGCGACGTTTAATAATTGTAAAATTAGTTTTATTATGAACTCGAGAAATTAGTAAAATGGACTGACTTCAAGAGAACATTTGTGAACAATTTAGGTTAATTTGTTCAGTTGGTAATACGATTGTAATGAGAGTTTGCGCGCGCGATAAAATATCAAGTTATGTTGTGAATTGTGAACGATAATTATGTTTCGTGGTTGTTGTCATGTTAGTAAATTGTGGCTATCAAATGATACAGAATACTAATAACTCTATTAGTATTCTGTATCATTGATACAGAATACTAATTAAGCCAAGAAGCTCTGCTGCTGTGAGCCATTTCTGCTTCTGGATTGGACAAATGAATTTTAATAAATTTTACAAATATATATATAAACTTCAAGTAAACAACAATTTTTGTGACTACCGCTGAGCTGTCAGCGGGAGCCACTATGTCGGCGAAATCTTGAGTGCTTGTCATGGACCGCACTTACGTCATACTCGACAGCTATCGCCAGATATTCGATACGATCGCCATATAGTCGAGAAGATCGCCATTGATCGCCAGGTATTCGAGAAGTACTCGAGTTCTTTTTGTGGGGAATCATCTCGTCTTAGCATTTTGGTTGTTTGGATTTTTGAAAAGTATAATTTTGCAAATCTTTTCTTCTTGGAACGGTTTCTGTCATCGATCAGTTTATACAAGGTAAGAAGTAGTTTCAAAACTATGACGTTGTTTATCTTATCTATACATAAATCTTTAATACTTGATCGGCAACAAATTGTCTTTTAAAGCCAACCTCGTACTTAGCAGTTGGGCCTTCAATTGTGTCCTGTTTCAAAGCTCTTCTACTTTTATCGAAGAAACTGTCAGTATACACCAATGTCTTGGGTAGAAGTGATTTATAATGATAAAATCGCTTTATAAGTTTAAGTTTAATTTTGGTTGAATTGTGTGTTGTGCTACTGTTACTGTATAATAATATATCATACACTATATAGGAGAGCGAAGTGTGTTTTAACCAACTTTGAGCTAGGTGTTTTGATATTAGATCAAACACAACTTTCAAGTGTTTCAAGATCAAACAAACCAGGAAATGAATCAGTTCTCAAATGAATCAGTATTTTAAGATAAGTTTGAGGTAAAAGTTGGCTTAATTTTATATCCAAGTGTTTATCACTTATCAAACCTTTGTCTCGCTTATGATTTTTTTATGTGTTTGGTTTATGAATTATTAATGAGGTTGAGAAGTACAGTATATATCACAGTGCTCTCTATTTACACTATATATACATGTATATAAGAAATTTATGCTGACAAAATATGTTGCCTGTTACATCGACATTACCAAACTTTGACTTGGTGCTTTGTTTACTTGTTTTAGGTGTTGTTCAATATCTTGTATAATGAAATTAAGAAACCAAAGTTTGTGCACACCAGATCTGCTCCAGTGGTCTGACCACAGAATAGTAGATACACCGGAAGTCTGACTCTTGTGAAAACGTGTCTATTTTTTTTCATTAAGAATTGTGCCATCCTACACCACGAGTGAGTTTTGACAGTTAAAGCTGCTGGTGTAACCTACTAGGATGATGAGTGATGGTGATGCGATAATGCTGATTGAGATGCCAGGATAGTGTAAAAATGGAAATTGTGATGAATAGCAATGCTTGAGATGTGCAAGGCAATATGTGTGCAGCATGGCCTCTTTTAAGGATTTCTCCTTGGGGGGGGGGGGGGGGGGGGGGGGGGGGGGGGGGGGGGGGGGTGGGGGGGTGTTCACAAAAAGGGACTCTTCTAGGGGGTCCGTTTTGAAATTTAGAGTCTCGGAAATGCGATTTCCTGCATTCTGAGGAGTGAATTTTAAGAACTGACTGTTTCACTTTGTGTCAGAACTCATCAGCATGTTCACTTTCAAATATAATATGGAAAATATTGTGAGGAACTATAAAAAGATTTTTCGTCACCACATACCACTTATCATAATAAAAACTATTTAACTAATATAAAGATTTATCTATACCTTTGTAACAACTGAAACTATCCAACTGACTTGCTTATCCATACAAATTTTATCCTGGGGCAAAAAGAGACTTACTGGGGGGGGGGGGGGGGGGGCAAAATCAATTCGGGGGGGCTCAAGGGGGGACTGGGGGGGGGGGGGCTTGCACCCCCAGTTATATTGCAAAAAGAGGCCCTGGTGTGCGGACAAAGTTCAAATATGTGCATGGAAATCCCACTTTTGGTGAAGTACTATATATTCTATGATCTGGTGTCTAAGTGTCATTCAATTGTACATTTTGATAAATGGTTGAGAAGCTATTGAACTGTTAGGAAACTTAAATACTTGAATATGTTGAAAACATTGAAATGAAGAAATATATCTGCTGAAACTACAATACTGAGTATTGTTGTACTGCCTTATTTATTTAAAATACTAGCAAAATCACAAAATATTAGTGATGTGCATTACACTTGAATGCCACAGTATATTTATGACAGGTAAAATGTTGGTTTGGAACACAATATTGTTGATGATCTGGGGGCGGTTGTATAAAGCCTGGATAGCTTATCTAGTTAATAAGTTCTAGCTAAAGAACAGCACTAATCATGCTTTGAACATGGCTATACAGGCTTCATACAACCAGCCCCAGATGTTGTATTAACATGTGCGGAAATCGGAATTTTACAAGTTCCCTTCACGTGAAACTTGGGGGCATGTTTATAATGCTTTGTTTTGGAAGCAGCCAGTAAAAATGTTTATATGGTATATGCCATGTTCAAATTAGTAATACATGTATAAAATTATTTAAAATAACTATCAATTTCTTTGTGTGTCTGTGTGCTTTTCACGCATTGTCATGCATTGCTTCTTAAGTCTATATCTCTTTCTGTGCTTAACAGCGGTAGTCACATGTACGCATTGCGTACCTATTTTTTTAATGTAAACTTGTTTCGGCAAACTTATGCCATCTTATAGTAGTTTTAGTGCTCTTAAGAATATATATATAGATTGTATTCTATTATATATATATAGATTATATATATATATATAGATTATATATATATATAATATATATATATATATATATATATATATATATATATATATATATATATATATATATATATATATATATATATATATATATATATATATATATATATATATATATATATATATATATATATATATAATAGATATAATATCTATACATATATATATATAATATATATATAAATTGGTTATATATATATGTAGATTGAACTATGTACGCTCCTTCACTTCGGTGTTGTTGAGCACTCTGTGAAGTTGCTTTGGGTACCTATTAGCGATAATGCAACGCTCACTACCCTTGTGGAAGTTTGAGCACTCTGGGCCCATGCGCACTTCACGCTATCTGAATGTACTTCACCGATGCTGTCCCACATGCGGTTGTCACCGACGATCGCATGTGTATAAGTAATAGATGAAATTCATTCAGATTGTTCCAAGCTACACTGATGAGCTGTAGTACAGCGAAACACCGTGTCTGTAGATTGAACTATATATATATATATTTCGCTGTACAACAGCTCATCAGTGTAGCTTGGAACAATCTGAATGAATTTCATCAATTACTTATACACATGCGATCGTCGGTGACAACCGCATGTGGGACAGCATCGGTGAAATACATTCAGATAGCGTGAAGTGCGCATGGGCCCAGAGTGCTCAAACTTCCACAAGGGTAGTGAGCGTTGCATTATCGCTAATAGGTACCCACGGCAACTTCACAGAGTGCTCAACAACACCGAAGTGAAGGAGCGTACATATATATATATATATATATATATATATATATACAGCTAAATCAATTAAGGTTGTCCTGGCCAAAGCCAAAAGGCTAAAGCCAAAAGGTCAAAGCCAAGCGCGAAAATGCTCGTTAATAATCCCCAGAGAGGCAAGTTTGGTTTATTTGTATGATTTTGGCCTATAAATATAGTAAATGTGTGCTTCGCTATTTAAATAGTAATTCACATCGTACTTTTCGCGCTTGGCTTTGACCTTTTGGCTTTGGCGAGGACAACTTTAATTGATTTAGCTGTATATATATATATATTGTAAAATTCATTAATAATCCATGAGGTTTTTGTCCAATCCAGAAGCAGAAATGGATCACAAGGACACCCTTGTACATCCGATACAACCACAGCAGCAGAGCTTGGCTTAACTAGTATTCTGTATATCAATGATACAGAATACTAATAGAGTTATTAGTATTCTGTACCAGATGATACAGAATACTAATAAGCTTTATTAGTATTCTGTATCAGATATTAGTATTCTGTATATCATTTCATAGCCACAATTTACTAACATGACAACAACCACGAAACATAATTATCGTTCACAATTCACAACATAACTTGATATTTTATCGCGCACGCAAACTCTCATTACAATCGTATTACCAACTGAACAAATTAACCTAAATTGTTCACAAATGTTCTCTTGAAGTCAGTCCATTTTACTAAATTCTCGAGTTCATAATAAAACTAATTTTACAATTATTAAACGTCGCATAACCTGCTACATTCTCCACAACATTACTAGCACTTGGACCGGGACACGGAGGAGAACTTGAAGACAAACTAATATTAGCTAGAATTTCATCGGCGACATCGAAATCAAAATATTTAAAACCCTCAGACAAATCCGTGCTGCACTTAACTGAAGTGTCATGATCTATACCACAAAACACTTCCTCGTCCGTTCTCTTTGCCTCACACTTAGATGCGTTGGTTGGAGTGTGGATAAAGGATTTTGTAACGCATGGCGGACCAAGAAACTTGCTAGCTAGCACTGAGTGATCTATACTAGGCTTTTGATAATTCAACAAAGCATTTGAGCTGTGGCCAGTTCTTTCCCTTGGTATTTTCTCTTCGACAGAATTTTGGAAAAGCCTTGTGGCACATTGTGATACGCAAACAGTGCGAAGTTTTAAGGAAGCCCAGCTTTCGCGCATAACTTAACCGCAGGGCCGCAACTAGGGGGGGGGGGGGGGGGGGCGTTGGGGGAGTTGCAACCCCTGCGCTTTTTAACCCCTGCCCTTTTTGTGAGACCTTTAATACTAGGTTAGGCAGAGGTTCTAGATTTCAAAAATTTCCGGGGGAGGACCCCCGGACCCCCCATACAAATGCGCCCAATAATTGCCACTACTGCCCCCCCCCCCCCCCCCCCCCCCCCCCCCCCCCCCCCACACACACACACACACACACACACTTTTTGACACCTTGCTACGGCACTGCAAATTGTTTAGAATACTGAACGACTTTGCCTTTTTTTTGCCTTCTACCCCTGCCCTCGAAAAATGTTCTAGTTGCGCCCCATAAACCGGCAAATTATCATTAGGCGTATTTAAACCTACTACACTTTTTTCATAGCCAAAACGTCCATCTCTCTTCGGTTTCAGATAAAATGCACCTAAATTTTCAGCGATATCGCCGACCTTATCAAAATACAGAAGATACAATGATTGCAAACACGAATCATGAATTGTGGCACACATGTTTTATACAACGCGGGTGTTTCTTCAAATCTTTCAAACCACCATGAAATGTCTTTGATGTGCTTTCATAAAATATAATCATATTATTGACGATTCTGATATTGCTAATTCGCAAGATCCTGTTCTCGTTTGCACGCAGACAGAAATGTTTTCCGTTGTAGAAATATAGAGTATGTAGTAAAGACTCATCTGTATTTCCTCCAAGCAATTTCTGTTTCCACAACTCCGACTCTTCTTTTTCCATCACCTGACTTCTCTCCGCCATCTTCGTTGCCTGTGCTATGCCCATCTTGTTGGATTCCATCATTTCGGCATCCATTGCATTACGAAGCGTTGAAAATCTGTCAATGGAAACAAGAAAAAACCCCCTGATAATTAATCGATATTCCTATAGTATTATGACAATTTCCCCATTTACGCACAGAAAAAATGTTCAACCTCTCTTATACTTCGCTTACCTTCTATCGCCCTTCGTAAAATATTGACGCTGTCTTCCCCATTCATGCATGCTGCACATGTCTATTAATAACACAAAGAATGAGATATAGCGTTCTCGGCGGATACCTATCGCCTAAACGATTCACAACTTCGCCAACAAACTTCGTTAGCCAGATGTTGAGTAATAGAGCAGACCGATTTCTTCAATATTCACCGTTAAGTCTTGAACGTCTTCTAACCTCTTGCATTCGAACACAAATGATTCATTCTTTGCTGTTTTATGCGTACGCGCCCTCTGCCACTCTTCGAATATTTTCATGGCCCATTTTGTGTTGTTTCTTGTATTTTGAAGAATACTCTCTTCTAACCACGTAGCCTCTTCCTCTACACTTTTCGGCTATCGAAAACGAGAATCTGCCATTTCAAACCTTCTTCGACTGACGAAGGAGATCTGATAACCGATTTGTGAATAAATTTCCATAACATCCATTGCATTGTACCTTAACTCAGGAGAATACGCTCATGCACTACTGACTACCTACTCAAAATACAGTGGCTTGCATATTAATTACCAAACAACGTCTAAAAATGTTCCACCAATACACCATCATTCTTCCAGCAACTTTAACTGAAAATTTCATGTTCTTTCAAGTAAACATCCAACCGCATAGTCCAACTAAATATTTCAACATGCATGAATTTCACCAGCTATTTACAACATTCGCGTCCATGTTGTAAATAATATATATATATATATATATACAAAGTATGAAGTATAGTTTTACCTTAAAGTCTTCGCTACCAGAGGTTTCACCCTAAACGGGATCATCAGGCGACTCCTGATGATTCCGTTTAGGGTGAAACCTCTGGTAGCGAAGACTTTAAGGTAAAACTATACTTCATACTTTGTATTTTGCTCTATCTATATATGGTATTGAGCACTCTCTAACATTTCGTGAACCAAAACTCACTTATATATATATATATATATATATATATATATATATATATATATATATATGTTAACAGTTATGCCATGAGCTCGAGTCGTATATGAGTTCATAGCCAACGAGGCGCTTCGCCGAGTTGGCTATTAGTTCGTATACGAGAGCGAGTGGTATAACTGTTTTATTATATAGCCAAGCACTGTACAAGAGACAAAATTACAGAGAAATGTTTGAAACAAACTCCATGCATAGGCAACTAATACTTCCGCCATGCGTAATGATGCATTCACATAGAGTTTCTCGCTGAGCTGTTCGGTAAACAGCTTCGAAATGTTGTATAAATGTTGCTCGAGAGGCAATAACTCCAAGGCTCAGTGCACTTACCGCGAATTTGGATTCATGTTCCCGTTACTTAATTGACGTCAAGATAAATGCGGCTGAATTGTGGTAAACGCGCATAGTATCGCAAACAGTCGCATAAATTGATATCTTTATGTTGTGAAGACCAGAATCCAAGTACAATCAAGAAAGATCAATAAATTCTGAATATATTTAGCGAAAGAAACAATTAGATAAAGAAAGATTTACCCTGCCGCAAGTCGAACGAATTTTACGCGAGATAAAATATTTTTCGACGGCCATGATATTCATGAGCCTGCCACGACTTGAATTCAATTGACCACTTCACCTTGAAACACGTGTAGTGTAATATGACATAAAAATAAAAAAATAGGTACGCAATGCGTACATGTGAATGCCGCTGTTCAACCTCGTACCCAGGGTCTTATCTCCACTCCCCGCCCACCACACTACGAAAAGAACCTGGTTGCGGCTGGTCACGTGCCGCCTAAACGAATTTTATATCAAGGGAGGAGTGGTAAGCTTTAGTAAGCTGCACAATCAATGCTACAACACAAGTCCAGTTTTAATACTCGTATTCTAAAATCTGATATTAGATTTAGCCATTTAGGCGAACTATAAAGTTTAATAAAAAGAATGAAAAGCGCGATTCAAGAACTGTATTTGCCTGAGTTTCTGTTGATGACAAATGCGAGTGAAAGGACGGCAATCGGCTTGATGTTGTATAGTTGCAATCTTTCCTGAATCGCTTCTTTCGGCACTTTTCGCCGCGGTTATCCGGGCAGAGGCTGAAATGTCAATGCATTTTAGTGCGAGAGAAAGCGGTTTGGTTCTTTCACATGGCCTGTAGATTAAACGAGGATTAAACGAGGAAAAGCATCGTCGCGAGGAAGTCTTTGGCGGTAAAACATTTCGGCCGAATAAAGCAGTTCAAAATTTGCCTTGTTGCACAAATTTTAAGGTACTTCACATCACCAACACTGCGACAATTTCAAAGTCTAGTCGACACGAGTATTCGACGGTGCATTTATAGACGATTGCTATATCTTCTTCGGGCCGTCGGGGTTTCTTTAACTTTTGGATTCGATATGATCTTTGACAACGTACACCACAGAAGAAAGCACGAGATATGTTTTGTTATAAACACTGAGTACGTTTGTTTTTTGTTGGTTTCATTATTAACAGATAGTTTTGCGATCAGACAGCCCGATCAGACGCCAGTCTGACGACGCCAGACGTAATATATTATTTGTATAAACAAAGGTGAAAACTTGTAATTGTGCCTTTGTTAATTTTTTTTTTGTTAATTAAAAAACCCCCCAATTTTTAGGGGGCACGTGACCAGCCACAACCAAGGTCTTTTCGCAGCGGAGGGCGAGGGCGGGAGAGCGGAGATAAGACCTGGGTACGAGGTTGACCGCTGTTAAGCACAGAAAGAGATTTAGACTTAAGAAGCAATGCATGAAAATATGTGAGAAGCGCACACACACACACACAAATATTGCTAATTTGAACATGGCACATACTATACATACATTTTACTGTCTGTTTCCAAAACATAGCATCATAAACATGCCCCCAAGTTTCACTTGAAGTGAACTTGTAAAATTTAGATTCTTGCACATGTAAATAAAACATCTGGGGCTAGTTGTACGAAGCCTAGATAGTTTATCCAGTCATTCCAGTGGATAAGTCCTACAGTAGCTCGAGAACCACTCTATCAGATAAATAGCTATTCAGTGGATAAAATTTAAATTAGGTTCAAAGAACGATTAGTGTTGTTCTTTAGCTAGGGCTTATCCACCAGATAAGCTATCCGGGCTTTGACGCTTCGTACAACTGGCCCCAGATCATCAACAACATTGTATTCCAAAACAACATTTTACCTGGCATAAATATGCTGTGGCATTCAAGTGTTTTTTGTTTTTTCCGGGTTTTTTTTAATATTGACTTTGCATGTTCTTTCGGTGTGTCAATACATGACTACAGATGAACTTTGCTAATTAATTTTCTGGGGTGTTTTCTGTGTGCTTTTAATACAACAAAAACCAGGAAATGGGGGTGGGGGGTTGTTACAAAAATGCATATAAAGCGGGCGATGGGTTGTTGCGTTCATGTATTTCTGGTTATACACTTAGGCCTGCGCTAAACGTCGCACAATAGAATTTAATACAGACGAATTTAATTCGAATTACACTATTGTTTAATTTCAGCAATATACTTGTAGCTGATCCTGGCCATGTGGGACCACCCGTTAGGCGCATTATCCGCTTATAAGGACTGCGCAACACGTCGCACAATTGACGCATTATTTCAGACGCATTTAATTTAGATTTTATTCGACGAAACTGCGACGTATAACTCGATTAAATTCGTCACACGAATTAAATTAAATTAAATTAAATTAAATTAAATTAAATTAAATTAAATTAAATTAAATTAAATTAAATTAAATTAAATTAAATTAAATTAAAGTCGTCTGAGTCAGATGGATAATGCGACGCCAATGCGTGTTCGAGTTACACGGCGAATTATGCTCGCGTCGAATAAAATGTTTCTGTTCTGTCTGTGACAATTCGGCGACATGTTATCAAGACGCCGTTTTCAGGCTCCGCGAGTCCAAGTAAAAACAATTAATTTGGACTGAAATTCGACGTTTAACTCGTAATATCACTTAAGTTCAGCAGTGTCTGATGTCAACCATGCGGGACGATGCACCCGTTAGGTGATTATCCGCTTATAGGTGTATAATTACCATAGAAAGTTGTGCAAACATAGTTTCCGGTTTCGTAAGTTTCCCAGTTCCCCTTCCATTACAGTATGTATGGATAAATGTCGAATGTAAAAGGTAGAGTGGGGGGCGTTTTCGAAATAGCAACGGCAAAGCGAAAATTACCTTTGTGAATTGCCAAGATTTTAGTAAATAAATGCGAATACAGTTGCCAGTGCTTATACGACACAACTGGTAATAGTGCCAGTGCTCAGTGGTAGGACAGGGATTCTTTTTACTTCGCTGCGTCCCACTCAGTGGTCTCTACGTTTATGGTCTTGCTGGTACTGGAACCAATTGTCGGACTTTAATTTAGTTTTTCTTAAACGAGTTTGGTACCGGACCTATAGCCACTTCTATATAAATAAGGTGGCAAATGCCAAATTGTTTTACTTGTTAAGAGAAGAACTCACCGCCAAGAAGCGGTTACGCTACATTGTCATTGATCTAATATTTTTGGCGTTTTCCTTGTATAGAGAATGTAACAGCAGGGACAAGGTATTTGATATATTCAACGAGTTTTATGTTGGAGTGTTTTATCGAGTGTACACTGTGTGGAAAACTCAACGAAAGACAATTTCTGAATCGGGATTTGTTCTTCGCGAAGTTGAAAAATACTGCAAGAGCCACACAAACGAAGTATTGCGAGAATTATCGAAAGCTGTCTTGGATAAGAAAGTGACGCTGATTGCCGAAGAAAGCACTACTTCTCCTCGTAATGGTTCTGAAAAGCTCGAAAGTTTTTCGGGCGTATGTGACATTCAAGAACACGAGGAGGAAGAAGTACATTTAGTGTGAACAGATGTGAAACTTCTTTGAAATATAGTAAGGTTTGATATACTGCCGAAACATGGAACGTATAGAAGTCTAACGTTTCGGGCGAAGACCCTTCGTCAGAGAGAAACGTTTCTCTTTGACGAAGGGCCTTCGCTCGAAACGTTAGACTCTACGTTGCATGTTTCGGCAGTATATCCAATTTTACCATATTTCGATTTGTGTTTCAACAGTGCTCAGGCAAGTACATGCACTGCTTTAATCCCCGAGCCCGGGTGTAGTGCCGAAAGCCCGGTTTACACGCGTGTAAAACGCAAGAGACGATCTATTTCTGTGTTTTGAAGATATGTATATATGTGTGTGTATGCGTTGTGTGTATGTATGTATGCAGAATCAGTCAAAGCAATAATTAACATAATAGTTTCTACTACCTCTTCCATCATCAAATTCGTTTCCCTCAACTAAACTACAAATTTTGCACCAGCTTTTGCCACACTTCCTCATCCCTTTCCTACCATCTACTCTATTTCCGACCTTACTCCTCATGCACCACTTCGTCTTTAAGAGTTTTTGGCCTCCTAAAGCCTAATTACTATCGGAGCCTCCTTAAATATACCTTTCATGTCACCCGAAGCATGTAAGATGCTAAGACCCTCATGTACTTTTCTTCCAATCCCTGATAACGCTGGGTGCATGGTAATCTAACACTAAAGGTACTCTTTGAAAATCTTTCTTTCTATTACCTTCCCTATATAAAATAAAGCATTACGATCCACTGCTAAATTACTATAAGCTTAATTACTATCTCAGCCTCCTTAAATATACCTTTCATGTCACCCGAAGCATGTAAGATGCTAAGACCCTCACGTACTTTTTTCCAATCCCCGATAACGCTGGGTGGTAATCTAACACTAAAGGTACTCTTTGAAAATCTTTCTTTCTATTACCTTCCCCATATAATGAAGGATTACGATCCACTGTTTTAGCTTTCTGAAACTGGCTATCAATAATCACACTGTTGAAACCTCTTTAAGTAGGTCCCCGAAGTTCTCCTAACCTTTCATCTAAAATCTCCTCCGTTTCACACATATGTCTAAGCCTATAAGCACTTGTCCATAAGGGATCCCCATCTTAACATGCTTAGGGTGACATGACATAATCTAGTTTTTACCATTCCGTCTGATTTACCCTTGTCCAACCCCGAGAGATCCGTTCTTGCGAAGGTTCTCAAGTTCGTTCCCAACTCCGGTCCCATTGATTTATTTTCACTCAAAGAAGGGTGTTTATATGGAGGCGAGCCAGCCCGTTGGTGCCATTGTTGTCTGAAGATCTGACTTGTACCGACAAGAAGCTCTTCGTCAACTCAGCGACGCCTCCTTTTATACCAAGTTAAATTCTGATTCCACCCCTACTCACCAAAAAACTGTCTAAACTACCCTCAACAATTTTTCATTTGATGGTGAACATTATCACCCAATTAGTGGAGTAGCAATGGGCACCATAATGGGCCCTAGCTACGCAAACTTATTTGTTGGTTATGTTGAAAAACAAATCTTTGAACGATACACTGGACCCTTTCCTGAGTTCTTTAAGAGACGCATAGATGATTGTTTAAGAATAGCATCATGAGCACGTGTGAATTTAGAGCCGTTTATTATCTTATTTAAAAACACCTCGAAGTGAGTTCAAAAACACGGCTATCGCCTCGTTTTTCAACACACTTCTCGGAGTTTTCAAATCAGATAATAAACGACTTCTCGTGTATGATATATTACTTATTATAAGGTAAAAACAACTGCTAAACTCTTTTTACTAATATATATTTAACTATAGATAACTTAAATAAACAAAAGTTTTATTCTTTATTTTGCATGGTTATTAAATTAGTTCATGCAGTCAATGGTCTATTACTTGAACTTAAAAAAGAAATTAAAAAAAAGACAGCAGAAAAACAGAACATTTGTTTTTGATGGTAAATCTCCTGATTAATTCTTTTCGGTTTTTTGATGCTCTGACATGTCACTAAAATCATTAAAATCATTAGTATGTAACATAAAAAAATACTAAAGTTACCAATAAATAAATGCTTACCTTCTATATTTCATGTTTTCTCATTTCACGTTTTGTCTTAAACTCTGAGCTAAAATATCTTTAAATTAATATAGTTGTCCTAAGCCAAGACAAATTTCAAACTATATAGTGTTTCATGGTATTAACTCTCATTTCATTTTCATCCACTCCCGGGCTGCTATACAGGTTTTACAGGTTTTACACAGCTTACTTTTCCTGGTTAAATTTCCATCCTTGTCTGGAGTTGTATGACGCCAGCAGAGCAAAAATGACCGTAGTTGATGCATACAAACAAACATAGAAACGTTTTGCTCGATTACTTTCGTCGCATTGGTTCTGAAACTCGCTTGTACTTCACGCGAGGCAAGATTATAGCACCCGGGGCCCCCGGGGATTAGAAATTTGCCTTATTAAGGTAATCTTCTCCGATTTCCACGGGCTATACAGTCATTGGTTTAATAAAGTTATGATTGTCAAAACAACAGTGCAAGTATGTTCTTTGAAGTTTAGCATGGTGACTGAGTATTAAATGTTCTATTTGTGTTGGGGTTTTTTATTTACTCTGAGCTTTCGGTCTCTTATCTCAGACCGCACGTCAGCAAACAACTATTGCGTTCAAGATAATTTTTCTGGAAACACCACGTTTAATATTTATTTGCTAAGCTTTTTGGGGTCTCTAAAATGGCATTATCCGCGATCTGACAGCACATCTGAGCATAATTTTGAAACTTTTAAAACATATTTTTACCGGCACATTATTTCCCGCGATCTGACAGCACATCTGAGCATAATTTTGAAACTTTTAAAACATATTTTTACCGGCACATTTTATCATGTTTACAAAAGATTTTGTCAAATTGGATGTTTTTTAAAAATTTATTGAGAAAATTTACAGCATTTATACGTATATTTACAAAGCTAACTATAATACTAGTAACCAAACGAGACAGGCGCAAGGCGCAAACACCCATGCTTTCTAAAAAAATAACTATAATTATTCATTGTCTCAGACCTTGTAGTGTGGAATTTTCTCTAATTGCTGCCGACCGAAGGGAGGCAGCACACCAATCTTGACTTGGGTTAGCTGTGTCTTGTGCTCAGATCTCTTGGCCGAGCTATGTATATGCGACTTGAATCTCGGTTTGAAAATTTCTGTCTGTTGACCGAGTTTGTGACGTTTTGTGACGTAGCAGATTGTTCCTATACCCTACATTACATACTCTCTGGTTTTTCGACTTTGTGTGGTGTGGTTGCATTTATAACTGTGTAACCCGCCACCACAGCGGCACAGCCATGGGATGTACTGAACTGTCGATTACAATGAGGCAAGGACGACGCCAATGCTGTGAGCTGCAAATAAACCTTGATTTCAGTGAGTAGAAAGATTTCTCTTGTTTAAAAATTCTATATTTTGGTAAGAGATTTTATGGTTGTTTTCTTCTATTTGCTGCCGTTCAGTGGCCAGTCTTGACTGACTCTTGAGGAAAGCAGTGCTCTTTCATGAGTTTATTGTTGAACTCGACGACGTCACGACAGTGTCAACAGTTGACTGTGTCTTATTTGCAGGGAAGCAATATGTACATAAATGTTTTTTGAGAATGATATTACGCGTGAGGGATTTCTCTTGCTGAGTCAGTTACTGACTATTGTTCTAAGCATCAACATTATGTCGTCTCAGAATAAAAAAATAATATTTTTTGGACTTTCCAGCCTCCTTCGCAGGCAAATTTGTTAGCTCTTTATATTGGGAGGAGGTGAAAAAACTTTGGTAGAGTGGGCGAACTCTGCGGGTGAAGTGGGCAATCACGGGTGGAGTGGGCAATCTTGGGTGGAGTGGCCAAGGGGGTGTCACATTGGCCACAGACTACATAGAGTTGCCTGTGGAGTAGGCTAAAGGTTTTTGTCCCTTTTGAGGCAGCATTTCACTTGCAATAGTAATTTCTAGTTTAATAAATTATATGTTATCTACCAACTACCGTAACATGATATAAGCTTAGATAAACCTGAGGTCATATTTCGAGAAAAAAAAAACGCGTCGAGAATCGGCCAAAAATGGTCGAGAAATAAAAACGTGTCGAGATTTCGGCAAAAACAAGTCGAGAATAAAAAACGTGTTGGGATGTTAATTTTTTAATCATACTTTTTGAGCTGGTCGACAATTAATTTCTGACTCGCTCACAGCATGGGGTGACGTGATACGGGGAGGGTCACAAATATTTTCCAAAGGGGAAAATAACCAATCACTTTATACTTTCTATGGATAGGTAGGATTAGTGTATTCTGATCGCCAAGCTATAGCGAAGATGACGCGATTTCGGATAATCATAATAGGTGTAAACACGCTTTTATATACAGTAAGATAACGCTGTCGATTGTAGAGAACGGGTATACGTGAACGCCACTGCAAACCGACTCATAAAAACAATGGCGATGCAGTCGTTCGGCAGTGACATGGCGTTCGGTAACTCGCGCGTTCCGTGCTAACTATAATCCAATAATGAATCGTCAGATTTTTCGTCAAGTTATACAAATGTCGACTGGTTTGCGTCTGAACTACGACTGGACTTTTCGTTATTTTTTTCCCTAGACAACTGTCCAGGGAAATGAAAAATTCTCGAACGTCGTCGCCAGTATTAGCCATATTCCCAAACACAACTAAGAGTAACTATTGCACAATACTAAATAGGTACAATACTGATCACTTCGTTCTTTCTTTATCTTTACATGATTATACTATAGCAACGGTTTTTACCAAGCATATAGTCTCGCAAACGTTCAGTTTCTTCCTGATCTAGCCTCTAGGAGTGAAACTACTCTAATTGACGTATATATATATATATATATATATATATATATATTGTCACTCCAAGTTTACAATGACATTGACGTATATCTAGATGATTACATATTACCGTAGGAGTTCCATGCAGCTGGTTCTAATTTGAAGAAGCTAGAAATTAGTTTACTGTCAATTGAAAACTTTAGACTGAATAGTTCTGCTTGTAAGCCATTGGACCTTTTACCTTTTAGGAAAAACCCGCAATGCATTGTGGTAGTTGGGTATCACTTCACTTCCAGGTGAAATGGCTGCCGCGAGGCGAGCACTTTTACTTGGAAGAATAATTGATTAGTTTTAACCGCTTTTATCTTTCGAGAGTAAACTTTACTTATTGCAGCATAACTAGGGGGGTATTTACTACATTCTGTGAAAAAGGTAATGAAGTTACTGCAGTCGTTGTCGAGAAAGTCAATTCGGAGTGATCGACTGAGCGAACACGATTCGAACAAAAACATTTATGAAGAAAGGTCTGTGCAAGCGTTTGCAGGTGAGTAAGCTTATCAAGTGGCGATCAATAAAATATTTTGCTATGTGGATATTTGTTTGTAGTTTATCTGTACAGATCGTGTCGTTTTTGCAATTGTGCAGGTCTCTTTAATGCCTTTTTTTCGCTTATTGAGACTGACAAAGTTTGGCCATGCTTTCGATCAGACGTTCGATAAACAATACCCCTACTAACAATGTTTTGGTTCTGTTTTGGACCGAAAACTAAGCTTGTCCAGTGAGCAAAAATTCAGGTTTTTACAAGAGCTGCAACTCAAAAGTGCTTTCGCGAGTTTTGCAGCCGTTGTTTTGCTTATTTTCTTTGTGTCTTGATTCGTCTCCTCCCAAGTAATTTAGTAAGTTCTAAAATATTATGCACTTGTCAAAGTTTAGCCCCAGGGTAGGGGGAACGAACGATCAAACCCAGGGGGATTTGACATTTTTTGAAAATTTTACTTCAAATTCCTTACCCAGGGGGCAAACATTTGTGTCAAATAAAGAAAAAAACTTTTCTGTGGTTCCACCATTGTATCAATATAAATGCACATATCAATGTTAAGCCCCAGGGTGGGGGCAACCCACAGGGATATTGACTTTGTGGGGAAAAATTGTCAAATTCCCCTGTGGTAGAATAGCCTTGTTGGTCAAAATACCCCTCCCTGGGAAATATGAAGTGCTAAAATATAATATTAAGATAATTTTATGTGTCAAAATTCCCATCCCTTGAGAAAGTCAAATTTCCCCTGTCTCGGGGTGTCGATCAGTCAATATCCCATGGGTTGCCTGCTTCCCCCCCCCTGGGCCTTAACCATTGATCAGTGCATAACAATTTATTCAAGGGGAAACAACATTGACAGCATAATAATAAAAGCAGTCAGTACAAAATATACTTCAGGTAGCTGGACATTTTTAATATTAACAAACAAATAAATGATAAACTAGGCTAGGAATAGCAATGCTAGAACATGCTTACAGCATCCTCTTTTAATACCAGCCTTACACATAGTTAGCACAGACAATTTATTCAGTTATTTGATTCTGTTTTGACAACACCAGTAGAGTTGTCACTGGCTAATTCAGTTTGCAGATGCTTTTGCAACAGCTCATATAGGTAAATAAAGGTGGAAGAATTTCAAGTCTCTTGTCCATCGCTTTGTCTCACCTTGGCACAGTTTGTTGCCTCCTTCGAAGTGCAAGGTTCATCCTTCATATTAATACATTATATTCTAACTAATTTAACTATTTTAATATTATAAATATATTCCTAATATGTATATACAGTACAAACATTTATAATTATTTCATTTACAAACTATTCAACTATCAACATGTTTAACAAGTTAAGCCAAACACTACAAATGTTATTTTAGGTTAAAATATTATATTACTGTAATAAGCTACTGTATTAACTCGGTTGTATTTATAGTTCTAGAACACTGCACAAACACAAATAAAGTTTATATTTATACCTTGAGTTTTTACTTACTAATAATATCTAAGTAACTAAAACTATTTGAGAAAGTTCAATGTATACACAACATGTACAGAGAAACTTTTTCCACACTTTTTTTTTAATATTTAGTAAGTAAACAATGTTGAATTTAAATTATTTTACGACATATTAAAACTAATGCACCTGTCAATGTTAAGCCCCGGGGAGGGGGGATGGGCAACCCAATGGGACTTAACAACCTCCATGTCCCCGTGGGTTAGGAATTTGACAAAAAACAAACCATCCTGAGGGAGGGGATATTTGATAATTTTGTGTGGGAGTCTGGTGACCACCAAGTATTGAAATGTGGTGTATAAATCTTATAGGTAAATATGAGCTGTTTTTATTGTATTTTTGTGTTCTATTATCACTCAGATTGATATTGTGCTCAGTTTCTTTGACAATATCAGTTTAATATTCTTTGTTAGTTTTTTGACTGATACTGTATTTAATTTTTAAGAAGGTTTCAGAAGAGATGGACTGGAAACTGCCCTCTTCAGTAGTGCAAAGTTTGAAATGGGCTTAAGAGCAATTAGTTTGGTTTTTCTAGTTTATCATGGTATTTGTAATATTAAAAACATCCAGCTCCCTGAACATTGCCACATACATACCGGTAGATTTTGTACTGACTGCTTTATTATGCTGTTAATGTTGTTTCTCCTTGAATGAATTGTTATGCACCTATCAATGTTAAGCCCCAGGGTGGGACTTCCCAAGACAGGGAAATTTGACTTTCTTGACTTTCTCGAGGGACGGGATTTTTGACACATAAAATTATCTTAATATTATATTTTAGCACTTCATATTTCCCAGGGAGGGGTATTTTGACCAACAAGGCTATTCTACCACAGGGGAATTTGACAATTTTTCCCCACAAAGTCAATATCCCTGTGGGTTGCCCCCACCCTGGGGCTTAACATTGATATGTGCATTTATATTGATACAATGGTGGAACCACAGAAAAGTTTTTTTCTTTATTTGACACAAATGTTTGCCCCCTGGGTAAGGAATTTGAAGTAAATTTTCAAAAAATGTCAAATCCCCCTGGGTTTGATCGTTCCCCCTACCCTGGGGCTAAACTTTGACAAGTGCATAATATTTTAGAACTTACTAAATTACTTGGGAGGAGACGAATCAAGACACAAAGAAAATAAGCAAAACAACGGCTGCAAAACTCGCGAAAGCACTTTTGAGTTGCAGCTCTTGTAAAAACCTGAATTTTTGCTCACTGGACAAGCTTAGTTTTCGGTCCAAAACAGAACCAAAACATTGTTAGTAGGGGTATTGTTTATCGAACGTCTGATCGAAAGCATGGCCAAACTTTGTCAGTCTCAATAAGCGAAAAAAGGCATTAAAGAGACCTGCACAATTGCAAAAACGACACGATCTGTACAGATAAACTAACAAACAAATATCCACATAGCAAAATATTTTATTGATCGCCACTTGATAAGCTTACTCACCTGCAAACGCTTGCACAGACCTTTCTTCATAAATGTTTTTGTTCGAATCGTGTTCGCTCAGTCGATCACTCTGAATTGACTTTCTCGATAACGACTGCAGTAACTTCATTACCTTTTTCACAGAATGTAGTAAATACCCCCCTAGTTATGCTGCAATAAGTAAAGTTTACTCTCGAAAGCTAAAAGCGGTTAAAACTAATCAATTATTCTTCCAAGTAAAAGTGCTCGCCTCGCGGCAGCCATTTCACCTGGAAGTGAAGTGATACCCAACTACCACAATGCATTGCGGGTTTTTCCTAAAAGGTAAAAGGTCCATTACTCACAACTCAGTTCAAGCACAAAACGTCTTTTTTATCGAATTCCCCCTACTTCAAATTGCTAATATTAGAAAATGTCAGGGCGTTTCTACGGAGCCCCGGAGGTGCCATAAAAAAAACACAAACATTTTTTCTTATTTTGAAAAAAACACAAACTTTTTTTTGAGAAAAAAACACAAACTTTTTTTTTTGAGAAAAAAACACAAACTTTTTTTTTTGAGAAAAAAACACAAACTTTTTTTTTTGAGAAAAAAACACAAACTTTTTTTCAACCTCGTACCCAGGGCATTTTGCCTCCACGCCGGGAGGTCGGCGAAAATGGCCCTGGCATCGGCTGGTCACGTGACACCCAGAATTTTGGGGTGTTATGGCAAGAAAATTTATGCAGTCTTTGTGTTTTGTTTTTGTATAATACGTATACATGAATAATAAATGAGAAATATTTAACGCTCTGCCGACTCACTCATGAGAACCTTTATCATAAAAGCAACTGGCTAGCGTTATTCTTCATACTCCCACGATTATCCAGGATACATGTAAATGTCATGAACAAACATATATCTAATGTTGTTCTTGACTTTAACCAAAGCTATCGTTAATCGTTTCCATTCTTTGGGTAAACTTTGCAGAGTGGATCTATCACAATTCAAATTTTCATGAATAAATTATACTCTATCTGAATTAGTCGAGTTCTTAAACCGGCCAATCAGATTATAGAATCGACCAGCCGATGCCAGGACCATTTTCGCCGACCTCCCAACGTGGAGGCAAAATGCCCTGGGTACGAGGTTGACTTTTTTTTTTTGAGAAAAAAACACAAACTTTTTTTTTTGAGAAAAAAACACAAACTTTTTTTTTTGAGAAAAAAACACAAACTTTTTTTTGAGAAAAAAACACAAACTTTTTTTTTTGAGAAAAAAACACAAACTTTTTTTTTTGAGAAAAAAACAAACTTTTTTTTTTGAGAAAAAAACACAAACTTTTTTGTGATCGCGGGCTCACATTAGAGCTCGAATTCACATGTTTACAAGATGGCTGACGCGGCTGATCTCGTCGGCGGTTTGAGTGGCTATCTACCAGTATTTCAAGACAACCTTGAACGAGATGAATTAATCGAAAGGTACTTTCATCTAGGATTTAAATACAAAGAAATACTTCCTTTTCTTATTGCTGTGCATGGCATCGAAATCAGTGTTCGCCAACTAAAAAGAATTCTGAAACAACGAGAGCTTGGACGCAGACGTAATCCAAGTTCGGCTAACGAGATTCTTGAAGCTATGCGCGCTGAACTTAATGGCAGTGGAAATATTATTGGTTATAGGTCTATGCACCAACGACTACGTGATTGTCACAGGCTGGTCATCTCACGAGAAACAGTAAGACAAGCGCTAAGAATCTTAGATCCAGATGGAGTTGAAGCACGTTCTAGACATTGCCTAAAACGACGGAGATATGTATGCAAAGGGCCTAACTATATATGGCATATGGATGGGTACGATAAACTAAAACCTTTCGGATTTTGTATCCACGGGGCCATAGATGGTTATACCCGTAGAATTTTGTGGCTAGAAGTGGGTCCCTCAAATAACAATCCTGCCGTTATATCCTCATATTACCTGAAGTATGTGCAGACACATGGAAGTACTGCTCGTGTAATACGAGCTGACATGGGGACTGAGAATGTATCTGTAGCTGCAATGCAACGGTTTTTTCGAAGGGCAGATGACGATACTTTCGCTGCAGAAAAAAGTTTTCGTTATGGAAAAAGCGTATCGAATCAGAGAATCGAAGCCTGGTGGAGTATATTACGCAAAGGTTGTACAGATTGGTGGATAAAACATATGAAAGATCTAAGAGATCGGGGAATTTACGATGATAGCGATAACATTCAAATCGAATGCTTGAAATTTTGTTACAGTAACGTTATTCAAAACGAGCTACATAAGGTAGCGAGATTATGGAACCTTCACAATATTCGACCCTCCAATAATGCTGAATCACCTTCAGGAAGACCAGACATCATGTACTTTGTTCCTGAGATCACGGGAGCACGGGACTACAAAATAGCTGTCGATTTAGATGATCTTGATGCTGCAAGAGAGATGTTCTCGTCTGAAAGACCATTGTATGGATGTTCTCGTGTTTTTAGCGAGTTAGCTTTAATTCTAATGGAAGAGAATGAACTGCTCTATCCAAGTAATGCAGAAGAGGCCACGGCACTCTATTTAAACTTGCTTAATCTGATTGACTCATTGTTATAATGGATCATACATGCCCATGTTTTGTTAACGATGTTGTATTTATAACATTTTGAACGTGTAAACCTCAAATACACACGAAATAGAGCAAAACCCCATTTGATTATATCATAGTTAATAGAAACTAAACATGGTTTGGAAGCTCAACAAGTCATTGTTTTATGTTTTTGTTCAGGTTATGGAAATTTGTGCACTTTCACGGTTACTGAACATATTGTATTTTCTGTATAATGAATTAGCAATCATCCAATAGCAACGTTTGGGTTCAATCACTCAAATGTAAAATATATAAAAATAAATCACTGTTTAAATATTATTAAATAAAGCATTTGTGCGGCCTTCATGTACCTTTCAACATGAATCGTGGCTTGATTGTTAACCGCTTTGAAGTTTGCAGGGTTTCCAAACCATGTTTATTTTCTATTAACTGATTATATGTTGAATTTACAGCATTGATATCAGACAAAAATTAAAATCATTGTTATATAGCTGGTGTACACTAGAGACTCAAAATTTACGAGTACCTTGACTTCTCCGTTAAATGTCACCTGATAACGTTTAATTGTGGTATTTATAAAAAATTCTATGTGAGATATTAATTCTATACTTATTATATATATTCAACGATACTCACCTCGACTTCGATTCGGTGAATAATTGTTAAATAAACACTTGTGGAAGTTTAGAAGAACTACAATTTCTCGTTCGCCCAAACTTCCCCTCGGGTTTCAACAACTCAAAAGAAACACGGAAAATGATTTTTATTACTTAACAAGACGCCTGCTCAGGCGTTCACTCGGGCTACTGATTTCTACAAATATTGGCGTAGCCAATTCGCACATCTAGAAATTAGAAAACCTGAGGAACAGCGTGCGCATATTAAGTATTTGTTAAAAAGTACAAAACTCCCAGAAGCAATCATTAAGCAGTGTATAGTAATTATGTAGAACCACTCTGAAACTGTGTAATTGTACAGTTAGAGGTAACTTTGATTGTCGATTTCTCGAGTAAGTATTAACTCACGACGGTGCAGTACGCACTCTAAAGTGCTCGATACAAATTATCTATATATCATGGTCTTATACGAAGTACTTGGTTCCATGAAGCGATTTGGTGTAAACAAGCTTAGCCGAAGAATTAAACGATCTTAATACTTTCAGTAGACTAGACAAAACCACAAAACCTATAGTGCTGAATTCGGCAGATTCAAGCGATGGTTCCGATATAGAATTCATGTAAATCGTACCAACAGAAAATATTTAAACATGTTTTGAAACACATTTCCAAATGTAATACGACCACTGACCTGTATATACAGGTATATACAGTTATATACAGTTATTACGTAATATATCAAACACGAGGAGGCGTGTTTCATCAGGATATCCAAACACCGAGACGTTTGTTGAAAACCGAGGCGAAGCCAAGGTTTTTGAACAAACTTCGAGGTGTTTGGATATCCTGATGAAACACTCCTCCGAGTGTTTGATATATAGCATCTAAAACAAATCAGTATTTTAAGAGAAAATCAAGATGAAAGTTTGCTTAATTTATGTAATTTCTTCCTCCGATATCCAAACACCGACACTGTACTGATTTCCTTTGTGTTTTCTTCATGAATTATTAATGAGTTTTGGATAGGTATATACAGTTATATACAGGTCAGTGAATACGACACCTTCATGATAGACGACTTGTAGACGACTAACATATCTAAACATATTTTTTGCATTATTCGGTGCCTACCAGGCTACCACCTGTGTATCGTAGTTGTTGGACCAAGCAGCAAGGCGTTTAATACTATGTAAACAGTACGTATATGTTCTTTGATATTCTGTGGCTCTTTCTTGTATCTCTACTATAGTCCTCAAGTCAAGGCTTCGGCCTAGGTACTGATGTCAACACGGCATTTTCTCGCGTCTGTAATATACGTCTGTTCTGTCTTCTGATGAATTCACCAATACCGCGGAAATCACCTCAACCCAACTATTAAACACTCGAAATCTTCAAGAAACACACCGACGCCACGATGTTGTCGAAAAGGAAGAACACGCTATATACATATACTCCAACAGTAAAAAATTACTATGTTTATATGCATGTTTGTTGTTGTGATCAAACTTAAATAACATGTATAGTCGAGAATTTAAATAACTTTTGTTGGTAAATTTCTACTAAAAGAATTAGACAACTCGCCTTCGTTCCCTATGAGCGATAGTCAATAGGAAATTCAGACTCGTTACCCTGGTTCCAGAGGTTTTCTCTCCCGTATAAGTTTATATTGGTGAGACGGGATTGGAAAGATTATAACCTCTGGTAGAAAGCGGTACGATAATTGATTAAACCGCTCCAGTAGAATTCTAGCTAGTTCAGAACGTGTTCACCATTTCTGATTGGATTATCCTCAATTTCTTATTACTAAGGTGATATGATTCGTTAAACCTATATCAGATATAGCCTGGGTTACATGAAATTGAGGTTCGTATCGCTTTCTCCGTCTCACCGCTATAAAATTACGGGGAAGAAAACCTCTGGGACTCGTTGTATAATTGTTAATTAATTAGATAATGCATTAATCGTTTCGGTGTCCTATACTGAAACCATGCATCTTTGAAAGTTAAGTATACTTATGCATTGTTGAAGAGCGTCAAGAGCCATGGTGTTTTTTTGCAGATAGAGGAAGACCGTAAGCATCACACAAACACATTTCGACCAATATCATTAATACGTTATAATGTTAACTCATGTGTCTGAGGATGGTTTCCATGAGGACGCCAAAAGGTCAGACGAGTAAACTAAATATATATTTTCTACAGTTATAATAGAAGAAAAAATAATAAAAATACAACATGTTTCCTCAATGTATTTCGCTGATGCTTAAGTTTTCGCCAAAATAAAACATGTTTTTCTTGTTATCAATACATCTTTAACAAAACTATTTAAACACTAATTTGAACAGTTTAATTGCCTTTGCTTGAATGCAGCATGCATGAATACATGCGAATAACAGAAATATGAATATGAAATCCCCACTTCTTACCTTGTCTACCTATTAATATATAAACTAATTGTCACACTAAGTCTTCCTATACAACAATACAAGGCCTATACAGAAGAAAATTTCCACGACTCTGCGTTTTTTAAAACTTCATCCAACTGCACTCTAAAGTCGTTAAAGTTGTCGTATCCAGCGGTGGGTAGATCTACGACTGACGAGCAAGTATGCACCAGGACGTGTGGCAGGTTGCCAGTGTACGAATGAAAAATGACTTTGATAAGCTCTGTAGAATATGTTGCGCTGCCGGTAACATACCTTAAGAAAGATGGAAGCTCTTTCTCTGTAAGATTTCGAATGTACCTCTTCAGGTAGGTAAAAACAGTTTCCTTAGCCTTTGTCATTGTCGAAGTGTCATCGATGGCAAGACGGGAAAGGACTTTGTCGGTAGTCACTGACAAGTCGTTGTAGAGTTGGTAAACAGATCTCTTTGTAATGAGTACGTCATCATTAATTCCATGCAGAAACCCTTGCTTTAAGGCGTCCACAGCCATACGTGGTTTACTCAATAGTTCAGTTTTTCCAACACTCACGAGGACGGTCTTCTTGTTCTCTGCAGTTGGCAATTTGGAAACAGAGTACTCTGACATAAAGTCGATCAAGAAATTTGTACTTTCCAGAGAAAGTTGTTCCTCCTTAAGAATTTGAGATAACTTGAGGCTCTCGTATGAACTGACATATTCCAGAAAACCTTCCAGGAAATCATCGTCAGTTATACTTTCTTTTCCAGCCAGCATTAAAGCAACGAACACCTTATTGATGGAGACAGGGAAAACACCAGACAGAACATAACCATGCCATAATACTCGCCCAAGTATAGTGTAAACACGCTCATCGATAGCCGGGCAAATTCGAGGCACAAACGTGCATGTACCTTCAAAATAAAAACTGCTTTTTCCCAGAAGAGGGAAAATGCCTCCCTCTTTATACCATCGAAATCCACGCCACACTCGTCAAGAAACTGTATAGTAATAAAACAGTCAACGGTCTTCGGATCTGCGTATAAAGACATCATGTCTTCAACTATGTTGAGGCGACGAACAGTTACAGTTCGTGATTCTCCTTCTTTACGTAGTCTTTCTAGTGCCTGGTAACGAATAGTTAGAAAGTCCTGTAATGAAAAATACACTACCTTAATATATAATAGTATTACACTATCTACTTTAATTAAAAGATAAAATTTAAATAAAAACTGTTTGTGGTCGGAAACTTTAGCTAGCTTCCCAAGTACTCTTTTCAGTTCAAATCAAAAATAGGTTTTCTTCTCCAGTGCATCAATTTCTATATTTGTTGTTGATTTGTTTGTACACCAACCAGGGCAGCCCCCCCCCCATTTTGTAGGTTGGCCGGAATATCTTTCGCGCCCCCTTCAAAAACTCAACTGTTTAGTCTGCCAACTGTGGTTTTCATTCCTTCAACATCACCATCACGTGTTTCTAGAGCTATCAAGTGTTTGAGGCTGAAAGTAGTTAATGTTTCATTCTATTTCATTTGTATATAGCTGCTGCTTTGATTGCTAGTGTTATGGCCGAGGTCATGGCATTGTTGAATTTAGAGGTGAGGAGCCGAAAAAAGAAACTGGGTACAACATTACGAGGTTGGCTATTTATTAGGCAATTTGCGTGGGTAGGATCGATTAAATAATATTATACCAAGCATCTAGTTTCAAAAGAAAAATATATAGTCCTTAGTTTTGGTAACAATAAAGTCAGTGTAAATATTAATTTTTAACGTTTTGCTGACACCCAAAAATTACACACACACACCCGAAATTTTACTTTATTATAGCCTTCAGCTCCCCTAATATTTCACATCTTCCTTACGCCACTGGAATAAGTGACTTTTTAATACACTTTACTATAAAAATCTGCGATAAAAGACTACTTAAATTAATTTAAGAACGTCAGTATCAAGTCAAAGTACGCGGGTCTGATACTAACTACAAACAATAGGTCATTAATAAAAGAAAAATACTCAATAAAAAATATAACAGTAATAAAAAAATGGCTAGCGAATATTCTATATTAAGACATCCATGAAGATTTAAGTTAAAAATAAGAATAATCCCCCTTAATAAATGCTAATTTTTTGTATAAAATTTTTTGAATGGAAATACAGTAGATAGATAGGTAGGTAGGTGGGTGGGTATGTAGGTAGGTAGGTAGGTAGGTAGGTAGGTAGGTAGATAGGTAGATAGGTAGATAGGTAGGTAGATAGGTAGATAGGTAGATAGGTAGATAGGTAGACAGGTAGACAGGTAGACAGGTAGACAGGTAGACAGGTAGACAGGTAGACAGGTAGACAGGTAGACAGGCAGACAGGCAGACAGACAGACAGACAGACAGACAGACAGACAGACAGACAGACAGACAGACAGACAGACAGACAGACAGACAGACAGACAGACAGACACACAGACAGACAGACAGACAGACAGACAGATAGATAGATAGATAGATAGATAGATAGATAGATAGATAGATAGATAGATAGATAGATAGATAGATAGATAGATAGATAGGCGACCATAATCATTTTAACTTGGCTGTACAAATGCACCTAGACACAACTATTCTCTATTGAAGTGTGACTAGAAACTGCAAATCAACTATTTAAGTGCTGCTGAAAATTGCCTGTCTTTCTGGTAAAAAAAGAAGCTGTGGAAGTGTTCTTCGAATGACAAAAGCAAATCAGCTACAGGCGTATTACAACCAAGTTGTAACTACGGTAATAAATTATTTAAGGTAGCTGCCTACAGTTCCTTTAAAACTAGAAAAATGCATATTTTAACCTCAAAAAGTACCCATAGATAATTTGAAAAAGATTGAAACTAAAGTTAGGGAGCAAGAATAACTTTCAGGGCATCAAAGTGGTTTGGCAGTTGCTATCTAACTTCAGTTTCATTCTTTCCCAAAACATCAATGGGTACTTTTTGAGGTTAAAATTTGCATTTTTGTAGTTTTAGCGAAACTGTAGAGGGCCACACTAATATTTTTTAGTCTCATGTTTGTCTTCTTCAAACTGTTCGTCGAAAAACTAATCCCACGTTTAATTATATAAAAAATCTGATTGCCCTCTCCCCCCCAAAAAATTTAGTTGACACATCAAATCAAAATGGGTTTACAATATACTGTACCTAGCACCACACACCCCTCCATATAGTACTTCCTCTTAAATTTTAAATTCTCTGTTCCAACCTGTAGCATATACAGTATAGACTGTGGATAATGGAATGCATTGTATATTGTTTTGTTGCAGACCAGGTGTCAAATGCTATAATTCCTAGATTTTCAATTGGACAAATGGCTCGGCAGGGCAAAAATACATCACCCATAGCAACACACAACAATTAATTTATTTTGTCATAAGAAAATATATGAAAGCTGGAAATATAATTATGTACTGTAGATGATGATATTGAAGAAATTTGTCACTTCTAGGGTTTTCTCAACATTATTTCATTATTTGAGATTTGATATCTAACAAAACAACTATATAATTCATCGTTACACTATCTTGGTGAAATGGGTATAACAATGCTATTTGAGTTCTTTCAGTATTAGTACAGTATATTGATAAATAATGCTACATATTTGCCACTTACTGTGCCACTTTCTTTCTCATCCTCTTCCATAAACTGGTCTGGAAGATGTTCTGGTATTTCAGAAAATATACTATCTGAGGATAGGTTTGCAGCCTCAGCAAAGCCAAGTGCACCAATTTCAGGATCATCATGAATCAATGATAATGCCTCTTCACTTTCACACATATTTAAAAGACACTTTGCAGCATCAGTAACAGGGTTCTCTGGTAGCAAAACTTGCCCAGATACAGGGTAAACAAGCCTGAAATATTCAGGAACTAACTGCAGAGACCCTATCCAATCATATACTTGAGCCATGGTCACATTCTTTAGAAACATACGGCTTACAATACCAAGTGAAAGATGTCGAACTGAAACAATAACATGTTCTTCTTCTATGCTTGGTTCTGCTGAAACACGTATTGCCCTTGCAGACCTCAACAGTTCTTGTCTTTCCACATTCTGCACTTCTTCTTCCAGTAATTGGTTCCTGTCATCATTTTTCTTAGTATCCAAAACCAGAGTTTCATGGTAGGCTATGTCCTGCTCTTCTCTAAGTTGTAATCTTTCATGGGATGTGCCTTTCAGACTAGAAATGGTTGCTGGTTTCTTTTGGTCACCATTACTGTCACCTTCTTTCCTACCAGTGGTCTTATTTGACTTTTCCCATGCAAGTGGTAGTTCATCTTCATCACTGCTCGAACCGGCAATCTTCTCTACTTTTAGATCAGATGTCAAATAAAGACGGACTCGAGTTTTAAAACCATTTCTCTTTGCATAATCTCCACGGGTAATTGCTACATCTCCATCAAACTCTAGTAAAGGTTGTCGCCTAAAATCAGCAAGACCAAACTTCATACCTTGCTTAGTTCCAAAAAAATTTTTACCATCTGGGAAAAACCACTTTTCACCAGCACCCATTAATTCTTGATAACTGTAATTAACAGAGGCTTTCATTTCCCGAGTACCTCCACCCTTTTCCAAACCTACTCTTTTACCATTATGAATCCATCCCATTAGTATATTACAGGTAGTAGGCTTTTGCTCAGCAGACTTCTTGGATTCAGGTTTTTTTATCTTAGAAGATAAATTGCCTTTGTTTCTCTTGCTACCAATTAATTCGGAAATCAACCTCTGTTTTTTCTGTTCTCTCTCATCATGTATATTTGTCTTCTTTTGACTTGCACAATATTCTTTCAATGAAAGGCGAACACCTAGCTCTTTTATGCCCAGTTCTTCTTTTAACTGAATATCAGTGGCCATGGTTACTTCTTTAAAGCCCATCTAAAGTGATTGGGTAGAAACAACAAATTAAAACTTACACTGACAAGTGGAATTTTCTGCCAGCTGAGGTACAGAAGAGGCAGAAAATGGATTTCTCACACGCTGCTGGGGGACTGGGGTACAGGTTAGGTGCCAGGATGTTAAAAGTTCACTTTTGTTGTTGCCATGTAAAGGCCTGACCTGTTATACACCCACCCACCCATAGGTTACAGCAGTAAAGAAATTGAGTCTGGTTATCTGGACTGTGATTGCATATTACCAGCTTATGTACTGTAGCTTCAGGTACTGTGTATTGCATGGTGGCTGCATTCCCTGGCAGTGTGAGAAAGGATATTCTACTATCAATGGTGGTTCCATACAGTTTCATACATTTTTTAGAACAAAAAATATGTTTATTAAATAATACTAGACAAGACGTCATCTGGTCAAAAATTTTATAATTTGTAACTACCCAAATCATAAATAATGCATCTGTGAAATGCCAACAATAATTTTAAATAAATTATCGTAATTCTGTTATTAATTCGCTAATTCATTAATATAAGTTGTGCGTTTTTATCACAGTGTAATGAACAGCTATGGCAAAACTTGAAAAACAAGATATTTTTCAATGGCAAAGCTTGATTATGTTTCATTCCACACTTTACTAGATATATATAGATCCTTAATTTCACCATATTTATTGTATGGCATAGTTGCATGGGGAAATGCTGCCAAAAACATATACTGAGAAACTTCTTATTTTACAAAAGTGTGCCTTACGACTTATGTATTTTAAGTCATGTTATGATCACTCAATCCCTTTATTTATTTCCTCAAATACTATCCCTATAAATATGTTATATATCAAAGAATCCACTATAGTAGGGTATAATTGCCAGTTCTGGCTACTTTTCAAATCCAAGATGGCCGCCATTATTTCCAGGAGGGGAGGGGCTCGCTTCGCTCGCCCTCACCTTTGGCTTCGCTCCCCTCGGCATGCCAGGAGGGGTGGAGCCCAGGAAAAAAACAACATGGCCGCCATATTGTTTTTAAAGATGGCGTCGCTCGCTCCGAATTTGTCAAAATATTTGTTGAAGAATTTTCCAAAAACTTTCCAAAGAATTTGCCAAGATGGCCGCCATCATTTCCAGGAGGGGGCAAGATGGCCTTGGCAAAATTTCCAGGAGGGGGTGGGGTCCAGGAGATTTTGCCAAAGAAATTTTGCCAAAGAATTCGTCAAAGGAGGTTTTGAGAAAATTTTGAAAAAATGGTTTTTCAAGATTTTAGGGAAAGCTTTTGGCGAGGGGTTTAAAGAAAAAAGAAAAGAGAGGATAAAATAAAAGAGGATGCCTAAAATAAGAAGCAATCATATAGCTGAACCCTCCAATAAGTTCCGTTTTTACTGTGGAATTTGTAAATTTGAGACAAACCATAAAACAGGATTAAGACTACATCTAAAGGTTGTTCATGAAAAAAAACTAGACTTAATAGAGAAATGTCTTGAATGCTTTAAAACCTTTAAAACGGCAAAGGAACTAAATACCCATTTGAAAACCCACCTTAATGAAAAAAGATTAAAAAGTAATAAATGCTAAAACCCCACAAAATTTGTATTCTTTTTTGAGCTTCGCTGACGCTTCGCGGAATACAAATCTTAAACTTAATTTACCTAGTCCTGTAATGTCCTATTGCCAATGTACTAACACCATCCTCTCCAATAACTCTCTTATCATCTGCCGAGTTAAGAGCAATCTTGTTTTGGTGGATGGTATAAACTTTGTGCTTGTAGCTCCTAAAGGTGTTCATCCCCTTCATTAGGTTTTCTCCTGAGTGTAAACATTTTACATAATCATCAAACTTGATATCCTTAATGGTACTTTTCTTAATTCCCTTACACCTTTTTTCCTCGATCTCCTCCACCAGTCCAGTTTCGGGTTTTTTTTCCCTGGCCATCTTGATAGCATACAGCTTGGCTCGAAGTCCTACAAACCCCTTGATCTGGTCTGCTCCAGTCTCAAACTTCATTAAACCTGGAACTTTCTTATTGGCCCCACACAGAATCCCGCTTGGATGGCTCTCTGGGAAGTTGCTGGTATCAAAGTGGGTTTTAACATCTCCACTGATGTCCTTGAAGAAATCTTCAGTTTTAATTCCGTAACATAATGAGTCTGTGTCCGTAAACAGTAGTTGGGCATTATCTCCATACTTTGGTTTAATGTAACCATAGTGGAAATCATACATGGCAATCTTGCTTAAATCCAGGATGGTGGCTCCTGTATAGATTGGCTTGTTAAGATTAACATGAGTCTTTCCCATATGGACAGCTCCCATGGTTTCATTAAATATGTTAATGGACTTGTAGTTTGGCTTTCTCGCAAGCTTTTCAAGCTGGTCTGCCCAGGATACCAATCTGATATCAACCCGGTTGCGGACATTTTCCATCGTCTTACCAAAGACTGAGTTGTTCATTAGTTTGTAGAAATCCTTCTCAAAGTCGTTGGTAGCTTCCATCCTTAACCTTGTGTTAAGGTCAATGAAGGGCTTCATCCAAGCCTTCTCCACATACTTGACTCCTCTGTGGATTTTTAGAAGTTTTAGCTTATATTTCAAACATTGCTTTAGTGCTCGATAGTGGATAGTGTACTTTGTCTTTTTGTTAAGGTTTGGCACTAGTTTTTTAACCCCATCAATCTCAAGTCTTTCCGCTGCGAAGGGGAGATCATTGTGGAGTTCGTGTATTTTATCAGGATACTCCAAATCCACTTCCAGTGTGCATCCTTCTCCTTCTTCTCCATCTTTGGTTTCCACAAGATAGTCTTCCCAGTTTTCCAACTCTTTTTCCGACATCCACTTAAATCCGCCTATTGGAAGAGGTTTTCCCATTGCATCCGAATACAGGGCATTTTTATCCAAATATGGGATGAAGGAACTTTCCTGCTTTGGATCATATTCCTCCATGTACTTGTTGTTAGCATAATATTCTCGGTGTATAGCTACCGAGATCCCACCACGAATACCTTCTTCAAAGAACAAATGCATATTAGGGTCTGTTAGTAGTTCCAACTCCTGACCCATCTTCTGTAAACCATTCCAAGCCAAACCAGGACTTGTGTAAACCCACATTGGGTCTATCCCATAAGTTTTTTTGCTTGTCTTCCTAAAGTTTTGTATAACATCTCCGAGAAGAACAACATCCAGTTCATTGTATAGTTTTTGGTAATCCCCCATTGTTTTGCAGTCAAAGGCTTTCCAGACTTTTTGGGCATGGGCATAATCCTCATCTGAAATACCAGTTCCATTCAGTTTTGAGTAGAACTCCTTTTGGGTTGGAAGCTTTGGATAATCCAGACTTTTCATGCCTGTCATGAACTCATAGGGGAATACTCCCTTCTTTTTTAACAGGTTTTTTGGATCCTTGAAGAATTTTTCTGTGTACACAAAAGCCTCTGGTTTCAGGTTTTTAACAAGAGAATCCAGAGAACTTGACATGAATTTTATGGAATCCAGAAATCTCATCTCCAACCGAAACCACTTTTGTTTTTGTGTACCATCAGCTGATCTTTTCCAACCATTTTCCATCCATATCTTTTTACTAACACTTATGTACTCCTCGTCTGTCTTTGGAATACAAGTAATTTGACCTTCTGTTATTCCCAAACTTTGGATGAGATGATGCATGTCATAGTTCATACTGTTATGAGCTATTATAGGAATATGTTTGGCATTACCCATTGAATAGTTACAGGGGCTATGGGCAGGCCCTCTGTATTTTCCATTAAGATGGTCATGATCTCTTACCCTGTCTTTCCCTAACTTTTTTCCACAAACATAACAGTTTACAGCTGACTGAAAATTTTTCTCTTCCTCCCTACTCATAATAATTGGCTTTGGTGTTTTCATGTAGTCTTTCCAGATTTCCTTAACCTCAGTTTCCAAAGCTTCAGCAAGCATTTTGATGATATCCTCATGTTCATGTTTTTTGGTATAGCTTACAACTTTTCCTGGATAGATGTTTGGATCCGAGCATATAACCTGGTAACAGTAACCACTAGGATCATGTTGTTGATATTTTGTGGTAAAACTTTTCCTCCCATTTTGTTCCACTGTATCCATTGGTTTTAAGAAACACTCAAAATCATATACAATGATGAAGGGAACATCCTGAGTTTTCTTGTAGTCTTTCTCACCCCACCCCATGGTGTCATTTTTTCCTTTTGTGGGAAATATTTGGACCTGGGCATCATATTTTCGGCACAACAACACATGTTCATCTCTGTTTTTTTCATTTCGGAACGGGTTTTGGCAAAAACTGCACCAAAACTTTTTGTGTTCGTTGTTGTTTTCTTGGCTATCAAATAACCTACCTTTGTTTTTGATGGTACTGTAATGGTTGTTATCCAAGAACAGCTCTACAACATTTGAATGGTCAGCCCTACTTATTTGTACCTGAAAAACCTTTTGGATTTCAGGGTCAAAACCAAAGACATTAACATTCATCTCATTCATCTTTTCAAATTTGGAAATGTCCTTAATTTTAAGAGGAAATTCCAATCCTTTGATGTTGTATTTGGCTGCCTGTTCTTTAACTTTTTTAGGAAGCTTCTCCAAATTTCTTTGTTTTGAGTTTTCTTTCAACATCTCAGCTATCGCAACAGCATAAAGGAAACAGTCGTTGCCCTTGTTTTTCGGATTAATGATGGCCTTTTTGTCCTGGATAAATTTTGGAAGAGGTTTGTAACCCCTACCGTTCAAAGGTCTATACTTTGTTATGGAGATGTGTAAACTTTCAACTGACCTTATTGACCACCCAGATGCTTTCTTTTGGTGGGCTGCTAAATTTTCAAGCATCTCTTTTTTCATTATTTTGTAATATTCCCTAACATCTTCCTCTGTTGTCATTGGTCTTATATTGCAGGTAAAGTAAAACTCTTCAACATCTTCCCATCCAGCGGTATAATCATACTTTACAAGTTTGCAAATAAGGGTTGTTTTTACCTTTTTTGAGTTTCCAATACTGTTAATTAGGTTCTCAACAGTTGGTGTTGTTCTTTCTAAAAATACTGCAGGATCTTTAAATCCCTGTCCAGAAATTTCATACAGAGATGCTTTCCCATTAGCAAAATTTCTAGTTCTAATGAGTTTTGGCTCTGTTTCCCTTAGTTTTTTGAAATCCCTTGTCCTTCTACCAAAAATCCTTCCAAGCTTGTTTCCCAGCACCTGTCTAGTTTTAGCAGTTTTGGCAGATCCTTTCCATTTTTTTCCCCATCTTAATTTCTCAGCCAACTTTTCAGCCTTCCTTGTTGCTTTTTTAGCAACCTGTTCTGCTTTCCTTGCTTCCTTCCTAGCAATCTGCTCCTGTTTCCTTGCCTCCTTCCTTTCAACCCGTTCCTGCTTTTTGGCTTCCCTAAACTTTTTTTCCTGTTGGAGTTTGGCAAGTCTTTCAGGTTTAAAGGGTTCCATTTTTCGGTCCCTCTCAAGTTGTCGCCGTTTTCTTAAACGAGCATTTTCCCGTTTTTCCAAAACTTTTGTGTTAGTTTCCATTTATTATAGTGAAAAAAAAATATATTTAAAAAAAAGTATACTAATAAAGGAACCAAACAACATTGTACTTCCTTACCCAAAAAAATATTCTTTCCTTATCTTTCTTCCTGTAATCCCAAATATCCTGCTTTACATTTCCTATTCAAAAGAATAGGAAATTTGAAGGTTTTTAAGAACTTCGGCTAACAGTTTGTATCTCCCCACCATAGTTAATAAGTGTTCCTTTTCTTATGTAAAATGGGATACAACTAGGGTTTTTGTTCAGGCAGGATGCTGCTTTGTAAATACTGCGAAATTTTGTTTCTTTCCCCTTCCTGTCTGTAAATGTTATTTCAACAGGGTTTTTTATTTGCTCTCTGTTACATCTATCATAGGTTTCATTCCTAACCAAGGGAATATTAAGACTTTCGCAGAGTGTTTTTAGGTTCATTTTGCCGGCTCCCTTTACCCCAATTTTTTTGGCAAGGGTTCTTAACTCTGATCTGGGATGACTGCAAATAGGGTTTTCCTCACGAATTTTTTGTACCTCTTCGCCAAATTTTCTTCTCTCATCCATTCTTACTTTAAACATTTCCATGTTGTTTTATTATACTGGTTTTGGCGAAGATTTTGGGGGAGATTTTGGCTCCGCTAGCGCTTCGCGTGGCAAAGTTTTAGGAGTTAAAGGAGGATCTAAAGAAGGGTTTAATGGTTTTGGCAAATTTTTTCTCAAACATTTTTCCGAAGAAACACAAGAATAATTTTTTACTATTTTGTTTGTCCACCCTATTTGGATATTCCCCTCCATTGTTAAATCTTCCTTTCCAAAACTTATCCCAAATTGGAACCCCTTTCTTAGGGTATGGTTTTTGTTAAATTTTTCTTTTGGTTTTTGCGAAGAGTTTCCCATTTTATTTCCTAACCAACAAGATTAGGAAACTAAAAATTTAACCATTTTTTGGGCTACTCTGTTTTTTTAACATATAAGGTGTCTCTGTGGGTAACCTTTATGTGTAACCATAGTGCTGTTTCTGTTTTTACTTTGTATTTGCAAAGTCCGCATAAAATCATTCTTTTTTATTATTTTGTTTGTTTTTTTTAATCCAGTTTTTTAACAAAATTTTGTTTCTTCTATCTCTTCTTTTTTTCCTGAGCAAACTAAAAATATTCCACCACATTTATTATAGCTTCGCTGACGCTTTGCGGAAAGAGTTTCCTAATCCAGCAAAAGATTAGGAAAACAGTAAAAATTTAACTAATAACAACTCAACTGTTATTGGAATCAGCAACATTGCCACTATCGTCATTTTTGCTAGGATCCTGATCATTTTGTACAGGCTCATTTTTATTTGATGGTTTTTTCACTTCGTTCACCTCGGCTTCGCCTCGGTCCCAAACATGTTTGACCACTATTATTCCACCACATAACAACCCAATCATTGGAATATAGGGTGATATTTTTGACACCAGGGATTTAACATCATCGCAAAATAGTTTGTTTGTCGACAATTCTTTATCCAGTTTTTTATCATCTTTTATCAGGTCTAACTGTTCCATTAACACTGAAAATTTGTTAATAAGGGTTTCTGTTAACACACTGTTAACTTTGTCCTGTTGTACCCTATCATAATTTAACTTAATTTTTTCAAGTGCTGCCAAAGAGGCTTTTTTAAGATATGGTTCCGAATATTTAATTTTTTTTTCGGAAGAAAGCCGGATAAGCTCTTCCCTAAGGTTTAAATTTAGCGGATCTTTAAATGGTTCTTCTTGAGCTTCGCTAAAGCTTCGCGGAAAGTCTTTTTCCATCTTTATTTATACCTTTCTTTGTATTCTTTGTAAACAACATAGGTAAGTCCTATTGCGAGGACCCACAAATTCTTTGCTAACCATGCTATTCCCTTTGCTCCCCAGGATAGTGCGGTTGCAAGTAAATTTAAAATTGGAACCAGTATAGGTAAAGCAGTTTTTGCAAGTTTTGCTAAAGCCTTTCCTAATGCTCCTGTTGCCTTTGCTGCTGCTGCTACTCCTTTTCCTCCGGCTAAAACAACAGTTGTTATAATTCCAGCAATGGAAATGGCTATTGCAGCTGTTGCACCCATGTTTTCTTTTGCCCACACTTTAAACCTTTCAAATTTTGTTAGGATATTATCTCTAAGCAAATTTCTAACATAGTTAGTCTTTGGTGCCATGTTTGCTTCCAATCTAAGTTGTTCAGCCCTTAGTTTACACACAACCTCAACCTCCCTGAACTTTCTTTTTTTTACTGGATCTTTTTCTTTGTCTGCCATATCTTTCCAAAACTTTTGGTTCTCTTCAACAGCATCCAGTTGTTTAGCCTTTATAGTCCCACCAAGATTTCGAAGAGCACCATCACCAGCAATTTCATCAATTTCACCATTATCATTTGCTTCAATGTTATCCATCCCTATTGTTACTTCATCATCCATGTCTTCGGCAACTATTTTTTGAACTGCTTCGGCAGCTTGTGGACTTATTTTTTCTTCATTTGCTATAGTTCCAACTCCAGTTTTTAAATATTCATCACTTGCCTTTTTTAACAGATCCTTAAATATTTTAATTTTGTTCTTAACTTTTGTTCCTTTTCCTTTGGAGTACTCAAAATTGCCGGTATTGACATCTCTAACCAAAACTAGTACACCTTCAAACTTAAGTCCATCAATCTCAAATGTTTTTGGATCGTAGGTAAATATACTTTTTTCATACAACTTTTTTCCACTACCTTTCTTATTTACTGTTTGACTTAACTCATCATAAAAAAACTTTTTCATTGTGCTTGTAGCGTTTAAACTTTGTCTTCTGGACTCGCCTGCTAGAAAGGTTTTTAGTCTTTTTTGAAATAATTCGTCCGGCTCACCCTCAAATTGTACAGGTTTTTTACTAAGTCTTTCCCTCATTTCATTTCTTTCATTTTCACCAACTAGTGTAGGACCATCATCACCAGAAACCTCATCATATTCACCAAAAAATTCGTCAAGGTCTTTAAAATAGGAAGGACCAAAAGATGACCCAAAAGGCGTTTCCTCATCTCCAGAATCACCATCGTTGGGATCTTGGAATCCCCTATTATGCATTTCAAATTCTTCTGCCATTTATTTAACCTGTTGGGAACCAATAACTTTAACCAGTTCTTCACCATAAAATTTTCCTAAAATATCCTCATCAGAGTCCCGGATTTTATACATAACAGGATTTCCCCTAAAAACAGCTGACACCGTAAAAATTTCATCAGTAAAATTTGGATCATATCCTTTTGAAAAATGTTTTCTATATTTTTGTATTCTTACATGATCTCCAGTTTTTAATTTAGGTTTTACACTACCTTCAAGGGGTGGAATTCCATACAGTGTAAAAAAAACTTCAGATTGGTTTTCATCATTAACATCTTTTGGTTTCATTTTAATTGTGCTATGTTTTGTGTTGTTGTAACTTGCGGTAAATTTATCAAGAATATTTAACCACTTTTTGTTTCCTGAAAATGTAAAATATTTCCACATCCTGGTTTTTAATGTCCGGTTAAATCTTTCTACAACAGCAGCCTTACGTTCTGATCTTGTGGAGAAATAGTGGACCCCCAAAGATTTTAAAAGAGTTTTTACCCCCACATTATGGAATTCCTTCCCCTCATCAAATTGGACTGTTTCTGGATATTTACCAAAATGGTCCTTAAATTCTGTTAGCATTTTAGTAACCCCAGGAACCATACTCACTGTGTTTTTTCTGTGGACTGGAACTGAGAATGCAAATCTGCTTAAAATTTCTATTCCTGTTAATATCCACTTTTGATCATTATTTTCAGAACCAAATTTAGCCATATCTACCAAATCCATTTGGAGTTGGTCAGCAAGATTTTTAACAAATGTTTTTTGATATCTTCTTGGTTTCCTAATAGGTTTGTGCAATGTAAACACCCTTTGGTAATGTAACCACTCCCGGACTAACTTTCTTGAAACACCTTCAACATTTTGATCTAATGCTGCTTGGTAAAGTTTTTCCATGGATTGGTAACCTGTTACAGGATTGTAATAAATATCCCGAAGTTCAAGGTCAATGAGTAAAAGTTTATCATCCATTTTTTATTTAAATAAATAATGTCAAAAGAAGAGTTTTTGAAAACTTACCCAAATGCTGATTTGACAAGATTTAAATTTGGAAAGAAGATATTTTTTTTAAAGGACGAATTTTTACTGGACACCGAAAGTGATGAGTTTAAAAGGAACAAAAATTACACACAATATTTATACTGGCCAAAAGGTTGGGGAATTCATGGGACTGTCCAGAGTTTCTCAAAACAACCAGAGTGTTCAGTGAATTTTAACAAAGTTATACTATTTGTTAACAAAAAGGAAAGTTTTGTTTTGGACTTGGATCCTATGGATTTATCTTTTCAACAACCAAAAATTCCAAGAAATCCCGACCTAAATGACTTTCTTAGTATTCCATATTTTACAGCCATTGCGGCTTCTTATGTTGCAAGCTACTTGTGCGGTATTTCTAACAAGCATTTTAAGAATGGTTTTGCAAGATTTAGGTCTTCCTTTTTAACAAGTATTGCCCATTACCATTATGTTTACCAGGTGAGAAGATTTTTAAAGCATCCAAACAAGTTAAGGAGGTTTTTAACAGAGGATGTTATAAAAATTTTACAACATAACCCTAATGATGTTTGGATCCAGAAAATAAGTAATTCCACACAGAGTCCGGAAGATTTTATACAAGATATGAAGGACCTTGGATACGAAGTTAGGTATGTAAAGCTGGAGCAAAAAAGTTTTGGAAGGGTAAACACTTATGAGGAGTTGGTGTCTACTTCCCAAAGACATCCTGAGGATTTTAAACACTTTGTTCCGGAAACCAGTAATGGTCTTACACCACTGGGTCAAAAGTTATTCCAACAATCCTTAGAATCTTTTGTTTACTGTGTGTTGGGGGCCCAGGCGAAAACAAGGTGGGTTATTGTTGGGCAAGGCGCTAAAAGTTTACAAACACAAGAGGTGTTTAAAAAGTTAATGGAAGATACCATAGCACAGGATGACATCACTGTAAGCATTAGTAACATGAGGCAGGCAATAAAGTCAACCAATGTTGTCTTAAATTTTGCGGTGTCTCCTGGTTTAATTTTAATTCCTAGCGATCTTAAAATTTTAGTTAATCCTGTGGTTGGGTTTAACAATGTTCTTACCATGGCCACTAATGGAATGATGCTTGGATTTAACCAAAATTTAAATTTAAATTTTAAGCCTTCTTTAGAAAAATCTTCCTTAACCCCTTCAGTTTTAAGAACCCCTTCTTCATTTAAAGCTCAAAAATCTTTAAGAACCCCTTCTTCATTTACCCCCACAAAATCCTGGAAAAAAACATATTCTCAAGGAAATTTTGCTCCTTCAGAAATAACAAGGAATGATAACAGATTACCAGAAGTTTTTGGAGCTTCCATAACACTTGTTTTTTTAATTTTTAAAGCTTTAACACTATAATAAAAGGAATGACTCAAATGTTAAATATTAACATCAAAATTTTACCAACTTTGCACCTTTTCTTGGAAAACCATAAAAATGGTCCTAATGTCAGCCGTTGTTGTAAAGAACCATTGGAAGAAATGGGTGGACATGAATTTTGTCCAAAATGTGGAGTGGTAGGATCAGCATTGCTAAAACAGGGTTATGTGAGTCCTAACCGGGGGTGGGGTCTTCCTAAAGGTGGACCTAAGGTGGTGGCCAGTCTTAACGTAAGAAATTTAAAAAAAATGTACCTAGAAATGTTACCAGAACATGAAGCAAAACCTTCCCTTAACCCTTACTCAAAGAAAAGTAAATATTTGACTTGTACTTGTAGATGGTTTAGCGACTACAAAGATGGACACTATTTTGTTTGGCAAAGATGTTTGTGTAAATGCAATGAACCCATATGTATTTGTATTTGCCCAACCCAAAACCCAATACCACCCCAAAAAGAACCAAAATTTGTTGTATTAAAACTTATGGAATATTTTGAAAAAATTTTTGAAACCCTTAAAGAACAAGGTTTGGTTACAAGGCATCCCATGAAAAAACATGTATTGTATGCCATTCTTGCAATATGCCAAAGAGATCTTTTAAAAACTTTAACAATACCACCATTCAAAAATCCTGAAAAATCTTTTGGAGTAATAGAAAATATTTTAAATTTTGAAGGTGTTAAAAAACTTCCTAAAACATCTTTTGAAATTTTTAAGTATATGTTAAGCATGGTTCCAAAAAAATAAATTTTAATATTTTGTAACTTTTTGGGTTACAAAATTTTAACCTAAACAAATCTTGACAATAACCATCCAGCACCTGTTCCAGAAAGTGTTACAGCAATAATTTGGTATTTCTCCATTTCTTCACTTGGTTGGTAAAAATCCTCAAGTCTTGGCTCTGGAGGACTTTGTAAAATTTTATGAAGTTCTTGGAATGCTTTTGATGTATCTTGCATATTATACCCCGCAGTCCTTATTTCATCCTGTAATTCTCTTTGTCTGTCCTTCCTTTTAATTTCATTTTCAAAAAACTTTTCATGGGCTTTTTGGAGCTGTTCTGTTGCCAAATTATGTCTTTTTGCCTCGTCTGCGAAACCATTTTTGTTAAATGTTTGGAAAAGGTAACCAGCACCTGCAAAGGCAATAGCGTTAAACAATCCTCCTGCTATCATTGATGCCATTTATTAGTTTTTGTTTCCATATCCTTTTTGGATATGGATACATTTTTTTTGTCTAATCACTCATTTCACCTGTGGTCTGGAGTCTCTTTCGTGGAGGTCCCTCAACCTTTTTCAGGAATTCTACCTCAAACTGTGGGAACCTTTCTTTTTTCTTGTTAACAAACACCTGGTCAATTACCACTTTCATGTCAACATGACACAGTTCCTCAAAATCTTTTCTTTCTTTCTTGCTTAAATCCTCTTCGTCAATCTTAAAGGATATTAGGTTTTCGGAATCTCCAAAAAATGGAGTGTCTTTGGTTGGCTTAAGTCGACTCCAGGCTTCCAAAACCTTTTCGCAGTTTTCATCGCTTAGTTGGATGATTAGTTTAAAACCGCTTTTTGGTTTTCCATTGAATGTGTTAAGTTTTAACCCAAAACACTTGGTTTGTTTAAATTTTAAGGTAATTGGTTGTTCCAATTTTTCAAATAATCCGTTCATACTCTCCTATTTTATTATTGTCATTTTAAAAATTAAAGTTCAATTAAAAACTAAACTTTCTTTGGATCCAAATTTTTGGGTAAGTATCCTTTTTCTTGCGCCATTTTTACTGAAAATAATCCAACAGAGACAGCTACTCCAAGTTTGGCTGTTTCTTTAAGACTAGCTGGTGCCGCTAAAGATTGGCCTAATACCTTTTTGAAAACCATGCTTGTTCCAACAGCTGCAAGTGTAATTAGTGCTGCTTGATACAAGTCATTTACAACTTCGTTCTTATTCATTTATTAAGGGTAAAATTTTGTAGTTTTTTTAACTACAAAATGTTATTGGATTTAAAAAATTTTCAAAATTTCTACTATTTTCACATAGTTCCTTAAAGCTGGTATTAAGTCATTTAACACCACTTTTAAGTTTGTTAAATTTTGGTTTTTTTCTTTTTTTAAAGTTACTTTCAAGTTTACCATATCATTTAACACCCCTTTAATGGTTTCTAAATTTTGGTCAATCATCTCTTTTATTATAGTCTAAAATTTTAGGAAATTTCAAAATTTTTTGGACATAAAAAGATTTCAAGAAGGATATTTCCAACATTTTCATCTGTTTTAAATTTAAGTTCATTGTAAATTCCATTGTCCAACATGGCTACAGAATTAATGTTATCAAACTTTTCAACAGATCCCTTCAATATTTGTTTTGTTGTAATTGGAAGAACAGCGGCAGTTCTATCCCGTTTTCCATAAAATGAGGTTTTTGTACCATCAATCATGTTGCAAGTTATGCATACAAATCTCATTCCAAGATTTATGTTAACTGTTTCTGGACTGTCTTGGCTTGCTCCTTTTTTAATTATTGCTGTTTCTGGAAATCCTAGCAAAGGGCCAAGTTTTAACAATGAAAGATTTTCTGCTGGTATTATTTTAATTTTACAGCTGTAAGGTAACAACTCAGATTTTATTTCATTTTCCTTTAATCTTTCCATAATCATGCCAACAGTCCAATAACCATTGTTGAAACTAACTTTTTTTGTTCCATGCATAATATATGTTGGACTTGTTATGTTGTTAAAGTTCCAAAACACTGTTGCATTTTTTACTAACATTTTAGTGTCTTCAATGATTAAAGGATCTTCAAATTTAACAGTTGTCTCTCCATTTTTAAGCAAGATTCTTAGGTTCCTCATTTATTGTATGGTGGTATGGGTAAACCAGGTTAATTTCTAGTCTTGAATATTCTCGGGATCTTAACATCTCTTTAATTTTTTTCTCTTCTTCTTTTGGTATGTCCAGGTAATCATCTAAGATAACCTGCATGTCTTTTCTGTTTGGGTTGTAAAATGTAACCAGTTTGGAAATATTTTCCCGATATGGTTTCGCAATGCTGGTTAGTTGTTGGGTAACAACTATTGTACTAATATCCATATGTCGAGCACCAAAACCAAGTTTAACCAACTCACTAGTCCTGTTTTTAACAGTCTGTCCTGAAGCACAGTCATCCAAAATAATTAACGAAGGTCTTCCTTTACAGTACTCCACAACATATTTTAAAAAATCTTCGGACTCGTCTTGGTCGCAATGAATAACAAAAAATCTTGGATCATTGAGGTGTTTCCATTCAAGATATGTTTTGTTCCATTCAAAAGTAGGACAAATTAAAAATATATTTTCAAATTTTTTGGGAATTTCTTCTAACATTTTTAGCAAATAGTGGGTTTTCCCACAGCTTGTCATTCCAACAATGATCATGTTAAATGGTTTCATTTTTTATTTTAGTAATTTACACTCTGGAATGCTCCTCCTTGAACTTTTAGGAGTCCATCCGAAAGAATGAAAACATGGCATTTAAGGTCAGCTGATGTTGCCTTTTTTGTAATTTCAAGCATGATTCCGGACTGGGTTGTTAAAAGTCTGGTACCATCTCCATACACATCGTTGTCATTGATCGAACGAAGATCTACAACAAGTGCAAATTTCTCTTCTGTAAAGAACTCCTCAGCTTGGATGGTGGGATAATTTGTTTGTCTGAAAAGTCGTTCAGCCTCTTCAAACAACCTCCGTTTTGGAATTCCTTGGGAGTAAATACTGTTTGGAACTCCTTCAATAGTAATTTTTACATTCTCAATGTTTGGGTAAACAAACTCTTCTGATCCATCTCGAGAAGCTTTTGTAAACAACATTACAACAGCCTTCATGCTCTTTCTTGGCAAATTAATGGTTTCGTTAATTAGAGTTGTTGCTCTTGCCCATGGTGAGGTTTTCATTAAAGTTACATGTTCAAAGGAAAGGGCTCGACCCACTTGGTAGGAAGATTCTATTTCCTGAACTAGGGAAAAGTTTGTAATGGTTTCGTACTCAAGTTCGATATTTTCAAGTGAGTAACCAGCCACAGATTGACTACGTTGGGCTTTCATAATATTGGTGGCTTTTGGCAATGTAATAATATATTGTAAGTCATTTGCCATGCTGTGGGGAGCATACAATCCGTGGTCCTTTAAAATTTTACCCAACTGGATTCGTTGTTTTGTTCCATAAACAGCTGCATATGAGTCGGAAGAGGCATCATCAGATTTTGAAATAAGTTTTCTTTGGTTTTCTGTGGCAATACCATCTTCGATCATATTGGATCTCTCGTGTTTGTCTATCCACAAATCCTTGTATGTTTCCAGAAGACTTTCTCCTGTGTTGTCGTAAACTTTTTCGCCTGCAAACCTGACTTCCAGTCGTTCTTGTAGTTGTTTTGCAAGATTGTTATTAAACCAAGATTTGGTATTTTTGTTCTTAAAGTCAAACAGAAGAAACATCTTGTCAGGAACTAAGGTTGCTCCAGGTTTAAGTTTTGGAATATGTATGTAAATTACTTCTCCTTCATTAGCCGAATTAGGGTTGAAAGTAATTACATTTCGGGCTCGTTCTCCGGTTATTGTACTTTTGTGTAAACGGTTATAACCAGGAATTAGTTCAACTTCTCTTTCTGTATTCATTTATTATAGTAAAAATTTTGTTTAGGAATCATCAAACATAGCCCAAATATGGTAACAATAGTTTTCATCATAGTTTAGATCATATTTACTGTATAACAACCAAAGTTTGTACCCTTCATGGTCTCCTTCTGAAATAAGGTGTATTAGTTTTCCAATGTTATACCAGGTTTGGCTTCTAAAAACACATTCTGTTGCATAACTGTGTGCGATCATATTTTATTAAATTCCTATCCTGTTATGGATAGGAATTCCTTTTGGTTTTAAAGATCATATTGGGAAAGGTCTTTGTAAACTGTTTTTGTCTTAGGGATTTCAGTGGGCTTAAGATGGCTGTCTCCTGGCCGAGTCCATTCAGTTTTGGTTTTTGTCCATTTACTGTATGCGATGTAAGTCAGTAGGAGTGTACAACAGGTTCCAAGTATTGTTCCAGTAAATGTTATTAAAGATGTTGGAGACATTTTTTCATCTTCTTCTGGGATTGTTTCCAACTGTTGTTTTTTCTTTAGTTTTGCGGCCCTACTTATTGCAGCCAGTCTCTTCCCTTGGGCAACTCTTTTTGGATTTTTAATGTGGACAGGTGGAGGGGTTTTTGTAATAGTTTGTTTTTCTTCACTTTTTTCACTTTGTTTACTTTGTTCTGCTTCCATTTATTTAACAACTAGTTTAAATTTGTTCAACAACTAGTTCAACCTGCGAAGCCAACTAGTTTAAAAAACAGTATCATATACACCTATCCGTGTTAGCATTTTTATTGGGTCTTCATTGGGATGTAAATAATTACAAATATTTTTATGGCTTATGTTGTAGTATATTTCTTCTGTGGAGTTATCTGTTGCTGTTTTACGAACAGCCTTAACCAAAACACATTTGTGTTCATGTTGGCATTTGGTTAAAACTTTTGGAAATTCTTTGGAGTCCATTTATTTTAATTAATCTTAAGCAGGTTAATTTCAACATCCCGCACATCAAAAAACAAAAAGGTATAGTCATCTCCAACCGAACCAGAATAACAATGTAAAGATACTTTGGTTCCCTTTATTATGGTTGCAATGGCTTCGCAAAATATGTGGTGGGGTTTTGTTTCGTAATATGTTTTACCCATGGTTAGGGTTTCCAAATCCGCAAGTTTGTTTGATCTTATGTTAACATCTCCATGGTAAAGATCTGTTTTTAGGTCAAAATATGCTCTATATGAAGAAGCCCACCAACCAGTTTGTTTAGATTGTTGATCTATTTTGTGTCCATCTGGTTCTAGTGTAAACCAATATTTTACTAAAAATTTTCCAGATTCTGTTGCGGTAAATGATAGCAAAGTGCTTTTGTTATTTGTGTTATCCCAACTACCTGCTTTATAGCTTGTTTTTCCACTACCTTTTCTATACTTTACCACCTGTGTAAAATTTCCAGCTTGTCCTGTGGCTCCAGTAACTCCTCTTAAACCTCTAATACCTCTTTGTCCAGTTGTTCCTTTTGGTCCTGGTAGTCCTTGGGGACCTGTTAAACCTTTGTCTCCTTTGTTACCAGGGTCTCCTTTGTCTCCTTTGGTTCCTTGGGATCCTTGGGGTCCTTGGGGTCCTTGGGAACCTGTGTTTCCTTTGTCTCCTTTGTCTCCTTTGGATCCTTGGGGGCCTGTTGCTCCAGTGTCTCCTTTGTTTCCTTTTGCTCCATCATCACCATGGTCTCCTTTGTCCCCTTTTTGGGCTGTTGCACCTGCCATACCCTTGTCTCCTTTGTCTCCTTTGTCTCCTTTGGCTCCTTTTGTTCCCATGGTTCCATGGTCTCCTTTATCTCCTTTGGGGCCACCAGATCCTGTGGAACCTGCTAAACCTCTGTCTCCCCTGTCTCCTTTTGATCCTTGTGGGCCTCTAATACCAGGGTTTCCTTTGTCGCCTTTGGACCCGCGAAGCCCAGCTGCTCCTGTGTTGCCAGTGTCTCCTTTGGATCCTTGGGGGCCTGTTGCTCCAGTGTCTCCTTTGGGTCCTTGTGGTCCTGTTACCCCAGTGTCTCCTTGGGGCCCCTGTGGACCTGTTTCCCCAGTGTCTCCATCCTTTCCATAACTTGGAAAATCTGGATCATCATATCCATAGTAATAACTCATGTTTATTTATATGAAGTTTCCATATTCTTTCATCATATCCTTGTTAATTTTTACAATCTCAGCTGGGAGCAATGGGCCATGGACAATTTTAATCCCATAAATTTTTCCTTTTAGCTGGGTACTATTTGAAGGGGTTCCACTCAATCTTTTATTTAAAAAAACAGATCCAAATGGACTACCTATATCTGCAAGGTCGGATTCAAATTCTGATCCTGCCATCTTTTTACCATTTATGTATACACAGGAACCGGTTCCCAACCAATGGCAGGAAATTAAGTGTTTGCTAAGAATGCTATGGGGGCCAACAATATTTACTGTTTTTTTAGTGCTTTGTCTTATACCACCAATTACTAATTTGGAGTAAGAGTAGGATTTAAAGCTAAGATATTTATCATAATTCCCATTATCATTCCCAATAAGATAACACCAATCGTCGGGAACAGATGTATCCACTACTGTACAAACAACAAAAACAGAAACATCATTAAACTGCATTTCAGTGTTGCAAAAACACATGTAGTTTCCTCCTGTGTTTTCAATGTAATCTGTACCTGGACCAATGGGGTCCGAGCCAAATGTAGGGGCAACGGATTTATCATCTTGCCATAAAACAGATTTTCCACTCCGTGCTTGGGTTATCCTTTTTTCACCGCTAGCAATTTTAAAGGTTTTGACAGCTTTTGTTATGTTAATGTCAAAAACAGTTTTGTAATTTCCTTCCACACCCAAATTTTTTATTTTCTTTTCAATGTCTTTAATTTTCTTTTCGGTATCGCTATGTTGTGCATTATGTCGGCGACTACCATAACCATAGAAGTAACTCATTGTTTATTTAAAGGGTTTAAATTCCTATTCCGCAAAGCGTCAGCGAAGCTCAAAAAGAATAGGAAATTAAAATTTTGGTTTAGGATTTTTTTTCTTTAAACCAGATGTCGTTTTCATTTTTGGGGATCAAACATTTTTAACTTTTAATCTTTTTTCATGGGATTTTAAATGGGTATCTATTTCCTTTTTTGTAACAAAGGTTTTAGAGCAATGGGGGCATATTAGAACTATATCTTTGTTTTGTAAAGTTTCTCCATGCTTAACCTTTTGATGTAGTCTTATTGCTGTTTTAGAAAATCCTTTAAACTGACAGGAATTACATAAATACCAGTTATCTGGTGGTGCTGAAACAATATGTTTAATTCCATTTCTAGGCATTCTCTTTTATTTTATTTTTTTCTTTAAAACAAAAATGTCGTTTTTTAAAAAAATATTTTTATGCATGTAACGGTCTAAATCCTCGGGTTCGGTATCATCTCCATATATGTTGAACACCTCTTCAAATGCTAACCATGTTAATTTATTTGGTACCTTACGATTCCCAAAAGCCTATCTTTTTTTATATGGAATAACAACAATGTTATTTCTAAAAAGCAGTTTCCTTTTCCTAAATTTTGAAAAAATCATGCCATAGTCAATATAATAGTATTTGTCAAATTTTTCATGGTAAACATGTTCGCAGGTTCCAAACAACTCTGTTGTTATCAACATTTCAAACATAGATCTTAATGCATACAAAAGGGCTACTTTTTGCGGATGTTTTTCTATTGCTTTTAAAAATGTGTAAAACCTTTCAGTATGAGCTTCAAATTTTTTGCTGTCAAACTGTAGTGTTTTGTTGTAAAAAATAAGAACATCATAAAAAACAGGCCTAAAGGTTTTAAATGATGGAATTTTGTTTACTGCAATATTTTGAATTTTGTGTACAGTTTCTATTATTTCTTTACTTGGCATCCTCTTTTATTTTTTTTTATTTTTAAAAACAAAAATTACAATTCTTCCCTAAAATCTTGAAAAACCATTTTTTCAAAATTTTCCAAAAGCTTTCCCAAAACCCCTTCGCCAAAAGCCCTCGCCAAAAGCTTCCCTAAAATCTTGAAAAACCATTTTTTCAAAATTTTCCAAAAACCCCAAAAGCCCCCTCCTGAAAAATTCTTCGGGAAGTCTTCGAAAAGTCTTCGGAAAAATTCTTTGCATTCCTTTACCAAATCCGGAGCCAAACCCCCTCCTGAAAAATGTTGGAAAACCCCCTCCTGAAAAATGTTTAACAAATTCTTCGGCAAAGCCGAGCCAAAGGCGAGGCGAACCCCCCTCCCCTCCTGGAAATGATGGCGGCCATCTTGCCCCCTCCTGGAAATGATGGCGGCCATCTTGGCAAATTCTTTGGAAAGTTTTTGGAAAATTCTTCAACAAATATTTTGACAAATTCGGAGCGAGCGACGCCATCTTTAAAAACAATATGGCGGCCATGTTGTTTTTTTCCTGGGCTCCACCCCTCCTGGCATGCCGAGGGGAGCGAAGCCAAAGGTGAGGGCGAGCGAAGCGAGCCCCTCCCCTCCTGGAAATAATGGCGGCCATCTTGGATTTGAAAAGTAGCCAGAACCGGCAATTATACCCTACTCACTATCATATTACACAACATTTCAACCGGAGCTGCAGCTGTAGATATAATACTAGAAAGGCCTTTTATATTAACTACTCTCGACTAGAACTCCAGAAACGTTCATTTTTCTCAATTTGGTGCCGTAATTTGGAATAGTATCACTCCGTGCCTTCGGACAACACGAAAACAAATATTTAAATCCAAAATACATCAAGCGCTCAAAACAATTCTCGAAACTGAGAATGACTATGTTGATGTGTCCATGATAGTAGATAGACTACCAAATGTAACTAAGTTAACTTAAAATACTTTTATATTGGCCCAACAAATAATAGTTTCTTAAATTGTTGTAGCAAGCATACGGCAGGCGATAAAGACATCCTCACTGAAGTAATATATTATAAAGTTTTGTGTTGGTGGGGATGTTTTTGTCGCTTAGCTTTTTCTAACACAATAGTTCTGAGTTATATTTATTTATATATGTTAATATATATATATATATATATATATATATATATATATATCTGGCATACCAAACAACAGTGCAAAGTTGAAAAATAAAAGTTTGTACATAAATTTGCTAATTCAAACCTATTAAATAAATGTACATGTACATACATACAGTATATCACTCCATTATGAAGCACAGACCTACATGTATTTGTGGCTACTACCATGCATGCATGTATCATCATACATACAATGTATTCTTTGGTATGATTATTTTCTTTAGCATTAAATTCTGTACAATATATGTGAATGTAACAAAATTCTATAGAATAGCACCCAATTTTTATCATGCCACAAATTTACTTTGGGAGATTTAAGTATATCATATGAAAGAGCATTAAATTCTGTGCAATATATGTAAATTTTAAAAAATCGTATCAAACGACTGAAAAAATAAAAAACTGTGTTTTTTATAATATAATTGTGTAATACGAATCACCTGATGAATATGATGATAGCTTTAAATTTGAATCGAGGGCTGAATCGAAGGCCAAAAAGACCAAATCAATAAACGAACAGCTCTTTTATTTGTACAAATATTTCGACGAAGGCCACCTGGCCAACTTCCCAGGTCATACCTTACAGTCATGTAAATTATTTAGTTTAATATATACATGAAACAACTCAAACAAACCATAAAAACCACCATATATAAAAATACATGCTTTAATACTCTACATGCTCAATAGGCTAACAGCTGAAGTGTAGTCAGCGTTTTCAAATATTAATAGCAGATGGTGCGCATTTATGTTTTAGTATAAGACTCTCGTAAACCTAGGATGGGCCATTTTACTTTATAATATTAGTATATTATTCAGTACTTGCTATTTTAAAACTTACTTTGTGTTCACGAACACGCTTCAGTACATCTTCCTTTGCACGCCAATTATCTTGTAGAAATTTGCATATCTGACGGTAAAGCTCAAAATTAACACAAATTCACACAAAGTACTTGAAGAATTAGAGCTTTAATTTGGCTTACCTCCTCTGTTTCGCTCGAAAGAGATGCCGCCATGTCAATATCTGTTGGAAGATTCTTCGAAGATCGAGCTCAATGCCTAACCTGAGCCCGCGACGTGAGACAGCGTGTTTAAAAAAAGTGTGTGTTTTTTTCTCAAAAAAAAAGTTTGTGTTTTTTTTCTCAAATAAAAAGTTTGTGTTTTTTTCCTCAAAAAAAAAAGTTTGTGTTTTTTCCTCAAAAAAAAAAGTTTGTGTTTTTTTCTCAAAAAAAAAAGTTTGTGTTTTTTTCTCAAAAAAAAAAGTTTGTGTTTTTTTCTCAAAAAAAAAGTTTGTGTTTTTTTCTCAAAAAAAAAAGTTTGTGTTTTTTTCAAAATAAGAAAAAATGTTTGTGTTTTTTTTTATGGCACCTCCGGGGCTCCGTACGTTTCGGATAAGGATAATTAATTGGCGACAGACATGAGTTAAGTACCCTGAAGCAAGCAAGAAATATGATTCAAAGTAAAAAACCACAGTATTTCAGTGTATGCTTTCATTTCTTTGCAAGTCGTTTCAGCGCCAATTGCATGATTGCTGGCCAGTTAATGTCGAATACAGTTGCTGCATATTATAGACATATAAGAATCAAAATAAGAGTAAATTACACTTCTCTTCCTGCTCAGATTGTTTATACAATCCCGCCCCCGGCGTCCCCCCCCCCCCCCCCCTCCCTCCGAGGGTTTGTCTTTTGTCGTCGAAGAAGAATTAGGAGTTCATTCGGTCGTTTTAATTAATTTTCCCTGTCGTGGTCGTTGTTGAAGTGTTTTCTTACTTTAGGATAAAGTTGTCAACGGAGTTCAGACGCAAACCAGTCGACATTTGTATAACTTGACGAAAAATCTATACCCGTTCTCTACAATCGACAGCGTTATCTAAGGGGGCCTTTACACGAGCCCGGGTTAGGTCGCCAACCCGGGTCAACCCGTCTACGAATAAACTCCTGTTAGCGTTTACACGATAGCCGGGTCAACCCGTCTTGCCGGGTGACCCATTTTCAAGACCCGGGTCGACCAGGTTGGAGAGGTGCGACGGTGAGTAACTTTGGTCAATTCCTTCATGTAAACACGGGTTGACTTGATCCGGGCTCGTGTAAAGTGTTGACAATATGATAATTTGTGTTGAGAAAAGCTGACCCGGGTTGAGAAAAGCTGACCCGGGTTGGGAAAAGCTGACCCGGGTTGGGGAAAAAAGCAGCCAATCCGGGTTCATGTAAACACGAAAAAATAATAACCAGGGATGGCGAGCTGACCCGGGCTGGCACTCAACCCGGGCTCGTGTAAAGGCCGCGTTACTGTATATAAAAGCGAGTTTACACGTATTTTGATTATCCGAAATTGCGTCATCTTCGCTATAGCTTGGCGATCAGAATACTCTAGTTAGTACTATAACTCTACCTACCCATAGAAAGTATAAATTGATTGGTTATTTCCCCCTTTGGAAAATATTTGCGACCCTCCCCGTATCACTTCACCCCAGGCTGTCAGCGAGTCAGAAATTAATTCTCGACCAGCTCAAAAAGTATGATTAAAAAATGAACATCTCAGCACGTTTTTTATTCTTGACTTGTTTTTGCCGAAATCACGACACGTTTTTATTTCTCGACTAGTTTTTGCGGAAATCTCGACACGTTTTTATTTCTCGACCATTTTTGGCCGATTCTCGACGCGTTTTTTTTTCTCGACCATTTTGGCCGAAACGGCGCGCCACAACACGCCGTTTAATAAAATATATCTCATCAGAGCAAGATAGCGAGACTAACAATAATTTGAAAACAGTATTCATTTCAAAATCATGAAAAGAAAGATCCAATTTAACGTTGAACTAAACCTTGGCTTAAGGATCAATCTGCAGGGGCGGCGTGGCCCACCGGGACATTTCCCGGTGGGCCCCGATGATCTGTATACCTTGTGGGCCCCAACAATTTGTGACTGGTGGGCCCAATATTTTGTAGATGCTAATTTTTAACCACTGCAGCATAAAACTTGACATAAATACAGTTTAGATTATGGAATACTGCAGTTCTATAGCGTTTCAAGCTAAGGCCTTTTATGAGAGAAACGTACAGTTCAATTCATTTCATAAAACCTTAAGTATTTCGAAATTGTTTTCCAATTCAACGTTGCCTATGCAGCACATTTAGTTTATAGTATTTTATGATATTAATCCGTGCATTGGAAATAACAAGACTGCATGCAACTACTGTACACGTTAGACTATAAATATTGTATCGTTGTTTTTCTGTTTTTAAACTTCTAAAATTTTGCTAAAAGGTGTTGTCGGAACGCAGGAAATTTCAATTCAGTCACCCAAATTTCAAAAATTTTCTGGGGGAGGATGCCGGCAGTTCTAAATTCTTCCTATGATGATCCCTGAAAGTGGGCCCTGGAATGTGATTTCCCGGCCCCTATTTCAGAGCCACGCCGCCACTGGGATCAATTGATCCTTTCAAATTCATATGAGCTCCTGGCACACGTGAAATATGCTAATGCCGCCTTGCTGAATAAATAAATATATGTCTGAACTTTGAACTCAAACTTCACTAGGGCGCAAAATAATAAATAATACGATATTGAGACTGCACATATATTCGACTCTAGACTGTTTGTAGACTTGAAATGAAACAAGACGATCTTAACTTTCCAGTCTTACCTTACAGCAGCTAATTGATATGTATATGAAAGAATTTTAATTCGGCAGCCATTTTTGAATAAGGTCTATGCCTCCACGCCAAAATTCAGAAGCTCGAAATGCTTCCAATCGCGTATAAATGTTCCTCGCTTGAAATAAATCCATGACTGTAATCTGGATGACAAATCATCCCAGATTTTTCGCAGTATTTCTTCATCGTTGCTGTTAATAGCAGCCAAAGCCCGTTCGGAAACGCTTATACAGAACTCATTACGGAAACACAGCTGTGAGAAGTGAGAAGCCTTCAATGAATAAGTTATAGTATCTCAGCTGACTCAGCAATCGATCGATGGTTGCCATGGTGCAGATCGGTCAAATTGATCAAACACCAATCAGATCTTTCCACACACCGGTCAAAACTTCCAAAGCGAACGCTGACCACCGGTCATCAATGCCCGGTGTTTGCTGACTCACAAATTACGATAAACCTAATCGTCTTGGCCTCTACAATCATGGAAAAAAAATCGTAGACTTTTGAATTTTTATTATATTTCCCCCTTCCCCCCTACACAATGTTGGTATTTAGACGATATGACTTGCAAATCGACTTTACCTTAACCAACATTGTGTAGGGGGGGAGGGGGAGGCAATTTTAGGGCAATAAGCGGCTGAGTTTGGAGGAACACGCATATTTTCATAACGCATTCTTAAATTTGCATATAGTTTTCAAAAAGTCTACGAGTATTTTTTCCAAGATTGTCTCTAAATTAAAAAACAATTGACAATGGGAGACTAAATGTTTGGACCATAGAAATTTTTCAATTTTATGATATTGCTAGACTGAGAACAAAAGGCAACAGAGGGACTTGAAAAAACAATGAATATACGTTTCGGGCGGGGTTGGAGGGATATCTCGCGGGCTATCTCAGCCAGCTTCGATACGAAGATGGCGTAATGCGTATTCGTCTGTGTGGTAAATTTAAAATCTGCTATTTACGAGTTAGCTATGGCTTCGCATAATGGATGAATTTGATAAATCTAAACCAAGGAGGAGCTATCTGATCACTTACAGCAAAGCGAATTTGCAAACGTTTTCAACCAGTATGGAAATAAATCTTTATGTTACATGTTACAACATGTTACATCATGTTACACTACATGTTACACTAAAATTGTTATATCCTACTATAATTCTTTACATGTTACAACATGTTACACCTACTTTTTAAAAGAAAATATAGTTTATTTTAAAAAGTAGGTGTAACATGTTGTAACATGTAAAGAATTATAGTAGGATATAACAATTTTAGTGTAACATGTAGTGTAACATGTAGTGTAACATGGTGTAACATGTTGTAATTTTAGCCAGACTGTTAATAAAAAGACCCTCGTTGCGGAAAACACCCATTTTGTGGCAAATGCGTGTACATGTACATTGAAACCATATTCAATAATGTCAAATGAGACTTGTTACCGAGCGCACTATACTTCTCTTGTTTTGAAGGGATAATTTTGTTGGTCTCCGTTTATTTTGCTTTCTCTTATCAAAAACAGGCTCACCAAATAGTGGCTTCTTGGCGTGCTTATAAATTGCAGCTTTAGAGTACTGGGGAAACATTTTTAAAAGCGTCTTCCCTCCAATTTTTGACAGCTGGTATGCAGCTCTTATTTGAGCAGAATGATCCAAATATACTTTTTGGCAAGTTTTTTTAGCCATCTAAAATGAAAAAATGCTACCATTGTGGAATAACTGCCATCAGAATACTGTTCAGAGGTAACCGCGTCAACGTTTAAAAATTGGACAGGTCAAGCAAATTACCTGAACCCAATTGAATAAAATACGTTTCACCTGAAAACAGATCATCTACAGACAACATCCAAAACTGTCCAGCCCCCACCCCCCGTCATAAAAAAAAATGAAATCAAGCCCTGAACTATATTCCTGATATACGGTCCTATATATTCCTCAAATTGTATATTGAAAATTCACGTTTAATTAATCTCAGAAAATGATTACGTGTCCTCTTTTTTCAGACAATCATGGAAAAAAAATCGTAGACTTTTGAATTTTTATTATATTTCCCCCTCCCCCCCTACACAATGTTGGTATTTAGACGATATGACTTGCAAATCGACTTTACCTTAACCAACATTGTGTAGGGGGGGGAGGGGGAGGCAATTTTAGGGCAATAAGCGGCTGAGTTTGGAGGAACACGCATATTTTCATAACGCATTCTTAAATTTGCATATAGTTTTCAAAAAGTCTACGAGTATTTTTTCCAAGATTGTAGAAGACCCTTGATATTACAATATTGTGTGATTGCGCAATGATTTTTTACGTCAGTCGCATGACCGGTCTGATGTATGCTAAATCCGCCCCTGACCATCGTCAGTGTTCTTCCTCCGATGTCCAAATACAGCCAAGCTAGTTAAAAAAACTCGGCTTTGCCTCGTATTTTCAACCTGATTGGCTGTATTTAGAAATCAGAGGAACATTACAGTCAAATTTAGCAAACTTTGATTTTACTTTGATTTTACTGCATTACTTCACGCGACACTATTAAGGGTTCCGTTTTCATCTCGCACCGTTTAGATCGTTTTAGTCGTTTTCAAACCGCTCGGGTTAGAACCCGTCCACAAGAGCTCGGGGCGATTTAAAAACGGTGCTAAAATGTAAAGGATCGAAATTATGTGAAAACGTCACTCTAAGGAGCCATTTGAAAACGGAAGCCTTGGTGGTGTCGTGTGAACATGCAGGATCCGGCACTCTTGACTTTTTGCGATCGCTTTTCTAATTACGCATGCGCAATACTAACCTTAGCTCATATCTGCATGTCAAAAAAAAAGTAGAAATGTTTTCTACAGCGCTTCTACTTTTACTGAATTGCTTGAAATCCCTATGTGTTTTAAGGGAGCAGAATTTGACAATTAACAGTGGCAAAAAGAGCAAGACAATTATCTCGACATTGAAACTTCTTTCGCTTTAGCAATAACCTTCGATTGATTGCAGCCATGTTTGTTTTGAGAATAATCAATTTCTAAATACGTGCGAAGGAAATTCATATAAAAAATCGACCGCAAAATTCGATCACAAAAAGTCGATCGCGCGAGGAAAAAAGCTGAATGGAAATCCGCCTTTAGCACCCAATTCCAAAATTTCCAGCTCTTAACCAAACTGCTGGCGTGTTGCTCAGCAATGGAAAACTCTATTTGTCGAGCTCAACTTCGGAGTGATGCTGTTTGGATACTTATAACGTTATTGCACCAGTAACTATAGCCAGTGGCAATAGGAGAAGATTAACTCAATAAGGCAAGTTTTTGAAAGAAAGGCTAAAATTGTAGAGCTAGAATGCATTGCGCTTTGGTTGGATAATATTTTTTAAATTATAAAATCGTCTTTAGACGAGACATGGCTATATTTAAACAGCGCTCAGCTTGGTAATACTAGATATACACCAGAAGGTTCCTGACTCGTGTGAACACCTTCTAAGGGTCGTTAAATTATAACGGATTCGTGTGAACGTAACCACATTCTACCGTATATTTTTTATACTGTACTCGTGTGAACGAGTGACGTTTTCGTAATTCCGATACGGCACCGTGTGAACGCAACGGCATTTTGTGGTCTGACGCCTTAAATTTCCTATACTTATTTCATGTCGAAGATCCTCTTCCATCCATAAATTCCTTAGCCAACTGCGGGTTCTCGGTGATCCATTTCTCCGCGGTATTTTCCTTTAGCCAATCGCTCTCTCCAATCTGTACCTTCAATTGACCGACAAGATCTTCGAGAGACGCCGCCTGATTAGAGGAAACTGGAGATATAGCCCGACTTTTTGAAGTCTTCAGACGTTCAGGAAATGCAGCAAGTGCTGCTTTTATTCTTTCAATAGCTACAACAATAAGAAGAAAACATTTAATTTCCGCGCACCTCATGGTCATCCTGAACGTGAAAGTTTAGAAAATATTGTTTGAGAAAACCGTGTTCCTTCCTCGGGTAGAAGGCAAAGAATTTCTCGGCCATTTTACGCTCGTTTTGAGTGGACATTTGCTTTTTTAAGGTTAGGGTCAGGGTTATGGATAAGATAAGATAAGTCTTAATATTATACCTCACAGTTAACTTGTCCAATCAGAGTTAGATTTGTACCACGTGACAATGGTATTTTTTTAGTATAGGCCTACCAGACCTTGAATTTCCCGCTAGCGTACTGTATGTCACTGGGGTATTCGGGACTCGAATACCCCGATTGCCTACGTCACCGGGTATTCGAAACTCGAATGCTCCACTCGTGCCTACGTCATTTTTTTCATCTAGGGTCATTTTCTGTGGAATACAAGATTTAGCTTTAAAGTAAACATCAGTTATGAAAACATGTATAAGTATACAATTTTCGGTACAATATATCATTTATATAGACCCTTCACTCGGGATATTCCACAAAAATTACCACGAAGGATAAAATAACATGAGAACGAAACCCAATGGAAATTTCTGCCCAAAGTAACAGGTTAAATGTAGCTGTGACGTAGTCTGTACAGAGAGTATTCGAGTGCCTCGAGTCTCCCGAGTTCACATGCAGCAGGAGCAAATAAAAGTCTTTTCAAAAACCAATGAATGGGAACCAAGAAAAGCTTATCTTGAATAAGATATTAGTATTTTTTTTTGTAAATAAAGATGTAAACATTAGTTTCGTACATGCGCAGAACGGACTGTACGTCACCTTTAATAGAAGCGAAAATTTGTGGAAACAGTCCCACCTGGTGCAATCGCCGCCGACTTTCAACAAACCTGTTTTCAAAATGGCAAGATCGCTTGAGACTACAACTCGAAACCAGCCAGGCTCAGTTGAAGCAAAAATAGATCCTGGACTCAAAAGAATGCCGTGCTCACTGAATACTGTACTTAGCATATTTTCGGTCTGAAACGTTGATGGTTGCATGTAGTGACTAAAGTTTGCCCACATAAAAAGACCAGCGTTGGGCGTTATAATTCGAACATTCATAAGCTGAAACTCCTCTGAAAAATATTCCATACAGTTTCTAAGTCGTTCGTGAAAGGCTGGAATGTAGACGGAGTCCAACCAGGCTAAAATAAACAATATACGAAATCGTTAAGAATACGAAATAAAATAAAACAAATCAAATCAGATTAGACGAAGACAGGGACAAAGATTAAAACAAGAACTGCGACTAGAACTAGGACCACGACGAAGACCGAGACTAGCATAGAATTAGGACTATAAGATCTAGGACTAGCACTGTAACGACTAGGACTGAAACAAGAACTAGGGCTATAAGAACTAAGACTAGGCCTGGGCTAGCACTTTAAGGACTAGGACTATATTGGACTACCCTAGACTAGACTAGACCATTCTCGTCCCCAGAGCCTCTCCAAAGGAGAGTTGGGGACACGAGATCATTGACAGAAATCGGATTTTCATATTTCTTATATTTTATTTATTTTATTTGTAATTTGTTTTGCAAACATGACAAACAATGCTCATAGCTTTTTGTCATGGACTGGAGTGGATTGGATTGAACTGGACGAAGACGTGACTGAACTGAGGATTGGAGACTAGATTGAAATGGACTGGACTGGACTGGACTGGACTAGACTGGACTAAAGCATGCATGACAAACGTTTTGCTTAATATATATGCGGTTTACCTTGGTCATTGATAAGACCTTCCAATGTATTCTAAAAATACAATTAATCATTATATTACATTCAGAGAACATTTCTGACAAGAATTTTGCCCCCCGGTTATATGTCACAATTTTGCATAAAAATAAACCAGCCTTATACAACCGTGCGCTGATAGTTTGCGTATTTCCATTATACCATGGCCAGCTGAAGCTATATCATAATAATGAAATCAAAGCAGTGTGCTGTGAAATGGAAATATAGCAAGGTTAGCAAAACGTACAATATACAGATCTAATGTTTCCCAAGAAACGTTTATAATTACAGATCTCTATATTTCTTGTTTTGGAAGTATACGAACTTTGTTATATTTCAACATCGTCATTGGATCAAGTTTGGATTATTCAAACAAAGTAAATAGTATTTTTTACACCATTAAAATGTCCCCACCCAACAGATTCTTGACAATGCCTTTCCAATGTTGTCAACGTCCATGCACGATTTTTATGTCTGGTTGCTTTTCCAAGCAGGACAATTTTTCTTTGTTTCTTATCGTAAACGATATTTTTTAAATACTCCCTCCTTCATTTCTAATGGTGCGTCGCTAACAATTAACATTTGTACTTGCAAACGTTTTAGCAATGCTCAAAATAAAACTTGTTGATGTAGTTCGAGAACCGCTATAATAGTTCGGCTTGGAAATAAGTATGAGCAAAAAAATATCAGCACAATATGTTCGCGTCTTACACAAACGGCACATTACTCATAACGTCATATAAATGCATCTTATGTAAGGCGCGGCTCACTTGGCTAGTTTTCCATTGAACGCGCGAGCCTCTGGTCCTGGACCAGGGTATATTTATTTATTTATTTATTTATTCAGGGTACACTCATTCATGGTACTATCTAGATATTACTGATCATATCTACTAGCAATGCATAAATGCAATAACCCCTCGCCCGCTTCTACATACATTTTTGCAAATACTCCCTGATTAGAAAACGTTAATGCAACCCCCTTGCGCTCTTTTTTATTGGGGGCATGGAAATAGCCACTCCTGTCGGAACGATGAAAATATAGTTTAATTCTGGTAGATTATTTGAAACAAAAAAAAAGAACAACAAAAAAGGATGATATTTCATAAAAAATAGTGAGATGAACGAAATTGCACGTCGCATCCCAGTTTGAACTCGATCTCGTTTTCATGCAAACCGACGATGTTACTACCACCAGGCTACTGAAGCAGGCGTCAGAATTTTATCAAAATATTAGGGTTATGGTTATATTTTACAGTTCTTTCTTCCCATGTTTACAAAGAACATTGCTAGAGGATCTAAAAATATTTGTATTTTGAAAACTATACTCAAACAACTGCCTGGCTGGCAGGCTGGCTACCACGGCTATATTCATTAATGGCATTTTAAATTTATTTAAACTAATATAACAAAAACAATTTTTCATTTCGAAATCTGAATTGCTGAAAACGTTTTCACCTACATGTTAATAAATCTTTCAAGAAAAATAAAAATGTTCCTTTCATTTTTTATGCCAAATTATAAACAACCATGCAACGCTAAGTCACAAGTAGTTTTACAATAAGAAAACTGTTTAAAAGAAGATACGACGGCAGCCACAGGTAAAAAATACAACGGGTCTTGGCAAACCTTTCGACCTTTATCTTCGTTGGTTGCCTAGGTCATTACGGGTAATTAAAAGATTACAACAGACAAAAGAGAGCACATGCATTAAAATAAGATATTTAGTTTTTTATTTAAAGATATACATATAAAAACAAAATACGGGCATACAAGTAATAATATATACTGAGCATCTTAGTTTTAGTAAATCCTGCTTCTAAGATCATATCTGGGTGTTTGTATTTTATAAGGATTCTAAAATTCGTTCCTGGGGTACAATGTGCTGTATAGGCAGTCTTCGTTTTGACTATTATAGTCTTCTGTTTCGTATGGGTCTTCTCCACGCGAGCTTTCGTTGTCCGAGTCGTTCTCACCAGAATCTTTTTCATCTGTGTCAGAATCAACAGTTAATCATTTTTGCAAAGGTTTCGGCTTTGGGTAGTCAACAGTGAGGAGGAGTTACAAAATATGGTATAGGTACGCTAAGTCCAGACAGAGAATCTAACGGACGGTGCTCAGGTTGTTGAGGTTCAGGTTATTGAGGGTTCTGTTGGGTCTCTGTCAAATTTTGTATAACTTTTAGTAGCTGCGTTTGAAGATTAGTTTGAACTTGATGCTGCTGATTCTGCAGCTGTTGTTGGAATGTCAGAAAACGATCGAGTTGATTAGGGTATAGGATGTTCTTTTCATCGGGTGTTAACTGTGGTGTTTGTGCAATATTTCGCATTAGCTGTTCTGTATTGTACATGACGTTGACGATTGGAGGTTTCTGATACGATTTCGTTTGAATATATCTGCTTATGTTCTTCTGCAGGCCGGAGCTATTTTCTTCAGGTAAAACATTGGTCTTGAGACGAAGTTGCTCATTCGTCGTTGGTTTCAGATCAAGCATTAAATAACCGTGTGGGCCACTCGTTGCTTCTTCGTAGGTTTGCACAAACTCTTGTACATGTCCAAGATTCACTTGTCCTGGCAAGATTCACTTGCGTGGAAAAATAGAAATTTGTTGCTTATCTCTTGGAGATTTGAAGAGCACAATATAATGGGCGTTAAGGCTGACATTTCTTGTTTCTTTGCCTTGATGAGATATATTCTGAACAATATAGGACTGAAAGATTTCGTTAGACTCCCATGGTAAATAAACTAGCAATACGTTTATCTCCCGTGATTGATCCACAAGATCATCGAGGACAATAATCTTTTGCTTCGAAACATTAAGAAAATCTTCCGCGTCAATGTTCGTAGGTATTCCTTTGTATAGTTTTTGATCATTTCAAGATACATGGGTTGCCACTGCCCATAACACCAAATGAAACGTTCAGGAGGGGGGTTGATAGTTGTTCTTGCGTTCTCCAGAAGAGTTTTTACCCATCACCCTGTAACAATGCACGAAAACGGATGCTGCACAACTGTGGATCAATTGACGAGAGGACCTGCCTGTCTTATTTGTTTTGTCGACGATCCATGAACCATTCTCGTGTGACGGAGATTACTTGAATTAGCGAAAGATTTCCCACAAGCTTCACAAACGTAGGACATGTTTCAGTTACGACTGTCAGATAAGAAATGAAGATTTTTCTATTGTCCATCCTTGTTTATGGTGATTCAACACAATAATTCAAAGACTAGGGTCATAGCCCGACGACTATAGCCATAGTCCTAAGACTACAGTCATACATAGTCCTTAGACTATAGTCATAGTCCTAAGACTATACATATTTAGTATAATTTCATAGTGGAAAAGAGGCTTTCCAGCTTTCTAATTGGTCCGCTCAGCGGTGAATCTGAGGTGATAGTCACCGCGCTAGGCGGTGACTATTGCATCACAAGAAATTGTTCTTCAAAAGTAGTTTTGGAAAAGAGACTGGTACTTATTCAACACTGCACTGACTTTACTCGTTTCAGTCTCCCCTTGGAGTTGTCATTTTGAAGTATGCGATTTTAGAATTTGTTGATTCATTGAACTGTTGATTTTTTTTTTCAAAATGGGGTCTGTACTTTTTGAGACAAACAAAAGAGCATAATACTGAAAACATTTATCACTGAGATGTTGTGCATATCAAATATCGTAAAAACAAAACTTTATAAAGGTAAGGAAGTATATTTTCTATAATTCTTCGTATTTTTTGTATATTTTGGCTAGGTTTTAGTCGTAGCGATGTGGCGAAAACTTCGTCATGAGTGAAGAACATATTGAACATGAATTAAGTGCAAAAAAGCCGTAACACAGGATCCAAAACACCAGAATAAAAGTCTTTTTAGCATATATTTGAATGTATGTACAAGTTCAATTCCAAAGTAGGATGTTGTTTACTCTTTTTTTGAAATTATGTACGACAAAGACTGTGGCTTGCTAACATCGTCTGTGAATAAACATAATCACCACTGTTAAAATGAAAGCAGTTGTTTAAAAGTTTTTGTTTCAACGTGATTGTTTTTTTATCAACCTCTGAAATTATACTAAAACAATTAGTCACCTCAGTCTCGGTGACTATCGGTGTATTTACCTCGCCGCTTCGCGGCTCGGTAAATATTCACCGATAGTCACCTCGACTTCGGTGACTAATTGTTAAATAGTCCTAATCATAGTCCTAAGACTATACCTGAAAGATTATTCCCCAAAACACTCTGAATACGTACTCATTTCTTAATTGCAGCAAAAAGCGGACCAACTTTTCGAGTACTGGACCGAGGAGAAAGGGCAAGAAACCCTCAGAATAACTTCCTTCCTCTCTGCTATGGGATCACGTGAGGAAACGACAAATTTAATATGATCGTTATATGGTGCCAGACTCTTCGCAGTTTCAGGAGTAAGTTTGATTGTTTCGCACCATAGGTTCAAAAGACATTCAGTTATGGCTTCTAGCAAATCTTTATCAGCAGCGTTTAAGATTGCTTTTTGCATTCGTGGATTACACTGTGTCAATACCTTCAGAAGGTAGCAGTTCCTTCTAATAAGGGCAGACATCTTCAAATGATCATGCGTTGACTTTACACCCCTTTCTATATGTCATAGCCATAATCATTAGTCCTAAGGCGATAGTCATAGTCCTATAGTCTTTCTATAATCAAACTTACCCCTGAAACTGCAAAGAATCTGGCACCGTATAACGATCATATTAAATTTGTCACGTAATCCGATAGCAGATAGGAAGGAACTTATTCTGCGATATGGTGAGGGTTTCATGCCCTTTCTCCAGTTGGCCAGTTTTTTGCTAGAATAAAGAAATATTATTCTATGATATATACTATGATTAAGACTATAGTCTTAAGACTATGACCATAAAGACTACATGCCCAGGACTATAAGGACTATAGTCTTAGAACTATGACAATAGTCTTAGGATTATAGTCATAGGCTTTGGACTATTGTGTTGAATCGCTATAAACAAGGATGAACAATAGAAAAATGTTCATTTCGTATCTGACAGTCACAACTGAAACATGTCCTACGTTTGTGAAGTTTGTGGAAAATCTTTCGCTAATTCAAGTAATATCTTCCGTCACATGAAGATGGTTCATAGATCATCGACAAAACAAATAACACAGGCAGGTCCTCTCGTCAATGGATTCAAGGTCTTGCAGCATCCGTTCACACGCATTGTTGCAGATGGTACTCAGAGTGGTAAACCGTATGGGTAAAAACTCTTCTGGAGAACGCAAGAACAACTATCAACCCCCATCCTGAACGTATCATTTGGCAATGGCAACCCATGTATCTTGAGATGATCAAAACTACACCGGACATTGAACTGAACGAAGGAATACCTACGAACATTGACTAGGAAGATTTTCTTCATGCATAAAATAACGTCAGGGTATCAAATACCGTCAACACATAAAGTGTTTCATCTGTTGCTATGATAACAGTAACGTTTTTAAATGGCAGCAAATTCACATTTGTATCAATCTTTTTCAAAAATGATTTCGGTTGTTTGTTTTTTGAAATATTGGATCTTCAGATATTTTTATAATCTCCCTATTGGTTACTTAAACTTAGAGATTAGAACACGTCTATTTTTCTTCTTTTTATATATATTTTTTACCAATAATCACTTTCTCAAATATGCACGAAACTGACGAAGGACAAAGAGAACACATAATTATATAATTTTATTAGTAAGAAAACTGAAAACAAGAAATACTTACTGCAGTACCAGTACTTAAAGTGTTTAATCATAAAAGACGAGTGCCTTAAGAGTAACTGTAAATGTGCTCATGTAAAATGTTCTTCTCAATACTTCTGAAATTACTATCAATAGCTGCTCTATAGTGAAAATCAATAGTAATTTTCACTCATCCAGGTTATTAATACAGTCGTATATATATATATATATATATATATATATATATATATATATATATATATATATATATATATATATATATATATATATATATATATAGTTCAATCTACAGACACGGGGTTTAATTTTAACTTGATTTCCACAGTTTGTCGATCACCATTTTAAGAGAAAACTATCATCCTTTAATGGACAGACTTGAGTGCTGAATTTAAGGTACTAGGGCAAAAGAAATATTTTAGACCATTCTCTTAAAGATGGCCTCTCAATAGAAGCTTTGCTGGTAGAAAAATAAACGAGTTACAATGAACCATTTAGAGATACAAAATAGATAAAAAATGCTTAGTTAGCATTTTTCAAAAACTTTGGTCAACGATATTTCCGTAACGAATGACTGAGAGTAATCAGTGCAATTGAGTTTTTTTGTCCACTTATCTAGATCTATCTGGCAGAAATGTTTAACTTGCACATTTCCAAAATTTATATTTTTTCCAACTACATATGACGTCATTATTTAGCACCCCCCCCTTTTTGATCAAACTGGTTGTTAACTCCGGGGCCAATTAGTTGATTTCACATCTGCATCGCATTTAATTGCATTTCCACTAAAGAAATCTTATTCTTTAAATGTGTCCAGCCAAACTTAAGAATATCGAGGCACAGCCACCGGCCTAATACCTTCTCTAAATAAAGTTCATCATCATCATCATCATCATCATCATCATCATCATCATCATCATCATCATCATCATCATCATCATTATCATTATCATTATCATTATCATTATCATTATCAGTATGCTTGGCAATAATATTTCTCACTATAGAATTAGATTTCCGCCTGGTTATCATTCTCGTATTTAATGCTGCCATTTTGAGTTTGTAGAACGGCTTAATTTTAATATATAGCTGGGATTTGTTTTCCAATTGTGACGTCATATTAAAAAATCAAATTCCGCTCTACATCAAAATTGAGCCCGTATTCAAACTCAAAAGGCGGCCTAAAATACGAGAATATAATAACGTTATTTCTCGAGTACAGAAGTACATATCGTGAAACTATCAATATTTACAAATATGTCATTTAAATTACTTTAATTTACGTAATCCATTTTCTGACTGAAGTGCCTTCCCCTTTAACTCACCTGGATAAGAGGGGGCACTGCGTGGTAATATGAAATAGCGTCCAAGGCTTGAACCACACCAGCGTTTCTGGAAAATAGAACCCCGACACGAAATCCAGATAAACCAAAGTCCTATTTAATAAACAAAAACTACTCACAGAGTGTAGTAACTGAAATGATAGATAAATTATCTGTAATTGCATTGGAAGAGAACCGTATTCGATGTGATATGGTATGCTGATAAAAAATACTGCTGCTCATGTTTTTAATATTAAAAGTAACATCTTTTGCAGTTTTTCGTATGCTTGCTTCCATGTTGAAAGATTGAAATTTGTTTTATATGCAAATTTAAAAACATCTTGACGTCACATGCGCATATAAAGAAGTTATCGGGGAAGGTTCTATACCTTTGCTATTATCATCAAACTAAATTAATTCAAAGGAAGGATGTCGGGGTGCTTTTCCCACAACACCAAACATGCACGTACAATTTTCAAGAAATTATATTCGCTAATAGCAAAACCTAGCAGCTCGCCAATCGACTATAACATAACATACCTTACTAAATCCCCACATTATGTGCAAGAGATTTGGATCAATTACTCTACAACAGAAAACGGGATTAATGAGCAATTATCCAATATAGTTAAAGTTTGGTGGAAATATTGCTTGAACAATATACGGTAGATGAAAAGAAACACTAATAAGCAAAATATGACAAATGGTAAACTTGGAAAAGCATTTGAAGCTCAATGTTATAACTTAGAGATGAATAAAAAATATTCTATTGGCTCATATATATATATTCAGTCAAAGAGCCAGCTCTGGACATCAGTTCCAAGGAATTAGATATAGTCACCAAGTAGGAAACGATTAAAAAACTTTTATTAACGTTTCTGGCACTGGCCTTCTTCAGAATGTTCAAATGAGATGTGCTATCCAGAGCACTTATATATACAAAACAAAGCTAATTAAAATAATAATTACATAATAAAATCACGTTAATATGCCTCTCGATTAGTCGGGTCATGAATGTCTGACTTGTCAATAATTTGTAAGAGATACACTGCAAGACCCTCGTAGCCTTCACTAAAAAATGGGCGTACAAGTGTTCTCACAAAAGATAAACGACTCCTACCGAGTCGCAATTAAAGTTATGATTAATGATGTATGTTTAAAATCCGAGTCGCAATAAAAGTTATGATTAATGATGTATGTTAAACTTCAGCTAATTTAGGTAGCTTGGCCCGAACTAAATTACCTTTAAGATTTTTCGGCATACGAAAGGAAACAAATGGCACTAATGGAATACCTCATTAGTTGGTGGCTGTACCAACAAGAATAGGATAAAGATATTTAATAATGCCACGAGCTCCAGAAAGAGAGGGATGAAAATCCAAAATCAAGGGCCTATTTTTACGGCAATCATCCACGGGCTGTGGATGATACGCTCTTCACACTTAAGCGTAAACAGCCCGTGCACTTGTATATAAGCACTTGTATATAAGCACTTGTATATAAGTGCTCTGGATGGCACATCTCATTTGAACATTCTGAAGAAGGCCAGTGCCAGAAACGTTAATAAAAGTTTTTTAATCGTTCCTACTTAACCTAACAAATTACCTAACAAATAACACATAACTCAGAATAGAAAAATTACCAATTTAAAAGAAAAAAACTACTGAACCCGGCGTTAAAAAACCTTACCACATTTATTAAATTACCGAATGTTTTGTTTAAAAACCAAAATAACACAAGTCGTAAACATACGTATACTTATTAATGTAGTAACCAGTAAAATATATTTCCTAAAGAAATAGAGCTATATGAATGGAAATTGTGTTACTTGTATGCTATATAAAGACCGTAAATCAACAAAGTGTAGTTTTTCCGAACGTTTTCGTTTTTTTGATAACTTTTTAAATGTTAAATCTTTACATGTCAACAAGTAGAGAACCACTGACTAACCTTTTCACTTTCCTGGCGTGTTTAAGTCGTTATATACAATCTTTCCAACGCTTTTTTAAACTCTAAGAGCTCTCAAACACATTTTCAAGACTGTTTTGAACTCCAAGTCAGTTTACTGTCACGAGAAAACCTTGCTACGTAACGTGAAAGTAATTGTGCACCACCCATATTTCCGTCACGGAAATATGGGTGACGGAAGTTCGATTATTTTCAAGCGATTCATTTCCGTTATGAATTAACAGTTTTTTATTACATAGACATCATATTACTATGAGCTCATATACGACTCGAGCTCATGGTATAATTGTTATATTTAACAAATAGATTCAATTTTGCCGTTGTCTGTTCAGTTATAGATGCGCAGATGACGTCACAACGTGGTAAGAACAAAAAAGTGGTCACTGATGTTCTTACCACGTTGTGACGTCCTCTGGGCATCTATAACTGAACAGACAACAACAAAAAATGGAATCTATTTGTTTTATACAATAACTAGAAATACATGAACGCAACAACCCCTCGCCCGCTTTTACATGCTTTTTGGAAACACCCACCCACCCCCTGATTAAAATATGCACTCCTAATATACAGCCAATACAAAAACAAACAGATATAAAAACAAATGATGTTAAATCCTTGGGATATTAAATTATACAATTTATGGATAGGTCGATAGGATGAGAAAACTGATTTAAATCATTTAATGAAAGTTGAACATATCAAAGCAAAATTTAGATTTCATTATTAAATTCTGGTTGTAAAAAATATATTGTTATTAGGAGGTTTCAAAAGGGATTAATTTTAGCAAACCTTTAAATGGCTTCTCTATGCATGTACATTTTGCAAAGGCAGTATTAAAAGTAATTAACAGCTCAGAAATTACATTTATAATAGAGTCTGAGATAAAAACAATTCAGTAGAATCGGATTCCAGAAAGAAGAATTCAAAAGACAACGTTTCAGTCGAAACACAGCCAAGAAAACCAACAAAGCCCATGCGTATTTTTAATAATAAAAAGTGCATGCACGTCCACCACGGTTAATATAAGCCTTAAAGGTAGTGTTTTAAGTTAGCTTTAGTTAAGCTGACTTATGGTTTGGATGAGCAAAGGGAAAGCACGAAAACGTGAAGCTGAATATTGTTTAGGTTAAGCGAAAACTTGAAAACAACAAGAATCCTACCGTTAACCACTTTAAGATGATTTGACCATGGACTCACGGAGTGTCTTCAAACCAGGGCTACATACACTGCAGATCGAGTTTTTGTTTACCATATACGGCGTTTGGTTTCTTCAAGTTCTCTGGTTTCTCTTCAAGATATATTAAACGGGTTGTTTGTATCCTTTTCTTCGTGCTCCATTTCATTTCGTTTCGTTTAAATAAACGAAAGCAAAACACTATTTGTTTGAGAGTTTATAGTTTTCTTCGTCGCTAGTCACCAGTGCCCAACTATTCTTACCGCGTGACACCGTGCCATACATATATATATATATATATATATATATATATATATATATATATATATATATATATATATATATATATATATATATATGTATATATATATATATATATATATAAAACTATTTCCAGATTTCGTCTCCCTCGCTTTTTCTCCACGCGGGTAAAGTGGACTACACGCATGTCGAGATTAGCACCCTCACCGGGCTCCGGGCCTTCGGCCCTACGCCCGGGCTCGGGGAAAATGTAAAAGGTTTTTGTCGAAACTCTTGCCGGATTTTGGGGCATGAAGAAGGGAAAAAGCAAGTCAGCTGACGTGATCTGACGTGTCCATGTGTCTGTCCTCTAATAGATCATGGCCAACAACCAATGAAAACACGCATAGCAGGGTATTGTATATATATTCAAACAAACAAACAAAGTGTTGTTCGCGAAATGTCGAAAAGTGCTCAATACCGTAAAGATAGAGCGAATATACTATAAGTGGGCTTACCTCAAATGTTGATGGTCGCTACTGTCAGTTTCACGCTGGACGATCTTCAGCCGCCTGATATGATAATATATATATATATATATATATATATATATATATATATATATATATATATAGTTCAATCTACAGACACGGTGTTTCGCTGTACAAACAGCTCATCAGTGTAGCTTGGAACAATCTGAATGAATTTCATCAATTACTTATACACATGCGATCGTCGGTGACAACCGCGTGTGGGACAGCATCGGTGAAGTACATTCAGATAGCGTGAAGTGCGCATGGGCCCAGAGTGCTCAAACTTCCACAAGGGTAGTGAGCGTTGCATTATCGCTAATATATCGCTAATATAATATATATATATATATATATATATATATATATATATATATATATATATATATATATATATATATATATATATGAGCTGTTCTGCAATCTCATTGGTTCTGCTACCCGCAAGCTATCAGCTCATAGATCATTAGTAATAAAAACAAGACGGCTGCATGAGTTTTTCAGTCAGTGTACTTACAGATAAAACTGGCTGTTAATTCTAAACTGCAGCAGCGAAAATACTGAACTGAGTAAAAACTGACAGTCAACAAATAACACATAACTCAGAATAGAAAAATTACCAATTTAACAGAAAAACTACTGAACCCGGCTTTACAAAACCTTACCACATTTATTAAAACTATTTATTAAATTTCCAAAACTCATTAATAATTCATGAGGAAAACACAAAGAAAATGCATGTTTAATGCGGGTATTGTATATGTGATATAGATTCCTCTTGATTTACATAAACTTATAGCTTTGATTTTCTTTTCTTTAGAAAAATTACTACGCCAATGAACTTACCGAATAAATCGTTTTAGAAGTAATTTACAGAATTCGTGTCCGTTCTGTATCGGGATACAGGTACTCGGCTTGGCCTCATGTCTGTATACCCCAATACAGAACGGCCACTCATTCTGTAAATAATATATATATATATATATATGGGTACCGATAATGCAACGCTCACTACCCTTGTGGAAGTTTTGGCACTCTGGGCGCATGCGCACTTCACGCTATCTGAATGTACTTCACGGATGCTGTCCCACATGCGGTTGTCACCGACGATCGCATGTGTATAAGTGATTGATGAAATTCATTCAAATTGTTCCAAGCTACACTGATGAGCTGTAGTACAGCGAAACACCGTGTCTGTAGATTGAACTATATATATATATATATATATATATATATATATAATGCAACGCTCACTACCCTTGTGGAAGTTTGAGCACTCTGGGCCCATGCGCACTTCACGCTATCTGAATGTACTTCACCGATGCTGTCCCACATGCGGTTGTCACCGACGATCGCATGTGTATAAGTAATTGATGAAATTCGTTCAGATTGTTCCAAGCTACACTGATGAGCTGTTGTACAGCGAAACACCGTGTCTGTAGATTGAACTATGTACGCTCCTTCACTTCGGTGTTGTTGAGCACTCTGTGAAGTTGCCGTGGGTACCTATTAGCGATAATGCAACGCTCACTACCCTTGTGGAAGTTTGAGCACTCTGGGCCCATGCGCACTTCACGCTATCTGAATGTACTTCACCGATGCTGTCCCACATGCGGTTGTCACCGACGATCGCATGTGTATAAGTAATTGATGAAATTCGTTCAGATTGTTCCAAGCTACACTGATGAGCTGTTGTACAGCGAAACACCGTGTCTGTAGATTGAACTATGTACGCTCCTTCACTTCGGTGTTGTTGAGCACTCTGTGAAGTTGCCGTGGGTACCTATTAGCGATAATGCAACGCTCACTACCCTTGTGGAAGTTTGAGCACTCTGGGCCCATGCGCACTTCACGCTATCTGAATGTACTTCACCGATGCTGTCCCACATGCGGTTGTCACCGACGATCGCATGTGTATAAGTAATTGATGAAATTCGTTCAGATTGTTCCAAGCTACACTGATGAGCTGTTGTACAGCGAAACACCGTGTCTGTAGATTGAACTATGTACGCTCCTTCACTTCGGTGTTGTTGAGCACTCTGTGAAGTTGCCGTGGGTACCTATTAGCGATAATGCAACGCTCACTACCCTTGTGGAAGTTTGAGCACTCTGGGCCCATGCGCACTTCACGCTATCTGAATGTACTTCACCGATGCTGTCCCACATGCGGTTGTCACCGACGATCGCATGTGTATAAGTAATTGATGAAATTCGTTCAGATTGTTCCAAGCTACACTGATGAGCTGTTGTACAGCGAAACACCGTGTCTGTAGATTGAACTATGTACGCTCCTTCACTTCGGTGTTGTTGAGCACTCTGTGAAGTTGCCGTGGGTACCTATTAGCGATAATGCAACGCTCACTACCCTTGTGGAAGTTTGAGCACTCTGGGCCCATGCGCACTTCACGCTATCTGAATGTACTTCACCGATGCTGTCCCACATGCGGTTGTCACCGACGATCGCATGTGTATAAGTAATTGATGAAATTCGTTCAGATTGTTCCAAGCTACACTGATGAGCTGTTGTACAGCGAAACACCGTGTCTGTAGATTGAACTATGTACGCTCCTTCACTTCGGTGTTGTTGAGCACTCTGTGAAGTTGCCGTGGGTACCTATTAGCGATAATGCAACGCTCACTACCCTTGTGGAAGTTTGAGCACTCTGGGCCCATGCGCACTTCACGCTATCTGAATGTACTTCACCGATGCTGTCCCACATGCGGTTGTCACCGACAATCGCATGTGTATAAGTAATTGATGAAATTCGTTCAGATTGTTCCAAGCTACACTGATGAGCTGTTGTACAGCGAAACACCGTGTCTGTAGATTGAACTATATATATATATATATATATATATATATATATATATATATATATATATATATATATATATATATATATATATATATATATATATATATATATATATATTTATAAAGCTTTGTAAAACAATTGGCAAAGTGCTCGATGGGAATCCAGAGCGTATCAAAATTAAAAAGGACACAACTCAATCGCTTTGCTTAGACATCTTTATTACTATTTTGTTTCGTGCCGCACAAAAAGGTGCGGTACTCGTCAGATAAAATGTCCCAATAATACATATACAGTATATACTGGCATGCAGACATTAAAACCTCTTTATCCAAAACAAATCTATATCGTCAAAGTCAACTTAAATGTTGATGTTGATACACCACGAACATGGAAGTCTCTTTGAACTAAATGCTTTTTTCAAATTAATTGTTGTTCTTAAATTAATTCTGACATACAAATTGTCATAGCATTGTGTTAATCTTCCTTGATTTTAGTGCAGTCGTTTATTGTAATTTTATGCTTTTGTTATTTTACTAATGTCTTTAGGTATAGTATAGATCTGGTAGGTCTATATAAAGACTGGAACAATACACCCATAACGTCGGCCCTATGATTGGATGAAGCCAAACTCCCGGCTCCATATATGGCAAAAACACGCGTGTCCACTGCGCGTGTGTGTACACGAAACAGAGGAGCGGGCAAACAAGGCAGGCGTGCTAGAGAAGTAACTGTCATTCTGTCAAGGGAAGGCTAATTTAACACAATACTATTTCACATTGTAAATTAGTACAACTTTAACATTGAATATTATTTCATGAGTAATAATTTACGGATGAAATGCGACTGATCAACTAAAAATCCGTGGCAATATCACTCAGAGATTCAGACATCTCAGTCGATAGAACTCGGAGGATGGAACTCGTGTGTGGTAAATACTCGATGATTTAAATATACACAAAAAAGCATACAAGGTAAGCGTACTGATTTTTTAATATTCATAAGCGTAATAATATGAAGTTAAACATTATAAGTACATTGATTTTTGAAAAAAAATAATTTTTGATGCTGTGACTGCATTCCTCATCAGCATTTTCCTGAGAGCGTATTTTAGCCGTATTAGGGTTGTTGTTCCAGCCTCCTTGCGATCTGACGCATGAGAACAGCAATTCGATGTGATCTTGTGAAAATTTATCTGTGAGTAGATACTTAAACGGACAACAGGGAAGCGAAAACATTTTGTTTGCCATCTCAATGGTCGATTTAATTGTTGTTACAAAACCAACAATAAATGTTTTTCGACTGTGGGTCACCAGTAACTGTGAATCGTTAGAATCAGTTTTCAAGGAAAGTAAATAACTTGCAGTCCATTTCAAATGGGCTGATTGTGCTTCCCAGGTGTCCTTCGTTGCCAAATTGAGTGGTTACTTAATTACCAAAAAGCCTGTCAATAGTCCTTATGAATTAAAGAATGCCACTACTGTTTTGAAAATCGGGTAATTCATAGAGATGTTTAGAAAATCGATTGTAGCGGCTATTGAAGAGCTCGGTTTGACGTTCATTTGATGTTTTTCAAAGTTCAGGTGATTTGAAGAAAACTTATTCCCCATAGCTTCAGTCCCTCTTTCTCTTGAATACTTTGCAAGTGTCGAAAATGTTCCCATTTGATTTCTTCATTGTCGTTGTCAATTACGAATCCAATTTTGGCCAGTGCATTTCAGGCAAGCTTTAGCATGTGACCCATATGGGTCGAGGATTGCATAAACATCATCATCTGTGGTGGGGTGGAGAAATTTTGTTACCACTGATTCGAATGTTGCACCAAATTGACAATCAAGCAGCTGAAAAGTGCTTAGGTTTACAGCTGTTCCGTCTGCTCTAACTAACCACACCTTTAATCCAATGGGGAATTTCCAGCGGCTACGTGTTCCGACCAAGAGGAAAACCAGAGCCTCTGGAGCTAATTTGCCTAATGTGTCTGGTATTGCTTCACCATAATCAATAAATCCTGAATGTTGATCTTTTTCTTGATTCCAAATGGTTTGTTTGAGAGTTGACATGGCATCGATAATCAAACAACAATCTTTTTTGTCAGAAGAACAGTGAACTGCATTGGCCAGAGAGGTAAGTGCTTCAGTACAAAAATAGGCATGTCCAGACATGCATGTATCTACTGCGTTCAATCATGCCTATAGCTACTATGGTAAAAACAATGTTGTAATTACTGTATGTACTTGTAGTGATCTTGTATTCAGAGCTGAACAAGATTTTTGTCGATGCTAGCCATGCTTTGTTTTTACCTTAAGAAAGGAACTCAGAGTAAAGCCAGCAAAGCACAGGAGGTTGAGCACTAACAACTCTACTCATATCCGCCACAGAAGCATGAGTTCCAAGCCCATGCAGATATGTGCATGGTCACCCATTCAAATACTAACTCAACCAAATTGGGCTTCACTTAGGTCCTCGTGGTGAGAGGCAGTGTGATAATAGCTTGACTAATAAAGCTATGGTACTATTTAAAACCTATGGTAATAAAGTATGGTTATTGTTTAGTAGGCCAATCAAGTTTTAATACAGTACACCAATAACTCACAACATTTGACTAAAGTATTTAAACAACTTTGTTGCAGCAATTTGTCAAATAATAATGCAATCCAGTTGGTAGGTAAAGGAAAATCGTTTGAGATAACAAGCATCTGAAGTATGACTGCTGTAAAGTTTAGAAATAATGAAGTTGTGAACGAAGATCTCCAGCAATTGTCATCAAAATTATGAAAGCAACGTAGCAACTATACATTAATTGTTCTTCAAGAGTAGACGTATATTGTATATGCATGCATGCAGTAAAATGTAGAATAAATATTTGGCATTCATGTCATAAATTTTTGCCATTTTATCGATGTTTTTGAATATTTCCACGACAAATTTTTGGCACACTACCCAGCAGTCGTCTCAAACAAAGATGTCAGAGTAGTCGGACTATCAGCGAATCAAGGTGTATTAAAAATAATTGGAAACTTTAAACTGAAGGAGTGAAGGACGTCAGAGAACAGTCATGTTTAATAATTGCGAAACCGAGGTTTGGCCGAGTTGTCTCCTGATCAGTGGTTGTCTCTTTTGAACGAAGCTTATATTGCCATTTTATCGATGTTTTTGGAATATTTGAAAGACATTTCACTGTTTCTCAGTTGTTTACTTGTCTGAATAGCTTTCAAGTGACCGAGTTATAGTTGATCAGTAATGCGGTCAATTCATCATAAAAATGCTTACAAAGGCTTTATTTACAATGTTTACAACTGCACACGCCGGCGATCGCGGTAGACCTAGTATACGTAGAAGATGACGAGATATTTCAAAACAGGTTGGTCCTGGCCTTGTTGCTTTATAGTCCGACAAGTACAAAATGCAAGTATAATATAAACAAGCACCGAATAGAGCAAATACCGGCAAGATAATAAGATATCAATATGTTGAACATGTTCAGTGCATGTCTAGATATCGCGTGTCGTATTACATTTGGAAACGTGTGTTTTAAAACATGTTTAAATATTTTCTATTTGTCCGAATTTAAATAAATTCTATATCAAAATGATCGCTTGAATTTGCCGAATCCGACACTATAGGTTTTGTCCACTAAATATATTAGAACCGTTGTTTAATTTTCAGAAAAACGGCCTTGTTTACATTTATACTATTAGCAAACCTTCGGCGCTTCCTGCACGGCAGCAGTTCATATAAGACCATAGATTCTATTTGTGAAAATCTATGCAATTATGCATTGCCATTGTCATGTAGTCTTGCTAGAGTACGCACAGGCTACGCGAAGCTTTCAGAAATCAGTAGCCCGAGTGAACGCCTGAGCAGGCGTCTTGTTAAACCTATAGTGGGGAATCGTTAACTGGTGAATTATTTAAGACAGATAATAACGGGCCTTATATCTCCTTAAAAAATGCATTTATAAAGATATTTTTTTGGGGGGAGAAACAAATTGTAAGTGTTGCTTGTTAACTATTGATTGTAACACAGTTGCAGTGTTTACCATGTTGAACAATAGTTGTAGAATCTTTGATTCTCACTCAAAGCACATGCATGGCATGGCAAGTTATTCTGGAACATCTGTCTTGCTGACTGTTGATGGCCTTGAAAACTTAGTTGTATTTTTTCAGATTACTTCTTATGGTATTTTCCATGATTTTCCGCAACATTTAAATCATTGTCATCTCTATGCATTTTCTATAGAACTATTCAGTCCAAGTTTTGAAATGTCTGATAACTCACTATGACTTTAATCATGCTGAATTGAATTTGTCCCCGAATTTTTCAAATTTGCGTCTTAGTGACACTGTGCCTTTAAGCCGCGTTAGAAGCAGTACAATGAGCGGTAGTCACATGCACGCTTAGCGTGCCTATTTTTTAATTAGCTTTCAGGTTTTTGAAAATTGATAGCTGCAAGGAGTGAAACGATTTGTGAAGTTCTTCTGCATGCTCATTACTTATCATCAGCTTTTCTTTCAAACTTGTTATTATCTGCCCCATGTTTTCTGCTTTTTGCTTTGATCTTCTTAGTTGCTGTTGTAACTTTTTTATTTTTTGCTTTAACTTTTCTTGTAGATTGGATCATCATCATCATCATCATCATCATCATCATCATCATCATCATCATCATTATTATTATTATTATTATTATTATTATTTTTAATTTTTTTTGTGGTTTCAGCAGAATCGTACAGACATACTCTGTACATGTCTATAGTTTTATTGCTAATTTCTCACTTGAACCATCGTTTATTTTCAACATCTTACATCCATCAAACCCTACAAAGATTTGGATCATGATTCTTTCAAGTTTTATCGCTATTATTATTATTATTATTATTATTATTATTGACATCGAGCAGAGCAGAACGTGTTTTGCACATGTCTAAAGTTTAATCGAAATATTCTTACTTGATTTACAATCTACGAATTTCGGATCATCAAAATTAATTATGATCCGTTCAAGTTTTATTTGTCTACTTTTGTCCTGTGTTATATGTTCATTTTGTGGAAAAGATTTTGTGTCCCTTGGTCGCCATCAATGGCGTTGTAAAGACAAGATTAATGATCGTAATTCAAATGTTCATTCTAACCATCATACATCACATGGAATAAATGCGGAACCCGTCATCAGTTCGCCAACTACAGCTGTTATTAAAAAGTCGGGAACCAAGTGTTGTTGCGGAAAGGTTTGCAAAGGAGCTCGAGGTATGAAGATGCATCAACGTAGTTGTCGGGTCATCTTGGGGCTAAATCACGAGCTACTAGAGAATATATTTGAACAGGAAGAAAGCAACGACTATGATGGAGACCTAGATGACATTGGCAGCACCTCAATCTACAATACTAATCAAGATGACGAATATCCTGAGTTAAAAAAAGGTATAAATCTTCCTAAAACCAATTCAGAATGGCTAACGGCCAACGAAGATTTCAAATTTTCATTAATGTCTAATCCACCAATCAAAAGTAACGATTTAAATACATCAATTAAAGTACTAAATGGCACAATCTACAACTACTTTGCTGAAAACTTTGGCCTTGTGGAATGTCTGTCGGATAATTTACTCAATAATAAATACAAGAATCACAGCATAAAGAACTTGAAGAAAGCACTGAAACTACTTAAATCATCAAAGTCTGATCTTGCCGAAATTAAATATGTCTCTCGTCTCGTGCGTAATAAGCTCAAATCTAATAACCCAACTAATGACAACGTTTCTAATAATACCGACGATTCGTTTAACCACGACAAATACTTTGAACGTAATTTCTGGGGATATGTGAAGAAAATTATTAATTGCAACGAATCGATTCTCCCTACCTTCAATATGGACGATTGTTTAAAGTATTTTAAGACAGTTTTGACCAAGATCAACCCAAACAAAATATTTCAAATTCCAAGTTGGATTCCAATGTTACCCGATCCCATTATCGAATTTAACCTTGAACCTCCAACTTATCAACAAATAACAAACATTATTCGTAAAATGAAAACATCTGGCTCACCATGTCCTCTTGATCAAATCTCCATTATATGTTTTAAACGTTGTCCATACCTCCGAACATATTTAACCGAACTAATTGAAGCCGTCTGGCTTTCCGGAACTGTTCCTGACGAATGGAAGAAAGCTTGCACCATATTAATCCACAAGAAAAACGATACTAATCTTCCCGAAAACTTCCGTCCAATAACTCTTCAATCCGTACCACTGAAAGTATTCACTTCAAGTCTCCGTAATGCAATGTTCTCCTACCTACTCGCCAATGGCTTTACCGAACACGGAATTCAAAAAGGCTTCACCCCTCATATATCGGGATCATTTGAACACACAGCACAAATGGCTTATATAATCAATCAAGCACGAATAAGACAGCGATCTCTCGTTATAACCCTCCTTGATCTCAAAAACGCGTTTGGTGAAGTACATCATAATCTAATCCAATCTGTTCTTGGCTATCATCACATGCCTGAACATATTCAACTCATGATTAAAAGTCTCTACACGAACTTTAAAACATCAATCATCACATCTGATTTTAACACCCCATTTATAGAAGTAGGTCGTGGAGTTTTACAGGGAGATTGCCTCAGTCCATTGCTATTTAACCTATGCTTCAATACTTTTATCCAGCATATAAAATCTGAGAAATATCAACAGTTTGGTTTTTCATATAAACTTCTCAACCCAGTTCATTGGTTCCAATTCGCCGACGACGCAGCTGTAATCGCCGGCCAAGAATCTGAAAATCAAAACCTACTAAACCGTTTTAATTACAATTTGGTGTCAATGGTCGGACATGATTATTCGAATAGATAAATGTAGCACCTTTGCCATAAAAAAAGCTCTCACCAAATCAGTTCAATACATCCCTAAGTTAATTATTGACAAAACTCTTATTCCGGCTGTTGAAATTGGAAAATCATTCTGCTATTTAGGACGGTACTTTGATTACGAAATGACAAATAATGAACATAAATCGAAATTAGTCTCCCAACTAACTGACCTCATGAAAGAAATAGATCTGAAGCCGTTACATCCGAAAAACAAGATTCTCCTATACAGTCGTTACGTTCTTTCAAAACTCTCATGGCATCTCACTATAGCAACAATTCAAAAGACCTGGATTTCTGAAAACCTGGATTCAGTTTTCAAACAATATATTCGAAAATGGCTTGAGGTACCTATTTCTGGATCACTTAGCAACATTTACCTAACCAGTAACAAATTTGGTCTTAATATCATCCCCCCATCAACTAAATTCATACAGTGTCAAACAATCATCCGCAGTGTTTTGAAATCATCTCCTAATGAATCAATAACCCACCTATGGAAATCGTCGTCTAACCATACTAACATTCAATATGATCAATATACATCGACAAAAGAAGTAATTAAGTCATTCCGTGAAATTCAAGAAGAAAAATTGGAAAATCAGTTAAAATGTCAAGGTTCATTCTTCTCCAGCATTTCAAAATTCTCTCTACCCCAAGTAAATTCGATTTGGCCAACCTGTCAATCCAAACTACCCAAAAATATTTTCAACTTCACCATTCGTTACATAAACAATTCGCTACCAACCCGTAAAAATCTTCAAAAGTGGGGACTCTCGTCGTCTTCTGAATGCTCATTCTGCCTTAAACCTGAATCTTTGTTGCACGTTGTTGCTGGCTGCAGGTCCTATCTTGATCGATTTACTTGGAGACACGACTCAATCCTAAATTTTATTGCTAATAACCTCCCATCAGAATATATTCAAACCATTTATGCTGACTTGCCATCATTCTCTAATCCCTCTATTATTACTGGTGATGACTATCGTCCTGATCTACTAATTTTGACCAAAGACAATTTTCTGTATGTACTCGAACTAACCGTCGGATATGAGACTAACCTAAGAAAAAATATACAGCGCAAACACTCAAAATATAAAGAGATGATCATAGAACAAAAGAAAAAATTCCAGTCGGTAAAGTTCGTAAATCTCTCAATCAGTGCACTCGGTGTTTTTGAAAAAGAATCTTCGGTTTTTATAGAAATGTTGGATCGTTTGAACTCAGACAAGGCTCATGTTAAATATATCATTAGGAAAATCATTAATATTGCAATAAGGACGACATACTACGTTTTCTGTTCTAGAAACAAGGATTGGACGAATCCAGATTTAATGAACTTCTAATATCTTACTTTTTATATCATATATTTATGTAATTGTGTAGTGTAATATATAACCATTATAGTATATCAAGTAGCCAATTGTAAATTACCTTTAACAGTGAGATTTGCAGTTGTAAGTATATAAAAAATTCAATAAAGTTTTCATTATCATCTAAAGTGACAGCCTTTACCCGGCCCATAACTTTAAACTCACGAATCTAGTGAGAATATTAATAATAATATTTATTAGTATAAATACATCGGTGATTATTGAAAATTGCGCATGCTGATTGGTCGAGCTACCTCGGATTATTTCGCGATAATCACCTACAGCGTTTTTTAAAAATGGCGGCAAGCCGTTTTGTAGAGGTAACAGATGAGGAAATAAACAATTTCAAAGAAAATGCTATACCAAAAAGCACGAAAGAAGCAACGAAATTTGGTCTAAAATTGTTTCAAGGTAAGTAACTACGTTGCAGAATGCTGGTGAACTTTATTTTGTTTAAAAACATCATTTTATCAACGCGAAAAGTCAAATACGCTACAATCGTCTACACATTGTTTACAATTGTCAAAAAATATCGTTTTCACAACAGAGTGGTTTCAACAACAGTCAGAATTTACTACTGAGTTCGAAGAGATGAATGTTACAGAAATGAATAAGTGCTTGTCCAAATTCTACGTCTCCATAAGAAAAAATGACGGGAATTATTATAAAAAAGCAACGTTGTTGTCGATAAGAGCTGCTCTGGATAGGCACCTGAAGTCGTCGCCATACAACAAGAAATTCAGCATTTGCGACAACAACATGTTCAGTGAATCTAACAAAACACTGAATTCTTACCTTAAGCATCTTTGCAGTACTGGGAAAATTGCAGGGACTATCCACAAGACGCCATTGACAAGTGAAACAATTCAAAAGTTGTACGAGAAAGGCGAACTAGCACAAGCAACAACACACGACCCTCGCGCTTTGCTCCAAACTGCATGGTTTTTCATTTCGCTGTATTTCGGGAAAAGAGGAAGAGAAAACCAGGCTCTCATGAAGAAATCAATGTTCCGTCTAGTAACGACGGCCAATGGCGAAGAATACTTCGAGTTAAATAAGAAGGAGGCAGGAACCGTCCTCACGAGCAAAAACCATCCTGGAGGACTTGAAGCTACCGAAGATCACTCAGACGGCAACATTTTTTCCGGGCCAGGTTCACCGCGTTGTCCAGTAGCTTTGATAAAGGCATATCTTTCGCATCTTAATCCAGAAAATGATGCTCTTTTCCAGAGACCAAAAGAATTGTCCAGCAAGTTTAGTCCCGAGACCTGCATGGTGTGGTATAGTGCTCGAAAGCTTGGTCACAACATTCTCGAGAATATGTTGAAAATCATCACCACCAGAGCAGAAATCTCTCCATATGTCACAAACCACTCTCTGAGGGCTATAACCGTAACAGTTCTGTCGTCAAATAACTTCGAGACGCGTAAAATCAAAGCGATTTACAGGCCATCGAAGTGACACAAGCATTGAGAGCTATTGTGAGCGGCCGACACTCAACCAATTCAAAGATATGTCGAAGGCCCTTTCTTCTTATGTCGAAGGCGATGAAATCTCACAGCGTCAGCTTGATAATATTAGTCCTCCTGCTGCCACTTTGTCCAGACCACAAAACGCCTTAGTTTCAGCTTCTTCTGGCCAAAGCTACCTCAGTTCACAAGAAGATAATTTTCTGATTGAAAACGGCTGTAATCCTGGAGCTCTTCTGCCATCAGGGACATTTGAAAACTGTTCTTCCACGTTCAATATTAATGTAAACCATGGACGTTGATTTTTTTCCATTTGTAGACTGTTTGAACGTTCAATATTGCCATGTTTAGCATTGTTTACGAAGAAATTGACAGTTGAGTGCACTGATCTGGTTGAGTGATTAAAAATGTCGACTGTTCGACTTCGATCTTCACGTGATCGATGGCTGCGTGCGCCTTCATTATCACGCATGCCGCTTTTAAATTTATTTAACGATCAATACTTCGTTATTTTATTTAAGAAAATAGACAACAGTCTTGTGGGGTTATGGAAGTGTGGGACAAACGCTCCAGTACGCTGTTTTTTAAAGATCGTTGGGAGCTGGGCCCTGACTGAGTAAATTGGTCAGGGCAAACACTCCATTTGATCAAGGCAGCTGGGCCCTGATATAATTGGTCAGGGCAAACACTGCTTAGGAAGATTCGAGAAATGGGCTCTAGAGCAATTTTCGATAACGCAATGGGCTCTAGGACAAGTTTCTCTTATCCTATATACATTGAGAATTGGGCCCTAAAGTGATTTGGGATAAATTTTCTCCAATGGACTCTAAGGCAAGATTCTACATGTACATCAGCATACAAAAAACGAGGTCTATGGGACAATTGTGACCTCTAAACTGGAGCAATTGCCGCCACAATCACACGCTCGTGTGAGATCCCCATAGACCCATAGACGAAGGGTTACGTCATATACTCATTGATAAAGTGTTACATTACCAAAATCTAAAACTTTCCGAGATCAGTTATGAGTTGTTTTGAAACATCTGCAAGGATATGCACAGGAGTACGTATGTATCTTAAATAGCAGTCGGAGGACCAACGACCGAGTGTTTGAATAAGCCACTGAGGTAGATTTTGAGACGCAGCTGTTGTAGCAGCTCCAATTCTGAAGCTGTGGCCAGAGAAATTTGAGCTAGTGTAGCCACTGGGAGACAACAGTGAACGCAGTTCGTTAGTGAATTGCGTCCGAGACAATGCTGTGCCGTTTGAATATTGAAAAAGTGGTCCTGAAGAATTTACGCGTCGGGAAAGGTAGTTTTTCATGGCCAAAACCGGACATAGCTCGGAGTCATTAGCTCCAATGGTTATCTTAACAGCCGAACGAAATGGATCAGTCTTTGAAGCTTTTATGGTTAAACACATGTATCGAATGGTTTCATTTGAACATGGGTGGAAGGTTATGTCGGTTGGACATAAATGTATGGAAGGATCAAAATTTTTGTAACAGGTCATTTCACCAATCCGCAGAAAGCCGAAAAAGGCTAGTGAAATCGCAGCCCATAGCATGTGATCATTATGTGAAGGAACTGCACGGCAATGAAGCAGACGGGAAAATAATTTTAGATGTACCAAGGTTATAGGCAAGCGGAGCCTAGTAGCCACACCTTTTACCCGTGTAATGCCCCTTAAGATGTACTGGAGTCGCAGAAATTTACTAAGGGGGAGATCAAAACCGTTAATTAAGTGAAGATTACGAACAGCAGCTAGATAGACTTTTATTGTACCTGGATTGACTGTTTGAGCAAGAAATACTGCAAAGTAAATAAGGATGTTTTCTGTGGTAGGAAGAATAGGAGCAGTTTCGTGCAGTTTAAACTGATAGCAGAAATTCAGGAATTGTTTTTCTCCGCTCCTGTATGTTCTTGAAGTACCTTGCGCTAAGGAAGCAACCTGATAACGTCGCAAGTCGGCTTCTAGAGATCGGAAAGGATTTCTGGTAGGATTTGAGGCGACTGGTCTGCCTGAGGAGCCAGACGGCGGAAACGGGTTTGCTGAAAACGAGATATTGAATCAGCTATATTATTAAGATGTCCAGGGATATGCGCTGCTTTGAAATAAAAATTGCATTTCAGGGTTTGCAGGGTTAGAGCCTGAACTAGGCCCATCATTCTGGGACTTTTTGAGCGTTTTGCGTTTATAATTGACACAACTGTTTGGTTGTCGCAATAGAAAATAATTCGCTTTTGGGACCACCGGTGTCCCCATATGTATGCTGCGGCAACGATCGCATATAGCTCTTGCCAATCTATACGGATATCTTTATAGCTAAGTATCTGATGGGGCAACCACGATCCCTGAAACCACTGATTCTGAAAAATTCCCCCAAACCCATGAGTCCCCGACGCGTCTGTGAACAAAGAAAGGGTGTCAGAGTTCTCCCAGGTTGAATTAAGAAAAAGATTTGTACCATTCCATTCACAGAAGAATGTTTGCCACATGGCAATATCTTGCTGGAAACTATGATTTAGACGGATGTGATGGTGTGGCTTCTGGATACCGCGAGTAAGTTGTATCATTCGTTGCAAAAACGCCCTACCTGGGGGAACTACTTTGCATGCAAAATTAAGAGTGCCAATAAGTGACTGCAATTCTTTTAGAGTGGTAGATTTTTTAGTGGTCCAGAGCGAAAGATCGCATCGTAGACGGTGGAGCTTATCATCAGGAAGCCGGGCTTCCATCTTGTTTGAATCAAGAAGAATGCCTAAGAACTCAAGAACGTGGGAAGGCCCTTCTGTTTTGTGCTCTGCAATTGGTATCGCCTAGCTGCCGAAAAGTGAGTAGCATACTGGTCAAGCTGCTTTGACAAGGTTGACAGTAGGGCTTAGAGTTGGAATGGGGCTCCATAATTAAGAAATCGTCTAAAATGTGACCAACGTAACTTATGCAGCATTTGTTAAGGAGGATCCACTCAAGGGCGTCTGACAATTGGTTAAACAAATAAGGCGCGCTTCTCAAACCAAATGGAAGGACTTTATCGAAATAGTACCGGTTATTCCACTGCATACCTAGTAATTCCCAGTCGTCTGGATGAACTGGGTATTGACGAAAGGCAGATTCAATATCGGTTTTAGCTAAAAAGGTACCTCTGCCTAGGCGAATTAACGCGGAAATTGTGTCGTCAATTTTTATATATTGAAGGGAAAAATCATCTTTTTCAATAAAGGAGTTGACGGAGTCGCCCGATTTAGGAAAGGAAAGATGAAAGATAGTACGAAATTTATTGGAGTGCTTTTTTGGTACAATGCCAATTGGTGAAATCTGAAAATTAGTGAACGGAGGTTTGGTGAAAGGACCTGCAGTGTGACCAAGAGCGACTTCCTTGGCGAGGTTATCCGAAATTATAGTTGGGTTTTCAACGGCAGTTTATAGGTTCTTCGAAACTTTCGAAACTCGTGGACCTTGATAGCCTAAACGGGCGCCGAAGCGCAATTCCGAACAGAGTTTCAAAACAAATGACTGATCTGGATGTTCACAAAGAGCATCTTCTAAAACATTAACGCGAAGTGGAGTAACTACAGTTCTATCATAACTAATATTGTCAATAATAACTTTACTATTTTCGGTGTTTGGAACTTGGTTTGTCGTTGCGGCTCTCTGTTGATGGAAGGGAGTCGTCGGAACGGTTTGGACATTGGTAGCCGGGGTGGTTTCCTCTGCATCCGTTTCGATTGCATCTATGTGCATAGGGGCAATTGGTCTTGTCGCGACAGGACCACCCGCGATTGTAGCTGTGGCAGGTTGCGTCCCTCGCTGCCCCAATTTTGTTTGAGGGTCCATTAGAAAAAAGAGAATAGTCATCTCGAAGCTGAGAAGGACTGGCAGTAAACACTCGAAGCCATAGTTGGGTATCTATTATCGCCCAGGAGAGAGTACGACAGTTGGCAGCTTTGTGTCGAAACTTGTGGTCATAAATACACCACCCAAGACCCCCGTGAGCTTTCGCGGCATGGCGTATAGTTTCCATGCATTAAAGCAGTTCTGTAGCGCGAACCGGAAATTTATGAACAACAATCAACATATACGTGTTGAAAGCTGTTGTCCAATCTTGGATATCAGTAAGGACTTGTGGTTTTCGGGGTGTCAAGGAGATCCCGGAAGCGGAAACCGTAAAGCTCAGATTATCTGAGCCGTGGGTGGACTGGTTAAGATTCTTTGGCAAAAGTTTAGATAACTCAAAAAACTCACCGCTTTCGATGTCTCGGATGAATTTCGCTGGAATCTCGGGTGTAAAACCACCATCAGCCACGGTTGACGACGTCTGGCTCGTCGTTGGTTCCACTGGACGAAGTGCAGAGGACGTTAGGAAGGGAAATGACTGTCCAAGCTGTTCCAATCGTTCGAGAGGATTAACTTCGCGACCAGAGGCAAGGTTGACGACATTTGGAGTGTCACGCGATGGCGGAGCGTCTAAGATCGGTCTTTCCACGGCCACGGAAGGATTTACCACGTCGCTATGCGGGCGCGATTGGTCTTGGAAGTAGGTTTGAAGAGATAATTGGACAATGTTCGTTATTTGCGCAACTTGGTCGTCGCTGAACGTGGTGGGTACAGTGGATGGCGGTTGTCGTCGGTGGACAATGACGGGATTGTCATTTGATATGGTTACGTCTTCATCGACATGAGATATGCTGTCTGCTTGTCGGCGCTCTCGTTCTTTCGTTAGACGGGTTTTCAGTGCTTTTCTGCCGCCGTGGTTTGGAAGGTTGAGTTCTCGACAGAGTTGCCGCATCTGCGGCGTGTTTAGCCGTTCAACGTCGTCAGGAAAAGGCATTGTCGAAGGACCTGGGCGCACGATCTTGGGCCTGGCTTGGTTGGCTATATTTGGTTCTTGCACACGAGAACGACGAGCAGAAGAGCGCGTTCGTGTCTTTGGCATGGCTGGAATACACGACGAGCAGAGGCACACGAGAACGTAAGATACAAAATGTTTTAAGCAGACGTTTACTGTTTGAATTCTCAGTAAGAATGACGAAGTAAACGTGTGCATCTAGCTCTAGGCCGAATAGTTTTGACTAAGGTTGATTGTTGGATATGAATGAACAGTCAACAATCCTGAGTCAATAATGGTTAATAGAGAGCAGCCAAATAAGTGAAATAACTTTGTTACCTGTACTGTCAATCACTGATTTCTATAGCCATCTATGTTAGAACAAGGCATTATTTGAACAATCACCTTGTTCCATTAGACAAGAATACCATGAAATATGTGGAATTGATATTACATTGTTGTATATTAGCATTTATCTCGTATCGTACGTTTATTCTAAATTTTTGTCTGTAAAAGTGCAATTTAAAATACCTTGAGTCTACGATGTTGATATTGGTAACATTTTGCCGAATTCATTTGGATATAGAACTCAATTTCAGTGTTTGACAGTTTATACAGACCTCGAATTGTTGACGATGAATGTTAATTGTTGCATATCTGAATTTACCTCGTATTGTACGTTAACTCTAATTTTATTGATAAAAATTGTCATTAAAATATCCTGTTCATTGAAATTCATGTGCATATTTTTATTTTTTTCAAATAATCACCTATGTATTTATACTAAAACAATTATTCACCTCAGGCTCAGTGAATATCGGTGAATAATTGTTAAATATTAATATTTTATTGAGTTCCACAAAGCAGTATTGGTTTGCCGACAATGCAAGTGGGGCAGGATCTATAAGAGTGGCGGGATAAACTGACGGAAATCGGGCCTGATTACGGTTACCACCCAAACGACAAGAAACGTTGGTTGATCGCTAAACCGGAAAAAGAAGAGACCTCAAGGGAAACCTTTAAAGATACAGCTATCAACGCAAGGACAGAAACATCTGGGAGCAGCAGTGGGATCAAGATCGTACCTGACCGAATACGTCAACGAGAAAGTAGTAGATTGGATAAAAGAGGTAACCGGGTTGTCTGAATTTGAAATAACGCCACCCCAAACAAGCCATGCCGTTTAGACTTTTGGCCTGAAACATCGATGGACATACTACCTTCGAACACTGCCAGATATACAAGACCTACAACCATTGAAGAAACTATTTAGCCGAATCTCTTCTACTGGCAATAATAGCGCACGAATGCACTCAACTCGAGCGTGAAATTTTGGCATTACCAGTGAGAAAGGGTGGTCTTGGGGTAACATCCGTGCTAACAAGCAGCCCAAGAATATCCAGCATCATCAAAGATAACAGCCCCATTGGTGGAACAAATTCAATGACAAAGGTATGAACTACCTGATGAATCCAGAGCACAAACACTGAAACAGATTGCGCGGAAGGAGAAAAAATGCTATCAACGAAAAATAGTCACGCAACTTGTACATGCGTCTACGTTTTGGACTATATGCACACTGTTGAATTGGATATCTTTCCTAATGCATATAATTTAACTAACAACTACGGTGTTAGCAGGAATTTACCAACAAATTATTAATACCCAATACCTTAGTGAGTAAATCTACTATATCACATGCACCAAGAGAAAAATAAGAATTAATTTATATTAAAATTTAATATAATTAATTTATATAAAAAACAGTGACAGCGTTATTAAAATAACTTAGATCAACCTCGTACCAAGGGTCTTATCTCCGCTGCTCCGCCCACCACTGCGAAAAGACCCTGGCTGGTCTGGTCACGTGTATCCCATATTCTGGGATATTTTTCAACATTGTCGTTAGGGAGGGGGTAGAGAACTTAGGATTTGTCATCATAGTACGCGGAGACTATCGAGACTGGTGGAGGCAAGTCGCAAGAGAATCTTAAAATGAACACCGATATATGCGCCGACGATAATATACAGTAATATACCGACGAAAAAACATTGGCAAAACATTTGGTTAAAGACCGTCAGACACTTTGCTGTTCGGTAAGGCCAGGAAACGGCAAGGCGCTTCGCAACAGTGCAACACTTCATGGAAAATTTGTCAGTGATATCGATTGTGATTTTCCTATATCTTTCTGAACTTCCGACGAACATCGAATTTGAGGGGATTCTCTTCCTCGAAATGAATGTTTACTTCATCAGTTACGACGCCAAACTGTTACGCCCGTCGCCTCATCACTAATATTGTGAAGAAATATATGGAAATCTGAAAGTCCTTGTGATTTAACATCACCAAGATCGCTAAAACTGGACATCTATAGCTTTCAACAAAAGCTAAGGTTAGTGACATATTTTATTATTGTTTTAAAAGTGGTTTAAATTTGTAACCCAACAGCGGCAGCAATGCCAATTTAATATTCAATATAATAATACCGCATGCAATCATGATCAGAGCTGAAAATCGATTCCTTTTTGGGAAGTGATGCCGTCATGCTGATCAAGAAAACACTGACCTTTTAACAACATATTAATATCACTAGTCTATATCAATTCCCCTTTGACTGAAAAAACAAGGTTTTTTAAAATATGAATCGAAGTCGCTCACTAATGAACCTATTGTTGTACGTTGTTTGTATTGCGTTGTTCTTTTACACACTTGTTGTTTTAAGAATAGATATAATTGCGCCGTGAGTACATAAAGCAGTCAGAATAATAAAAAAGTGCTTAACATGTTATCAAAAATCATTAAATGTTGAATAATATAGCAATTCATCACATAACTACTGAGATTTTAAGTATCGAGCAATATTTAGTATACTGTTTACTTCATAAATATACATCAAAGCCCAAGGTGTCAGTGCATTTCGATTGAAACTTTGCCCTAGTCACTTTAACACATTCTTCTACCTTATAATATCTAATGTGTTCGTAATTTACCAATACTCTCATTGTTATTTAGGTGTAATTTCGTCTGGTAGGTATTAAATTCTGCAACTACAACAGATCTAGAATGCAAACAATCAAATCAGGTGCGGTGCAACAAACATTGTTCTTTGAAAACAGTTTTAAAACCAAGACGGTTTGGTGAAGCAAACTTCAAATAACACATTGGAAGGTGCTATATATAAATCAACTAATAAAATAAATTAACATTTCAAACATTGTCTCTGTGTGATTATTCCGCGGTCTTCTTAGTTCCTACAAAAGTACAAATCCTACTAGCCCACTCCCAGTAAGTCTGCGTGACACGTGACCAGCCCAGACCAGGGTCTTTTCGTAGCGGTGGGCGGGGGCGGTGGCGAGCAGAGATAAGACCCTGGGTACGAGGTTGAACTTAGATAACATTGGAGCACATCGCAATGTGGCAATGTACTAAAACAGGAAATGGTCTGAAAACTTTTCAGAATTTTTGTTGACTAATATAGTATGCAAAAATTTGTTACATACACATACTAAAATACTTGAAATACTGCGTCGAGGATTTTACTTAACATTGTTTACCATTCTTAGTAATATATGCAACATATACAATATAATATACAAAACAAAATAGCGACACGCATCTAAGTGTGTATGTGGAGAGTCCTTTAACATAGATCATGCAATGATATGTAGACGAAGGGTTCCATCATTCAACAACACAACGAATTACGTGATTTAGAAGCTGAACTCCTGAACATTGTCTGTGATGATGTGCAGATCGAACCAGTGTAAGAGGAAGTCAATGGAGAAACCTTAAGCCCAGGATCAAACAAAGCAGCTGATGCTCGACTTGATGTACATACACGAGACTTTTGTGAGAAACAAAGATCTGCATTCTTTGATGTCCGGGTATGTCACCCAAATGCAGAGTCCTACAAAGATCTTACCATTAAACAGATTTACCGTAGGTAGGTAAACTTTATTTAATCACGCTAACCCCTTCAACAAAATAATGTTGATTTCCAAGGGGGGCGTGAAAACTAACTATTAATACAAAATAATTATAAAATACAAATATTTACAAAGAGAAAGTTATTTACAACTGTACATAAACTGATAAAAGAAATACATTTAGTGTACTTGATTAATTACAGGCTAGTTAAAGGCTATAGTTGCAGTAAGGAGAACAATGGAATTTATTTAATGTCTCCGCGTTTCTCAATTCACTGGAAAGACTATATTCCATAATTTAGCTCCACTATAACTCTAGTTTCATGTATTGCGTTTTCGGAAATGGCAAATAAAGCTTCTTATTTTTTTGCGGTCCGGTATCCATCTGATCCGCGCGCTCTGATTGGCTAGCGAGCGGTCCGTATCCTACGATACGGACCGCTGTGGATTTAAAAACAAAAACAAAAAAGTTTTACACTATCATTTAAAATTGATCAATTTTTATAACTATTTCGCTTGCCACAGAATAAATAGATTTAGCAGAGAGCTACGGGGATGCAAATGAGTTTTATTATCCAAATGGGTTTTGACAACTGCATGTGAAAACAGCGAATTCTAAAAGAAACGCTGGGAAAACTATGAGAAAGCAAAATTTACGAGCGACATTTATAAAGTTTTAAAGTATTATTGCTCAATGACGTATGAAAACAGTTTTAAACGGTAGGCATATATATTATTGTGTTATAGATATTGTGTTTCGAACCCAATTATTAGATATTCGGTTTTAACAAGATTAAGACAACGTTTATTTGCTAATAACAACTCATTTACATTGTTAAAGTCCGTATCCACGAGAATGAGAAGAAGCGCATGTACAACAAACGAGGTACAGAAATTGAATAAGGAACATTCACACCGCTGATCTTTACCACGACTGGAGGAATGGAGAAAGAGTGCCTGATATATAAGAGCCCATTAGCTGAGTTAATTTCCAACAAGAAAGGAGAGATGTATTCGAAGACGATGGCATGGATAAGAGCTAAAATCTCTTTTTCAAATCTTTGATCGGCTTTATTGTGTCTTAGAGGTTCAAGAACGATAAGGAAGCACGTTGTAATATTGAAACCATTGACTTAGATGTAGAGACTAATACTGGAATGATCATTTAGTTTTATTGTCAATTACGTTGGAGGTCTTTTTATTGTTTTTTTTTTGGTTGTTTGTTTTATGATTTAGTGTAATTTTATTTCTAAATTTTTACTGTTTTTAATATTGTATTTTATAACTTAGCATTGCTATTTATAATAGTATGACACACGGACAGTAACATTTTAAAGACACTCCATATATAATATTTTATTATTATTACTAGAAATACATTAACGCAACAACCCCTCGCCCGCTTTATATGCATTTTTGTAAGCACCCACCCCTTTCTGTTTTTGTTGTATTAATAATAAACACACAACCCCGTTTTTAAATCTTGTTATCAACTGTTTTAATATATAAATTCCAAAGTTGAACCTTCAAGAAAAACTTGAACTCCGCTCTGGTTATAAAATTATTCTATTACTTTTAATACGTAATAAATAGTAAAATTAACAGCAGCCTGAAACATTTTGAAAACAAAGGGAGAAACAAACCAGTGTACTCGGATTTCTGGGATGAACTAACAAGCAAAGTTTCACTTGAAAATGTAGAAAAACATCTCAGAAAATTAATTGGCAAAGTTCACCTAATATTAGTCATGTATTGACACACCGAAGAGCATGCAAAGTCAATATATTATAAAAAACAACACGAGATGAACCAAATGACAAATTTTCATTCAAAATAGATAATAGTGGCCACGAAAAGACACAATGCCACGTCCTAGCGTCCAAAGACAACTCTAGACAAGATATTATTTATATTGATTTTCATTTTCAAGATTTCTTCCGTCTTAACCCAGCTAAACTGGTAAATACGAATCTCATACAGTTAAACTTTGTTCTGCTTTTGTCACCACATGTACAAACACAGCCAATTCAGTCTATACTCTTTTACAGATTGTTTTTCTCGTTCAGTTTCTTACTTTTTTCGTTGTTGAGAAAAAAATGACCAGGCATCATTCAGTTCTCTTCCAAGATCTAAAAATAGGTACGCTTAGGCGTACATGTATCTGCGCTTTTAGCATTTTGATCTTGAGGGATTTGCAGAAATATTGTGCTCCCCAGCCTGTGTTGCAGTGCAGACATCTATTTTGATTTTACAAATTACAATTGTGAAATTATTGTCTATTGGCATCTCATTGGTTGAGAAAGTATCAATGAAGCAGCAAAATAAAACAAGAAAACATTTGTGATCTCAGGAAATATTTTTGATTGCTTAATTTATAAATTGCTTTATTTATAAATGCATTATTATAAAAGTAACAACTATATAAAACTACAAACTTGGCTAGTAAATCTTTTAGTCAACAGTAACTTTGATAGTGCTAAATAATTATCATTGCTGCCTCCCACCAGGGAGGCAGTACACTATTCTTGCATCTCTCTTGGGTTACTATGCGTTACTCGTGCTCAGTCTTTTTGCCGAGCTATGTATGGCTGCGTATATCAATTTTCGGATTTGGAGATGTTGGTTCTGAACCCCCTGACCATAAAACAGATGGGTATGATAGCAGTAACGAGCCTGGGTACGAGGCTGCAGCAAAGTGAGCTACTACTGGTGTTAGGTGAGTGCGATCAATGATCCTGTCTTTTATACTTGCTTGTGGAAGTATTCATCAAGGCCATGAACGTTTTAGTGGTCAGTCTCGAGGAAAACAGTGCTCATTTATGAGTATCAGCGCTATTAACAGCACAAACTATTCAAGTGAACGATTGGAATTCATCTACTATCGACCGAGTCTTAATAGTGCAAGGAGACAATATGTACTTGAATGCTTTTCACAATGGTCTTATCACACGTGAAGAATTGTTGTCGCTGAACAACCTACCAACTATTAACCAGGTAGCACTTCCTTGCGATAGTAACTTCTAGTTATAAACCATTATAAAAGTAACAACTATTATACTACAAGTTTAGGCACTAAATCTTTTAGTGAATAGTAACTTTGATAGTGCTAAATGACTATCGTTATAAATGGAGTATTATGAAATTAATGTTTATATAAAACTACATATTTGGTCAGTAAATTTTGTAGCTAACTGTAACTTCAATAAAATAATATAAATTTTGAACAAAGTTAATGCTTTGGATAGAGATTTAATAGTCCTCCGGAGAGGTTGATTTGCCCTCCGAAGAAGGTTATCCTTTCTTGAAAGCTCTATCATCTGCTCAAAAATATATTGGCTGACTTGGCTCGATTTGGTAAATTTATTAACGAGGCTTTGAAATCCTTTTGTCCTCATGCTGATGATGACTCCATACAACCTACGAAAACTGTTGTAGGTCACACTTTCAAATTCACTGCAATTCATATCTAAAATACTTACCAAATTATAAAGAGTTCTTCTTCTTGGTGTATTAATTTACGAGATCAGTCAGATCACTACCAGGCACGAGTACTAGTACTCGTTTCCATGTACCAAAATGACATCTCAGCTTCGATCCTGGCAGTCGGAAGCATTTCGGAAGTTGTCAACATCTTTTCAACGCATGCATTGATGTTGGAGCGGTCTGATCGTTGATTGGCTATGAGCTAACACACACACCTAACAGCACGACAGCAATATATCTGCGCTTCGCGCAGATACAAAAACCTGTTTGTTTCAAAATTTCATCATCGTTCCCTCTCGAGTTAAGTAGAATACACCAGACCAGAATTCATTACCGGCTTTGAACAGTTTCGGGAAACATCGTTGTCCTTTGAGTTGACATTTCGGTTGGCATCGTTTCGGTCTTTATTGTAATATGTTTTTTCAGTGTTTTTTTAAGTCGTATTTAATATTGTTGCCTCTTCTCGCTGCCACATCTCTTCTTAGCCTTCTTTCTTTGGTCTTTTTCCTTTGTAATATTAATGTACATTTTAACTGAAACCATTTTTTCTGGCAAAGATTTCTTTCATGTCATGATCGGTGAAAAGTTATTTCGTAATCCAAACGAACTTATAATTAGCTGACGTAAATTTAAATAATTTCAATAATTCAACAGATTAGTTACCACTACCCTGCTGTTCGAATCGATTTATTATTATTATTATTATTATTATTATTATTATTATTATTATTATTATTATTATTATTATTATTATTATTATTATTATTATTATTATTATTATTACATCGAGCAGAGCCGTTCAGACGCGCTCTGTACATGTCTATAGTTTTATCACAGGTTTCGTACTTGAATCACTATATATCTTACAAATTTTTAAATTTTATAATCGCTAAAAGATTTCCATTATGATTCGTTCAAGTTTTATTGCTAGGTTATTGGTTTGCGTCGTTTGTTCGTTTTGTGGTCAAGATTTCATCTCGCTCGGTCGCCATTCATGGCGTTGTAAACAACGAATGGATCACGCAGAACAAGATCGCCGTGGTAATCCAACAACACAAGTGCCTGTTATGCAGTCGCCTAATGTTGCTGTATTAAGCCGAACCGTTGTAAAATGTTGTTGTGGCAAGATATGCAAAGGGACGCGCGGCCTTAAGATGCATCAGCGTAGCTGTCGGGTGATACATGGGCTTAATGACGAGCTGTGTGCGGATCTTGAGGAGCAAATGTCGAATAGCAACGTAGATATTTCTGAAGACAACAACTCTAACACAACTGTGGATATGGCTAATGACGAAGGTTACCCTGAACTGAAAAAAGGCATAATTCTTCCTAAACAAGATTCCGAATGGTTAACGGCTAACGACTATTTTAAATGTGCGCTCCAGTTAGACGATCCAATCAGATCGCAAGATGCAAATTCAAAAATCAAGCTTTTAAATGACGTTATATATAACTACTTTGCAGACAACTTTGGACATAATGAAACGATACCTGACGAAAACCTGGTGACTAAGTATAAATCTCATACAGTTAAGGAGTTAAAGAAAGCTTTACAAAATTTAAAATCCAACAAAGGTGACCTGAATGAAATTAGATACGTATCGCGCACATTGCGTGACAAGCTGCGTAATCACAACAACAACAACGGGTTAACTTCAGACAGCAGTGAGTCATTCAACCACGACAAATATCTCGGGCGAAACTTTTGGGGCTATGTTAAAAATGTTATAAACAGAAAAGAAGCAGTATTACCATCCTTTAACATGGCAGACTGCCTTGCTTATTTCTCTCAAGCTATGGCTAAAATTAATCCTAATAAACTGTTTCATATTCCCAGCTGGATTCCAAAGTTATCCGATCCTGAAGTTCAATTTAACCTTGACCCCCCTAACAAATTACTAATGTTATACGTAGAATGAAATCATCTGGCTCTCCTTGCCCCCTTGATCAACTCTCTGTAATATGTTTCAAACGATGTCCTTTTCTGAGAACTCACCTCACTGAACTAATACGCGATATTTGGTTATCTGGAACTATCCCAACTGAATGGAAAAGAGCATGTACCATACTAATCCATAAGAAAGGCAACACAAATGTCCCCTCGAACTTTCGTCCCATAACACTCGAGACAATACCTTTAAAGGTATTTACATCTTGTCTTCGAAACGCAATATACTCCTTCCTTACATCAAATAACTTCATCGAACATAACATACAGAAAGGCTTCACACCTAATTTGTCTGGCACTTTAGAACATACTGCGCAAATGGCCCACATTATTAATAAAGCCCGGATCAATCAACGCTCTCTTGTCATCACGCTACTTGACCTCAAAAACGCTTTTGGCGAAGTCCACTACAACCTAATTCAATCCGTACTTGATTACCACCATATCCCTGACCACATTAATTTTGTTATAAAAAGTTTATACACAGATTTTAAGACTTCGATAATTACATCTGAATTCCGCACTCCTTTTATATCTGTTGGCCGTGGCGTATTGCAAGGAGATTGTCTGAGTCCTCTTCTGTTCAATATGTGCTTTAACACGTTTATTCAACATATTAAAGCTGACAAGTACCGTCAATTTGGTTTTTCTTTCAAACTATTAAATCCAATTCACTGGTTCCAGTTTGCTGATGATGCTGCTGTAATTACTGGTCAAGAGTCAGAAAACCAGCATCTTTTAAATCGTTTTTCCATCTGGTGCCAATGGTCGAATATGTTAATCCGGGTTGATAAATGTAGCACTTTTGGCATCAAGAAAGCCATTACAAAGTCAGTACAATACTTGCCGAAACTCCTTATCAACCAAAATCTTATACCAGCAATCAACATTGGAGAATCATTTCAATACTTAGGACGCTACTTTGATTTTGACATGTCGAATCAAAATCATAAGACTGAGCTGACTACTCTCGTTGATGAACTAATGTCTGACATTGACTCAAAACCACTTCACCCAAAAAATAAACTTCTCCTGTATAGTCGCTACGTCTTATCCAAATTATACTGGCATTTGACCGTTGCTACACTGTCCAAAACTTGGATTTCTGAAAATATTGATTCTGTAATCAACCAATACATCCGTAGATGGCTTGAAATACCAATATCAGGAACACTAAGTACTATATATCTAACACGTAACAAATTTGGTCAAAGTATCTATCCTCCATCAGTAAAATTTATTCAATGCCAAGCTGCTCTACGCAAAGCCTTAAAATATTCTCCAAATGAAGCAATTAACGAACTGTGGAAATCCACTAATAATCATACTAATATTCAATACGACGTCTATAACTCTACTAAAGAAGTTCTGAAAGATTTCCGTTCTGGGCATGAAGATAGACTTCAAAACCACTTGACTTGTCAGGGATCCTTTTTCTCTAACGTTACAAAGTTCTCCTTATCAAAGCTTAACAAGGTGTGGTCAACTGCTCAATCAAAACTGCCAAAAAACATTTATAACTTTACTATACGTTATGTGAACAATTCTACTCCGACACGCAAAAACCTTCACAGATGGGGAATATCTTCAAGTCCAGAATGCTCCTTTTGTCTGAGCCCAGAAACACTACTACACGTTGTTGCTGGTTGTCAATCGTATCTTGAACGCTTTACATGGAGGCACAATTCAATTCTTAACTTTCTTGCAAATACCTTACAAACTGTTAACGGTTCAAACCTCTTTGTCGATCTGCCTGGATTCAAAAGCCCATCTATCCTAACTGGTGACACGTATCGTCCAGATTTGCTATTGCATTGTTCAAACGGCCGTCTTTATGTTCTCGAACTTACTGTTGGTTTTGAATCAAACCTCCAAAACAACGTCAAACGGAAAGAAGATAAATATAGTGAACTAGTAAAACAGCAAAGTGAACATTTTAATGATGTGAAATTTATAAATCTCTCCATGAGCTGCCTAGGTGTTTTTGCGAATGAGTGTTCTACTTTTTTGGATATGCTAGATAAGGTTGGTCTTGATAACAAGCACCAAATGTACTGCGTAAGGAAAATGATGACTATTGCTATCAGAACTACGTATTACATTTTCTGCTGCCGAAATAAGGAATGGGGAAATCCCGAATTATTAGCTTTTTGAAATATTTGTATATAAATTTGCATGTTTTATTATATAGTCATTAGTTGTTATTATATATTATTAGTTGTGATTCAAGTAGCCAATTGTAAATTACCTTAATAAGCGAGATTTATAATTGTATATGTAGAAAAGAAAAAACATTTAATAAAGTTTCCATTATTATTATTATTATTATTATTATTATTATTATTATTATTATTATTATTATTATTATTATTAGTATTATTATTAGTATTATTATTATTATTATTATTATTATTATTATTATTATTATTATTATTTTATTATTATTATTATTATTATTATTATTATTATTATTATTATTATTATTATTATTATTATTATTATTATTATTATTATTATTATTATTATTATTATTATTATTATTATTATTATTATTATTATTATTATTATTATTATTATTATTATTATTATTATTATTATTATTATTATTATGGACATAACGCACAATATACAAAGTATATTGGATAATAACTTGAACATCAAGTTGCACCAAGCAACCTCAGATTTCAAGCACTTTCCTCAAAATTCTCGCCGTCCCTAGTAATACCGACATCTGAATTTGTGCAGTTTTTATTGATATTCCCATCTCCTTTATCCTATCATCCAAATCTTTTGGGACTGTTCCTAACGCTCCAATTACCACAGGCATTATTTTAACTTTCACATTCCATAACTTGGCAACTTCTCTAGCTAATTAATCTCTGCATTTCTCGATCTTTTCTTCCTGTTTTTCCGCCAGCCAATTTGCAATCCGCAGGGCAAGCTACGTCAATTAGTTGGTATGTTCTCGCTTGTTTGTTTACCACAACAATATCAGATCTCCTTGCCTGGATAATGTGATCAGTTTGAATTGTAAAATCCCACAAGATCTTGCACTTGTCGTTCTCCATTATGCTCTCTGGTTCATGCTCATACCACTTCAATTCATGGTGTAACTCATTTTTGTTACACAGTTCTCAATGTAAGGCTCTTGCCATGTTATCGTGTCTTCTTTTATATTCTTCTTGAGCAAACTTTTTACACTGGCGTATTATATTGGCAACTGTTTCATCTGCTTCCTTGCACATTCTGCATTTATTTGTATTATTATTATTATTATTATTATTATTATTATTATTACTATTATTATTATTATTATTATTATTATTATTATTATTATTATTATTATTATTATTATGGCTAAATGGCTAATATTATTAACAAAGCCCGGATCAAACAACGCTCTCTTGTCATCACTCTACTTGACCTGAAAAATGCCTTTGGCGAAGTTCATCACAATTTAATTCAATCCGTCCTTCATTACCACCATATCCCTGATCATATAAAATTTGTTATAAAAAGTCTATACATGGATTTCCATACCTCAATAATTACACCTGAATTCTGTACTCCGTTCATATTCGTTAGCCGTGGCGTTCTGCAAGGCGATTGTCTCAGTCCTCTGCTGTTTAATATGTGTTTTAACACTTTTATTCAGCATATCAAAGCCGAGAAGTATCGTCAATTTGGTTTCTCCTTTCAGTTTTTAAATCCTATCCACTGGTTTCAGTTTGCTGATGACGCTGCTGTTATAAGTAGTCAAGAATCAGAAAACCAACATCTTTTGAACCGCTTTTCTATTTGGTGCCAATGGTCCAACATGATTATACGGATTGATAAGTGTAGTACTTTTGGCATTAAAAAAGCTGTAACAAAATCCATCCAATATCTACCGAAACTCCTCATTAATAATCAACTAATTCCAGCGACCAAAATTGGCGAGTATTTTCAATATTTAGGAAGATACTTTGATTTCAATATGTCCGATCAACAACACAAGTCTGAACTCACCTCCCTCATTGACGAACTAATGACTGATATTGATTCCAAGCCACTACATCCAAAAAATAAAATCCTCTTGTACAGTCGCTATGTTTTATCCAAAATATCCTGGCATTTTACTGTTACTACTTTATCAAAAACTTGGATTTCAGAGAACATTGATTCTATAGCGAACAGTTATTTTCGTAAATGGCTTGAAATACCTATATCAGGAACACTTAGTACTGTCTACCTAACCAGAAACAAATTTGGTCTTAATATTTGTCCTCCATCTGTCAAATTCACCCAATGCCAAACAGTTCTCCGTACAGCTCTTAAAACATCTCCAAACCAAGCAATCAATGAACTCTGGAAGTCAACTAGTAACAGCACAAATATCCAGTATGATGTCTATAACTCCACCAAGCAAGTTCTTAAGGACTTTCGCTCTGGACAAGAAGACAGACTTCATAACCATTTAACCTGTCAGGGATCCTTTTTCTCCAATATTACTAAGTTCTCCTTTCCCCAGCTTACGAAAATATGGTGTGCGTCTCAGTCCAACCTCCCGAAAAATATTATTAATTTTACAATACGATATACGAATAACTCTCTTCCCACGCGCAAAAACCTTGCAAGATGGGGTGTATCACCAACTTCAGATTGTTCTCTTTGTCTGGCTCCAGAAACTCTTCTTCACGTAGTGGCAGGTTGCCAGTCGTACCTGGAACGATTTACATGGAGACACGACTCTATCTTGAACTTTCTCGCAACGACCCTACAGACCGTAAGTGGTTCAAGTCTTTATGTTGATCTTCCAGGTTATAAAAGTCCATCCATAATAACTGGTGACACATACCGTCCAGACTTGCTCCTATCAACTCCAAGTGGATGCCTCTACATTGTTGAACTGACTGCAGGTTTTGAGTCAAATCTTCAAAACAACGTCGATCGTAAAAAATCCAAATATTCAGAATTAATAAGGGAACAAAGTCAAAGTGAACAATTCAGATCAGTTAAATTTGTAAACCTATTGGTTAGCTGCCTTGGTGTCTTTGCAGCAGAATGTTCTACATTCATAGAAATGCTGAATGATCTTAGTCTTGACAAGACTCACCAAAAATATTGTATTAATAGAATGACGACGATCGCAATCAGAACCACCTATTACATATTCTGTTGCGGAAACAAGGAATGGACAAATCCTGAAGTGCTAACTTTTTAAAATTATTGTACTGTATATTTGTTTTATGTTGTTATATATAGTTATTAGTTATATATTGTTAGTGTTGATTCAAGTAGCCGATTGTAAATTACCTTAAATAAGCGAGATTTACGATTGTATATTATCTAAAAAGACATTTAATAAAGTTTCCATTATTATTTATTATTTATTATTTATTATTTATTATTTATTATTTATTATTTATTATTTATTATTTATTATTTATTATTTATTATTTATTATTATTATTATTATTATTATTATTATTATTATTATTATTATTATTATTATTATTATTATTATTATTATTATTATTATTATTTTTTTTTTTTTTTTTTTTTTTTTTTTTTGAATTTTTATTATTATTATAACTCCTAAATCCAATTCACTGGTTTCAATTTGCCGATGCTGCTGTTATTACTGGTCAAGAATCGGAAAACCAACATCTTCTAAACCGATTCTCTATCTGGTGCCAGTGGGCTAACATGACTGTTAGAGTCGATAAATGTAGCACCTTTGGTATCAAGAAGGCGTTAACGAAATCTGTCCAATATCTGTCGAAACTATTAATTAATAATCATCTTATACCAACTATTAAAACTGGAGAATCATTTAAATATTTGGGACGATACTTTGATTTTGATATGTCGAATCAACAGCATCAATTTGAACTAACCTCTCTCGTAGACGAACTGATGTCTGATATAGATCTTAAACCTCTACATCCGAAAAATAAACTTCTCCTCTACAGTCGCTATGTCTTGTCTAAAATGTCCTGGCATTTCACTGTTGCCGCATTATCTAAAACTTGGGTAACTGAAAATATTGATTCCATAGTGATCAATTACATCCGTAAATGGCTGGAAGTACCTAAATCTGGGACACTCAGTAATGTTTATCTAACGTTAACCCATAACAAGTTTGGTCAAAACATCCTCCCTCCATCCGTCAAATTTATTCAGTGTCAGACAGTACTTTGCAACGCTTTAAAAACGTCTCCAAATGACTGTATAAAAGAACTCTGGAAGTCCACTAGTAACTATACTAATTTCCAATACGATACCTACAACTCAACCAAGGAAGTGCTAAAGAATTTTCATCTTGTACAAGAGGATAAACTTAGAAATCGTTTGACCTGTCAAGGTTCCTTTTTCTCAAATGTCTCAAAGTTCTCCCTGTCACAACTTAACGCCCTCTGGTCTACATCCCAATCAAAACTACCAAAAAAACATTTTCAATTTTACAGTTCGTTACATAAATAACACACTTCCCACACGAAAGAATCTTAGCAGATGGGGTATTTCATCAAATTCTGACTGCTCGTTTTGTTTACGTACGGAAACTCTTCTACATGTCGTTGCTGGTTGTCAACATTATCTAGAACGATTTACTTGGAGACACGATTCCATCCTCAGTTTTCTCGCAAAAGGTTTTCAAGCTGTAAACGGATGTAAACTGTTTGTTGATCTTCCTGGATTTGAAAGCCCCTCAATTATAACTGGAGACGAACAACGCCCCGATTTACTTCTTTCCACTTCGAACAATCACCTCTACATTATTGAACTTACCGTAGGATTTGAGTCTAACCTCACAAACAACGTAAACCGGAAGAAAGCTAAGTACAAAGATTTAGTGAGAAAGCAGAAGGAGGACTTTATAAGTGTGAAATTTGTTAATCTTTCCATCAGCTCACTCGGAATTTTCGATAAAGAATGCCATACTTTTACTGAAATGTTGAATGATTTAGGACTAGATAACAAACATCAACAATACTACATCCGAAACATGATCTCTATCGCCATTAGAACAACGTATTATATCTTCTGTTGTAGAAACCAAGAATGGACCAATCCTGAACTACCAAAGTGTAAATTTGTTCTGTTGTTGTGTGTATCGTTCCAGTCTTTATATAGAGTTCACTGGGCAGGGCATAATATGGGATTGTTGTCCGTTCCAACAATCAATTGTAATTTATGGTTGTAAAGTCAATAAAAAAACAAAAAAAACAAAAACAAACTCGCGTCACAATTCGCATTCGCGGGAATCTTTACCAATCTGGGGCCGGTTGTACGAAGGCCGGATAGCGCTATCCAATGGATAGCGATTTTTTCAAAATTCGTAAGATTGGCCGTTGATTGTTATGACCTCAGATTAGGATTTGGTATTTATAAACTGAAGTTTTTAAGATCTATTGTGGGCTCCAGATCCGTAGTATCACAGCTCTTCGACCATTTTTACGAAGGTTGAAAAAATCGCTATCCAGTGGATAGCGCTATCCGGCCTTCGTACAACCGGCCCCAGGACCATAAAAATGACATGACGTATATATGCAAGCTGCTGACGCCATCTTACGCCATTACGTAGGCTGCGCGTGTAAAATGCTACCAAAAACTAGAAACTTCTGAAAGAAACCCAGTGTATTTCAGTATAGTGTCCAGTGACCTATGCTGAAATTTTGTGGTATGTTTCCTATCCTCCTCTATACCAAAAATAAAAAAGACCTGTCATGCCAAATGTTATTAAAGACAATGATAATTTTTGTTTTAAAAAAAATAGCATTACAATTTTTTTGTAAACTTTCTATTGATTGTTTATGCTTGAAGGATGCATAAACAAGAAAATATATTATAGATATAAATATATAATAGATATAAATAAATATATTATACAAGAAAAAACTAAGAGGTCACCGTGCTTATCTTTTTAAGTACACGAGGTAATAAGCCATTTCGAAGGGAGGCCGTCGAACGACCTAACAATATGGCGTCGGTCAAATGGGAACATTTTTTGTAATACAAAATATGGGGGACCCGCAGTCCAGTTATATATAGGTCAGTAGTCAAAAGGCATATCTAGTCATTTCACTACGAAAAAAAAAATCGACCTACTTTTCAAAGCTCGAAGCGGAAGTCCAAGAACATCCTTTATAACTTGACAACATATAAATTTCATCGCTGATAACGTGCAGAGAATATCTAGTAATAGAAAAAACGTTCAGGGTTTTTTCACAAGCAAAACATCAATGACAAATACGAATATTTATTTATTGTCGGTAGTATAGAGTGAGTGGTTGCCCAGTCTCACGAGCCAGAAGCTCATGTTAAAAACGCTCGACAATAGACGATTTGCACGATGGCGTGAGATGGCGTAGGTGACTACAACTACCAGAATGCTTTGCCAGTATTCTAGGGTTTCGGCTAAAAAGAATGACCTGTCCAGCCCTTTCGTGGCTTTTCCAAAATATAACAGAACGTCTGTTACATTACACCAAGCTCGCAAACGTACCAGTATGATAAGTTGTGAAATATGATAAGTTGTACGTATACTACATGTAGACGTACAACTTATCATATTTTCCAAAATAAGTCGTCAAATTTATTTTTTCCCCAATATTTCGTCAAGTTTCAGTGATTCCCAAGTTTAATTTAGCAATCATTCCGATACCCTAACCACAACATAAACCCTTATCCTAATCAAGATTTTTGATTTTTCTCGCCTTTTCGAAAAATATATTTGAAGACATATTTTGGAAAAGCCGCGAAAGGACTGGACGGGTCCCTTTGAGTCATCCCTTTCAGCGGATAGATAAATCGTTTAATGAAATTCAACATCTGGCAGTCGAGGACTGAATTATACGTGTAGATAAAAATTTAGATCTTGGTATAGGTATAATACTGTTAAAAATGAGAAATTATATTCTGACATAACTATTTAAAAAAAATATTAAGAAAAAGGAAACTATTTACAATGGTTCTTCACGTAATGTATGATAAACGAGTTTTTAAAGCGGTTTGTACAGCGTAGGCGTGGAATTTCAAAAGTTCTCCTTTTACGTAGTCGTGCGGTAGTAGAGCTTGTCCTAGGTGGTAAAAGTTCTGCAAGCTTGTGTTCTTTATCTGAAACAATATCGTTGAAAAGTTTGCAAGATAAGGATTCTCGTCTGTTGTACAAGGTGTGAAGGCCAGCTTTTTCAATAGCATCAGTGTAAGAGACATTAGGGAAGATTATGCGCATTGCTCGTTTTTGAATACGTTCAATGTCACCTGAGAGATATTGTGGGAGACTACTATGAAACAGTTGGCATGCATATACTCTAGGACAGATATAATACAAATACAATAAAAATTAACTAAGTTAGCCGTGGCCACATCGGCACCCTTTAGCTGCCTCAGTAGATAAAGACGCTTTGCAGCTTTGCTATAGTAATAAGGTCGACATGATTGTTCCATTTCAGGTCGTTTCTGATTGTAACACCCAGTAATTTGGCAGTAACTACTCTCTCAAGGGGTTGGCCGCTTACGCTAACCGGGTTATGAGTAGGCGGAGTTCTTGTAAAGGAAGTAACTCGAATTAAGTTGGAAGAGGTTTTCTCTTGACCATTTAGAAATGAGGTTAACATCTTCTTGTAGCACACTTTCTCCTGATTTTAGTACGACTTCAGAACGTTGTAGTCACCCAACGCCATCTCACGTAGTTGTAGTCACCCAACGCCATCTCACGTCACCGTGCAAATGCCTATAAACGTTATTGAATAGTGGCCGCCGAATAATAATTATTTTATGCATGTGCATATAAATTAGCCCTTATGAACTCGTTTTACAGTAAAAATTATTTTGATTTCCCCACATGAAAACGAGTTCATAAGAGTTAATGTATATAAAAGAATTTTAATTCGGCAGCCATTTTTAATAAGGTATATAAGTATTTGAGCTGAGCTGTCGGCACTACAATTGATAACATGTTACAATAAAGCGATGTAACAATTTACAATAAAGAGATTTACAGATTTTAAATTGAGATATACAGATGTAAATTTGAGATTTACAGATTTTAAATTAAAGTTTACAGATTTAATAATGATATTTACAGATTTAAAACTAAGCTTTATAGATTTTATATTAAGAGTTACCGATTTAAAATTGAGATTTACATGCACCAAACAGCATATATATACGTACCTTTGGGCAAATTCCAAACATTGTTTAACCAATTCTTTGGAATAAATTCTTCCTAAAGGATTGTGTGGATTGCATAAAACCATTGCACGGATTCTCACACTCTAAAAACGAGTGCAAAGGATACCCCATTGATAAGCCACATGTATTTTCAAAACCACCAGCTGTAAGAACTGTACTTATATAAATTCGGGAAAAAATAGAAAACAGAGGGCATTCAGAGACTGCATACATCAGCGGGCTACTAAGACTAGTTTTCACTCAGGAAAATCTTCCACAACACAGGAACGGGAATAAAAGTTCGCTTTGTGTTAAACTATTAGTTCTGACCGAGAGCTCACAAGAAAACTCTCCTGTCCGATTTTGTCCTGGGGAAAGTTTTCTGGAACTGAAACCAGCCATAATTAGAGAAACGAGATACATGTAGCCCGCAAACTAAGCTATATCTTAAATGAATAAAATGCTTGATACTCGTATAAATTAAGAAGCTGTTTATATGGAAGGCGAGGCGGGAGGTTTGCCAGGACTGGACGCTCAGTAGAATCGCATCGCTACTATCTATTTATTTACCCCTTCATGCATCTATTCAGGTAAATCTAAGAATCAAAGGACAGGGATATTTATATTAGTTTTATGTATATTTTGGCTTCTTGTAGAAGACAGTGCCCGGGTCCCAGAGGTTCTACGCCGCCCGCTCCCCCCCCCCCCCCCCCCCCCCCCCCCCGAATGCTGAAAGTGGCGAGAGAACCTCTGGTCGAACTGTCCGTTTCTTTGATCGCTCCGAGCCAATGAAGTCGCTAGGGTCAGATGTTGACCCCATTTTCTGATTGGCTAAGAAATCTGTTAGGGGGATTTTAGATTACTACAACATGAAAGTGAGATTGGTGGCGTCTTCGACCAGAGGTACTCTCGCCGCTTTCAGTATTCGGGGGCGGGGGCGGCGTAGAACCTCTGGGACCAGGGTAGGAAAACAGAGACTCAGAGAATATAAAAAAGGCTGAACGGGCCAAACGGCTAGAGATTGACAAGACTCGAAAATTCTTCCTCAAACATTCCGCACACGTATATAGTCGGCCATAGCGTTTAAATAGAATATAAACTCACCTCCAAACCCTGCGGGCTCAACAGCTCAACAGGTAAAGAGCGGCAAATCGGTATCCCACAGGTGAGAGGTCAAATCTCGTTTGAGTAAACACATTCGTTTGCGTTTACTTCGCAGTGTTAGAATATCATGAAATTTTCTCTTCATTACTCCTTAACGTTACGATGTCTTCAACGTATTATCAATTTATTTATAATAACGATTTTTGCCACGTGTAAGGACAGAGCTGCCACCCCCGCAACCTGTCAGCGCATTTTCTAAAGCAAAGCCCAATAATAAAATAATACAAGTCAAAATTCAGACAAACAACCCAAAATAGAATCTCGAGGGAAAAAGAGTCATTTTCTCTTGTGAAAACGCAAAAAAAATTGTGCCCTTCGCTATTGTTTAATAACATCAAGATCTTTTTGAACTCCTTGAAATTTTTGCATAAAAAGCTTGGCGCAAGAATTGCGATACTAATACGTATCGTGTGACGTCCAGTCGATCCAGATCAAAATTGACTAAAATCTGCCAAGTGGATGTAAAGATACATAAGTTTTTGTTGCCTTTACAAATAACGATCGTCTGATGATTATGTTGCTAGCTTCAGATTATGTTGCTAGCTTCACGTTATGTAGACTTGCGAATCGTATGCCTAATCACGCGCTAAGTTCACGCAGGTACAGATACATGTAGAAGGTAAACATTCATGTTTAATAAATGGCCAGGGTTCTCCGTACAGTTGTTTGTTGAACGCCAAATCAAAATGCGAAGACAGTCTACAATCTCCAGTATACAGAATTTGTTATTGAGCTGACGTGCAAAACTGCTCGAGCGCCACTCGTGTAAAATATAACAGACACGAACCAACAACACTCTACAAACCGATTCACAACATCGTCAACATGCCAAACCATATTAAAGTTGAATAGAAAGCTTTTAATATTTATTCGCACCTTCCGCTAGGCATGCAGACAATAAATCCTTTCGTCCAGACCACATTTAATTAGCCATGCAGCTAAGCCTAGAAAGTCGTTGTTTCGAGGAGAAAATTGATCGCTCCTTTGAGTTTCTCCGCCATTATTGTATTCGCCACTTGCAAACAAAACCACGCGTGCGCAGTGCTATTCTAATATATTCCGGGGGGGAACTTCTTTCATTCGATATAGGATTTTACGTCTTTCAAGAAATACTCATAGAATCATAGATAACATACAAACCTGTCTGTTATCGCTCTTTAGGACTTACGAGCTTTAAGCGACATAAATATTTGTTGTATATGAAAGACTGATACTAATGTTTCACATTTGCACTGGTTTTTCAACCACGACAAGTATATGTATGTCGTTAAACCTGGTAAGTTTACCCCCCCCCCCCGGGAAAGTTAACACGCTGTATCGTGTGAATTTTCGCCACTCATCACAATACTGCAAAGTGAAACTTTGCACTAAAAATAAGACTTGCTAGCCTGTCTCTGACATTTTGACTGTCTAATTAATTAATTTACAGAAAATCTACAGTATAATAGCCACTTAAGCAAAGATCTAAAACAAAACGCATTTACATCGACGTTAATAGCTATTTTGAAAGGTTTTGCACATTGTTGCCTGACTATGAAGCTGATTTTGTTTTCTTCGAAGAGAGTCGTCCATTTCTGTTTCACTGTCAGTTTCAGTTCACTGGTCAGTTTACGAAGCTCAATTTGCTCAAACACATGTTAGGCTAAGGCTCGAGAACTCATCTAGTTGTTCTACATGAAATTCTCCAACGACTTTAAAGAGGCTTTGAAAAACTTTTGTCGTCATTCCAAAACGTCTGGTACACCACAATTAAAGATTGAATACAATTGACTTATAAAATACTTGGTGTACAGTAGATATTTTGGCCTCGATTGTTTGTCGTCAGTTATCGTTTCATTCTATGTTTTGATTGGCTTCAAAGGCTCCTGTTAACGTAACGTAACGTAGCTTAGCGTAGCTTAACTTAATAGCGCGATAACACAGTAACTACTCGCATACGCAGTAGATACAAAATTTAAACATTTGTCACGTGGTCATGCAAAGCGTGTATACAAAGACGCTGTTCACGAAGCTCATAGAAGACATGTACATAATACCTCTTGTTTTGCTTTCTCCAATGTAGCTTCCAGCTTAGCAACAGAGAGTTGATATGGACTTGTCTCGTCTTGGTCGGCCTAAGGTAATACAAGGAAAAATATATAATAATTAATAATAATTGATACGATAAGTTGTATGTATACATGCATTGCATGTGGTACGCTTGCAAGCTTGGCGTAATGCAACAGCCGTTTGTTGGACGTTCGTCAAACTCAATTACTCAGAAAAGATTTCTGAGCCCCAGACGCGGTTCGAACATGCAGCCTTCAAATGACCGGTTAAACGACCGGTTAGACGCTCTAACCATTGAGTCGCTGAGGCTCAGATGGAGAGCTAAGGTTGCAAATTCATAGTCGTATGTACTTCTAAGTGGTAGCGTTTGCATATGAGATGTAGTTAAAGTGATGTGATAAGTTGTACGTATGTATACATGCAGTGCACGCTCGCAAGCGTACTACATGCACTGCATGTATACGTACAACTTATCATATCACTTATCATCTCATATGCAAACGCTACCACGTTGAGCCTCAGTCCTTTATAATGTCGCTGTGGTGAACCAGGATTTAATGTTTGCTGTTTATTGAACACATGCCGGAAATACAATGAACAGAAAACATTGCATCCTGTTTCATCACGGTGATGGTTGTGGTGGTGGTGGTGGTGTTGGTGCTGGTGCTGTTGTTGGTGGTGATGGTGGTGAGTGCTATTGTTGCTGTTGTCGCTGTCGTTGTTGAATGGGTAATATTTATATAGTACTATAAGTTACTATGATATCGCAAGTGAAATGCTGCCTCGTTATTGAGATGAAAACCGTAGCCTACCCCACAGGCAACTTCTGTGAAGTCTGTGGCCCATTTAACACTCCCTTGCCCACTCCAAGTTTACCAACTCCTCCCGAGTTTGCCCACTCCACCCAAGTTTGCCCACTCCATATGAGTTTTTCTCACCTATTCCCAATCAGATCCCGCGTATTTGTCTTTGGCTGGAAAATCCAAAAATGTAATCATTAAAAACCAATTTACATATATTCCTTAGAAGATGGCGTCCCATTTTGAACAGTAAATATATAAGGCGAATATATTAAAGTGAGAATTCTGCTTATTGAGTAGCTTGCCAACTATTTGCCGACCTCCTGATCTAAACAACAACCATTAGCCAATCATTCAGTAACCTATTTATTTTCATCAGGTATATCTACGATCCGCCAAATTGTGTTGAAAATAGTAAACAAATAAGTAGGTCATGCACTACTGGATTCCCGTAGGATTTTGTTTGATACTTTCAAAATCATCTTTGGTCAAATGTTCCAGAGTTGATAGAGGAATCTTTACCTTGCATGTAATAGATTACATATTGACCAAATTGGCTGAAGTTGTATACCTCTAATTTAACAACTACCCGACTTGTAATGACAACAGGCAATGGGTATTTTGAACTCACCATGATTGATGGAGGCTCAAACAGTTACAAACGATACCTCGAGAGATATAGTCATTTGGCGGATCGTAGGTATACCTGATTTAAAGAAATAAGGAAGTGAATAATTTGAAAATCGCTGTTGCTTAGATAGCGAGGTCGGCAAATAGTAGGAGAGATACTCAATTAGCATAATTTTCATTTTAATATTTCCCCTGTTCAAAATTAGATGCCATTTTATAAGGACTATATGTAAATTAGCCCTTAAGCGGCGGCCATTTTGTCAACAATTTCTGGTAATGATTAATTGCAATGATTGTTTACACACATATATATATATATATATATATATATATATATATATTTTTTTTTTTAATTGTAAGTTATCAACTTATCTCTTGACATGATTAGCAAGGGCTTGCTGTGGCAAAGTTGTCAATGCAATTCCACCAAGTTGTCTTATGTTATGAAAAAACGACAAACATAGAGACAAAAAAAAACTGTACAGCAATGTGCACCATTGAGTCCATCAGATTATTTTGCAGTAAAAGTAAAATATGCTCTAAGCCGACAGTGTCGAATCGACGCCTAGAACAACAGTATAAAATCAAAAGGTTCTGAAAGAGAAATTCCTTACGCGGAATGATACCATTCTCAAAGCATTCGTGTACATGTCTCCTTGCAACAAGGCACTGTCAACTGTTGTCGAGTTCCACTCGAAGGTGCATGAGGTCATGAAAGACCACTGAATCAATGATAAATATTTCCGTAAGCAAATAAAGACATGATGTATCGTTCTTACAGTGAATTTTCCTTCGAGGAAGAAGATATTAAAACTACTTGAATTGAACCTTCCAAAATTGTACTTCACAGTTTGAACTTGAAGTCCTTCTAGTTCCTATTTCAAGGCATAGGGGCTATATATTTGGGGGGGGGGGGGGGGGGATGGCCGAGAGGATTAGGGATAGACAACGGAAAATAGAAGGCCTAGTAGATTTGCCAAATACCAGACATTGTATTTATTAATTTTTCTCACAGTTACAAGTCTTACAACCATCGGCATCGAGCAACCACTTAAATATCGAATCTATATTTTACAACCATAATATTAAGTTAAAATTATTTTTGGCAATTGTCCTCTGATCGATTCCTATCAACGTCACGTTCTGGATTCGACCAATCTATTAGACATATGAAAAAATGACATGTTTTAGGCGTAAAATACTCCTGGCAAATATATTACCATCTCAGAATCATCTTCAGAGAAACATCAACAGAAAATCATGAAACTTTGGCTATGCATGTGGCGAACGTTTATACCACACTCACGAATTCACCTTCATTTGAAGTCCCAAAACTGCACCACTCTAGATTCTCAAAGTTGGTGGCGCCAAATCTCAAGTTATTGATATTTTTGTCAAGTTAATGGGAGTAGTGATATACCCCACTATAGGGACCAAAGGGATGCCGCCTCATTAATTATTCAACTTATTATTTATTCATTCTCAGGCTCCTTTGGGACTTCCTAACCCTAATCTCATTAGTATACATTTTATATAGCGGCGCGTTACGTCATTAGCGCCTAACACTAGTGTTCCAGAACCCCCTGGTTTTCACTACGTCATAATACCAGTTAGCACTTATGGGACCTGTAGGTGTACAGAGCATGCGTACAGTAAACTTTAACAAAATAAACGTTCTTTACAAGGAACGAGAGAGAAATTGACAGCGACACTTTATCTGAAACCTTGTTTTGGAGGAATATAGAGAGTTTGGAGCAATCTAAATGTCTGAATCTCCTGAGATAACTTAACTTAACTATTATTATGAATATTATATTAGGGTTAGAACCTAAATGGTCAACTACAGTAAGTCATCCTAGAATCATTGCTAACTAAACCCTTGTTTATGAGTGAAGGAAGATAGAAGGAAGAATCACTTTGAGAAGCTGAACTTAAGATACGAACGAATCAATCCGAAAAGCCGTGAGCTCAGAAAAAATGTATTGGCACATAGCAATGAAAAGCTTATATATGAATATTATATTAGATATTTGGTTCGCTTTTGAAGAATATATTAGATATTTGGTTCGTTTTTGTGATGTTTATACGTATAGGAGCCGTATGAAGTTAAAAAGAGTCGCCTTGAATGGTAGCGAATCGTTATTGTAAACTTAGAAGAACATTATTCGACAGCATCGCTGACCAAACATCCTACTTTGAAAAAATACAGAGCTTGGTTAAATAATTCGTCGCTATGGTTTAGTATTTTATAAGATTCTCGCACGTGCAGAACACAAAAGGAAAAAGCCATTAAAAACTCATTAAAGGTCTAATGATAAAAACATACCCGGATTTGCATATTAGTAGAATATTTAATTCATTTTAGGGGGTGATGATGAGCTTTGGGGGATAATAATGGGCATGAAGAGGTAATAATGCATGGGCAAGTTTAGGCGAGGCGTTGGTGTAACCATGGAGAATGTACAGCGTCGCGTCGCCTCATACGACATAATTCAAAGCATTCAGTTTAAAATATTTATTGAGGCTTTGGTTTAAACTTACACATATCAAAACAAATTACGGTTACATATAAATAGTTCACACCGAGCATCTAGTAAGGTCTGCTTCTTAGATTATATTTAGGTGTTTTTATTTTAAAAGTAGCATGATAATCTTTCTTGTCTTCTGATGATAATTGGGACACATCTTCTTTTGTCATGGGTAAATATTTTGATCTAGTCATCAATAGATGATGTTCATACTCTTCTCTATCATCCGGAGTCATCTTTGCCAAGTCTTTCTCTGTCGGGTCGCCCAAACTTTCCCAGTTATGAAAGAAATTATGTTTAAGCGTCGGTTGTTCAACGGTAGGAGGCGGTGTTAGGAAATAGCTTTTAGGTGTAGCAGGGAAACCCCACGGAAGATCGTCAGTTTCTTGGTTTATCTCCGGTGTCAAATTTGGTGTATTTTTCAGAGGCTGAGTTTCAAGATTAGTTAGAGGTTGAAGCTGATTCTGCAGTTGATTTTGAAACGTTAGAAAACGTCGTAGCTGATTGAAGTAGAGTATGCTCTTTTCTTCTGTTGTTAACTGTGGAGCTTGTACAATATCTTGCATTTTTTGTTCTGTATTGTACATGGCATTAACGATCGGAGGTTGCTGATAAGATTGCTTTTGTATGAAACTACCAAGTTGCTGCTGCAGGGTGGAGTTTCAGGGTCTACTTTCTCCAGGTAGACATTGGTCTTGAGACGATGATCGTCACACGTTGTAGGCTTTATATCTAGCATAAGATAACCATGAGTGCGGCTTGTTGCTTTCTCGTAACTCTTCATAAATTCATGAACATGACCTGGGTTCACCCGTCGAGCCAAGACAGAAATTTGCTGTTTATCCCTCGGAGACTTGAAGAGAAAGATATAGTGTGCGTTGAGGCTAATGTTTCTGGTTTCTTTGCCTTGATGGAAAATATTTTGAACAATATAGATGATAGACAAATTCCTGTGATGGCTACCTTTAGTAAATAGACTAGCAATACGTTTATCTCCCCCTGATTGAGCCATAAGATCATCGAGGACGATCAGGTTACGTTGAGAGACTTCAAGAAAATCATTCGAGTCAATGTCGGAAGGTATACCGTCGTAGAATTCGATGCCTGGTATTGTTTTGATCATCTCAAGATACATGGGCTGCCATTGTCCATAGCACCAAATTATACGTTCGGGAGGAGGATTAATCGTAGTTTTGGCGTTTTCCAGAAGTGTCTTCACCCATACTGTTTTGCCGCTCTGAGTACACCCTGCCACAATGCATGTAAAAGGATGCTGCATGACTGTAGATCCATTGATAACCGGGGAAACATGCCCGGTATTACTTTCCTGATGGAAATATTTAATATGACGTTGAAGATTGCCTCTTGTCGAAAACGTTTTTCCGCAAGTGCTACAGATGTACGACATGTTGACTCTTTGACGATTAGGAGTAAAATGATTGTTTCAAAGTATATTCGGACAATTTATTTCAATTTTTTCCCCTCTTATCTTCCCTTTATCTTCCTCTTATCTTGCTCTTATCTTTTCCTTGTCTTCCTTATCTTCCCGTTATCTTCCCTTTATCTTTCTCTTATCTTCCTCTTATCTTCCTTATCTTTCTCTTCTCTTCCTTCTCTTCCTCTTATCTTCCTCTTATCTTCCCTTTATCTTCCTCATCTTTTCTTTATCTTCCCTTTATCTTCCTCTTATCTTCCTCTTATCTTCCCTTTATCTTCCTCATCTTATCTTTCTTATCTTCACTTTATCTTCCCTTTATCTTCCTCTTATCTTCCTCTTATCTTCCTCTTGTCTTCCTTATCTTCCTTTTATCTTTCTTATCTTCACTTTATCTTCCCTTTATCTTCCTCTTATCTTCCTCTTATCGTCCTTATCTACCTCTTATCTTTCCCTTATCTTCCTTATCTTCCGTTTATCTTCCCTTTATCTTGGTCTTATCTTCCCTTTATCTTCCTTATCTTTTCTTTATCCTCCCTTTATCTTCCTCTTATCTTCCTCTTATCTTTCTCTTCTCTTCCTTATCTTCCTCTTATCTTTCCCTTATCTTCCTTATCTTACCTTTCTCTTTCTCTTATCTTCCTTATCTTTCTCTTCTCTTCCTTCTCTTCCTCTTCTCTTCCTCTTCTCTTCCTCTTCTCTTCCCTTCATCTCCCTTATTTCCTCATATCTTCTTTATCTGCCTCTTATCTTCCCCTTTATATCTTCCTTCCCTTCCCCTTATCTTCCCTTTACCTTCCTTATCTTCCTTTTATCTTTCTTATCTTTCGCTTATCTGCCTTATTTTCCCAATTTTCAGTCCCAGACCCCTCAAGGATATCTGTCACAAATCCAAAATATATAGACATGTTCTGGTAGATATTTCCACATTTAGACACTGATTGTCAGATAGAAATGTTTACCAACGAACAGAGGGCATTCTTCAGTTTTTGTGTCTTTCAAAACCCATACAACAGCGAGCTGTTTTGGAGTCTGCGAGCCCTGAGCAGGTTCGATGTATATGCGAGTGTGCGCACAATTTTTGGCAAATGCACTACCAACTACCTCGTCAGGTGATTGAAAGACTTAGCCCTTACAAGGACGATCTACACATTTTGGTTGATCTCCGACGAAGGTTTAGACGAAAAAAGAAAACACTGGTTCAAAACGGTAAAGGATTTCTAAGCCTGTTGCTTGGTCCTATTTTAGAAGGACTCACAGAAATGGCATAAAAGAACTAAAAGTTTCTACGATAGTCAGTTTAAGCGTGAACATCATGGAAGAAACAAGTCTCGCTAATTATCGCGTCCAACAAATAATATCACATTTACACTACGAAATCGATGAAGAGAAAGTGTCTTCTCTGCTAAACAGTTTGCTGATATCTCATAGTCTTCTCACGTATACTATATACTATACCAAGAACAAATATCACTGATTTGATAGAATATTGTCTTACAGAATACGATGCCAAGATTCCCGAGCCCCTTGGTTTAGATATTTTTATTAAAGGACTAGAAAATTTGAAAATTGAAAAAAGTCTCATTGAAAATGTTCAAGTTTTGACATTGCTGGCACGTCACGAACATCAAGAGCCGGAATCCGAAAGCGAAGACGACGAAAGCGAAGACGAAGACGAAGAAACTGACTCCGAAAAACAAGAAGAGTCGGACGCGGAGCATTGTAGTGGAGAGGACTCGGAGAGAAATGAAGAACTTACTTGAGAATGTGAACACTGTCAAATATTGTACATGTTGTATATTTACTTCAGTGTCCTAAATGTTCATGGAAAGATTTCTATCAGGATAACAATCAATGTAACTTATGTAACTTAGGATCTCCCTTATCTTTTTTACATTCAATTTGTTTCTGTACTGCATGTCCCAAGGCTTATATTAACGATGGAGTTAATGAAAATAATTTTGAACCGAAATAAAAAAATAGATAATCTTGAAACTCAGCCTCGGAAAAATACACCAAACTTGACACCGGAGATAAAGCAAGAAACTGACGATCTTCCGTGGGGTTTCCCTGCTACACCTAAAAGCTATTTCCTAACACCGCCTCCTACCGTTGAACAACCGACGCTTAAACATCATTTCTTTCATAACTGGGAAAGTTTGGGAGACGCGACAGAGAAAGACTTGCCAAAGATGACTCCGGATGACAGAGAAGAGTATGAACATCATCTATTGATGACTAGATCAAGATATTTACCCATGACAAAAGAAGATGTGTCCCAATTATCATCAGAAGACAAGAAAGATTATCATGCTACTTTTAAAATAAAAACACCTAAATATAATCTAAGAAGCAGACCTTACTAGATGCTCGGTGTGAACTATTTATATGTAACCGTAATTTGTTTTGATATGTGTAAGTTTAAACCAAAGCCTAAATAAATATTTTAAACTGGATGCTTTGAATTATGTCTTATGAGGCGACGCGACGCTGTACATTCTCCATGGTTACACCAACGCCTCGCCTAAACTTGCCCATGCATTAATACCTCTTCATGCTCATTATTATCCCCCAAAGCTCATGATCACCCCCCTAAAATGAATTAAATATTCTACTTATATGCAACTCCGGGTATGTTTTGGTCATTAGACCTTTAATGAGTTTTTAATGGCTTTTCCCTTTGTGTTCTGCATGTGCGAGAATCTTATAACATACCAAATCATAGCGACGAATTATTTAACGAAGCTCTGTAATTTTTCAAAGTAGGGTGTTTGGTCAGCGATGCTATCGAATAATGTTCTTCTAAGTTTACAATAACGATTCGCTACCATTCAAGGCGACTCTTTTTAACTTCATACGGTTCCTATACGTATACACATCACAAAAACGAACCAAATATCTAATATATTCTTCAAAAGCGAACCACATATCTAATATAATATTCATATATAAGCTTTTCATTGCTATGTGCCAATACATTTTTTCTGAGCTCACGGCTTTTCGGATTGATTCGTACGTATCTTAAGTTCAGCTTCTCAAAGTGATTCTTCATTCTATCTTCCTTCACTTATAAACAAGGGTTTAGTTAGCAATGATTCTAGGATGACTTACTGTGGTTGACCATTTAGGTTCTAACCCTAATATAATATTCATAGCTTATTCAGATAATATTCGAGTTAAGTTATCTCAGCAGATTCAGACATTTAGATTGCTCCAAAATCTCTATATTCCTCCAAAACAAGGTTTCAGATAAAGTGTCTCTGTCAATTTCTCTCTCGTTCCTTGTAAAGAACGTTTATTTTGTTAAAGTTTACTGTACGCATGCTCTGTACACCTACAGGTCCCACAAGTGCTAACTGGTATTATGACGTAGTGAAAACCAGGGGGTTCTGGAACACTAGGGTTAGGCGCTAATGACGTAACGCGCCGCTATATAAAATGTATACTAATGAGATGTTAGGAGGTCCCAAAGGAGCCTGAGAATGTATAAATAATAAGTTGAATAATTAATGAGGCGGCATCCCTTTGGTCCCTATAGTGGGGTCTATCACTACTAATGGGAGTTCAAGGCATTGTTGAAGCATTTACGATATAAATCGAGTATTCCTGGCATTCTGTGAAAGTTATTTGATTTCCCGAAGAAAGTTAAGAAACGAATCGAATGCATTTTATCAGGCTTTTCCGGGGTATTAACTCTGCTTACGTCATGAAGCGAATTTAGTTAGCAGACCCACGGGCCACAGCTCAGCCACATCTTTTAAACTAAAATAAAACATTTCTTTAGCTTAAATATTCCTACTTTAAAACTTTATATCTATGACCTAAATGTGCATGAAGTAACTGCGAATCAATAAATCAATATGTGTGTAGTAGACTAATAGTGAAATAAAATAGCGTATCAGAATTCAGAAAGAAAGGTGCAAGAGAAGTGGGAACTAGGGTAAGTAAGACTCGACTATTCATTTGTGTTTAAAAAAAAAAGGGTAATGAAAATTACGAAGGGGTCATTTCAGAATATGTTACAATATTGACAAAGAAGCCATGTACAAATTACCTACCTTATCTTTTTGGTAGTATGGTAATAATTTTAACTTTTGTGTCGGACTCTCGGACCAGTCCAAATATTTCAGGGTTTTCCCGCTCTTTTTCTGAGGTGCGAGCTCGGACGTCGCACATGCGCAAAACGTTTGGCAGCGGTGTTGTGCAGAGGAACCGTCTAGCCAGTGTCGTACCCAGGCATATACAGCCGCGTAACCGTGCGGCTAGCGAGCGCGCATTGATACGTTTGGATAGCGTCATCTCATCGCGCCTGACGTGCCACGTTTGAATTTTGAAGGCAAGTAGTGACGGTGGATTCAAGCTATAGAAACTCTTGCTAATAAAGGACTTCTTGTTTGCGAAGAGACCAGGCAGACAATCTTCACCGAAGTAACATGTTTTTCTTACGGAGAGATTTAACTAAAAGCCATCAAAATCCAGTTGAACCAAGATAGTCCAAGAACTTCAAGCTTCTATAAATACTCTCGGCAATAGCATGCCGGATAGTAAAGTCTTTTTACTATCTATGGCAAGAGCAAGGTAAACACTCATCAGAGATTTAGTATTTATCGTTTGTTTTCTATTATCCTACTAATTGTAATGCGAAATTTTCTCTGGCTCTCGCTGTCAAATTTTCTGTTTGATTGTCCAATACAAACCATTTTATACTGAAGTTAGTATAGTTGAAGTCAATGTTTATTAAGTCATCATCTTTTGTCGTCAACATGGCGGCTAGAATCTCTTCTCATTTCAGTCAATTGTGGTAACTAAGAAACTCTCAAATCATTCTTTTTTCTTTGCCATTCTTTAGTCGCCGTTGCTTTCATGATAAGGGTTACCTTATGTAAAACTAAAGCATTCAAATATTGAGGTAAAAGTTATTTTTGATTAGTGTGTTTTCACTAGCAGAATTCATCATCATTCTGAAATAATTGTTGGTGACAGACTAACAGTATGTTTTGTGTGTGTGTGTGTGTGTGTGTGTGTTTGTTTGTTTGTTTGTTTGTTTGTTTGTTTGTTTGTTTGTTTGTTTGTTTGTGTGTGTGTGTGTGTGTGTGTTTGTTTGTTTGTTTGTTTGTTTGTTTGTTTGTTTGTTTGTTTGTTTGTTTGTTTGTTTGTTTGTTTGTTTGTTTGTTTGTTTGCTCATTCATTTCTTTTGTTTTCTAGTGCATAGGGGAGATTTACCTCGTTCAGTTGTGTTCAGCCATTCAACATGCTGTTTATTGGTAAGTAAAATCCTTAAATAAGCTTAATTCATATACTAGTAATTTATTCATCGACTAAATGACAGTGATCTATCTCATAAAGGTGGTTGATATATCAAAATACTACTAGCAGGTCATATAATTGTCTAACTGTATGTGTTTTTGAAAGTTATTATGCTGTATACTGAGATTTTTGATACACATCAGGATTTTCTGATATACATTACCAGGCTTTTTGGTATATATATATATATTAGCAGTATCATTGATATGCTAAGAAACGCAGATCACACTTATTGGATTTTTAGAAAGCTGACCGGTGTGATAAATAAGACTCAAACTGGTATAATACTAATATTGGTATAAATTTAGTAGTATGCAGATACTGCATATTCCTTATTCATTACTGAACATCCCTGTATTCTAATATTAGTCTTCAAAATTACAAGAATTTTGCTAGGAAAGTAGAATTTTCTTTACAAATTGTTTGTTCGGTAACTGCAATTTTGAAGTTAGGAAGAATGTTATGAGTATGTGACCTTTGGAGGGAACCTTACTCTTGACCCTGGGAAGCTAGTCTCTGACGAAGGGCCTTCGCTCGAAACGTTAGATTCCTACGTTCTTTGTTTCGGCAGTATATGTAACCTAAGTTACTATACTAAATAGTAGGTCATTACTGAGAGTCCATCTGTGATACAGTATATAATGGAAGATAGTCCTAAATATACTTTGTATATAAAGTTTAATATTGACATTAAATTACTCTCTAAAGGGGAGATAGCAATGGTATTGGGTCAAGTGATTATTACCCATTCCTGCTTGAGCCAGCCAAAAATGTCCCCTTTATTATTTTACTCTGTTTATCAGCAGATGATTCCTCAGACATCCTATCGTAGGCGTCCGTGGTTTAAATGGTAATGACCATTTAAACAAACAAAAATCAGAAAAAATCAAAATTTTAGTTTATGATGTTCTGATTAATAAAAATAGTTACAGTTAATTAAAGTAACCAGAACATTTCCTTTTGTATAACAGTGTATTACTAATTCTGGCAAAACACAAATTTTATATCATTAGCGTCCCCCATCTCCTTTTAATACTGTGCCCAATTGACTTACTGTAACTTGGGTGTTAGTGATATCACGAGCTGGGTACAAATACAGTATATATTATATATTTAGTATTATTTACATTTCACTGATAGCTGAGTGTTTTCCATTGAAAGTGTTACTGCAGTAATTCAATGATGTGAAAACAATATTCACTAAAAGTAATCTTCAGTTGTACCCAGCTTGTAACATCAGAAGCATATGAAGAAAATGTCAAAGGTGGCAGATGACAAGATTGTCCTTTTTGCAGTATCGACAGTTTACCATTTTATTTCATTTATAATTGCCTAATATATTTTCCACTGCCTGTGCACTTCTTAGAGCAATTCTAATGCCTTTCTTTTTTCTTGTTTCTTATATCAGAATGATGAATCAATTGATGTTGAAATTGCAAAGTCAGTTGAGAAGTGACTGGTTGTGTCAGGAAGTTTGTCATCACTTGACTTAATTTATGGGGATGATTGTCTGCTTTCGTTATTGGTTGGTAGCTACTATCTTTTTAATATGGAGTACCCTTCCTGGTCAAGGAACATGTTTTTGTATATTGAAACAGCTTAGTATTGATGGACAATTGTAACAATTCGAAGAAAAGAGTGGCTATCAACAAATTTTTAAAAGAACCTAGTTTAGTTTAAAATTGTTAAAGTTTTAATGCATGTATATTGTATGCACCTACCAGCCAAGATTGTTTAACTTTAATACTTTTTCTTAATTACAGACGATTTCACATCACTTTTGACAACAATGTTCTGAAGTTTGTTTGGATATTCGCAAGTTTTTTGAACTTACGCATTTGATTGGCTATTGAATTCCATGTAGCCAATCAAATGTGTCAGTTCAAATGAACTTGCGAACATGCGAACGAACTTGGGAATATCCAAACGAACTGATTGGAACATTGTTATCAAAAGTGATTTGAAATCGTCTGTAAATATCTTAAAATTTGCAAATAATAAGTGGTTAAATTAACCCCCGAAATGTAGTTAAATATATGTAGTTATATTTACTTTTAAATTCTAGTAAAATAATTGTGGTTAAATTTGTTTGGTTAAAATAATTGTGCAGTTATTTTATGTAGTTATATTTACTACAAAAGTGTGGTTAAATAAATGTAGTTAAAAGTGCTACAAAAGTGTGGTTAAATAAATGTAGTTAAAATTACTACAAAAATGTGGTTAAATAAAAGTAGTTAAAATTACTACAAAAGTGTGGTTAAATAAATGTAGTCAAAATTACTATAAACGTGTGGTTAAATGAATGTAGTTAAAATTACCACAAAAATTGTAGTTGTTCTGAACCTTTTTTTAACAACGTTTTTGTAGTTAAATTAACTACTTTCAAATAACAGTGCATGCATGATTGATTCCGTCGGTTTCTTTTGTTTTCAAGGGGAGATTTAAGATCTAAACCTCCTGGTTTAGAGGAAAATTTATAATTTTACCCTCATTAAGATGCATGAGCAAAATCAAAAAATGAATTGTTTTGGAAATCCGATATTAAAGAGAAGTGTTTATATGAGACGGGTTGGCTCGTTTTATTAGGACCTTACTGTGCCTTAACAACTTGCATAAAATAAATTTGCTATGAAGAATAAGTTTAGTTTTAATGTAAAAGTATCTTAGAGTTGTTTGAAATCTTGTTTTGCCGCCTGTAACGGCGGCAGCTTCAACACGCGAAGAGGGCGCTGAATACTCTATTTACTCACGTACAAGTGGCCCGCAAGTCAGCACAATTTATTCATTTAATATTGTCAAACTGTAAATAAACACACACAGAGAATCTACTAAATACAGTTACAAATGACAAATACAGTACACTTATAATTAAAAGGAGACAAATAACAGACATGGGTACATGTATCAGACTTCACTTACGACTAATCCATTTATAAAGCGATGCAAATAGCTTGTAATGTAGAATCAAGTCAACTATCGAAGAACGTCAAAAGGCGGGAACTCACGAGCTCTAAACTGAAACTTGCGTGATTCGGAAACCGCTGATCAAACAACTAGGACCGGGAGGGCGTTATACCGCCCAACAAAGATTTTCGCGACACGAATCATCTCGATTAGTCGGCTAGCTCGGTTCATATAAACAGTTCCAAATTTAACAAATATTCTCATCACAAAACTGAAAAGAATCTTAAACAATACAAATTACGCCTTGTCGTCAAACTTACGGTCCTCGTGACCTCCACACACCCTCCCTTGGTTTTCGGGGACATTTAATCACTAATATCCTTTCATGCATGTCATGGTATTACTCACAATAATGAACTAGAACCCAAGGATAGTGCAAAGTTTCGTAGAGCAATTAACAGTACTGTATTTCAACATATAAAAAAAAAAAACACTTGAGCTTTTTACATTTCAAATGATTTATTTTGCTTTAAATTGGACGATACATGTATGTACATGTAATACATTGTACAATTCAATGAAAAGTCTTGAGGATACAGCATGAAAAAATCTTTCTGATAGATACACGTCTCAATTTAACTGCTGTATTAGTTCTAGTTTACATTATTGATAAACAGTTAATCCAGCATTAAGACTATGTGCACACGGTAACGTTTCCGAGCGTTTTTGTATTGTTTACTGTTCTCAAGGGAACCTAAAACAATCAGCTCATTACTTGAAACGCACAATATTGTAATCTCACAGAGCACTTATTGTAATATGAGACACATTCATCCAAAGGCAGAGCCATCACCGTTTGACAAGTACAGTATTTTGGTTTCGACATGACTTTAGTTGCGACGAACATGCATAGAACATCCAGTTTAATCAAGTGAAATTCGATTACATAGAGCTCCCTGGCAAGTCAAGGGATTGCCGATAACACGCTGGCTATCTCCTCGTCTTTCGCTTCGATTGCATAAAGCTCCCTGACGAGTCAAGAGATTGTCGATGACGCGTGGGCCGTCCCCTCGCCTTTCTCTTCGACTTGAAGTCCCATAGCCATGGCGAGTCAAGAGATCGTTACTAGTTAAAGTACCACAGAAGCTAACCATTTTTGATCACTGCGAAACGACCTTGTCTGAATACAAGCAAGGCAAAATGAAAGTGAAATTAAATCTGAAAATAACGCATTACCTTATATGGATATTGGAATAGCTTTTACGGCGTAAACAAATCAATTATTGTTATTCGGGGGTCAAATTAAGTTTGGCATTTGGGGGCGAAGGCCCGAAGTCCGAAGAATATCTGGAGTTCGGACCAAACTGTAGACCTAAACTACGTAGACGAAAGTCAGAGAACGAGAAACTACAGAGCATTATAACAGAGACTCGGAGTATCATAACAGTGTATTTAATGTATTTAAACAAAGACAAATACGCTGCGCTTTATATACATGACAGGTTGACTCATGACACAACCTGGCAGAAATATCCTGAATGTCAGACATTTATTTTATATACAGGCTCGTCTTCCCCTAACAGACAATGAATCCTTTCTCCTACACCATATTTAATACTGTAAGTCCACAAAATCCCTCTTTCGAGAAGATATATTATCGCTCGCTCCTTGGCTCCGCCATGTTTGTAATCGAAATTCCAGCTCGCGCGTGCGCAGTAGCATGTTAACACAAAAACCCGGGGGACACATCTTATATTCGAGACATATTATGAAATATTCAAGATATCGAAATCAAACTGCATTACAATTTGAAACGTAAAAAACCCATCGATAACTCACTTAACGGTCTGCCCTCATTGTCCAGGAACTTCATATTATTCACTTTTCCACTGACAATAGTAAATTGACGTCCAAAATACTATGAAATAATAATGTCGCGATCCCCCCCGGATGTTAACAATATCGGTCACTGACTATATCGTGTGAATTTTCGCCACTCATCACAATACTGCAAAGTTTAAACTTTGGACTAAAAATGGCGTTAACAGTTCTACAATTATCTGTTTCTTTTCAAAGTTACCTGACTTGAAATATTCACAGGATAACACAAAACCTCTGGTTGTAAAGTGAAGTCCGCAGTGAAACCGTAATAATATGGAGTAGGAATGAGAATCCCGTCTAAAAAAGAAATTAAAATTGTACTTTAATCTAAGGCTAAACGTTATTATGGCTATAGGGTTAGCTAGGATCGAAACTTATCTAGGCCTTTTCACATGAGGCGAGTTATCTCGGGGGATAGAGATATCCCTACCCCCAACATATCTCGATGTTAGTTTATTTATATGTTTAAATGGTAAACCGTTCACAAGAAGACCGAGATAACTCGAGGGATAGGGCTAACTCGGTTTGAGCGATAGGGTACATGTTCCGAAGACGACGATATAAAACGATTAATAACACAAAACAAAACATCATACATAAAACGACGACCAGAACACAGCATAGTTGAATATTTATACTGTCAGAACTCACAACCAAGAGTAGTTTTCCCAACTCTCCTAAAACCTGTTTGTAAACAGGTTTTATTTTACAAAACAACACGTGACGTAACACGCGGGCAAGCCGTCCCGCATCACGCCTGATGTACAGTAACCTAGGACCAGAGTTATCCCGCCACCGTGTGAAAGCTTCTATCCGAATTTTCTTAGGGGGTATAGGGTGACTTTTTGTATAATTACGCATGGGTGCATCAATGCAGCTCTATTGTTACCCGGAATAACTCGGAATGAAGCGTTCACATAAAGCAAGGGGTTATCTCGGTACCAGGATAACTCAGCACTTGCGTTATATCATGTGAAACAGGGCCAACTTTGACACTAGCCCCCGAGTTGTTTCTTCCAGTTACTTTCAAGAAGTTGTCTTGTAGGAAAATTAACTGACTATTTTGAAAGAGAATTGTAAAAATTGTTTGCAATCATAATAGCAGTTGTCATAACATTGTAATTTTGTCATTAATTTTATTAATAAATAATCGTATGATTTTGCTCGTGCAATTAAGGATTCGCACTACTTGTGAAAATTGATCAAAAATGCTGTAACAACTTGTTGACGTGACATATGTGAACAACATTGATAAATGAACAGCATTGTTCATGATTGTTTCAACAAGTTGTTACAGCTTCATGAAACAACAACCGTTGTTCACGCATGTTGTAACAACCGAAGAACGTGTTGATACATCAAACATGTTCACCATTGTTGTAACATTGTTGTTCATCGTTGTTATTTCATCATGACATAACAACATGTTGGATCATGCATGAACAACGTTGTCGAATCAACAAGTTGTTTTTCGTTGTCCCAACTTCCAACAGGCGTGAACAAGTTGTTCGTTCAACAACTTGTTACAGCATTGTCACTGTTCGTGAACAAACACGCGAGGAGCACGGTCACGTGTACGCACGATCGGAAATGGCGGCTATCGAGGCTCGCAAAATACGGGCTGACCCGTATTAGCTACGCATGCGTAGAACGAATATCTTGCGTGTAAACGTCATCAATACACGGCCGACAACTCACTTGAGCCAGCACGCACGTGGACTGCGGACTGCCCCATGAAAGTGGCCGATTTTCTATGCGATTTCCGATCGTGGTTACGCGTAATCTCACGTGAGCATACTTCATTTCTACTGTGCTCCTTGACGGAAAAACAGCTGGCATCGTTGAAACGCATAAACGATGGGTTTTCCCACTGGTTTTCCCTTTTGCTGCATTGCCCATGGACTGAGGAATAGTGGTCTGTATGAACAAATCACTTGGTAAAACTTTGTCAAGATTAGACTGCCATACAATATGTTTATCCATCTCAAAGAGGTAAGAATAGTATATTATTAAATAACTTAATAATGCTTCTTCAATGTTATTTTGGCTCGTTGGCATTGCTAAATGCTACCATTATGCAAGTCCCTCCTCTCCCATTTTGTTTCCAGCTTAAAACCCAAGAAAAAGCAAAGGATTTTAGGTTATTAATAAATTTAATGGTTTATTTGTTCGCACTGTTCAATACTGTCAGTTGAAACAGTCAATCCCAAAACCAAAAAAGACACTTTATACTTTGGAATAATGTCATATCGTTCCTCGTGTTTTTTTTTTAAGAAAGTACATGTGAACTGGAGTATATCATCTCACCCGTATTGCATAGTCTAAATGGGTTGAAGCCGTAAGTTAAATTTAGACCAGCGGGTCGAAGCCTTCTATGAGGGCAGTACCCAGCATGCTTAACGGTGATGTGTGTTCTTCCCACTGACTTATAAGTAACTAGACAGCGTGCTCCTATTACCTTCGAGTTAGGAAAAGTGTCCCCAAAAATGTTTTCAAAATGACGGCATTTATGGGTCTTTTGCTAATGGTGAAGGTCGCTGACCGATACCTAAGAACAGAACTGATGACACATGTTTTTAAAACTGCATTTTCCATTTTTCCTCGACATTCAGTCGAATTATATTAACAGACAAGAAACTCGTCAGTTCTTAGGTGTTTTAAATACAGTAAACGACGAGTTTTCCATCTTCAATTCGTCCGTCTATTTTCCCATCGTTAAGACAAGAAACACGGACGACAAACTATATCAGACTGGGACAGTGGAAGACCGTCAAAATCCGTCAGTCAGAAAGCTTTCGTCTTCTAATAAGAAGACTTCATCGATTTATAAATAACAACACTTGGAAAAGGTCGGTAAAGACACTCTAAGGAGAACTCGGCTACGCCTCGCTTCTTTACGATTTTCTCGTGATCTTCAGGGATTCTTTATAGAGTTGGCGACTTTATAAAACAAAATGTTTGTAGATTTCCACAGTGCTGCAAAATTACCCCTCAAAAAGGAATTAATTACAATTACCTGCTTCAAAAAGTAATTAATTCCTAATTACAATTACCACTCTTAAAAGTAATTAATTACAATTACAAAATTACTCTCTGAAAAAAGTAATTAATTACAAATTGCTTTACGTAATGTAGACCTTGACCAAATAAATTCTTCACACCAGAAATGAAAATGAGACAAGGTTTAATGAGAGGAACGAGGTTGGGATTTAATAACATAATTGCTATTACGCAACATTGCATTATTAATAGAAACAAAGAGAAACAGAGAGTACATTTGTTAACTCAACAACTCTATATACTAATATACGACATTCAAACTATTTGAATTTGTGATACAGTTTTGTGAGCAAACATGCTTCGAAATGCTTGTCACTAAGAGATGTTCTGTGAGGTCTTAGTATTAGACCCCCACAACTAAATAGTCGCTCACATGCTGCACTTCCCGGAAGTGGAGTGTTGACTCCAGTGTCTACGCTATTTTCAAGATGGCCTTTAGACGTCAACTGTACTTATTTTCGTCTTCCGATAGTTATTATTTATTAATTTATGAACGATTTAAGGAAAGGAATTTGTAATTTGCTTCTGCAGAAGGAACGCGTTACTTTGATTGGAATTAATTACCATTTTTGTTCCTTTGCCAAAAAAGTAATTAATTACCGGGTCACTCAGCAACAAACATAAATAATATACATGGAAAAACCACCGAAATATTTTGTTTACACAAACTCAAGATCATGTTCTACTGATATTCCTATTTCGCCAGACAAATAATTCAGTAGGCCTCTTGAGTCGTTCACACAAGAAATTAACAATGACCAACCGTGCATGCATTAACTCATTCCTGTCCGAATTTATTGGTCTTTACTCTTTAGTATTTTGTTCTGGCTAACGCCAGACGATTTTATTCACCTCTGGGGAAGCCCTCGGACAGGAACGATTTATAAAATATCTCTCTAACTCTTTTCTGTCCGAATTTGTCTTTAGTATCTAACGCCAGGCGATTTTATTCGCCTCGGGGGAAGCCCTAAAGCCGGTTTTCCACTAGCGAATAAATTCGCGCGAATCAACATTTCTATTGTAAATATTGAATAGGTTTCTAATTAGTTCCAGTCGAGAGCTCATAAAACAAAAGAAAAATTCGATTCGCGGGAATTTATTCGCAGGTGGAAAACAGGCTTAAAGTAAGAAAATTGCTTTGTACTTTTTCCTGCGATAAGTACATGACAGTGGTCACTACCATTAACAGAAGGATAAATGCCGCCAATGGGGACACATTTTTTTGGGCAACACCACCTATATATATATTTATTATATAGCATGCTATCGGATATGAGCTTTTGCGTAATCTGATTGGTTCCCTACTACCAGACTATCAGCTCATATCCTGCTAGTAGAGGAAAAACAAGATGGGGGCATGTTTTTTTAAACTGCCGAAAAGAGTTGAAATTGACGGATTTTTATACAGAAAAACATCAACACCCTCAAACCAATGTATAAAAAAACAACATTGTGTAAAAATACATTAACAAATGCACAATTTAGCATGTTAAATGGTAAAATTCACCTAAAAATTACGTCTTTTTACTTCAAAAACCCAACTAAATTAACGGGTTGATGTTAATTTGTTGCCAAACAAAGAAACTCACGGTTAAAATCAAGCTTATACAACACACATTTCGTAGGAGATTACCACATGTGAATGCATCATTACGCATGGCGGAAGTATTAGTTGCCTATGCCGGAAGTTTGTTGTTTCAAACATTTCGCTGTAATTTTGTCTCTTGTACAGTGCTTGGCTATATAATAAAACAGTTATACCATTCGCTCTCGTTGTATACGAACTAATAGCCAACTCGGCGAAGCGCCTCGTTGGCTATGAGCTCATATACAGCTCATGGTAAAACTGTTAAATATATATATATAACTGGACTGCGGGTGCTGGCCAAAAATGTGTCCCCATTTTAACTTTCAAAATGGTGGCATTTATGGGTCCTTCTGCTAATGGTAGCGACCACTGACATGTACTTCTTGCAGGAAAAAATAATATTTATGTAAATACAAAGCGATCTTCATACTTTATTAATAACTCGTTCCTGTGCGAGGGCTTCCCCAGAGGTGAATAAAATTGTCTGGCATTAGCCAGAATAAAATACTAAAAGCCAATTCCGACAAGAAAGAGTTAGAGAGATAGTCTATAAATCGTTCCTGTCCGAGGGCTTCCCCAGAGGTGAATGAATTCGGACAGGATCTAAAGAGTTAGGGGCTGTTTCATGAGCTGGGCTAGCTGACTCGTGTCACAAAATTCTTTCCTCGGACACAAAAAATATTTTAATCAACATTAGGATTAGTTTACATCTAAAATAAACCAATTCTTCTTTGTACATTTAGTTTATGCAAGTTTCAAAACCACAGTAAGATCCTAATCAATCGCGTGAGCCCAGTTAACCGGGCTAGTCTGGCTTAGAGAGATAGTTTATAAATCGTTCCTATCCGAGGACTTCTCCAGAGGTGAATAAAATGGTCTGGCGTTAGCCAGAACAAAATACTAAAGAGTAAAGACCAAAAAATTCGGACAGGAAAGAGTTAATGCATGCACGGTTGGTCATTGTTAATTTATTGTGTAAGGACTCAAGAGGCCTGCTGGATTATTTGTCTGACCAAATAGGAATATCAGTAGAACATGATCGCGAGTTTGTGTAAACAAAATATTTCGGTGGTTTTTCCATGTATATTATTTATGTTTGTTGCTGAGCGGCCTGGGACGTTTTCATGATGAGAGTGTTGTTGTAGTTCTGAACTACAATAATAATAATATTCCTACACAATTACTGTTGTAGCTTTCTAGCAGTCTGAATTAAAGACCGGCCGGCGTACGGCACGAACACTTGGCAATAAAATAAACAAGACTGTCAATACACATGGTCATGGGAATCTACAAACATTTCGTTTTATGAAGTCGTCAGCTCTATAAAGAATCACTGAAGATCACGAGAAAATCGTAAAGAAGCGAGGCGTACCGAGTTCTTCTAATCTTAGAGTGTCTCTATCAACTTTTTCCAAGTGTTAATAGCAGACGAGAAACTCATCAGTTGTCAGGTGTTTTAAAATCGGGTAAACGGCGAGTTTTCCATCTTTAATCCGTCCGTCTATTTTCCCGTCGTTAAAACAAGAAAGCCGGACGACAAACTATATCAGACTGGGACAGTGGAAGACCGACAAAACCCGTCAGTCAGAAACCTTTCGTCTTCTATAAATATGAAGATTTTATCGAGTTATAAATAACATAATTCGACTGAATGCCGAGCAAAATACAGGCAGTTTTAAAAATATGTGTCATCAGTCCGGACCCATAAATGCCGCCATTTTGAAAACGATTTGGGGGACACTTTTCCCAACTCAAAGGTAATAGGAGCACGCAGTCCAGTTATTTAAGAAATAGAAAACATTTTCTATGTTTCCATAGAGTTATAGAAACACAAGTGGAAGTTTGGGAGAACGAGAAATTGTAGTGAAAATAGGTATAGAACGTAAAAATAATCACTGCATCAAAGCGTAAATTCTCCTTACTCTTCATAATGGCGTGTGATGGCGTATAATGGTGTATCCTACCTTGCCGTGTTTCCATAAAGTTATAGAAACACGGCTTTCAACCAATCGCCGCGCTTGTTTTCAAAATGTTATTTTATAAATATATATAGGTCATTGGGCAGCACCCGCAGTCCAGTTTTATATAGGTCAGTGGTTCTTCCACTTCTTCACTGGCCGCCATATTGCTTTTACCTTCTACCGAGGGAACATACAGTAGTTACTTCGAAAAGGCTGGCACGAAAATGGCTGGAAATGTTCGAGGAAGTTAAGTAAAATCTCGGATCGCCATACTGATAAATAGATCCTCGCTCCATATAATATTACTATGCTGGGATGGTTGATACTTAATGTGGATAAAGTTAATGTACGTTTGCTTTGCAACCAATTTATGTTAAACTACATAGTTATTTTTATCTGAGCAATGGTGATACTCGAATATACACAGCTAATGATCTCCTATGTCTGTTTGAATTGAATATGCTAGTGTAAATATGGTTTAATAATGACATCAGTTGCAGTAGCTTCTATTTGTAAATAAAAATTCGAAAGATTGTACAGTATGCAAACATGGTTATGGCAGCGCAGTGCATATTTCTCAGTCTTGTTCAGGGCCGTAGCCACGAATTTCGGGCGTGGTGTTGGGCGAATTGCCCAGGGGAATTAATCCTGATATAATACAAAAATTAACTGAAATATTAACCCATGGGTTTATGGTGGGTACAATCTCAGCAATGCAACACAAAGGGCAGACGGGCTCTACCACAATGGCCTGACTGACGCGACTGGGTGGAGATATACGAAAGAGAACCTTTGCAGCCCTACTTAAGGCTGTAATTCACATATTAAATTTTTAATATCTGTACTCACTGGCCATTTCTTAAAATAAAAGCACAATGGCTCCTGCATTGTTCACAATACATTGCAACCACCTATTTATAGCATAATTATTTTATAAATTGTCTTTTAGTGTCTTTAGAGTCCTTTCAATTTCCTGTCTGCCTAGGTAACCCATTGTTACAATGCCTCGGTGGGATGGGTGTTCTCCTTTTGAGTAAAAAAGTAAATTTCTTTGGTGTTAGAGGAAAATAGTCTCAATGTTAGACAGAGTAAAATAATAAAGGGACCATTTTGGGTGGCACAGAAAGGAATGGGTTAAGATACGTAAACAAGGTTGTCTTGAATAAGAATGGATCTTTGTTAACACTCTTCATCTCATCATCATCATCATCATCATCATCATCATCATCATCATCATCATATTTCTGAACTTCTTTTGTAGGAATATTTATTGGTGAACCAAGCTGCAGAGTGCCATATATATTTTAATATGTATGGTTAAAATCATGTCATTGCAGCATGTGGTTGTAAGACTGAAGGCTGCACTATGATTATTGAATAAGCCATTTTACTATGGATACAGTAAATGCCAACTTTACTTCATGCTATCATGGAAAACCATTATTGATCAAGGAAATTAACATAAAATTGCTGTAGATGGACCCGAGAATAACTCAATTCAGTTCAGTTGACAACACAACAAGATATGGTAGCTGATTATGATATGGTAGTGAATTGGTGAATCAAGCTTCAGAGTGCAATCATGTCATATCTTAGTATTTACAATTAAAGTCACATGGTTTAATACTAAAGGCCTCCTTGTGGCATTATGATTATTGAAGAAGCCATTTTACTAGGAGTAGATGCCAGCTCAATGCCACTATGGAAAACCATAATTGATCAAGGAAATTAACATAAAATTGCTGTAGATGGACCTGGCAAAATTCTGTAAACAACAGAACAAGATATGATAGCAGATTATGATATGGTAGCTGATTGACGAAATTGCTTAAAGTGTCCTTCCAGGAGATACGTACTGTGTACAAGCATTATGATGGCATTGATGTTTTTCACCTACAGTACAGATTCCCTAGGAAAATATTTTCATGTTACACCTCATGTTTTGCAAGTATTGTGTTTTCCAATTTCCAACTATTTAATTCTGGATACAGAGGCTGATGATGAACAGTGGTGGTTTCAACAGTGATGTTGCACTAGCAAATGCAATATCGAATATGGAACAGACCTTCAAGGTCCAATTTATTAAAGCTGTAAGAACTTCAACAAATTATTTAGTGACAGTTTAATTTAAATTAAATCAAGATTAGTCAATGGTTACGAGTCAGCGTGTTAGAAGATTTACATCAGAAGGCAAGCTTAACAGCCACAAGGGTCTGCCAGTGAACTCGATGTAAGTTAAAATCTGATACCTGGAACGCTAACGAAGGACCAAAAAGTGAGGCAAAAAGTTCCAGGCCCCAGCGCGGTTTGCAGGTACGATTCAGTCTCCCACAAAATGTTTTTTACACGGCCGCCCGTCTTGAGCGAACTGCGAAGGCTCGAAAAAAGGTTTGAAAAAATTATTTATCAGACTAAACGTGCATTTAATGGTTTCCCATTGTTGTGCAGCGCTGTTGTTGTTTTATTTACTGTATAGCAGTCCAAAACTATACAGTAAATTAAGCTAGGGATGAAAATAGGCTGAGAAAACAGACGTCCTTTTGCTGGCTAGGATGAAAACAGCCAGCCGAAAAGGTGAGAACAAGAGTGAGAAAGCCATTCTTGTACGAGTTGGAAGACGTATTGATACTTGATATTTCATAATATACATCTAATGTCATTTTCTTATTTCTGCTCCTTTAATTTCTTGTTCAGTTTTGTTAAACGGCCTTTTGTAACTAATGATATTTTAAGAAATATAAACTGACAACTTGATTGTTTATTTTTCACGTTTACTCATGGCTAGTTGTTGTTTTCGGTACGAATGCGGAATGCTTTTTAAACAAAACGAACTGATGAAACTGGTACTAACCTAAACGGCATATTCTATACTAAGTTTGTGTTGATTTTTTGTATCCTCTTCGGAGTGACGAAACTCTAATATATATGGTTTATAATATAACGAAAATTTGACTTAACTTCTTCACTGACAAACTTCGTGCACGTTTTGTAAAGACAATACTTTTCCTATAGCAACAAATAGACAATCACTGCATAATTAGTTCGGCAGCATAGCACAACTAATCAAAATTTAAAATGCACGTTTAGCAAAGCGTGATAAAATGATTCAATAAATAATTTTTCAAACCTTTTCGAGTCTTCGCAGTTCGCTCAAGACCGGTGACCGTGTAAAAAACATTTTGTGGGAGACTGAATCGTACCTGCAAACCGCGCAAGGGCCTGGAACTTTTTGCCTCACTTTTTGCCCCCCGAATGACTGGACGTTAGCGTTCCAGGTATCAGATTTTAACTTACATCGAGTTCACTGGGGTCTGCAAGCTCTGTCTTCACAAGTGATTTTACATGTAAATATTTTATCACATAAGTGACCATTGCTTATGAATAAACTTTAAGAATTACATACACTAATTTAAATTTCGTTTGTAATAAATAGTGTGATAAGTAGTTATTACACTTTTTGTGTCTACTGCGCATGCACAGTAGTGTACTATGCTATCGTGTTGTGGTGATGTTTGGGCCACTGACGTCAGAAACAAAGAACGAACATTTTATGGAGCGCGACGAAAGTTTGTTGAAAAGTCACCATTTTGTTTTGCTCACGAGCACACACAAGGTTGAAGTCGTCAAACGTATTTTGTTCCTTTGACTGCTCGAAACTATGCATGATAAGTATTACTTGTTTATTGGAGCCATTATGTTTGCACTAAGCCACAGCTGTTTGAATTACGAATGGATACTTGTAAACAATGGCTGTCAGCTATTCTATGTTTTAATACTATGTGTAATAATTCTACATGTATGTGTCCACTAAATACTAAAGATTTGACTCTACAGTAGCTCGTAAGTTGTGTTGCAATTGACTATAAATAATACCGGTAGTTATCATTAAAATCCTTTAAAAAAAACAACCTATAAACAGCTGTTTTTGATTTTCTGGGGGTAGGGCATGTGTGGGGCCATCATGGCCTCATAATGAACTAGTAAAATTAATTTGCTAAACTTTGTATCAAATGATATAATAATTAAACCTAGTATTATTTTACAATTTCGTAAAGAAACAACAACTGCAGTGGAAATACCGCTTGCCCAAAAACCATGTGTTTTTGAATTCCGCCAGTAGTAATAGACCACCATCCAGGGACCAAAGGGATGCCGCCTCATTAAATATTCAACTTATTTATTCATTTTCAGGCTCCTTTGGGACATCCTAACCCTAACCTCATTATTTATGCATACGTCATAGTTCTCGGGCTCCTTTGGGACCCTCTAACCCTAACTTTTATCTAACCCCCTAACCCTAGCTTTTATTCAACCCCCCTGGTTTTCACTACGTCATACCGACTTATTATTTATGCATACGTTATAATAACCGATAGCTCTCCGACTGATTCCCGAAGGGCAATTGGAAAAGGTACTTGACTTATATCCTTACAAGTACTAGTAATTACCTTTTCATTTATATACTTTACCCTACTGTCAGTCAACACTTGTGGGACATGTAGGTGTACAGAGTATGCGTACAGAGAAATTTAACAAAATAGACGTTCTTTGCAAGGAATTAAAGAGAAATTGATAGAGACACTTTATATTTTTTATAGAGAGTTTTGAACAGCCTAAATGTCTGAATTGGCAGAGAAAACGTATAGACTTGAATCAATAGCATACCATGAATATTATATTAAGTTTAGAACCTAAATATTCAAACAGAGTAAGCCATCTTAGAATCATAGCTAACTAAACCCTCGTTTATAAGCGAGAAAATCGTAGGAAGGTAGAATGCGGAATTACTTCGAGAAGTCGTGAAAAGAACGATTTTAGGTGTCGAAATATGAACTAAAGGCAAGGCGATTTATTACTTTGAAAGCGTTGCTACGCTTTCTGTTACTAAGTGTGATATTTACATATTTATCCTCAGTGCACGTGCAGGAGACAAAAGAGAAACTCATTATGGGTCATTAAGGGGATTAAGCGCTTAGGCAAGTCTAGGCGAGGTGATTAGCAGTGTTACCATAGCGAAACCGCGTCACGTCCTTCATTCGTCTCAGGCTCCTTTGGGACCCTCTAACCCTAACATTTATCCAACCCCCTAACCCTAGCTGTTACTCAACCCCCGTGTAATATGTCATAACCAATAGCTCTTCGACTAATTCCCAAAGATCGTCATTATCAAAAGATGCTCGACTTATATAAGTAATAGGAACCAAATTTCATTTATGCACTTTACCTTACTGACAGTCAGAAGTTGTGGGGCATGTAGACGTTCAGAGCGTATGTACAGTCATGGATATTATCCACAAATTGTTGTCTGTCAGTGAGATATGAACACAACTAATTTGTCTCAACCTCACCGAAGCCATGTTTCCTCAACCTATCCAGAAGAACACAATGATCAATAACATTGAACGCCTTCCGTAGATCTAAAAAGGTTGCTACCGAATATTGTTTTTGGTCCAAGGCATATTTCAAGGAGTCGACTACTTGTATTAAAGCTGTGGTGGTCGAGCTGTGCTTAGTATATGCATACTGATTAGGTTCGAGGAAAGTTTGGAACTCTTTATCGTACGTGGTCTTGCATTTGGTTGTTGACACATGATTCACATAACTTAGAGAGGCAAGGCAAGACATATATATAGGTCTGTAGTTATCACGGTTTGTTGCAAGATTTCCCTTGAAGATAGATGAAATTTTGGCAGCTTTCCATTTATTCGGAAATATACCGGTCTCCAATGAACTATTTACAATACAAGACAAGCTTTGGGAGATACCTCTTGCAGAAATCTTGATAACATGATGTTATCGGAATGTTATCGTGACCAGTAGCCTTGTTGGGTATTAAGTTAGTTAATTGTTTGTAAATTTCATTTTCGGTCGTAGGGCGGAACTGAAATTTGACTTGTAAGTGTGGTGATCTTACCAAATATGAAGAGAACTGAGATAACGATTCATAATGAAAGTTATCGCTAGAAGTAGGATGGGCTGTTGAGCGGAAAGCAGATTTGTGGCGATGGATGTAAAATACAAATTTAGAGAATTGCTAATACTTTTAGGGTCCGTAATGTCGATAGCATCAAGAAAAGTATGTCGATAGCATCATAATGCAGCCTTCAGTCTTACAACCACAATGCCAACATGATTTTAACCAAACATTTAACAGTTATACCATGAGCTCGAGTTGTATATGAGCTCATAGCCAACGAGGCGCTTCGCCGAGTTGGCTATTAGTTCGTATACAACGAGAGCGAAAGGTATAACTGTTTTATTATATAGCCAAGCACTGTACAAGAGACAAAATTACAGCGAAATGTTTGAAACAACAAACTTCCGGCATAGGCAATTTAAAACTTCCGCCATGCGTAATGATGCATTCACAAATGAGTTTCTCGCTGAGCTGTTCGGTAAACAGCTTCGAAATGTTGTATAAACGTTGCTCGAGAGGCAAAAAATGCGTTAAGCAGATCAACAAAAAAGATTAAAAGGACCTTTATGAAGTCAAAAGGTGTGTCAGTTGTTTATATTAGCGTTGCTGTCGTGAAAAAGGTTTTGATTTCATGCAAAAATGAAACTGAAACACCTTCGGCAGTGAAACTAAATTAATTAGTTGGTTGTTTTTGAGAAAAAAACACATGCTTTTTACTACTCCAAATGCTTATCTAAATAAAAAAACTCTCTTTACTTGTGATTTCCTACGAAATGTGTGTTGTAAGCTTGATTTTAACCGTGAGTTTCTTTGTTCGGCAACAAATTAATATCAACCCGTTAATTTAGTTGGGTTTTTGAAGTAAAAAGACGTAATTTTTAGGTGAACTTTACCATTTAACATGCTAAATTGTGCATTTGTTAATGTATTTTTACACAATGTCGGTTTTTTTTATACATTGGTTTGAGGGTGTTGATGTTTTTCTGTATAAATATCCGTCAATTTCAACTCTTTTCGGCAGTTTAAAAAAACATGCCGCCATTTTGTTTTTCCTCTATTAGCAGGATATGAGCTGATAGCCTGGAAGTAGGGAACCAATCAGATTACGCAAAAGCTCCTATCCGATAGCATGCTATAAAATAAATTAAACTATACGGTTCTCCAATAAATATACCTGCAAAGGAAGTTCATAAAATTATATGATGAGAGATGAAGAGTGTTGACAAAGAACCATTCTCGTCTCTAGAGTCTAGACAACCTTGCCTACATATCTTAACCAATTCCTGCCTGTGCCATCTGTTACGTGACCGCTATACGCAACAAAAAGTGTAACCTCAGCTGTTTGGTTTTTACAATTAATTTAATTAACAAGAAACGTAGAACAGATATTGAAAATGTCTATAAAGATTAAAACTAAACTAAAGTTCAGAAACTTATCTGTCGTCTGCGCACAACGAAACAGTTAACATGTTTAACCGGCAACAGGTTAACAATCCATACGGACTTGAAAAGGAAGGAATAATAAAACCAACGGCAGGAACGCCAGGACTGACTTCGTAACCACTTTGATACATATAGCTCACTCTCATACATATATATGCATGCCTGAGAAATGTTCGATGGCTGCTTATATAGTTTCGATTCTAGAGTATTTTATAATTATAATTATAGTAACATACTTCACTCTTTTTATAATGAATTTATGTAATTACTAAATGACATCATGGCTGACTCACAAGTATTTGACGACTCACATCATGCCAAGTCACAAGTATTTACTAATTGGTTACAAGTACTTATTAAGTTCAGTGATCAAATAACGTCTAGTTAATTAACTGTCTTAGGATAGGCATATCCGTAACACATCCAAAATCATCCATTTATTATTTTACTCTGTCTAACATTGCGACTATTTTCCTCTATAACACCAGATAAATTTACTTATCAATTATCAAAGGGAGAACCCTCATCCCACCCAGGCGGCAATGGGGTTTCTAGGTATACAGGAAATTGAAAGGACTCCAAATACACTAAAAACACCATTGCTCAGATAAAAAGAACTATATGTAGTTTAACATAAATTGGTTGCAAAGCAAACGTACTTTAACTTTATCCACAAGTGTCAACCAGTCTCATTTCCCGTATTTGCACCTTCCCCAGTTATCCCAGCATCGTAATATGCAGCGAGGATCTCTTTATGGCAATCCGAGATTTATACATAACTTCCCCGAACATTTCCAGCCATTTTCTTGCCAGCCTTTTCGAAATAACTACTGTATGTTCCCTCGTTAGAAGGTGAAAGTAATATGGCGGCCAGTGAAGAACAGATCATCATCATCATCATCATCATCATCATGCTGTCTGTCGCAATGCGACAAAGACTGCTTTCATTACTTGACAACCGCTTTCCCTTCAGCTCTCTGCTGTGAGAGTGATGTCCATGAGTCGGTGTTGATGTCTCTCAGCTAAAGGTTTCTCTTGATGGTATCCTTGAACCGGAGACGAGCGCGTCCTCTCTTTCTGCGACCATAAGGCAGTTGGATGAGTAGAGGATCCACCGTAGATTCTTTTTGATCAGAAGATCTTCCAAAGAGGGCAGCCCTGTCCGATCGAGTATTTCCTTGTTTGTGACTTTATCCTTCCAGATTATTCTCCTGATCGAACGCAGATGTCGCATCATGAAGGCATGTAGCTTTTTCACCTGTCGTGTGTACACTGTCCATGCCTCGGCTCCGTATAATGGGGTGGATAGCACGATTGCGCGGTAGATCTTGCCTTTGACTCGCGTGGACACATGGTGGTTGTTCCAGGGTCTCTGGCGTAGTCGGCCGAAAGATGCGCTAGCCTTGGCCATCCTCCTCTGTATTTCAGCATCAATGCGTCCATCACTTGATATCGTGCTTCCGAGGTGGGTGAATTCCGTAACAGAGTTCATCTTGTTTCCATCAACCATGATATCCTCCTCTCGGGTTCTTGTAGAGTTGGGCTGGTACAGCACTTCCGTCTTCTTGATGTTGATCTTCAGGCCGAACTTCTTAGACGCATCGGAGAAAGCATCCACTATTCTCTGGATCTCTTCAGCAGAGTGGGCAACCAGTGCACTGTCATCTGCGAACAGGAACTCTCTCACAAGTATCTGAGTAGTCTTGGTCTTCGCTCTGAAGTGTGTGACGTTGAAGAGGTCAGCGCTCTGTCTTGACTGTATATAATACACGCCATCCCCCATGCCTCGGAAAGCCTCTTCGAGCATTGCCGATAGGAAGATGGAGAAGAGCGTGGGGGCCAGCACAAAACCTTGCTTGGCACCATTGGTAACACCGAACCGAGACTTCCCCTCCATCACTAACATTCTAACATTCGACTTCCCCTCCATCACTAACATTCGTCATTCGCCATCATTCCCGTGTGTAGAGCCTCGATCATAGTTGTGAACTTCTCTGGGCATCCATATTTCCTCAGTAGCTGCCGGAGCCCGGTCCTCCCGGCTGTATCGAACGCCTTCGTGAAGTCGACAAATACCATGTACAGTGGTCGGTCCTGCTCAATGCACTTTTTTTGCAGTTGTCGGAGACAAAAGATCATATCCACGGTGCTCCGGTTGGATCTGAAGCCACACTGTGTCTCCGGAACTACTTCTGGCGTTATGTGAATAGATAGTCTGTTGAGGAGGATCGTGGCGAATATCTTTCCTGCTATGGAAAGAAGAGAGATTCCTCTGTAGTTCTCACAGTCTGTTTGATCTCCTTTCTTGTAGATGGTTACAATGCTGGCATCCTTCCATGCTTGTGGTACAGAACCCTCCTTCCAGGCTTTGGTGATTAGTTGGTGCAGTTTGTTGCACAGATTAGCTCCTCCGTGCTTCCATACTTCAGCAGGAATTCCATCACCCCCAGGTGCTTTGCCGTCTTTCAGGCCGGCAATTGCTCTAGCCATCTCATCCATGGCTGGAATCTCATCGAGGCATGTGTTGACAGTGCACTGCTGGATGCAGAGCTTTGGGTTCTATGTCACCAGGGACATTGAGTAGCTTCTGGAAGTGTTCACTCCATCTTACCACAACTCTCTTTCTGTCAGGGAAGGTCTCCATTCCATTTGATGATTTCAGGTGAAGAGGTCACTTCTTCACTGGTCCCCACTTCCTTCAGTCCATTGTAGAATCCCTTCATGTAGTTTCTGTCCGCCGCTGTCTGCAGCTCCTCTGCCTTCATTTCCCACCAGTCTATTAAACTTCAGGGCACGGGTGCGTTTTTGTAGCAGTCTGCAGGCATTTTTGTACGCTGCAACGGTTGATGTAGTGCTCCTGGTCTGTAACACTCTCTGGTGGACTTGGTCTCTTTTGCTCATAAGATTCTGTAGCTCCGGGCCGTTGGGATTGAACCAGTCTTGGTGTTTTCTGTTTGGCTTGCCAAGAGATGTTTTAGCTGTGTTGTACAAGACCTGCTGCAGAGCTGCCCATTCCTCGTCTGGTGTTGAGCTTTCCTTCTCCTCCCATTGGGCGAGAGCGCTGTCCATCTCCTATTGTTTTTAGTTTATAATAAATCGCTGTGTTTATTTAAGTTTACAATGAAGAAAGTTTTTGATGTTCCCATTCGTTTAATAATCGTCAACCTGGGTGCTTAAATTATACAATATATATAGAGAATAATACATGGATGTGCGGAAATAAATTTCATATTTCCAAGCATCCATGTATTGTTCTGTTTATTATATAAAAAAAATTGTCCTATTGCCTTGCAAAAATTGCATTAAACTATAATGCTGATTCAGCGATAATCGTCACATGTGCGATTATCATAAATAATCGCACATGTGAGAGTATCACTTTTATTAGTGGCGGGAAAATCAATAAAACACTCTATTTTATATAATAAAGTCGATTAATCGATATCTTATTATCATTTTTCTATTTATATAAACTCCAGTTGCTCCGCAAATTTGATCTTTCGTCGCTTGATCATGAAATATGAATACGCCACTACGAAAACTGTTGCCGCTCTTCCATTCGGCAAAGTATATTAAAATATCGAACAATAGTATTAATCAACGACAAATAAGCAAAAATAAACAGTACTATAAAATAGTAAAATATTTGAAACCAAGATCATTCTATCATGCTACCGCAAGACACTAGACACATTTAATAAGGCAAATGTGAAATGTTGAACTTGAAATTTTTGTTGAAATTGTTGTCATCGGTCTGCATTTCTGAATGCGCTGTGTTGTTTACTTTAAGAAATAGTACTTTCAGTAGACTTCAAGAAAGCGGGCGAGTCTTGTCGATTTTTCTGCTTCTTTGTTGTAACAAACTTCTTGTCCGATAAAGAAACCCCCGTTCAAGTTAACTTGTTACGTATCTTTTAGTTTTGATCGTTTTAAACGCAACAACCTAATACCTGCCGCTTTATGGACTATTAATAATAACACGTCGTATTAAATTATAGTCCCTCGCCAATTGTTTAAAATATAATAGGTACGGATATCGACTAACCTTTTTAAAATGAACTTGAAAATTGCCATTTTATATCAACTATATTTATCACTTATCATGTTCGTGGATGACTGACCATGATTTTGTCCGCATGAGAACTGGTCAAAAAAACGCAGCACAGTAAACCTCACAGTGGATAATGAAATGGAAGACTGTTTCAAACTCTCAATATAAACAATAAAATACGTATGTGTTTAACCTGTACGTTGTTGAATACCACACGTGAAAGCTGCCGTTATATTTAAGTGAATACGTCCAGTTAAAAGCCTCGCGATTCGAATGCTTAAAACGAATATTCTCCCATCAATAACACATGTCACCAGCGCTACAAAGCCAGCAAAATATTGATTTTGACACACTGGGTACGAGGTTGATAGTTTTGCTGTGTTGAGCCACAGGGAGCCCACCCCAGCAGTATGAACGACTTTTACTTGAATTTACACGAAGTACTCTTCGATTCCGTGTCGAACGCCCAGCAGGGAGTGCGGGCGCAAGCGAAAGCAGGGGGGGAGAGAAGAAAAAAGAAAGGGATGAAACACGGAGAACTCGGCGGAAGTATGTGTTCCAGAGGTTGCTATGACATGCACAAAGGTTCGTCAACTCGTCGGTTGGTTTTCGGATTTCGGAAACGGTCTGCGGATTTCAAATGTCAACAAAACGAATTCTCGCGGATATTTATAGTCATACTACAAATTGTCATGATCGTGATGTGAAAAACGCGGACGAGTACACGAAGATGACGTATGCAATTAACTGTCACCACAACCTATGGAACACATCGCAAACTTTCAACATATTTAATCGATCGAGAAAATAACTGTCGTAAGCAAAAATTTTACAACTTTTAACTTAATGATATGAAATAGCAGTCCTTAGTGGAGCTTTTAATACTAGTAATTTCTAAAAGTTTTATTTATATATTCTGGAATAGTGCTTTAGAAGATAACTATACTCAGTGTTTCATCCCTTTATTTTTTCTTCTCTTCCTCCCAGCTTTCGCTTGCGCTCGCACTCCCTGCTGGGCATTCGACACGGAATCGAAGAGTACTTCGTGTACATTCAAGTAAAAGTCGTTCATACTGCTGGGGTGGGCTCCCTGTGGTTGAGCTTGGTCGGTTTTCTTGCCCCTTGCCTGTTGTGCTTTTGTCGTATTCTGAATGCCACTTTTGACATCAGCATCTGGTGATCGGTCCAGCAGTTAGCTCCACGCATGGGTCGAGTACAGTAGATGTCCATCTTATCCGGTGATGATGAAGTCGATCATATCGGAACGAGGATGCATCCAGGTGGTCTTGCGTTAATCCTTCTGCTTGAACATGGTGTTCGTCACTATCAGTTCGAACTCAGAGCACAGAGCCAGTAGGAGCTCGCCATTGGAGTTCCGTTTCCCGATCCAATGACCAAGGGCCACTTGTCATTGTCTCTTCCTATCCTTGCATTGAAGTCTCCTATCAGCAGCAGCTTATCGGTATGAGCATAGACAATCCAGAAGACAGGGACTAGAAACGCCACTGATTTCGCGCGACTCCTTTCGTGACATCCGTGATATGATTTTCAGCACGTAAGAATTATCGGTTGTCAAGGCAACCGGCTTTAAACCAGAACAAAAACGATAGTAACCATACGCGGTTTATGCAAATTTATTCAAAGACGATACTTTCCATAGAGATTTTTGAAGTTTACCTGTCAACAGAGATATATTTTCAAGGTATGTACGTTTTTAAATGTTTATTCTTACAGTAAATAGCGATTATAATTCTCGTCTTGTTTTGCTCTTTGTGTCAAAATGGCGCACGTAACAATCACGCTAGTTAGGTAGAGCTCTTTGGAACCCTGTAACTTTAAACTCGGACTCTCAGTAGCCCTCTCCTTTGGATATTTAGAATCTCTGATGGGATATTTATGGAATTAAAGCAGTTGAAAATTGTCAATCTAGTGTAAAAAGTGCTTTACTTTCGCCACTACGTACACGACTACAACAAAGTCGCCATTTTTGTTGTCGAAAGATGCTCTCAATAGGAACCCTGTAACTAAGATTTGAAAGAATTTCAGGACTTTGTATTTTTATATTTAGCATAAGAAAAGAATTATCAATGGAACTGTCGCTTCTTTATTATCTGTTTAGTTTTCTATTAACCAGAAACTCCCATTGATTGTGCGTGTAGTGTTCACGACTACAACAAAGTAGCCATTTTTGTTGTCGAAAGATGCTCTCAATAGGAACCCTGTAACTAAGATTTGAAAGAATTTCAGGACTTTGTATTTTTATATTTAGAATAAGAAATGAATTATCAACGGAACTGTCGCTTCTGTATTATCTGTTTAGTTTTCTATTAACCAGAAACTCCCATTGATTGTGCGTGTAGTGTTCACGACTACAACAAAGTCGCCATTTTTGTTGTCGAAGGATGCTCTCAATAGGAACCCTGTAACTAAGATTTGAAAGAATTTCAGGACTTTGTATTTTTATATTTAGAATAAGAAAAGAATTATCAACGAAACTGTCGCTTCTGTATTATCTGTATAGTTTTCAATTTACCAGAAATTTCCATTGATTGTGTGTATGATATCTGAGTTTATACTTGTAGAATGTAAGAAGGTCTAACGGTATAATATCTCAACAAACTGTTTAGATGCCATATAGAAAAGGCTATTCAGTCAAAAAAAAGTTCAAGTTGAAGAGAATGGAATCCAAATGAGAACTGCAACATTCTCAATTTAAATAATTTGTGCCAGCACCAGCACCATTTGTGTTTGAAAACAATTTGTGAATCACAGATTGAATGAAAAGCTTGGTACTAGGTTGCTGAAATAGTGCCGGCTTAAAGGTAAACCTCAAATTTTCTGACAAAATCAGGATCTGAACAGAGGACATGAAAAGCTTGCCACATGTTTCATGCTGATTGGTAGGTAACTACTTTAAATCCCCTGCTGTTGCTGCAAAGTTTAGCTAATATGATGTGAAGCATTTTCACATCACATACATTCAGCAGAAGAAATTATTTTAGGACCATGTTAGGATCCTTTAATTTTGTTAAAGGGACCAGATATTATTTCAATAAGTGTTTCCACCAATAACCGTTCACCATCATTATATAAGTTGGTGAACGAGTATTTTGTATCACTGGTTTGAGGAATCTCTGTATTAAAAAACAACAAAAAGAAAACAAAAGCTAGGAAGGGTGAAAATCCATACAGAATTTTTTACAAAAAACTTATACCCATTGTACACTGAATTAATTCCATCTGAATTTTGTTGATATTACTGTATTTCCCCAAACTCATTATTCCATAAGTTTTATGTATTGTTTGATCTGTGCATGTTTGAACAACTTAATATACTACAAGATATTTAACAGTCTTAACAGTACTAAAATCGTACAAAAATATTAACACCACATACTACAATTCATAGTTTATTCCATATATCTGTAGTTAATACAAAATCATTTATACATATACTGTACTGCATTTATACAAATGAAACAGACTCACTTTCTTTTTAAACAGAAGCTTACTGTAGTTTATAAATAGTATAAAGATCTGTTACACAAGTCAGTTAATAGGAGTGAAGAGGTATTATCTCTTAAATTACAGCCTATGACAATTTGTAGCAAGAATTAAACCATAATTTTGAAGTTTTACCCAGAGGCTTTGCTCTCTTTTTACTTGAATGTACGTTTGTGTTTTCCATCTGAAATTGAGAAATAAAAGGGATACATCAAAACATAATTTATTAGATTTTTAATTCAAGACAAAAAATGAGCATATGAAAACGTTTACCACAAGGGAATAATTAATTACCTTCATTTTCAGTTATTTCTCCGTCTTCGCTACTTGAATCTTCGCCCTCGCTCTCACTGTCTTCTACAAAATCTATCTCCAAATATCTCATCCCAGTTGACCGCATCCGCCATATTTTATTATTTTGGTATTAAACGAGCCCGCAAAATTTATGCACAGACCGTATCACGGATATAACGCGCGAAATCAGTGGCGTTTCTAGTCCCTGTCTTCTGGATTGTCTATGGTATGAGGGATGTCTCGGAGCGTACTTGCCAGCTTGTAGAAGGCCTCCTTGTTATCGTCCAGGTTTTTCATTGTTGGAGCGTACACACTGATAATTGTGGCAAAGTTGTCCTTGCTCAGAGGGAGTCTCATCGTCATGATTCTGTCACTTACTGACAGTGGTATTTCTGTCAACTTTGTCACGATGTCCTTCTTGATAGAAAAGCCCACTCCAGCCTCCCTTCTCTCTCCTTCGGGTTTGCCACTCCAGAAGAAAGAGTATTCCAAGTCATTGAGACTACCCGACTCTGAGAACCTTGTTTCGCACAGGGCGGTGATGTCGATGTTGTACTTGGCGAGTTCCATTGCTACTAGTGCAGTACGTCTTTTCAGTCGGTCGGCTGCTTCTCGATCGAGAAGAGTCCTGACTTTCTATTGAGCAATTGTCAATAGTTGTGTTCTTCTTCCTAGCTGATTTTTCACTGTCGACGGAAGATGAGGTCGAGCAGCGCGGTCCTTGCATGGTAACCCGGGCGACGGCCGATCCGGTATGTTGTTTCGTGCGCTTGTACATTTCATGAAAGCTGCTTGCAAGAGTGTTGAAGTTATTAGCGGCACTCTCTCGTGGAGCCAATAGAGGTCTCACACCGGCAAGCACGTCAAGACAAACGCAAACTATTAGTCCCTGCAATGGCTGCAGAAGGCAGCACAAGGCAGTGGTTTACAAATCTCGAAAAAGAGTGAGGTTAGATATACTGCCGAAACAGAGAACGTAGGAATCTAACGTTTCGACCGAAGGCCCTTCGTCAGAGAGAAACGTTCCTCTCTGACGAAGGCCCTTCGCTCGAAACGCTAGATTCCTACGTTCTCTGTTTCGGCAGTATATCTAACCTTACTCTATTTCGATTGTTGTTTCAACACTGCCTACACAGCACACTACTTTTATTTGACTATTTGGTTTACAAATCTGCAAGGCAGGGGCGTCAAACTCCCTGAGGTATTATAATACCCGTTAGTGAAGCACACACAATCACCGTTAAGCATGCTGGGTACTGTCCTCTCACCCGCTGGTCTAAATTTAGACTTACGGCTTCAACTAGAGTATGCGATACTGGTGACTAGTCTGCGTGAAGACTCGTATTACATGTTGACGTTATTTAATTTGTGTAATTTGAGTTTGCACGCAGGCTAACTGGTGACCAACTTCCATATTTAATTTCAAAAAGGTAAGACATGTTAAAAAGCCTGTTAAAAAAACATGTTTACAAAAGAGATTTTGGTATCGATTTTGTTATTATATTAACAGGCAGGTAGACCGTTGGTGTTAAGTGATTCAAACACTTTAATAGAACATTTAGATTTTGTTTTGTTTTCTTCCATCGAAATTAGTCGGAATGCTGATCTCTTGGCTTTTTGAGGCAAAAGTGAAAGAATTTTTGTTTACAGGACAGTTGGGCTACTTTCACTGAGGAGAAAGTTATTAACCTAAATCTTTGTTTTTCTTCTTAAATTCTTTTTGTATAGACTATACTTGTGGGAGTTAAATAATATCAATGAAATTGAAAGCGATACCAGAGAACCGGGGAAAACTGGCTGTAGGTAGCAGTCAGCCTAGTCCAAGGCTCTCTGTCTTATTTGAAAGAACTTTTAAAATGATAAAGTAACTTCTTTGGAAGATTTTCGCTTTTTCGCTTTGTTTTTGAGATATTTCATTTTGTTTGACATGCAAATGTCCGGAATTTACGTCGCACATGCATAATGACTTATCGAAGAAGTTTGTGTTTCTCTTTCATTCTCCAACGAAATCCTTTAAAATCGAGAAGTTTCGTGTTGTGGGAGAAACACGCACACATGTTATTCATAATTTAGTGTTTTTATTTGATGAACGCAAAGATATATAACATTCTCTGATAAGTCATTATGCATGTGTGACGTAAATTCCGGACATTTGCATATCAAACAAAATGAAATATCTCAAAAACAAAGCGAAAATGCGAAAATCTTCCAAAGGAGTTATTTATCATTTTAAACGTTCTCCCAAATAAGCCAATAAAAACTGTCGAGGTCAGGGGCACTTTAAGACAGCTGAATTGCGTGTTACAACTGGTAAATTACATTAAAAACTTAAATTACTATAACTACTATAAATTACTTACACGGAGTTAATGGATAAAACTGGTAAAAATTTACAGTGTTTAAAAATCAGATACACATGCAGGAATAAAAGCTAGTTTGAATCTATTAGTTTTACTTTTAGGAATAATAAAATCTCTTTTTCTTCTAAGAAAATAGTTTGAAGTATTAATATTTGGGAGAAGATTAAATAGTTTATGCTCTGGGTTGTCTACAATATTCTTTAAAAAGTTTCTTGGAGAGGTATTCTCGGCGATCGTGAAGGCTTGTTAAATTTTTAAGCTCTAATCTGTTAGGATACAACCTCCCTGGCAGAATAATCGATAAGACGCGTTTTTGAATTCGTTCGATGTTATCACTGAGGTATTGTGGCAGTGAATGATGAAAAACCTCACAACTGTACTCAAGGATGGGACGAATACATGTGCAGTAGAATGTGACGATAGAAGCGATAGGAATTTTGGCGCGTTTCATTTGAACGATAAAGTATATGCGTTTGTTTGCTTTCTTAATAATGGTCTTGACGTGTTCGTTCCAACGGAAGTCATTGCTAATGGTAAGACCTAACATCCTTGCATGGCTGACAAGTTCGACTTGATCTGACTCTAAGTTCATGGGGAGGAAAGTGTCCTTTGTCCTTTTAAATTGGAAAATAAGTTCCTTACATTTTTTGGCGTTTAATTGAAATTTGTTTGCATTTGACCAAGCTTGGACATTGGATGCTGCTGATTGTATTAAACTGGGATTATTATTTTGGATTACTTCAGATACAGTAGTATCGTCGACGTATATCCAATTGTCAAAATGAGGGATTTGAAGATCGTTGAGCATTAAGATAAAAAGCCATGGACCAAGTTTAGTTCCCTGCGGAACTCCTGCTGGAACTGGTGCCCAGTCAGAAAAACAGTTATTTGCCAGTTTAACACGTTGGAATCTGCATCGTAGAAAGTCAATTACCCAATTAGTCACTTGTAGTGGCATATTAAGTTGGCGGATCTTATTCACTAAAAGGTGATGATCGATGAGATCAAACGCTTTTCGAAAATCTAATAACATAACTCGAACAGCAGCTCCCGTACCGTCTGTGGCTTCAATCCACTTGTGCAACATACTAATTAAAGCCAAGGTAGCGGACGATTTTGGAATAACCCCCAAATTGGGCAGGATCTATTATGCTTAGTATTTTGGGAGCGACGAACTTCTCAACTACAAACTCTTCTGCTATCTTGGATATGACTGGTGTCAATGCATGATATCGGTCTTAGATGCTTGTTTACATCTCGGACTATTTTTTCCTTTGGCACTGGAGTAACATTGGCCCATTTCCAATCCAGGGGGAGTTTCTGTTCTTGATAGGATGAGTTAAGGATATTGGTGATGGGCTCTGCAAGAAGTTCAGCATATTCCTTATATAACCAGTTTGGGATACCATCAGGTCCTGGAGATTTCCCAGCATTTAAAATCTTGAGTTTATTATAGGTTGATTGAATTGAAACTTGAAGAGGAGTGGAATGATACACAATGGAACGATAGACCCCAATTACATATCGGGGATCTTTGTGGTATGCAAAATTATTATAACCTGAACCAATTTAAATGGAATTCGCTCGAAACGTATATCTAACCTTACTATATTTCAATTTAAATGGACGAGTATTCTCTGCTTTAGCCAAACCAAATTTTCCCAAGTACTTCCTTCTGAAGAAAGAAACTTGAAATTCAAGCAATACATTGATGATGATGATGATGATGATAAACTTTATTTAAAAAATCACACGCTAGCCTCGTCAACTTTCGCTGATTTCCACGAGGGGCGTGTCCATTACATAAATATATAAATGATAACAAGATAAAAAAAAGAACAACAACAAATATTTACATACTTTACAATAGTCAACCTAATATTATGGCTAACAAGGCCTTATTAATAACATAGTAATTATAGTAATTATATTTACAGTTTACTATGAGAAATTGTGAGCACCAATTCCGCTTTTAAATATTGGTAACGAATCCGAATCACGTAAATCTGCAGGTAAAGAATTCCACAATTTCGCCCCGTCGTAAGAAAAACTTTTTTTAATATTTTCAGTCCTGGGAAAAGGCATTTGCAGAGATGTTGAGGAACCCCTGAGCTCATAATCTGTGATATCACTTTTACGCATAAAAAGATTAACAAGTGCGTTTGGAGCCAAGTCATTTAAAACTTTATACATTTGTACTGCTTTTGACTTGGCTCGTTGAGACTCAAGAGTTTCCCAACCTAAGGCAATTTTTCATCAATTTGAACCCCTAGTAATCTGCTATGGTGAACTCGCTTAATTTTGTCTTGCTCTATTTTTATATTCGGTTGATTAGTAAGGTTCTTTAATCTATGATTTGAACCAATAAGTATAAATTCGGTTTTTGAAGAATTTAGACTCAATTTATTGGCCAAAAGCCACGTATGTACACAAAGAAGATCATTATTCATGGCCAATTCAACTTCCTCTATAGACTCACCAGCTACCGTAAGATTGGTGCATGTCATCGGCAAATAACCGAGGGGTAGCTTCATGAAGACATTCCGGAAGATCATTTATATATAAGAGGAAGAGAAGTGGACCAAGAATGGATCCCTGTGGAATGCCGCATGTCACATGCCGCTCAGATGACATTACATCTCCTAGTTGGCATTTCTGTTTGCGATCAGACAAGTAAGATTGTATCATGGTTAAGGCGCTACCAGTGAAACCGTATAGTTCAAGTTTCCGCACCAAAATATCATGGTTTACGGTATCAAAAGCCTTTTTTAAATCCAATAATACAACCAAATTAAACATTTTGCGGTCCATATTAACGTACCAACTATTCGTGCAATCCAAAAGAGCCGAAGCAGTTGAATGAGATTTGCGAAAGCCAAACTGGTGTTTAGAAAGTATCGAATTATCATCAAGATATTCATAGATCTGATCATACATAATTCTTTCCATAACTTTACTTATTACAGGTAAGATTGAGATTGGCCTATAATTTTCTGGGAGATCACGTGGACCCTTTTTGTGAAGTGGTAGAAGTCTAGCAGCTTTCCATTCATATGGAAAACAGCTTGTTATGATAGCATGATTAAAGATATGAGTGAGTGATAAGGCAATAGTAGCAACAAAGCAGCAGCAACTTACCTGACAACCTTTGTACCTAGCTATAGCTACGGCCGCGTATCCGCGTAGCCACGTAGCCAGTCTACATATACCATTTCACATGCATTTGATATTTACACCACATAACCTGTATTTGAGTATTTCTAATGACGCTGTACTTAATCGATAATTCGTGTTTGCAGAATGTTGTGATTTTACTGTTATATTTCGCATTGTGTAATGTCATGTGTATTTAAAATTGAATCGTAAGTTGGTAGTAATACTCCCCACTATAGCCGATTCATAATTAATTAGGTAAATTGAATTTTTATCAGCTTTGATAATATCTTCCTCAGACCCCTTTGGGACCATCTAACCCAACACCGCTGCCAAACGTTTGCGCATGTGTGAATTCTCTAGAATATATATCAAGAGAAGCCGTGGCGACAACAACCAGACAGCGAAGACTCGACTATTCATTTGTGTTTTAAAAAAAGGGTAAAGAAAATTACGAAGGGGTAAGTTCAGAATATGTTACAATATTGACAAAGAAGCCATGCACAAATTATCTACTTTATCTTTTCGGTAGTATACTTATAATTTTAACTTTTGTGTCGGACTCTCGGACCAGTCCAAATATTTCAGTGTTTTCCCGCTCTTTTTCTGAGGACGAGCTCGGACATCGCGCATGCGCAAAACGTTTGCGGTGTTATCTAATCCTAATCTCATTATCTATGCTTACATCATTATATCTCAGGCTCCTTTGGGACCTCCTAACCCTAACCCTAATCTCATTATTTATGTTTACGTCATCGTTTTATCCACCCACCTGATTTTCACTACGTCATACCAAATTATTATTTATGCATACGTCATTATTTCTCAGGCTCCTTTGAGACCCTCTAAACCCTAACTTTTATCCAACCCCCCAACCCTAGCTGTCACTCAACCCCCTGGTTTTCACTACGTCATATCCGAGTTATTATTTATGCTTCCCCCCTAAAGCCTAGCTGTTACTCAACCACCCCCCGTGTAATACGTCATAACTGATAGCTATCCTTATAAGTAATAGTAATTACCTTTTCATTTATACACTTTACCCTACTGACAGTCGACAGGTGTGGGACACATAGACGTACAGAGCATGCGTACAGTAAACTTCAACAAGTAGTCCTTCTTTACAGGGAACGAGCGAGAAATTGATAGAGACACTTTATATTTTTTATCTGAAACCTTGTCTTGATGAGCATAGATTATTATTATTGTTGTTTGTAGTAACCTTGCGATAATAATATTGGTTTGAAGTAAGTTTCGTGATCGACCCGAACAGACCTGTTTAAAATAAGGTGAAGGCTGCACACTCCGTCAAAAATTTGTCAACACGTTTACTTGAACGGCGTTTTCTCACCAAAATCACAATCGGCAGCCAAGATTTCGACGCCAAAACAAAGATCGACAATACGATTTCGGCTTCGTCGTTTGTAAATGTACGTGTTAAAATACATTGGAAAACATGCTCTCACGTTTGTCAAACATGTGGGCAGGAGCGGGACTTGTCGACTGTTGTCCATTCACGGTTCAAATCAGTTGGTTTACAGCTTTCAAATAACGAACAAGTTACGCCCAACGTGAACGTTTCAAACGTAAAGAAAAGCGGAAAAACGATCACACCTAACGGTTGATTGCAAATGGTAGTAAGTCATTGAAGACGCGCCTCGCCTTTCAATAGATGTGTTTGACCGGAAGAGCAAGTAATCCGCGGGAAATTCAACACGCTTGACAAATAGCAAAGTCGGCAGTCCCTCTATTTTCTTTCGTCCCCGCCCCCTTAGTTCGGGCCCAATCTTCGGAGCACAAACGAAGAAAATAAAGGGACGGCTCGCAGTCTAATTAGATTCTGGGTGTTGTTATCTTGGCAACCTCGTTACCAGGGCTTTTTAGCAATCTAATTTAGTGCAAAATTAGCAATCTACTTTAATGCAAAATCCTTTGGAGTAATGACAGTGACTTTGGAGAAGTTCGTTATAATGGCGGTTCATTGGTCTCGTTGGCAGACCATTGAAGCTATTTGATCATAGCTAGAACAAAACTATATGCATGCATAATTACGTCTCCCAAGTTTAAGAACAGCAATCAACAAATGAAAATTAGTCCACCAGCCGATGCCAGGGCCTTTTCCCGACCACCTAATTTCTAAAAGACCCTTGGAACGAGAGTGGTTATCTTGGAAGAGACTCTGTCCTATTGTAACGTATACCCACCCTTCAAGCAAATCTTGTAAGAATAGGCAGAATAACATGCCAAAGAGTATACAATTCTGATAGAAAAGATATAAAGACAAACCTCCAGGGTCACAAAGTACAGAGGCAAGACTCTGACGCAATGCAGCAGCTCCGTTGTTAACGACAATCTAGAAGGAAAAATACTTGTTAACACAAAAGATAGGGACTTCACGGTTACCGTATACCCTCATGATGTCTCCAGTCTAAAGGATGTAGCCCGCATTACGTAGCAAATAGCTTAACTCCAACATAAAATTAAAGCCAATAACATTTGCGACAAAAATATGCTAATGATTTATATCGGTTTAAAATCACTTTTATCTATATAAATCTACATTTATATATTATACTAAAACAATTACACATTGTTTGGATTAGGTGACCTAAATCAATCAAGAATTTTCTAACCCTCTCAAGAAAACAGTGATAGAAGTCCTGAAAATTCGTCTTTTACATTACCTCCGCCAAGAGGTTATGTTTTCACCTCTCAAGAGGTTATGTTTATTTGTTTGCTTGCATGTTTGCATGTTCGTCTGTTCGTCTGTTCGTCTGTTTCTTTGTCTGCGTTGTCTGTTTGCCTGTTTGTTTGTTTGTTTGTTTGTTTGTTTGTTTGTTTGTTTGTTTGTTTGCTTGTTTGTTTGTTTGTTTGTTTGTGTTTGTGTTTGTGTTTGTGTTTGTGTTTGTGTTTGTGTTTGTGTGTGTGTGTGTGTGTGTGTGTTTGCGTGTTTGCGTGTTTGTGTGTCTGTTTGTTTGTCTATTTGTCGTTTTGTGTGTTTGTCTGCTTGTCTGTTTGTCACTTGGATATCACACAAAGTACGGCATAGGTTTCCATGAAATTTTGTGGAAAGATTGATCAGCGGACCAACACTTTCCATTTTGGTGAATTTGGTTGACATTTAGACGAGAATTTAATGAACATCTGACAACAATATTCTCCAATTTCTCCATGTAGAAGATGTGCTTGATTGCGCTCATTATCCTTATTTTATGCAAATATTTTTGCATAATTTCGATACGAGTACAATTAAGCGTGTTATTCATTCATACATGTGTAAGTCTCGTGAGCTAGCCTGGTTAGCGGGATGACTCGTTTTCCCTTTAATTTCTAATAATAACCGGCCTGCAGAGGTATGCAGTCTCTCGGTGCCCTTTTCTTTTCGCGAATTTGTGGTAACATCACTGTTACATATTACACCAAGCTCGCAAACGTACCACATGCACTACATGTATACGTACAACTTATCATGTCACTTTAACAACAACATATCATATGCAAAACGCTACCACTTGGGAGCATATATGACTATGAAATTGCAACTTTAGCTCTCCATCAGTGGCTCAATGGTTAGAGCGTCTAACCGGTCATTGGGGGTTGCAGGTTCGAGTCCTGTCTGGGATCTCAGAAATCTTTTCTGAGTAATTGAGCTTGACGAACGTCCACCGACCGTCTGTTTCATCACGTTTATTATTTATTGCTTAGCCTTCCACCTGTTGACTCAAGCCTTCATTAGAGAAAAAAAGCGTGGAAAGCTAAGCAATAAACGTGGTGTTACTACAAATTCTCGCTTACTATTACAAATTGTCACAATGCAAATATTCGAAGAATTAATACATACATTCTCAAAACTTATAGTCTCTGCCGGCTTCATGTAGTGTTCAAAAAATCTTGCAATAGCCTTTCGGAATCTAAAATTACACAAGATCAAATATTCAATTAATTAAGACAGTCAACTACAAACACCATTTTGATAATAAAAAAAGACAGACACCATTTTGATAAAGAAAAAGACAACAGTCTAACGAACCGACAAATTCTGAAATCGCATACTTCAAAATAACAATCCAGAAAAGAGGCTAAAACGAGTAAACTCAACACAGTCTCAAATAACTACCAGTCCCCTTTCCAAACCACTTTTGACGAACAATTTCTAGAGATGTGATGATATTCAGTGGGGTAGTCGATGAATATTAGGAAGCTTAAGCAACCTAGGACGACGACGATAATCTGAAGTTTAGTATCTAGCATAAACCAGTTCACGAATCGTTTACGTAGTATTGAATACTTAAAGTATGTTTTTGTTACATATCTTAGTTTAAAACTACAAAAATTTGCAAAATCACTATTAACCACAACAACAACCAACACAGTGGTAAAGAGCAGTGCCCTGTTTGGCGCCAAGGAACGTACGAACGAACGAACGAACGAACGAACGAACGAACGAACGAACGAACGAACGAACGAACGAACGAACGAACGAACGAACGAACGAACGAACGAACGACTCACAACCAGAATAAACACAGATTTACACAATATCATAACGAAGCACATTTGGACTAGTGTAAAAATTGTATTTACTTGAGGAATGCTTCGCTACTCGGACATGCATGTCGTAAAAAAGCCGCCAAAATGTTCCCTGGCGTCAAAACGTCGCTTGCATTATCGTTCCCAGAGCCCACGTTTCTGTGTCCGTGGTGTACGATTCCGTGGGCTAGCGTACGATTCCGCGACTCAGCGTACGGATTCAAAAAAAATGTGACACCCAGAATATAAAGCTACATAACGTGAGCCGCTCAGTGGCTACTCATCAGAGCGACTATATTTTAATTTTCGGGAAAGCGATGTAACAGGCGTTTGGTAAACTTTCGTCAAGCTCAAATATGCGAAAAATTATCAAAGCTAGAACCTTCTGACGATCGGGATAGACGCTCTAACCATTGAGTAACTATAGTAAGGCTCGGATAGAACGCTAAGCTTGTAAATTAATAGTCATATGTGCTGTGCTTCCTAAAAGCATAGTTGATAGAGGGAGATGGTTAAGAAACCCGGCAAACTTCAAATATATTGAACAAAGAACCCACTTGGAGGTTGAACAGGGTTTGACCGTGCACAATATTTTTTAAAGCTCATTTGATATGACCAAACGACTGAACACAAACGTCTTCTATTGGAAGCACGGCTCGAAATATGTCATTATTTGTAATAAGTAGTGGAATACCTCGAACCAGCAGCCAAAACAAACACGTAGTGCCCAATCCCTTCTACACTGCTATCTTAGTTCGCAAAGGTAAAACAATAGACTTTTCAACCGTGACCATGCACAAGGTACACAAAAACCTAGAACAATGGATTTTATGAAGTTTCCCAACAATCAACTATGCTATTTTTAGCATAGCCTGCATATGCGATGTAGCGTCACTTCAACTAGTAACTACATCTCAAAGGAAAACGCTACCGCTTAGAAAGCATACGCTTATAACTATGAATTAACAACCTTAGTTCTCCATCCGAGCCTTAATGGCCAGAGCGTCAAACCTGTCATTAGAAGGTTGGAGGTTCAAACTTTGTTTAATAGGGCTCAGAAATCTTTTTTTGACGAAACGTTACATTACACCAAAGTCGCAAACGTGCAACATGCAAACGCACAACTTATCATATCATATAACATTATTGCTCTGATGAAGGCCTGAGTCAATAGGCCAAAAGCTAGCTTAGCAAATAAATATTTTACGTGGTGTTTCCACAGAACTTATTTATATTACATTATCGCCATGAAAACTTTCAAAGAATTAATTATCATATCATCTCAACTACATTTCGTGTGCAAATGCTACCACTTAAGAGCACACATGTGACTTTCAATTTGCAACCTTAGCTCCATCCGAGCTCCAGTAACTCAATATGCAAAACATCAATCGGTCATTAGAAGGTTGCAAGTTCGTTCCATGTCTGGGATTCATGCATGTGAGTTCCATTTCTGAGCATTTGAGTTTGACGAACGTCCGTTACAGAGTAAAGAAACGTTAAGTTTTCTCGTTCTTGTTGTACACGCTGTCGTATATGTAAGTTGCTATAATACTTAAAAAATCTCTTAGCTCTGCACGAGACACGAAACCGCAAGTGACGAAACTTGCCCACATACGACTCAGGTTTAATTACTCGGGCTACCTATGGTAGACCGAGTCTAGGTTTCGGCTCCGTTTGTTATTTTTTTTGGCCACACAAAATTGCAAAATTGTGTAATACCTCCCATATATGGCGCCTAAACTTCGAATCTTTGAAAATTCACCGACAGTCATAGTTCCGATTCTGTGGTTGTGTCAAGCACATCACTGATCAACTATATAAGCAACTTACTTGGAGAACTTACCAACACTTTGGCCAAAGGCAAAACTGGTTTAAAAGCAAGAACTTGCAATATCGAGCACGAAAGCCCGTTGGCCGTTGCAACTTGCAAGCGATTTCGGAACCGCGGAACCGTGGTTGTTGTGTCAATCGCAGTGATCACATAAGATCTCTAAAATCCAAATGTGAAAACTGTTTCAACATTTCTCCAGAATATACGAGAGAAACACAACGAAGGTTTGTTCCAACCTCGTACCCAGGGTCTTATCTCCGCTGCTCCGCCCACCGCTGCGAAAAGACCCTGGTCTGGTCTGGTCACGCACACTAACTGGGAGTGGGCTAGTAGGATTTGTACTTTTGTAGGAACTAAGAAGACCGCGGAATAATAACACAGAGACAATGTTTGAAATGTTAATTTCTTTTATTAGTTGATTTATATATCGCACCTTCCAATGTGTTATTTGAAGTTTGCTTCACCAAACCGTCTTGGTTTTAAAACTGGTTTTAAAACTGTTTTCAAAGAACAATGTTTGTTGCGCCGCACTTGAATTGACTGTTTGCATTCTAGATCTGTTGTAGTTGCAGAATTAACTACCAGACGAAATTACACCTAAATAACAACGAGAGTATTGGTAAATTACGAACACATTAGGTATTATAAGGTAGAAGAATGTGTTAAAGAGACTAGAGCAAAGTTTCAATCGAAATGTACTGACACCTTGGGCTTTGATGTATATTTATGAAGTAAACAGTATACTAAATATTGCTCGATACTTAAAATCTCAGTAGTTATGTGATGAATTGCTATATTTTTCAACATTTAATGATTTTTGATAACATGTTAAGCACTTTTTTATTATTCTGACTGCTTTATTACTCACGGCGCAATTATATATATTCTTAAAACAACAAGTGTATAAAAGAACAACGCAATAAAAACAACGTTCAACAATAGGTTCATTAGTGAGTGACTTCGATTCATATTAAAAACATTGTTTTTTTAGTCAAAGGGGAATTGATATAGACTAGTGATATTGAAATGTTGTTAAAAGGTCAGTGTTTTCTTGATCAGCATGACGGCATCACTTCCCAAACAGGAATCGATTTCCAGCTCTGATCATGATTGCATGCGGTATTATTATATTAAAAGATGAATATTAAATTGCGTTGGCATTGCTGCCGCTGTTGCGTTACAAATTTAAACCACTTTTAAAACAATAATAAAATATGTCACTAACCTTAGCTTTTGTTGAAAGCTATAGATGTCGAGTCTTGCGGACTTAGCGATGTTAAATCACAACTAGGACTTTCAGATTTCCATATATTTATTCACAATGATGACATGCAAAATCCTCTCTTTGGGCAAACTGCAGGCGACGGGCGTAACAGCGTGGCGTCGTAACTGATGAAGTTAACATTCATTTCGAGCATAGTCCCTTTCGAGGAAGAGAATCCCCTCAAATTCGCTGTTCGTCGGAAGTTCAGAAAGATATAGGAAAAATATTCACAATCACTGACAACTTTTCCGTGAAGTGTTGCACTGTTGCGAAGCGCCTTGCCGTTTCCTGCCCTTACCGAACAGCAAAGTGTCTGAGGGTCTTTAACCAAATGTTTTGCCAATGTTTTTTCGTCAGTATATTATATTATCGTCGGCATATATCGGTGTTTATTTTAAGATTCTCTTGCGACTTGCCTCCACCAGTCCCGAAAGTCTCCGCGTACAATGATGACAAATATTAAGTTCTCTACCCCCTCCCTAACGACAATGTTGAAAAATATCCCAGAATATGGGATACACGTGACCAGCCCAGACCAGGGTCTTTTCGCAGCGGTGGGCGGAGCAGTGGAGATAAGACCCTGGGTACGATGTTGGGTTTGTTTATGAAGGCAGAATGAACCGAGTTGCTCAGGACACGAAAATATGCATGGTGTGTTTACATCGACAGTACAACTAGAAATATATAAACGCAACAACCCCTCGCCCGCTTTTAATACGTTAAATATACATAAATACCCCCCCGATTAAACTGTTTTTGTATAGAAATATAAACCCCTGCCCTCCTGGCCCCCTTTACATCCTGTTTTATCACTTTTATGAATGTAGTTTTTCTATTATTGACCAATTTCCAAAGCAATGTTTTGTTCCAAAATAATAGAGCAGTGGCTGAGGAAAAAACTTGTGTCACGACCTAATAGCACCAGAAACTTATAGCAAAAACAAACAATAATTACAGACCTATTACAAAGGTGCCTAAAACTGTTTGAATATGATTCCTCATGTTCCAAATATAATGTTGAACATCAAAGAAAAACATCAGAACAGAAAAAAACGTATGTAACAGCCTGAAAACTATAAGTATAAGAGAGTAAAAACTAACCATGCAGGGAAGAACTAGAATGCAAAGTTTCACTCGAACCATGGAAAAAACGCCTGAGAAAATGTGTATTATTTGACAAGATTTTTGCTGTTTTAACTGAGCTTAATACTGAGAAAGTTTTGGATATATACGGTATACCGACTCTAATCAGCTAAAGAAAGCTGGTAAGTTAAATACGAATCACTGCTTACCGATAAATTTTCTGTTGGCTCTTCTCAGATGCTGCAAACACTGCCATACGGGCTACGGCGTTTGGATTCCGTGATTTTTCTCGTTCGTTTCTTAGCAAAAAGCAATCAATTCTCTTCAAAATGTGAAAAGCTGTTTGTGTTGATGTTCCTTTCAATTCACTGCTCTGGCTTTGAACAGACACACGAAGAAACATCTTTTTGTTTTTTTCAGTCACATTTGGCGGCATCTTTTCCGATCTTTATAGCAATTTTTCATGCTTTTTCAATGGTTTCTAGTCGTGTTTAATATTGTTTGGTTCATCCCACTGCAACATCTCTTCTTAGCTTTCCTTTTTCGGTCATTTGTAAACCAATTTTTCTGACAAAGATTTTGTTTCGCTTGAGCCGCGAAAGTCGATATGATGGATATTTAACAGTTATACCATGACCTCGAGTCGTATATGAGCTCATAGCCAACGAGGCGCTTTGCCGAGTTGGCTATCAGTTCGTATACGACGAGAGCGAATGGTATATCTGTTTTATTATATAGCCAAGCACTGTACAAGAGACAAAATTACATGCAGCGAAATGTTTCAAACGACAAACTTCCGGCATAGGCAACTAATACTTCCGCCATGCGTAATGATGCATTCACATAGAGTTTCTCGCTGAGCTGTTCGGTAAACAGCTTTGAAATGTTGCATAAATGTTGCTCGAGAGGCAAAAAATGTGTTAAGCAGATCAACAAAAAAGATTAAAAGGTATACCTTTATGAAGTCAAAAGGTGGGTCAGTTGTTTATATTAGCGTTGCTGTCGTGAAAAAGGTTTTGATTTCATGCAAAAATGAAACTGAAACACCTTCGGCAGTGAAACTAAATTACTTAGTTGGTTGTTTTTGAAAAAGAACATGCTTTTTACTACTCCAAATGCTTATCTAAATAAAAAAAGTCTCTTTACTGGTGATCTCCTACGAAATGTGTGTTGTAAGCTTGATTTTAACTGTGAGTTTCTTTGTTTGGCAACAAATTAATATCAACCCGTTAATTTAGTCAGGTTTTTGAAGTAAAAATACGTAATTTTTAGGTGAATTTTACCATTTACCATGCTAAATTGTGTATTTGTTAATGTATTTTTACACAATGTTGTTTTTTTATACATTGGTTTGAGGGTGTTGATGTTTTTCTGTATAAAAATCCGTCAATTTCAACTCTTTTCGGCAGTTTAAAAAAACGTGCCGCCATCTTGTTTTTCCTCTACTAGTAGGATATGAGCTGATAGCCTGGTAGTAGGGAACCAATCAGATTACGCAAAAGCTCATATCCGATAGCATGCTATATAATAAATATATATATATACATATAAACATCTCGCAGAATTTCTTTCCCCTTCGCGTGTAATTTCGCGTGTAAGTGGACTCCACGCACGTTGAGATAAACACCCTCACCCGGGCTCCGGCCCTTCGGCCCTCCGCCCGGGCTCGGGGATTAACTAGAAATACATAAACGCAACAACCCCTCGCCCGCTTTAACGTGTAATTTTGTACACCCCCCCCCCCCCCACCACCACCACCACCACCACCACCACCACAAGTTCAAAGCAAAAGGAAATTTTCCAGTCGAAATTAATTATATAACAGTGGTTGAAGAAAAGAGTCGAAGCAAAACTGAGATTTAATAAACTCTGGTAGTCTGGTTGTAAAACATATTTTGTTTACTCGTGGTTTCGAAAGGTTTTTTTTAGCAAGCCTTTAAATGGCTTCCATGGACATGTTTTGATGGAAAAAACGTTAATCAGATACGTTAACGCAACAATCTTGCAAATGTTTAAAAGGTTTCCATGCATATTGTTTATTACTACGACAGAATTGAAGCAATGAAATCTGAAAATTAATAGCCAAAAAAAAAACTGGCGAGATAAAGCAAAATACAGATGTTGATTCGAAAATAAATACAAATAATCAAGAAAATATGCCACGTCCTATAGAAAAACTCAATCTAGACTGTCGTCTTCAGCAAGACACATCGGCAAAATAAACTATAATAACTTTAAAACTAGCAATTGAAACAAAGCAAAAATATACAGTATTTATCGGACTGTCAAGGTGAAGAAAAAAGCAAATATTTATTTGAAAATACTGATGAGAAAACATGGAAAACGCTTGTCACAATGTCACATAACTCATGCACGTTTTAAGAAAACAGCCGTCTTAAACCTTTGGTGAAGGAAAATTCGAGTGTAGAATATATACATTTTAAGACCAAACCGGGACCAGTTCCGAAAAATGCAACTACACAGGCCTTCCGGCAGGAATTGAACCCACGACCTTGCGATTCTAGTGCAATGCTCTGACCACTGAGCCACGGAGGCCGTTGCCGAGAGCTAGTTGATCGCGAGTTCTGTATACATTGAGGTGGTAATGCCAGGAGAGAATTGGGTTTATTAGAAGTAATATTGGGCATTTCAATCGATTACATAGCATGTTCTAGGGATTTTGGTGAAGGAAAATCGAGTGTAGAATATATATATTTTAAGATATATATATTCTACACTCGAATTTTAATCGAATTTTTCGTGGTTATGAGCATGCTGTTGCGCTGTTCCGTGCAAAGGCTATGCCAAGGTTACAGCAATCGAGTAGCCCGAGTGAACGCCTAAGCAGGCGTCTTGTTTTAAAGATAAATGTATAGATAATTGATTATTCAATGTTCGCGCCCCGACGTATTTTGTGAATTCTGATTGAGTATAACAGGTAACACCCAGTAATGTCATGGCGACGCCCAGCCATGCTTTATCAGCGGTGTATTAATTTCATTAAAGCATGGAGACATGGATACTAAAGCACGCGGTTGCTGAAATTCTGAGGTCATATCGCAGAATACAAAACATCCAACAGTTTGAAATAATAAACAATTACGGATGCGACTTTTTTATATCGAGAATTATTAAGGTCGAAGTCTGTGTTATCTACCACAGTTGAACGCTGAAGTTGATATAAATGCGGTCTGAGACTGATCTGATAATTTCAATAATTGTTTTATTATACATTCATATTATACAAAAAAAACACTCCCTCAGAACCAAAAACCGTTGAAAAAAAGCAGTTCAAAGACAGTTGCTTCTTCCTGGCGCTTTTCTTTGGTTTGTCTAGCTAGACAGCTTCATGTCAGCATGTGCATCGCAAGTCCTTTTTCCTACAGATAATACCTCCAGAAACTACCATGGCCAGAAATCGAGGACAACATGGCGGCAAAGCATGCGCACTGAATCCCTTTTTAATTAATTCAATATGGCGTCCTTCAATATATTTCTTAAGGAAATATAAAGAACAATCATTTTCGGTTATTTACTATTGTAAATTCCGACATGCGAACGTCCAAAACTTCACCAAATTGAACAATCGTTCAGCACTACAATTTCTATTAAGTTTGGAGCGTCCTAAATAGGTTCCCGAGCCCCTCACAAGCATACCTCTTATTCGCTGTTTAAAGTCTATTAATCTGCTATATCACTTATTTTGGAGCTCCAATTTTGGCTGCTTCTGTGTTGTTTGTCCACGATGCGAACGTCTGAATTTGCTCGGGATGAACGTTACTTTGTTTTGCGGAGTTGTTCGTTCCACTTTTTCGTTGTTTAATAGGTTCCCAAAGACCTTAAAATGTACGATTTATTGCAGCCGAGTCGTTGTAATTTAATCCATCAAGCGCCGAGATAAATACTGAACTCGGCGTGAAGAAGCAATGCATTCCTCGATAATTTCGGGTTCTTGTCCGCCATTTCTTATGGAGCTGTTGCTAGGTTGCCAGAGTCTTAACCGGTGTTATTATTATTAAATGTGACTGTGGATTCAGAAATAATAACCAAAATTTATGCGGCAATTTTTGTGAGTATGAGTGTACAGACCTGTCTAGACGATTAAAGCTTTTGTAATTTGATATTTGGGTAAGAAATGGGTCAATAAGACATTTTAGCGAATAACTCTACTTTAATTTATTGCTATAGACTTCTGTTTATAGCCGAAATGATCGATATTTAGCCATCAGAATTTTCAAATTAATATTTCCATCTAAACATGAGCCCACAGGCCACTGCCGCTGAGTGTCCTGGATTTCTAGCCATGAGATCATAGCATTATGGGCTCATAACCTGACAATCAGAGCGACAAATACGACTAAAAGTACTACAAATGTCGAGAATTCTCACCGACTTTTCGACCAATTATAATCATATGGGGGAAATGCATAACAATACAATTTATGATACAATACTGATACAATCTCGATTTGATTGGCTAAAAGCCTATAGTGAATTCTGGATGCTACTGCAATCCACAATACACCGAAAATTCAGTGTAGATTTTTGAAGTGACGAGCTGGACAGCGGTTAGAACAAAACAAACATTTTTACTGACAAAGAAAAACCAAGCGAGCTACACAGACAGCTGTTAGAGTTTAAAGCAGTATTTGAAATAGAAAATTGTATTTGAAAGAGTAAAAAGTAAGCGGACCTCAAACTGAAAACGGTATTAATTTACTATTTTTATCTATCAAGCCTCAGTTTGTCTTAACCGCCTCAGCCTTCGGCTTCGGCAGACAGATAACACAAACCTCGACGTTGATAACACAAGCTATCATGGTCAACCTCATCCAATAATTGTGTGTTATCATGAAAACATGGACTTAAGGCTAGTTCTTTAGCGGAAACTAAACAAGAATGTTTGCAGATGTTCTGGTATTGTCACTAATTTCGCAAGCGTAAACTTTATATAGTGTACTCAACCCAGTGTACTCAAATTCAATATTATTATATTCTTTAATCCGTAAATACTACATGTTTTGGTAAAGCTTACAGTGTCGAAAACACAACTGACTTCGCTAAAACATTACCTGACACTTCCAATAAAAGGAAAATAATGAGTGTCTTGTTCTTCGATCTTACAATGAGGAGAAAGCTGTAAAGGAAACAGATATTATTATATGGCACGGATTATACTTCCGGTAAAATCACGCGCCGTGATTGGTTGCTGACTTGTGGACCGTTCGGTTTTTACTGTAAAATATCAAACCTCGATCTTGAACGTATTAAATTTGTTATCGTTCGATAAGACCGAAGTTTGATGTTTTACCGTAAGACCTGACACTGGGTTATAAAGTACTAGTTATTAAGGACATTATAAGCTTGACGTTTTCCTCATTTCCCGCAAACCTCAAAAACGTCACGTGACTTGATCTTGCCGTCGCGTTTGGCGTCCCAGCAGAGGAGGTTGGACAGCGCATTAGTAAATATCTCGACCAATCAAATCGCTTCATTTTCTCATCCTTCTCGCGAAGTTGATCGCCTGAAAATTTTGCATTGGACTTAGAATACCGAATATTACGCTATTATCATTCATTTGTTTTCTTTAAAAAAGCAGCGATATCGTTCGATATATTGTTGAACTATCCATATCTCCAGGATTTTGGAAGGTAACTGTATTTTTTCTACTTTGTTTTTATCGTTTATGTAGGTCGTGTCGCGCTAAGTGAAGACCCCACTTCCGGTTTGCCAACAATCTTCAAAGCAAAAAATCTCGAATTCCCATCGTACGAATTCTCTAATTTTTGCAGTTTAAACAAACGTCCATTCTTTCGCATTTTTCACTTGCCCCTCATTGCCCTAGCAACGGTTTTCTAGATATTTACCATTGAATCGACTGTTGTCATTTTGGACTTCACCAAGATGGCGCCCACTAATTTCAGCGGGCGCTGCTCGGCAACTCTACTTAAGTTCGTTTTTCGGAAGAAATTCGTTAATAATAAGATTTTTTCAATTCAAGATTTGTTGTGTTCTGAACTGTTGCTAGCTATTTGAATGTAATTTGTTAAATTATGCATGATCAACTAACTGATAAATATTCAATCAGCGCTTCCTCAAGTTGGTAGGCCCAAGAAGCCCAATTAAGGTACAGTATGTATGTTATTCCAAGGAATAACACAAATGTTACTATCGCAGTTGGAGGACTGTGTATGTTAAAACAGTTAAAATTTTATATTAACCAATATTTTATTTCTTATTTTTCCTTGTGGTAGAGTATTTTTTTTCAGTCTAAGCCTTTCCCGACTATATAGACTACTTCCTTTGAAGAGCCTGGCCCATATTCTTTGAATGGGCCAGAGTACCAGGTAACCACTAAAGATTCTTTCACGCATTCAAGGCATGTGCAGAAGTACAAGTGGATTTAGCCCTGAATGATGGGAGATTGTAATTAGTGGTTACCTGGCCCTTATTTCCTTTGAAATTGGGTCAGGATACCAGGCTAACTTAGGTTACCCTAGCTCTTGTACATTTCTTGTTTTTTTGTTTGTCATGTTTACAAGGATACTAGGGTAACCCTGATGCTAGCATCAGGTAGCAGGGTGACTCTACCTGTGAAATTTTGCTTGTAATCCCAGGCTAACATGGGTTAACTTTGACCTGGGTGCTAGTAAGGGTAACCTTAGAGGGGTAAACAGGCCCTAAAGTTGTTTGGCATTAGCCAGAGTAAAACACTAAAAGGCCCCCACAGTAGGGAAAGCGTTAATTTAACATTTTTAAGCTAAGCCACTATAGTTGATTTTTTAATAATGCGGTGATTTTAATTTGGTGCTGACTGCTGTCCAGTTGGAAACAACTATAAGGCATATACAGTAGCATACTCATAATGATGTCATAGACACTTAATTTTTGTCGAGCTATTCCCAACTCTGAATTTTATTGAATCCATTTTTTTGATGAGCTTGGTTTCATTTAAGATTTCTAATACAAATTGCATTTATTTTAGGAAATTGATCACATGTCAATTGGATATAAAGCTGATGAATCTTCACAACCACGACTAGGCAAAACTAACCATTCCCTGCATAATTTTTATTTAATAGAAATATTCATCCTTTTGTGCGTACAAATATAAATTAAGTTCTTTTTATGTCTTGACTACTGTGATATCAACTGGACCAAACTGATGTTTACTTCTGCATGGAGCTAATCGGCATCTGTGTCCATTGCCTGTGGCACAAAATACACTTTGCCTATAATAAATTAATTATACTCAAATAATTATTTCTGTTATTATACAGCCAGTATGATAATTATACAAGTTAATGAAAAATCCACTGTTTCTTTGATTCCTGAGTTCTCAACACCACTTTTCCCTAGCAATGTTAAAAAAATATGGAAAACTATTTAGCGGTATCTCCATTGATTTAAATAGTAAAGCAAAAATGTAATCATTAACCACTGTCACAGGCTCTACATTGAAGTACAAAGTTTTACATTGCTCTCCAGGAGTTAAAGAGATCTATGACTATTTTCTAGCACAGTAAATCAACTTTAAACTGTTTTAAGTGATACAGAAGATCTATTTGCAGTACATTTGTACTTTTTGTAGTGCGAATGTATGAAGTTACTTTGTGTGCTGTGACTAATGACTATATTCTCAGCACAACTCGTATTTCTATGTCTATTTTTATGTCTAAAAACAGTTATATCGACAATGTAGTACTTACATTGATAAGAAATAGTCTTCTTGACATCCTTCACGGTCTTGAATATAGTTGAATACTTTAACAACATAGCTTGTAAATTTTGAGGACAGATACTGTATACTGTCTCCCACAAAATACTGCGTGTGTGTCATAGTCTTGTTTTATTCTCGCTCGGTATATTTCTAAACAACGGCTTGGATCATTAATAGACAGTAAAAAAATTCCGCCGTATTTCACTTCCTCTAGACTGTGTTTCAACAGTTCAAACATGAACCTGCGACGTTAGAGGAGGTTGGACAGTTCCTCGCAAAGCATCATGGGAGATGTTTTTTTCAACTACCGCGCTCATTTTGTGTTTGGCTGTCGTGGAGGCAAGAGGAGACGAACGATGAACTTTTCTAGAATAGGAGCTCCGGTTGTGGTTTGCGACTTCGATATTACCGTTTTGAAGACCGAATTGGTTTATGTGGTGTGCTAAAACGAATAAACGCTCAGCATGTTGCTTGGCTCCCGAGCTAAGGGTTTGGAGAGAAGGACTCCGTTTGGTAAAATCTGTGGTCAAACCTCATCCCATGCATTGTCCCAACGACTCATCGTTACGGCACTGGAAAAATCAGAACCTTTTCATACAATGTATAAAAATAGAATGTAAATTGTGATTTGTTTACTATTTCCACTGTTGGTAAATTATTTCCAAACTAACATAGTTTGTAAATTATTATTTCCAGAGAATCATAGTATGTAACTTTTTAGTGTTTTTTTTGCCGTCATTTAGTTAGTTTGGAAATTTACTTTGGAAATTGTTTGGAAATTGGAATATATATTTTAATAAAAATTTCCATAGTTAAACTGGAAATTGTTTGGAAATTTTGAATAAATATTTGCAAGGTTTAACTGGAAATTGTTTGGAAATTGAGGGCAATGAATTTCCAAGTATGTAAATTATTATTTATTAATTAGTTTGGAAATGTACTTTGGAAATTGTTTGGAAATTTTAGTCAATAGAAACTTAACATGGTTGACATTGTTAGCCAATTTATATAAGCCTATAGCAAATATAAATTTAAGTTAATGAGACAAAAACGTCTAAGCAAAAAGAAAAGCTGCGTAAAGGCCTTGTAAATCGGTAGGGGTCCGGACAAAGATCAATTTCTCAGCTGTCAACAACTCAAATAAACCGCAGACGGGTATAAAGGTCAGTCTTTCCGACGAGCATGACTCCGCACGTGCAGAACACAAGGCAATGAATAGTCTACCAATGGAAACGGTATTTCCTCTTTTTCGCGGGAAAATCTACCAATCAAATTTCACCTAGTCGTCCTTATATAAGACTTCAACACGCACCATATGAACCATTGTGATCAAGAGCTTTACACAATAAGCTACGTGTAAGCTCGCTAAAGCGAACAAATTATTTTGGAAACGCTTCTGTGAGGATGTGCCTCTCGTTCAACGCCAAAAAGTTGCACGACAAGGAGCTGCTCCAAACGCTGCCGGCACCAACAACGATAGTCAGCCGTCGATCCGTGACCTTCGTCAACGATGCGCAGAAAAAGGTCTACCCAACCATGGCCGTCGAAAGACATTGATCGCTAGATTGCAACGACATGCGTCAACGAACAACGATGCAACCGAAACCGCTATCACAGCCGATGTTCCATCAACTAGCGTCGAGAATCCATCTACACCTAGTTGACCCAAATACAATCTATCGTCGCGAGGAGTATTCCAGAATCGGACATCAGTGTTTTTACGCATGAATTCCCAAATAGAGCGCAGGAGTTCTTACAATACATGGGCATTATTCACCACGCTGCGCAATGCCATAGAGAGTTCGGTTGGTGCATCTACGACTAAGTTTCGTCGGAAAGCTGCGTTAAACAAAATTCTAAATTGGTCAGAAATAGATTTCCCGCGACTTCAATAGGACCGGAATATGTAAAAGAATGGATGTCATTGTTCAATCTATCAAAGGCCGCGAACAGACGAACAGCCAGCGCAATTCCAACAGAGCTAAACGCTAATAATTTACGTAAAAATTCTAAACTAGATGACACATTAGTTGGGCACCCGGACCCACAGTTCGTTTCACAATTCCCGAATAAGATTTGATGGACAGGGAACACCTAGGTTTTCAAAAATTTGCCTACCGCCTTTACCCAGAGGAAGCCAGGCGGTAAAGTGGGAGGGGCCAACCAGAGGGGCGAGCACGAAAAACCTCTGGAACACCGAGCCGTGTTTTACAGTTTTGATTTGAAATTTGAAACCGCCTACCCGAGGGCCGTACCGGAAATGAAATTTTATTAATTTAACAACCAGAGTCAACTCTATTTTGTATTTCTCAAACAAGTAATATAAATGCTATCGTCTCAACAGTCTTCTATACATTAGACCACTAAAAATTGCTCAAATTTAATAAAACTGGTTTGATTTTAGTTTGGGCGACGTGACGCTTTTAGCTGTCATCAAGTTTCACTTTCAAATCCGCCGCCTGTTACTTGTCATGCAGACACTCAGACAGTTATAACTTCCAAACTATGCATCGTTGAACGATATCTTGTACGTATGTTGTTATACATTTCATAAGCTTCCATTTGATGTATGTTTCGGCTTATGTTTCTGGGTTATATGGAAGTTTTTCAAATGGCCAAAATGTTCACTCAATAATAAATAAATATTTATTTAACGTCTGTTACGTCTCACATGAAGTCGGTTTTAGAATTTCAGATATTTAATTAAATTAAACGCAGGAATTTGACGACAATGAAAGCTTATAGATTGCTAGCAACATACTTACAGGATATATTTCAACGATGCTATATTGTTGGTTGTTATATATATATATATATTTGATGACGAAGACGTCGTCTCGTCGCTGAATGAAGCTAAAGTAACAGGTAGTCGCTTTGATGCTCGTTGGACTCGTAACGAGTCAAGACTTTTCCCACGCCAATTCCAAAAAAAGTCTGAGTTGTATATCAACGTGAAGTGAAAGTATAGGCTCCAAAACAGAGAGAGAATATATATACAAATCACTGCTGATGACTGCCGCTTCTAGACGATGTTTAATATTACACTCATGTTATTAATCGAGATGTGCGATAGCCAACGAAACTTATTGTTAAAAAGATACTTCGCTTGACCAATCAACGTCTACGTCCAGATTTTGGAACGTACTGACCCAGACAACCTTTTCATTGGCTCGGCGCGATCAGAGAAACGGCTCGGTGTTCCAGAGGTTCTTCCCGCTCGCCCTGCGAATTTACCGCCTGGCGTCCTCCCGTATCCCCATTGTCCCTACGAGCGTGGAAGAACCTCTGGCACCCAGGGTACTAAGCCAACAGCATCGGTATTCCACCCAAAACGTACGCATGCGCCCTACACGGCAATTTTTATCTGTCATTATAAGAGCACTTACATTTTGTTGTTTTGTAACTTTACAAAATATTATTAATGAATTTGTAGTTAAATTTACACAACTTTGCCGCTGCTGCAAATATATATCGTAAAACTGAATCTTCTTAGCGTCTTATATAAAGGTGTATTTTTGTCCTGTACTAATACACTGCTTAAAAAAGCTAAATCATAAAAGGTGTATTTTTGTCCTGTACTAATACACTGTTTAAAAAAGCTAAATCAAGCTAAATCAAGCAATTTGCCTACTTATTTCTTTCAAATAAAGAGGTAAACGTTAATGTTTATATTATGATGGTTTTGCATAATAATATTATAATCCATGGCGGGCATCCATTTTATTATCTTGGATTACGTATTTATTACAATCAATGAATCAATCAATCATTTGATTAATTAATTAATCAATCGATCGATCGATCAACCAGTCGATTTTATATCAATCAATCAATCAATCAATCAATCAATCAATCAATCAATCAATCAATCAATCAACCTAATTAACCAATCAATCAATAACAATATTCGATCAATCAACGGTAGATTGCTCAGTCAGGCAACAAAAACGAAAAACATGCTTTTTGTCCGACTAAAGAAATTATATATAATCCCGGTTCAGACAAAAAAAACTAATTCGTACACTATGTTCTAGATTGAGAATGACAAAAATTGTAACATATTCTTCTGAGGGCAAACCCTATATATAGCCTGTATCCTAGAGCACCCCCTTGTCAACATAAACCAACACGAATGTTTAAAATATACCTTTACACAACAAGCTTTTACAGGAAAGAATACATAAAAAATTATGCTAATAAAAAATATAAATACTTTTTTGTGTTCATAGTTTCGTTGGCCAATCATATCCCAAGAAATTTCCCGCTAAAATGCTATTTCAAGCAAGAAGATGGCGGCTGGTTTAGTCTAAAAGGACACAGGGAAAAATCCTTCTTGTTACAGTAAACGTCTACCAAATCCGTCTTCATTTGTCATCAAAGTGGTGCCTTAGAAAACATCCATTGTTTATCCCGTGTTATCTGTCGGAATATGTGGATTTTGTGTGATTTCTAAACACAGCAGTGACGGCGCACTATACAACAAAAATTGGAAACAAAGATTGACCAAGATTGATCATGACAAACGTCGCCAAAAGTTGAAGAAATCGTTTTACTTTGATAATGATAATGATAATGATTTAATATTTCTATTGCGCAAATTAACATGTGGATATGATCAAATGCGCATTACAATGTTATGGGTGGCTTATCAGGCAATTTAGAAATTTTCACCGTGGCCGTGTTGAGGCATATCAAAGGCGCTTTATGCTGCCGCCAACAACACAGTTCAGACCACGGATCTCAACTAAGACCTAGGTGTTGATTTTACGGAGGGAGGAAAACCGGAGAACCCGGCGAAAAACCCTCGAAGCACAGGAGAGATCAACTAAACTCTACTCACATGGTCCAAGCACGAGAACGAGGTTATTCCCAGACGGTCACCCATCCAAGTACTAACCCCGTCCGACCGGGCTTAACTATTGGTGAGAGGCAGCGCGCTAACAGCACACGCCACCTGTGAGGTTAGGAAACTGAAAGAGTGTGAACTATTAGTAATAGTATTCTGTATCTTGGATTAAATTCCAGTATTCCACTGCGGAATATATAGCATAGTTTGTATCTTCGAAGTCTTCGAAAAGTAGAAATTTTGACAGTGTTTGTCCAGATCAAATGACAAATATCTAAGTTAAATCGTTACTAGTTTTTCGTATTTTATAAATGTATTTTGTGAGTTAAAACATGTTGTTCTTTGCAATCTTTGTTTTATAAATACTTAGTAAAAGTTATATCAAACTTACTTAATACTCTTCCTGTCTTCCATTTGATAAAAAGACTTAATTTTGTTTTGTTCAAAACTTTATAACTATAGACCAAAAAACATAAATACAGAAACATTTTCCACCAACTAAACAAGTAGAAAGAAACAATTTGTTTTAAGTGCAGCTAATCCCATGCCTATATATTACTTATTTACAGATGATGGATTATTTATAAATAGATGATATTTATAATATTGCACTGTCCTGTATTGCATCATATTCAATTGTTTTGGTTGAGTGTATTGCACTATTGTAGACATTTTTTTATTATATTATTTTTGTATAGTTTTACAGTGTATTAAAGTTACAGTGGTTTTTTTCGCATTGTATTGCAGAGTGCTGTATTATATATTGCATTTCATTTTATGAAATTGTATTGTATTGTATTGTATTTTGTGCAGTACTGTACTGTACTGTACTGTACTGTACAAGGCTGTATCGTACTGTAGAAGGCTTTACTATACACTGCATTGTTTTTATTGATTTGCATTTTGTTGCAATATTGTAAATTCGTTACTGTATTGTATATTTTTGCAGTGCATTAAGAACATTTATTGCATTGCATTGCATAGCATATTGTATTGCATTGCATTGCATTGTTTTGCATTTAATTACAATATTTTGTAAGTTTTATTTTAATTTTGCAAGTCTCTTTATTTGAATATCCTAAATGTTCATGTATTTTCTTCGGCTAGGGTTAATCTAGAAAACCAAACAAAAGGACAGAAAGATATAATTTTATTCTACTATAATTATTTAACAAGTAAGTACAAAAATAATGTTTGTTTTTATGCACTGCTTATCCTTTACCTGTTTGCTTATTTACAAATATATATTATCGCTCTGTATAAATATTGTAAGTGTTTAGAGATGTGCCAGATCAAGATATCGGTGTATATCCTATCCCAGACGGTGTTGATTTTGCAGAGGGAGGAAAACCGGAGAACTCGGTGAAAAAAACTCGAAGCACAGGAGAGACCAACTAAACTCTACTCACATGGTCCAAGCTCGAGACCGGGGTTATTCCCAGATGGTCACCCATTCAAGTACTACCCGTGTCTAACCGGGCTTAACTATTGGTGAGAAGCAGTGCCCTAACAGCACACACCACCCATGGTATAAATAAACATATTTTATTTTTTAAACAATTGCTTAATTAAATCTACACTGACCTAGTGTGAACTACACTGACAAATAGTATATCTTATTTCTTTTAATAACTCTTATATTGGTACAATCTGGTAAACAACTAATTGGTGAAATCCAGTATACAGAAAATTATAATATTTAGCACCTTCCTAAAAATATTATTGTATTGTTTTGCAATATATTAAATGTAATATTTATTATATTGCATTTTATTACATATAGGACTGGCTTCCCTCGCTTGGCTTGCTTTCCCTTGCCTTCTCTTAACTTAATTGCCTTGCAGCTTTGTACTTTGCCTTCCCTTAATTTAATTGTCTTGCCTTGTTTTGCATTGTAATTTGGATTGAATTACATTATACCTTACTGCATTATAACTTTGCAAGTATTTTTATGTGTTAATTATTTCTAGGCCAGAGTTTGACTATAGACCCCCTAACATAAAGACAGAAAGATATTTTACAAATATAGACAAGTAAGGAGCAATTTATGTATTTTATGCACTGCTTATTCCATACCTATTTACTATGTATAAATAGATAATATTTATATATAACATTGCATTGTTTTGTTTTGCACTGCATTGCATTACATTGTTTTGCATTGGGTTGCATTGATTTGCATTGCATTGTATTGCATTGTTTTGCATTGGATTACATTGCACTGCACTGCATTATGTTTTGCTTTCCATTGCATTTTTCCCCTTTGCATTGCATTGCATTGTCTTGCATTCCATTGCATTGCACATCATTGTTTTGTTTTGCATTGCATTGCATTGCACTGTTTTGTCCTGCATTCCATTGTATTGCAATTCATTGCAAACGAATGTTTGCACTGCACTGCACTGCTTTGCATTGTATTGTTTTTCACTGCATTGCATTGTTTTGCACTGCAGTGTTTTACATTGCATTGTTTTGTATTGTTTTAAATTGCACTACAGCTAGCTGCATTGAACTGTATTGTTTTGCACTGCATTACCTTGTCTTGTTTTGTTTTGTCTTGTCTTGCATTGTTCTGCTTTGCCTTGCCTAATGCCTTCCCTTGCCTTGCATAGCACAAGATATGCCTTGTATAGCAAAGGACTTGCCTTGTATAGCACAAGATCTGCCTCAACTAATAATATAACAATACCAGCTTGCAAAAGAAACTCTAGCCTAAAAACGTTTCATTCAAGCGCTTGCCGTTTGTGGAACGTCCTTCAACCTAGTTGTCGGGAAATTATCTCTCATTCTGATTCTAGAAAGTATTTATATAATCAATATCTCATTAAGAACTCCTCACTAGACCACTTTCAGACCTACAAGACATACTGATACACATACCTATTTACTACTATTTAATTATTTTGTAATTAATTAGTCTTCTGTAGGAGGGCCATTATGAAAACTACCGGGTGACCGGTAATTAATGTACTCCACCCTCGTTAAATAAAGTTTTCCTTCTTCTTCTTCTTCTTCTTCTTCTTCTTCCTTGCCTTCCCTTCCCCTTGTGTTGCACTGTATTGTATTGTAAAAAAAAAATTTAAATGTCTTTTTCTCTTTGTTATATAGAGACTTCAACATCGGTAAATGTCTGAAACAATAGATTAATACAAAAAATGGCAGGTGTATGGAGCATCATAACCAAGTTGTTCAGATGGATGAGTTGGATTGTATATTTTCAGTTTACAACATTCCTCAAAATAAAAAAAATCTTTTGAATGTTCATACAGTGTAATTCACAAAAATCAATAATCGCGGTTTAGATAGCTATTACATACAAGTAATGTCTGAACAACTAAGTGATGGAGAATGTTTCTTGTCATATTGAATGGAGCTATGCATGTAGTTCTGAAACTGATGAATAACTTGGAAAAAGAAAAACAAAACAAATAGGCAATGCTTTTCATTCCAATCCGATCCAACACAATCCAATACATAACAATGAACTGTTATTTGAAATTAATTGATAAATCTATTTTTAAAAGTTTAATGTTAATTTGTTCGTATGTTCATCGTAAAATACCCCAACAGTTTTGATAAATTTACAAGCAACTTCCAAACAGTAGCAATAACAATAAATTTCCAAACAATTCCAAAAAAGTGGCAACAAAGTTCTAAACAATTTTCAAACAGTAACGATAAATTTCCAAACAATTTCCAAACAGTAGCGATAAATTTCCAAACAATTTCCAAACAGTAACGATAATTTCCCAAACAATTTCCAAACAGTAGCGATAAATTTCCAAACAATTTCCAAACAGTAGCAACAAATTTCCAAACAATTTCCAAACAGTAGCGATAAATTTCCAAATAATTTACAAACAGTAGCGATAAATTTCCAAACAGTAACGATAAATTTCCAAACAATTTGCAAGCAGTTTTGAGAAATTTCCAAACAATTTCCGAACAGTAATGATAAATTTCCAAACAATTTCCAAACAGTAGCGATACATTTCCAAACAATTTCCAAACAGTAAACGATAAATTTTCAAACAATTTCCAAACAGTAACGATAAATTTCCAAACAATTTCCAAACAGTAGCGATAAATTTCGAAACAATTTCAGAACAGTACATTAAAAACCCGCTAATAAGAACCACCACTATTAAGAACCTCAGGCTGAAATTAAGAATTTATTTATATAAGTATATATAAGAAAATAAGAACCTATCATATCCCAGGCTGATTTGATAAAATGTAGGTTCTTGTTAGCGGGTTTTTACTGTAATGATAAATTTCCAAACAATTTTGATAAATTTTCAAACAGTTTCCAAACAGTAACGATAAATTTCCAAACAATTTCCAAACAGTAACGATAAATTTCCAAACAGTAGTAATAAATTTCCAAACAATTTCCAAACAGTAAACGATAAATTTCCAAACAATTTCCAAACAGCAGCGATATATTTCCAAACAATTTTCAAACAGTTTTGTTGAATTTCCAAACAATTTTCCAACAGTAACGATAAATTTCCAAACAATTTCCATACTGTTTTATGAGTTAATTTTCAAATAATTTCCAAACTGTCATTCGATTTCCAAAGTATTTACATACTATTTACAAAAAAAGTTATTGAAATTGCGTAAAATTTCCAGATAAGTTCCAGATAAACTAAACACAAATTTCCATAGTGTGTCACATGTATTTGAAAATTGACATTTACAGTGTATATCCCAACTATTTCTAACTTATTTACATTGTATGGAAAGGTTTTTATTTTTCCAGTGCGGCCGTAGATTGTCCTTGGGTATATAATAAGATACGATACGATACGATACACGACACGACACACGACACGACACACGACACGACACGACACGACACGACACGACACGACACGACACGACACGACACGACACGACAAGACAAGACAAGACAAGACAAGACAAGACAAGACAAGACAAGACAAGACAAGACAAGACAAGACAAGACAAGACAAGACAAGACAAGACAAGACAAGACAAGACAAGACAAGACAAGACAAGACAAGACAAGACAAGACAAGACAAGACAAGACAAGACAAGACAAGACAAGATAAGATAAGATAAGATAAGATAAGATAAGATAAGATAAGATAAGACAAGATAAGATAACATAAGATAAGATAAGATAAAAACTTTATTTCAAGAGGGTAACACATTACATATAATTGATAAACTTGTGGACCTAAAAATCCCCATTAGGACTTTACTTTTGTTTTAACATCCGAGTTAAATACAAACAAAACAAATACACCAGTGAATTATGTTAAAAAAATAGATAATTGTGATCCTTCGTGCATGTTCGTGCAGAAACATTCCAAACGTTTTTCTAGTCCTTTTACAAATACAACATAAATTGTGCTAAATAATTAAAGGATAGCTACAGACTATTTATTTTTTCCTGTTTTTTTTTTTTTTATTTATTTATTTATTAATTTACTTTTATTTATCTATTTTCCGTTAATTTTCTCATATTTATTTATTTACATGCCAGAAGACAAAAGCCTGTGCAAATAGGACTTTGATGAGGTGGGTGGGTGGAAAAACTTTACTTGTCGAGCTCACATGTAGCTTCCCATGTAGAGCTCTTGGTCGAGTGATTTGTCTTGGCGCTTACTGAGAATATAATGCTTTTGGTTGATTTTCCCGCAAAAAGGAGAAATATTGTTCCAATTGGACGACAGTAATTTGTCACTCGTTTTGCACGTCCGAAGTCATGCTGACAAAGGAAAATGACCCCCAGAACCGTCTGGGGTTTATTTATTGTTGTTGATAGGTAAAATTGACCTCTGCTCACCCTCCTGTTCAAAGGTTTTGCACAGATTTCTGTTCAACGTTTTGTCTCATTCATTTAAATTTATATATTAGGCGCATAAAAATTGGCTGAACATCATAACCCCACGTTCAAAGCTGACTTCCACTTTCTGTCATGTCTTAGCTCTGCAGATGTGTGACGTAATATATTGAGCTGTGACCTAGCGAGCACATGTTGTTGTAGTTGATATAGGTCTTGAGATGATGAGTTTGATCTGTGGTGTGAGACTTCTGTGTGACAAGTGATTTATAGATTCAAGGTGATTTGTGAATGAAAGAAAAGAAGTCCTGTGCGCTTCGTTACAGCTCCTTGAGTAATAGTTTTCTTGTCCAAGTAAAATTATGTATACGCATTTTATTTCATATAGAATGAACGAAAACAAAAATGGCGCCGTCTACTTTGAGTTCAAACAGTAAAATATCGATAAAAAATATAATTTTATGATAGCTTTATATCATGCCAATCCTTATTTCCTAGACAATTTCTTTTTCAATGGCCAAATACACTACATGCTGATTTGGTACGAAGTCACAGAATCTTAAGCGCCAAATTTGTACATACGGCAAACTCCAAACCGCAAACTGCTGCGGGTGAAAAAGAAAACGTCAATCTAAGGTCCCTATTATTAATCCTTTTAACCCTAGCGGCCTCCCAATAAAATTATAAAAGAGAGTTCAGGATAGAGAGGATTAATGGTAAATTGTTATTCCCAGTTCCGTTGAATTATGAGAGAACAAACAAATTACTGAATTTTGGAATTTAAAAAATTTGTTGTTCGCAATTAATATACAGTGTACAATTTAACAGTATAAATGAGTTTTTTGATACATTACATCAAGTAAATAAAATCGAACAAATCCTATTTCATTAATTCAAAGATCATTCATAATACATCTCAAACTCATTAATAATGCACGAGGGGGGGGGGGGGGGGGTGGGTGGATAACAAAAGAAATTGGTACCGTGTCGGTGGTTTAGATATCGGAGAAAGAAATTTCATAAATTAGGCGAACTTTTACCTTGATTTTATCTTAAAATACTGCCTTGTTTGAGATGCTATATCAAACACTCGGAAGAGTGTTTCATCAAAATATCCAAACACCTCGAGGTTTGTTCCAAAACGTTGGATATACTACATCATAAATTCTTGCTCAAAATTTCTCCGGTTTGGATAACATTTATATTCAAAATTACTATGCTTCGACATTGCTTTAAAGCGGAACTCCACTCCAAATACAAGTTAGGGTCAGATAAAAGATCTTACCTGCATGTACACACATGGCGTGTGCTATTAGCGCGATGCCTCTCACCAAAAAGTTAAGCCCAGTTAGACGGGGTTAGTACTTGGATGGGTGACCGCTTGGGAATGACCCCGTTGTCGGGCTTGGACTCATGTGAGTAGAGTTGTAGTTGATCTTTCCTGTGCTTCGAGGGTTTTTCGCCGGGTTCTCCGGTTTTCCCCCTCCATAAAATCAACACCTAACATCTTAGCTGTGATCCGTGGTCTGAACTGTGTCGTTGGCGGCTGCTTGGAGCGCCTTTCATATGCCTCGACATGGCCACGTTGATCTGCGTCCTTCGCAATTCAGCCACTGACTGCAAGTAAGGATGATTAGCCCCGAGCCCTTTATCCTTTAACAGGTCGTGAATAAAAATGATGAAGTTTTTGAACAAGAGAACCCTCCAGCACCTTACACTTGCATAACAGATAACCCAGGTTTCCGAGCAGTCTGTTTAGATTGTTGGGTTTTACAGGTTGCTTGGTTTCAGTACAAACAGCAATACGGAAGTAAAGCGTACGAAAGTCCTGAACACAAAATCCATAGACATGTTGCATACAGGCAGCTAATGCGATGGTGTTGGGGAGTTTTAGGAAAAGACATCCGTGTTGTTCTTCCATCTTGTACAGTTAGCTGTATTCGAGCCCACTTTCCACCACCAGGAGACGAAGATAACTTTGAGTTCGTTGGCTTTCGTTTTGCTGATGAATGACTTATTGTTGTAGTAAGCATGTGAGGTATTTTGTTACACTGAAATCGAATATTTGCCACTACAAGTCTATAAAGTAATTTGCATCCAGACTAACAAAACCCTCTTACTATGTTCATTGCTTCTGTTGACCAGCCATTCTTGATTTGTATTGTTCGATCACATCTTGTTTTGATGGTCTAGGAGATGGTGCAATACATTTTGCTTGAACAATTCGCTCGTAGTTAAATTTCTTACCTTTCTTGCACAGAATAACATCATTCATCATGCTTTTAACATAACTGTTCGACTTTTGAGTTTTAATTTCTTTTGCAGCCCAATTCTTTCGTTGTTTGGAACAAGCCACTTTGTACCTCTGTTCACCCTTGTGAGGACCATGTTTCACTACTGCTTGGCTTCTGTTTACATTGAAATTGTGATCTAAGATGGCTAGCTGAGTTCGAGCTACCATTCCATTATAACAAAAGTGCTCCCGTTTGGGAACATACTTTGTCATAAGGGAATGATTTGACTCCAACTCACCAGTGTGATGGAACTCAGTGAGTTTGGCAAGATCTTTCAGCAGTTTCTTGTTGGCGACAACTTCTTCCAAAGAAATATGGGCAGGAGAGCCAGCTTTAAGCCATATGATGCCTTCTTGATCTCTTCTTTTCATTGCCTTATGCCCACATTTTTTGAAGAGCTTGAAATCAGGGGATCTCCATCGGTGTTTGTTGACAATGTGACGCAAGATGGACAACCATTTCTCCCTCAGCATATCAGCATCTCCACCACACGTTGATGCACACCACCACAAATGGTTGTAAACACATTGTATCCATTGCATGAGCTCCACACAATTCTTTTTCTTGGCCTTCTTTGTGAGCTTTTTTGTCACCCATTTACTCAAGTGCCACACATCATGTCGATGCTTGATCTTGGGGTACACACTTTTCATCTTGGATGTTATCGTGGTATGGCGGTCTGTTGTAAGACATCTGACTGGAACCTTTTTACTGAGAATTGAATTCAGCGATCTCTTACAGCCTTCATACTCCATTGCATTGGATGAAGTGGCCTCTGTTACTTGCACCAAGCTGAATTCAATTATCAGCAGAATGCCCAGGACTATCGCACCGCCCGTCACCACATATATCAACACTGCGGCTTTGCTTCATTTGTTTGATGACTGCACTTTGATTTGTTTTCCAGTTGGACTGGATTACTGGGAATAAATGTTTTGCTTGTACAGAATAGTAGTGTGAAGAGCTAACAAACTGGAGATTTAGGTACTTGGCAAAGTCAGCAGTGTGTTTATATGTGTTGCCACTAAAGAGAATAGCTGCTGGGATTAGCAGATTACCCATGGCAGCCCCTTTAATTGTTGGTTGGGATTGCCAGGTTTCAGCATGACCATTCATGCAAATGGTATTAATTGTTACCATACTTCCCTGATTTTGTTGTTTTCTTGTTTCGATTACGTTCCCACACTGCCCACAAAATTTAAAGAGTTTGTTTAGCTGGCTTTCAAACACAATAAATTTTTTCTCTTCTGGTGTTGGACAGGATTGGTCGTCGATATCAGATTTTTCAGAGGCACTTGAAGGACAATACATGGAACCATCGTCACTTAGACAAGCATCATCTGGTTCACTGGAAGGTCGTGTACTCTTCTGAGCAAGATGGTGCTTGGGTGTCATCTGATCCTTAAGAATCACTGGGCTTTCATCTTGGCCAGAGATCACTTGTGTCTCATCTGATTCAGCAATCACATGCTGGTTTTGGACTGAGTTAGGAAGAATTTCAACCTTACCACATTCAAGAATTGACTGCTTTTCATCAGGATCTGGCATGTGTTGGGTTTTGTCTGGCTGTGTAGAGTGCATCTTATTTGTTTGGTTTAGTAAAATGTTATCCGTTTGTGTAGCAATAGTTCTGAACATTTTTACAATTTTCGGGGAAAATGTTTGTACTCCTTTCTCTTCTTTAAGGGGTTTGTCAGTCAAATTTGTTGTTTGTTCACATTGATCATCATCATTATCCATGTTACAATCAGGAATGACAGGGGTTAGTGAGTCCTTCAGCTTGAATGACTCTTCATCCTTCAACGTGGTTGGAACCTTTATAATACCAACCAAAATTATCGAATAGTGAACTTCAAATATATCAAAATAATCAAATCATAGTGTGCAGTCTGGTTAATACATGTAAATATATTCATATTATTTTCTGAGTTTGTAATTTTTTTTCTTGCTTTCTCAAAAATATAAAACAAATTAAAAGTGTTAAATAAAACTTGTTTCTTTATTTTCTTTTAAAATAGTGCATTTCCGCGTCGCTATTTTAATTGCATTTTGAACGGGTTATAATAATTTGCTATACCTTATTTTCTCGATTTCGGATTTGCTGTAGACTCGACTGACGGGTGCTGTTTTTCCTCTCGCCAGAACCAAAAAGTGTTGGGACAGCAGAAGGTTTTAATGATCTAGGTTTCTCGTGGCCACATATCTCGATAGCTGGTTCAAAGCAATCAGTGGTGAAGTGCACGCTGCAGACGAACGAGTGGCATAGTTTGCGCGGGTTATCGCGTCGGATATTTCTGAGCCAAATGCTTTTTAAGGGTCCGGTTGGCAGTCTGTGGTAGCTTATATCCGTCCCTTTGGTCTTTCGCCATCCATTTGTACACAAAGGAACCATGCAGTGCGGCATTTTACCAATTTTACTAGCACTTAATTATAGAAACGACACGCAGAGTTGTTATTTTAATTTCCCGCAATCGAGCAGAAGCACTCAGTGACGTCACGATAAGAAATCCGCTGACAATCCGCGTCTGTTTTGAAAAGAACAACATGGCGTCCAAAACTACCGAATATTTCGAACTTCAACACGCCATTTCCCAACATGTATTTATCATTACGCTTAGAAACTTCAGGAGTGAACTAAGGTAAGTACGAGTTCTTAACTGACCCTAACTTGTATTTGAAGTGGAGTTCCCCTTTAATAGTTCCGAGCCGTTTCTTTCCGCCAACCTATAGAAAACCACAATAGAATGCTAACCTTGTCCACAATGAGATCACCAACAATCTTGTTATCACATGTTGCAAGATTAATTACTCCCTAAAATAAAATTAGAAATCATACAGGCAGTGATGTAAGTAACTTCGTTACAAGTAATTACTATAGTTATATGTGTAATCGTTACTGTTTTCGAGTAACTTTCTTCATATACGTAATAGCATGGTTTCGAGTGCAATTTGAAAAAAACAAGCACGAGAGAGTTTTTCAAAGACTATCAAAATTGCAAGGACGAGTGCTATTTGAGGTCTTTGAAAAATTCACGAGTGCGTGGACCTTCAAAATTGCACAAGAAATCATGCTATTAGTTATTAATAATATACATGAAAATCTTAGACAAAAGTTCTTCCATCTACGAAGTTACATACCACTCAATGCTCCACTTCTCGAAGCTTCGGTTTAAAAAAAATGGTTTAAAACTGCTCCGCTTCGGTTCACTAAAACGTCAAACGTTTTACTCATATAGTATCTAACCTCTTCTAGTCTTCTTGCAGGAACTTTAATGACAATATTAAAACAAAATTCCTACTGTATTTTATCGACATGTTCTTCGACAAACGACAACTCTATGTTTTGGTCGCCATATTGGATTTTCTCTTGAAGGAAAATCCATCCTTCAAAATTCGCATAGGTATTACATTGGCTTTCCGGAGGTTTCCTGTTGTTTATTAGCCAATCAGAATGCTTAATATTCATTGAAATTTGCACTGTCCTTTTCTGCACCGTATTACATTAAAGGGGAAATCAAGTGAAAAATGAAGTTATTTTTATTTAATTTACCATAATATTTATTAACTTACCGCAAGTTATTCATCTCAATTTACAATATTTTTTGCGAAAAATCCATTTGAACTCTCGCACGGCCGCCATGTTTAATTTTAATTCGCGGGGGCTAAAAGCGTCAGCGGTTGGACGTAAAATATACGTAACGTCATAACGTGACACAAAAAAAACCGGGACGCTACGAAGCATGTCTTCTGAGGAGGAAAATTCTTCAAATTCGGATGAAAGCAGTTTTTGAAAGCAGAGGTTATCTATGAGCAGTACTGTAGCTAGAACTGTAAATAATAAATTTTACAAGTCTATTATTATATTAGTACGTTCAACAATGAACTCGTGCTGTTACCAGAAATAAAAGTAATACATTATACAGTTAACTATTCATCTCGAGATATTATTCGTCTGGAAAGTGAAATTCTTCAAAAATAAAGTCCTCTTCAAGCCCAGGAGGGGGGAAATGTGCACGGATGCAGGAAACTGCACATGATGGCAACACAACTCTTATCTCGATCCTTCCCAAGGATACCCCAACTCCATCTTACAAGCTGGCGGTAGGCAATATGCCTATTTAATTTGTGTTCTGGGCCATCATAACACTCTGAATATTGTTGCCTGTATGGCAACTGTTTTAAATTAAACATGGCGGCCGTGGGAGAGTTCAGATGGATTTTCCCTAAAATTATTGTAAGTTGAGATGAATAACTTGCGGTAAGTTGCTTTTAATATTATGCAAAATTAAATAAAAATAATCTATTTTTTCACTTGATTTCCCCTTTAATTGCACTCCTCTCGACCAATCAGGATGCAGTAATTTTGTCATGTATATTATTAAGAATGTAACTCTAACTGTGACTAGTTACAAAAAAAGGTAAAAAGACAACTAGTTACATTTGCCATTAGAAATGCCGTTACTTTTTTTTACACTAGATCATTCAACGATCATCATTCAATCCGCGTAACCCAGATTCTTATCTTCATTATTTTATTTATTTTAATAGCTTCGCTATATATTACAACAATAATAATAAAACGAACAAAAACAAAAAAATGAAAAAATAAATACAACAAATTATATATATATATATATATAATATATATATATATATATATATATATATATATATATATATATATTTTGCTCTATCTATATATGGTATTGAGCACTCTCTAACATTTCGTGAACCAAAACTCACTTATATATATATATATATATATATATATATATATATATATACAAAGTATGAAGTATAGTTTTACCTTAAAGTCTTCGCTACCAGAGGTTTCACCGTTTAGGGTGAAACCTCTGGTAGCGAAGACTTTAAGGCAAAACTATACTTCATACTTTGTATTTTGCTGTATCTATATATGGTATTGAGCACTCTCTAACATTTCGTGAACCAAAACTCACTTATATATATATATATATTTATTATACAAGTTCTGCATTAAAAACTGTCCAAATGGCGCTAAAAATGAGTACAAATATACAGCGACATTTGGATAGTTAGTTATTTGGATAGTAGAAAACCTTGATAGTATCAAGCCGTAGGCGAAGCCCAACTCACTCGAGTATTTGCATCAGGTTATATGAACACAGGGCATCTATTCTCTATTATTACTCGGGCTACCTGTGGTAGACCGAGTCTAGGTTTCGGCTCCGTTTTTTTCTGGTTTTTTTTTTCTATGTCGCGAAATGGAAATCATTACGTCATTCCATCAGGCCTTGCGCGGCTGATGATGCGTGCTGAACGCTAACCTTCATGCTATCTTTCTTCGCTTTCCTGAATCCTGATCAACTTGTTTGAAGTCAAGTATTCTTTCTTCGACGTGTTAAGTGTGTTCACAGACATAGTTATTGTTCAGTAATATCGCTGGCAGGTATCTTGATCTTATATACGTTAACAATCGCTGACTAAACATGATCGTGCTGTGTTCATATTTAACACCTGAAGAGACTCGGCATATGAACCCTGTGTGGAAATACGTTACATACAGGCAATCGTGTTTTGTGTATTGCGAATTGTGTTTTCTATTGGAGAACTAGATTGTGTTTGGAATATTTTCTGTGACCAATGACGTTTAGACTTTTATAGATTTTAGCACTGTATGCGATTTGCAGCTGAGAGTTAGCAGTAGCCCGAGTGAACGCCTGACCAGGCGTCTTGTTCTTTTATGAAATAAGGCTAAGAAATGTGTCGGACGTCACAACCGTGTTTACATAGCCTGATATAAACACGGTAATTGACCAATCACAGCGTGCGTAAGACGCAACCTATTTTATAAATATATTTAGTATAAATTTACAAGTTTCTATCACATGCAAATCTTTGAATTTTATTGGCTATTCTTTACTGGCTATTCTTTACTTTCACATGACGACACTTCCGTTTTATCTATCCAGACGGTGGTCAAAAGTAAAAGAGAAGGTTGATTATTACTTCAAAATATTTACATGATCTTGATACTCTACAGCAGATGGAAAATGCCGTAGGCTTGCGTTGTGTTAAGTTGTACAAATTGGTCTAATTTTATTTTACCACCATCTGGAAATCGGAATGAAACCACAAGCAAAAAGTCACGTCATTGCAATTGAAACCTAAGAATTGCAGGAGTTTATAATTGGCGATAAGCCAACGACAAACCTTCTTTTAACTAAACTGACCAATCACAAAGTGCGTAGTATGTCACGAGCAATTATCAGTAGAGCCAACGGTTTTCTGTTAAGCTACAATGGCGCCAAAATTATAATGAGTGGGCAAATTACAGTAGTTGTTAAACATTTACGCGAAGTAATAAGTTTTATACAGAAAACAAAAACGACTACAAAGTGGTTAAAATGGAAATTCTTAAAATAACTGCAAACAAAACACATTTCGAAATTACGCTTGCTATTGCCAATATTTCGTGATGTAAACTACATGCTGAAACGAATGTTTCTTTCAACTTTTTGTCATTTTTACATATCAAATGAGTGGAAATACATTGTTTCAATATTGAACATGAAAACCCGTCCTAAATTATGCAACAAAACTTTTCTATCAGTTACCGACACCGTACGGGTGTCGAATGCCCTTCGTCAGAGAGAAACGTTTCTCTCTGACAATGGGTCATCGCCAGCACTATAGGAACTGAGGAACTGAGATTTTTCCCACTGGGAATGGGATTAAAGTGCCAGTGGGAATGAGAAAAAATTTTAATGAGAACATGTGATTGGGATTTTAAGATTGTTGTCAATGGGAGTGGGATTTGCTAATTGCTGTACATTTGAAAATGGAATATATACACTGTAGAGCCCCTCCCATTCAGGACCCTCTTTGACTAGTAAAACCGTCTGGCGTTGCTACTATATACAAGTGTTATATATATATGTATATATATAAAATTCAACCTTCGTTGTCATTTTCAACATCCCAAACGCAAGAAGAGAAAACATAACCAGCCGATAAAAGCTAAACCGTTTAAAACACATCTATGAGAACGCGAAAATATCCGAGTTGAAACAGAACGTGAGTGGAAACTATATCGACTCGTTGTCTTACTTAAAGATGTTTTTTCTGCGGTTCAAATTTTATCTTGTAAGTAGAAAGTACCTAAAACGTTTCTATTTTCAATTAAATGTTTGTGATTTGTTAATAATTTGCGCCGCAGCAAAGTTGGCCATGTGCCCTGCCAACAGTAACTCTTACCAAATAATAAATTCACATATTTTTTTCTACAGAAGAAATAGTTCCTGAAATTAGAAATTATACTCACATCGCATGCCGAACACGTGAAGATACTTATAATTATGTGTAACATGAGCCCCGTTGCGCTTCAGCGGTGTTGCTATTTTTAGCCTGGTGCAGGTCAGCTTTTAGCCGCATGTTAAAACCTACGTCGATTGTTTCCTGCACACTCCGTGTTAGTCTCCAAGAACGACCAGTCTCGTTACAATATATACTTACCCGTATGGATGGTTGGGTAGCAGGTGTGAATATTGGATTCGGTTTAGCGTTGCGTCATCCGTGCTTGGAGCAGGATCAGGGAAATGGCTAGCGTTGTTCCTGATCCGACCACCACCACATGCAGCCGTCACACCTGTACCCTTCAAACATCAGTTCTGATAACTGATGGAGTATTAAGGGGAAAGGGGGGGATGGTGGGAAACAATATCGTGCGTCCAACGTCTGTGCTAGCACAAGTAATAAAGGATTAAGTAACGTAATGCGCATTCTTCTAGCAACTCGTCAACACCTTGTCACCTCGCCATATGTGGGCTGGCAATTTGCCGTGTATAATTAGATCAATTAGCTCCAATCACTTAACCTTGCGCTCTCCTGTGTTTTAACCTTGCAGGATCAGGGAAATAGCTAGCGTTGTTCCTGATCCGACCACCAAGCTGAGAGCCCTGGTTCTCAGCCTCCAAGCACTGTACTTACCCGTTACCATGCCTTCCACCCATCCTGACCTGCACCCAACGTTGCCACCACTCCTACTGGCCAGGAAACAGAACTCATGTTACTGTGCTACAGTACCAGGCTAGAGTTGTACACAGCAGGCAATAATGATTTTGCAACCCAACTCATACTGGGCTACCATACCAGGCTAGAGTTGTAAATGGCAAGCGATAATAATTCGAACAAAAAAACTCATACTGGGCTACCATACCAGGCTAGAGTTGCAAATGGCAAGCGATAATAATTTGAACAAAAACTCATACTGGGCTACCATACCAGGCTACAGTTGCAAATGGCAAGCGATAATAATTTGAACAAAAACTCATACTGGGCTACCATACCAGGCTAGAGATGCAAATGGCAAGCGATAATAATTTGAGCAAAAAACTCATACTGGGCTACCCTACCAGGCTAGAGTTGCAAATGGCAAGTGATAATAATTTGAACAAAAACTCATACTGGGCTACCATCCCAGGCTAAAGTTGTAAATGGCAAGCGATAATAATTTGAACAAAAACTCATACTGGGCTACCATACCAGGCTAGAGTTGCAAATGGCAAGCGATAATAATTTGAACAAAAAAACTCATACTGGGCTACCATACCAGGCTAGAGTTGCAACTGGCGAGGCTACCATACCAGGCTAGAGTTGCAACTGGCGAGGCTACCATACCAGCTAGCGCTGTAGATGGCAGGCGATAATAATTTGAACAAACTCAAACTGGGCTACCATCCCCGGCTGGATTTGTAATTGGCCGGCATTACTAAATTTGAAACAGAGCTCCTACTGGGCTACCATACCGAGTTAGAGTTGTAAACTGCTGGTGCTAATAATTTGAAACCACGCTCATACTGGGCTAATACCAGGCTATAAGTGTAAATGGCCGGTGATAATAATTCCAGGCTAGAGTTGCAATTTTTTATATATTTTATTTTAATATTAATGCAGTCAATGATTTAAGTGTGAGTATTAGCAAGTTGACTAATAGTGCGATCCAGTACTTGTGTTGGCGTGCGAACGTATAACTGGTATACATTGCTTTCCCAACGCCCAAGTGTCTTGATAAGGTGATCTGGGATCCCAACCTGTGCTGCTGTTGTTGCCGCGCCGATACGAAGGCTATGACCCGAGTAATTGCCTTTCAGACCTGCCAGAACCCCAATTGCCTTTAACCATGCCGAATATGTCGCACGGGTTAGAGGTGCACAATCCTTTCGCATGAAGAGGGGACCAGGATTGCTTCCCCGCAGGTGGAGGTATTGTGTAACTGCCTGCACGGCACACACATCCGCTCCAGTGGAGCCTAAACGTAGTGTAAACCCCTTGCGGTACGGGTCTGTTTTTGATGATTTAATCTGTGCCAACATGTAGCTTGGTCTGGTATGACTATCGACGGACACATCTTTAAGGCATAGGTGCAAGTTTTCGTCGAATTGGTTGGCAGCAGGGACAGTGAACTCGCCACATCGTAAGAAGCCAAAGAACCCAAAACAAGTAGCTGCCCAAAATAGTGCTTCATCGTAGTTGGCCACACACAGTGCATGTCTTAGTGTTCGTAGAACCCCAATTGTAACAGGGAGGCGTTCCGCGGTGGGGTTACTACGCAGGCGCTTGATACCACGAATAACCCTTGCTAGTCGCGGTCGGTTCTCGAAGGGATTTTGGAAGCCTTGTTCTATGTGAAGAGAACGGACACCCGCTAAGTAAACTTTAACTGTATTTGCACGGTGAGATTTTGCCAGGTCAGTGGCAAATGACATTAATGTCCACTCCACAGAGCGATAGCAAAAGTCAATAAAGTGACGCTGAGCGGTATCGTAAGTGCGACGTGTGTTTTTTGCGATCCCCTGGTACATAAATTTTAATGTTTCACGTCGGAGATTGGCGAGGTCAATCGGTTCAGGATTTCGTGGGGAATGGAAACTGGTGTCGCTGATGCTGTTGGTACCAACTTGAAAAATTCCTGTAAGCGAAAACGGGATAAAGCATCAGCGATTTGGTTGCATTTTCCTGGAACGTGAACCGCAGTGATGGAGAAGTTAAATTGGGAGGTGATCAAGAATAGATGGCGAAGCACGCCCATGATGCCCTCATCTCTAGCTGTTCCATTGCGCAGTATCGCAACAACGCTCTCATTATCACATTCAAACTGAACCCGCTTTTTCTGCCACCGTTCCCCCCAAAGTGCACATGCGAGGACAATCGGAAATAATTCCTTGTATGCTATGCTTTGCCCTAGTTGGTAAGAATTCCATGACCCATTAAACCACCAGTTATTGTAGACCGCGCCATAGCTTAGTGTACCTGAGGCATCTGATGCGATTTTAACATCTGGAATAAGTTCCCAATCCAGTCGATTGTAAAAACTAATACCATTCCATTTGCTTAGCAGTTCCCCCCACCATGCAATGTCTAGTTTGCAGCCGCGAGATAATCGGAAATAATGATGTCTTTGACCTAGACCTGATAATGCATTGAACAGCCTTCTTAGAAAGGTACGTCCATGTCGGACAACCAAGCTAGCATGTTGTAGTTTCCCGATCAGCGATTCGAGCTCTTGCTTAGTACATGATTTCTTGCTTCGCCACTGTGAGACGAGCATTTGAAGTTCAGTTAGCTTTTCCCCAGGCAGACGTGCGGTTTGCTTTACCGAGTCTAATTCAATACCGAGAAATATCAGACATGTCACTGGACCAACGCATTTCTCTGGTGCGACTGGGATGCCCAGTTGGCTACAGACTAACTGGAACACCCGCAAGTACTTTGCGCATTCATCCGACACAGGGCTACCTGCTATGAAGTAGTCATCTAAGTAGTGCAGTAGGCGTTCTACCGCGTAATTCTGTTGGAGTATCCAAGCCAACATATCAGCAACTGAATTAAAAAAAAATGGGGCAGAACGTAGTCCGAACGGTAAGGCTAAGTCCACATAAAAATAGTTCCCCCATTTCATGCCGAGAAGGTAACGATCCTGGGGGTGAACAGGAATAATCCGGTACGCGCTTTTGATGTCCGTTTTCGCCATCAGAGCCCCTGCTCCTGCATCAACTATCATCCGAATGGCATCGTCAAATTTACAATACTGTGTGCGGCACGTCTCGGGATCGATCCCATCGTTCACGCTAAACCCAGGTGGGTGAGACAAATCTAAGATTAGGCGCCAGCTATTTGCACTAGACTTTTTAGGTATAACACCAAAACGGCTGCTCTGAAGGTTATCGAATGGTGGGATTGCGAATGGTCCGGCTACTCGTCCTAGGCGAATTTCTTTAGCAAGGTAGTCTTTGATTATGTCTGGATGCTCAATGGCACATTTGCAATTACTTGACGCAGGTTTCAAACGTTTGTCTCTATTGAAAAGCAATTGAAAGCCATTGCGTAGACCATCAAGGACGAATGTCGCTTGCCCCCGGTTTGGATGACCTATCAATTCCATTTCAAAGCGATCAACGTTAATCGGAGAGACCCTTGACACGTTGGGCATAACTGGTGCAGAGTCCGAACAAAACAAGTTACAAGCTAAAAGGTTATAAGTATTTGTAGGCGGTAGTTTAGCGATTGGCGCGGCGACTGATTCGATGAGGTGAGCGGGATCTCTGACGTGGTCGGTGGGACTCTTGTTCCGTACAATAGATACCGCGATGGAATTGGGCACACCATTCGCAGGCGTGGCGGTATTTGCATGAGCCAGTTGTGCTGGCCCAACGACCTTTATTCCATGAGTAGCAGATTTGGGTTGTGGTGGTTGAGCCTCGAGCTTCTTGGGAACGAAAGGGCGCTATGTTACTATGTGATGGAGTGGGATGCACTGAGCCAGCCGTGTGGTAATTAAAGCGCTGTATGCATGGAACTCCAGTCGGATATGCCAGTTGCGGCCGCTTCCTGGCGAAAGGCTTTATCGTAGCTGAGCCATGCATTGCCACCGAAGCGACGGGAGGTACGCAAAATCAGGGACATGTATGCGAGCATGTCTCTACCCCTATACGGCTTGTATGCTATCACAATTGACATGAAGCTAACAAAGCATTCCACCCACGTAACAATGTCCCAAATCTCCTTTTTTTTCTTGGGAGTAGGTGTGGTGGGGATGACTTGGTTTCCCGTAATGATAAATGAGGGTTGGGTTTGTGTGGTGCATTCAAGGTTTTCCGGGAGAAGTTCGGCTAGCTCGGTGTATTTTCCTTCTAAGATCTCCCCTACCAGCTTAGCTGGGATTGGCGTATGGCCTGGGCCGAGGGAGAAAGCGGTGTTAAACTCCGGGACACATTGTCTGATCGGAACCCCTGGTCCTCCTGCGGTCATGGTGGGAGCTGTGGGTAGTGTGAAGGTTGGCAATGTGGATGGCGCCGTTGTCAAACTTGGTGCCAAGGGGATAAATGACGGTACGGTAAAATTGTTATAGGTAGACGTACCTTCGCTCTCGGCGGCAGTGACTCCCCCATTTACGGCGCGAATTCCTTGCGAGATCGGTGGCGGGCCTTGTACACCAGGGATGCGTGTGAAACCCTGCGTGTAGGTTGGATGTCTAGCGTGTTCCAGGAGGCGAAGCTGTCCCAGTGAGTGGGTTGGGTTTTCCGACATTGGTTGAATCGCCGTTGCCATTGCTTGTGCTACTGCGTCTTGAATGGCACTTCTGAATTCTGGCGAAGCGAACATCTGGGTTTGTTGTTCGCTGGCGTCCCTCGTCGACTGCTGTGACGACTGCTCCTCGGCGCTTGTAGAAGGCAAGGACATTTCGTCGAATATCTCAAACAAATCGAATATCTCAAACAATATCGTGCGTCCAACGTCTGTGCTAGCACAAGTAATAAAGGATTAAGTAACGTAATGCGCATTCTTCTAGCAACTCGTCAACACCTCGTCACCTCGCCATATGTGGGCTGGCAATTTGCCGTGTATAATTAGATCAATTAGCTCCAATCACATAACCTTGCGCTCTCCTGTGTTTTAACCTTGGTTATTTCATAACCTCGTTAAATTTAAGATTTCTAATCGCAATAACAGCTCATCTTTTTTGAATTTCGAGTTAAAACTTCGTACAGTAGGTTGTAGGTGGGTATACTTTATAATGATGAAATAAAAATGAGGGGTGAACATTTCGTTTCAGTGACACTTTAAAAGAACTATTTTCGCTGTTGCACTGACAATAAAACACCCCTAATTTATTAGTCGACTAGTAACGATACACGTCAACATACAGTATCAAGATGCCTGCATGGTCTCACAATAATAGTCAAACTTGAGGAATAAAAGGAAGTCAGTCTTTATGTATAAAATACTCAACAAACAGCACCAAAATTAAAATAATCTTTTCAAAAAATTAATATCAAACAAAATACATATAACCTCTGAAATAATTACAAACTGAATTTCTCTGAAGTTCTTAAGAAGGTTTACATATAGCAATGCCATAATATGAAATAACTTAACTTGTGAAGCAAAACAGAGCCATTGATCTCTTGTAAGATAAGTCACGCCACTATTGGACATTTTTTATTATTTATTTACTAATTTATCTTTTATTAATTAATTAATTAATTTATTTATTTATTTATATATATACTATAAGTGGGGTAAGTTATACTATAAGTTGAGGTAAGCCCACTTGAGGTAAGCCCACATATAGTATATTCGCTCTATCTTTACAGTATTGAGCACTTTTCGACATTTTGCAAACAACAATTTGTTTGTTTGTATATATATATACTGTATAGAATGTACTAACCTTAACATATATGGTACATGCTATACTCGCTCTACTATATACAGTATTGAGCACTTTTATTCAACAGCCAATACACTGTACGAACTATTTCGATCTATACTGTATACACTGTACGAACTACTTCGATCTACACTGTACGAACTACTTCGATCTACCTTCTAAAACTCATTAACAATTCATGAGGAAAATTCAAAAGAAATTAAGGTTTAATCAATGTCTGTTTACCCTGGTACAGAACTGATATCAGTGTCTGTAAATGTGATACAGAACTGTTTAATAAAACATCAGTTCTGTATTACATTTACATTTACAGACACTGATATCAGTTCTGTAGCAAGTGTACAGACACTTCGCATTCAACTATCTTGTGAAAAGTACGCTGGTAGCATCCTCATACAAGATGAAGATGCAAACAGTTGTTGAAGAACAAAATTTGTTGAAGAACAAAATTTGTTGGATAACAAATGATCAGAATGGCTATTTACGGCATGTCACTTACAATGTAGATTATAAAATGTGGGACTAATACCAAATCAGAGTGCATGCTCACATCAATAATTTAATAACCGTAGCCTATTAAACCTTACCTCGAAGGTTTATCAGCTCTTAACATGAACAGCCACTCATTCTGTAATGTATATATACATATATACATATATATACATATATACATATATACATGTACATATATACATATATACATATATACATATATACATATATACATATTTAAGAAATAGAAAATGGCCACCCGTGTTTATATAACCTGATACAAACACTAGAGTGAGTTGGGAGAATTCAAAAGTTTATGTGAGGTGAGGGTTTACATAAGTACTTTTGAATTCTCCCAACTCACTCAAGTGTTTGCCCCGGTGGCTCCAGAATATTTTACAGCCCCATGTCCCCGCATTAGAAATACGGGGGCACTTTTCCGCTGCAATCAAGACATGGCAAATAAACATAGGCATGCAAGCAGTCTAAATTATTCACCTGAGGATTGCTTTCACTGTCATAGCTGCTCTGTGCCAATTCAGAATACACAGCCATGGGTTGCTCGACGTTGATATAACGATGTCCTCTCTTCGACAGCAAATATCCTTCAAAATTCTGCTCTTTACACGAAGACATTTATATTAAACGTCGAGGAGACGACTAGTTTTCAAAACAGGAAAACTTGAAGACCAAACAAGAGTGTATAAGTACTCGAACGACTTGTTACAAAGGAGATTTGTGGAAGGCTTCAAGGATACGCCAGGAGGGGCGCTTTCTCGATATATGAACAACCGAAATAGGGTGCTCTCCCAAATGGGAACTCTTCCTTAAACAACCTTACACCTCCTTATACCTCCTTATACCTCCTTAGTTATCTTCAGCTATCCTTAACCATACTTAGCTCTCCTTAGCTATCCTTAGCTCTCATTAGCTATCCTTAGCTATACTTAGCTGTCCTTAGCTATCCTTAGCCATACTTAGCTCTCCTTAGCTCTCCTTAGCTCTCCTTAGCTCTCCTTAGCCATACTTAGCTATCCTTAGCCATACTTAGCTATCCTTAACCATACTTAGCTCTCCTTAGCTATCCTTAGCCATACTTAGCTATCCTTAGCCATACTTAGCTATCCTTAACCATACTTAGCTCTCCTTAGCTCTCCTTAGCCATACTTATCCATACTTAGCTCTCCTTAGCTATCCTTAGCCATACTTAGCTATCCTTAGCTCTCCTTAGCTCTCCTTAGCCATACTTAGCTCTCCTTAGCCATACTTAGCTCTCCTTAACCATACTTAGCTCTCCTTAACCATACTTAGCTCTCGTTAGCTATCCTTAGCCATACTTAACTATACTTAGCTATCCTTAGCCATACTTAGCTCTCCTTAGCTATCCTTAGCTCTCCTTAGCCATACTTAGCTCTCCTTAGCTATCCTTAGCTCTCCTTAGCCATACTTAGCTATCCTTAGCCATACTTAGCTATCCTTAGCCATACTTAGCTATCCTTAGCCATACTTAGCTATCCTTAACCATACTTAGCTCTCCTTAGCTATCCTTAGCCATACTTAGCTATCCTTAGCTCTCCTTAGCTCTCCTTAGCCATACTTAGCTATCCTTAACCATACTTAGCTCTCCTTAGCTACCCTTAGCCATACTTAGCTATCCTTAACCATACTTAGCTATCCTTAACCATACTTAGCTCTCCTTAGCTATCCTTAGCCATACTTAGCTCTCCTTAGCCATACTTAGCTCTCCTTAACCATACTTAGCTCTCCTTAGCTATCCTTAGCCATACTTAGCCATACTTAGCTCTCCTTAACCATACTTAGCTCTCCTTAGCTATCCTTAGCCATACTTAGCCATACTTAGCTCTCCTTAGCTCTCCTTAGCCATACTTAGCTCTCCTTAGCCATACTTAGCTCTCCTTAACCATACTTAGCTCTCCTTAGCTATCCTTAGCCATACTTAACTATACTTAGCTATCCTTAGCCATACTTAGCTCTCCTTAGCTCTCCTTAGCTCTCCTTAGCTCTCCTTAGCCATACTTAGCTATCCTTAGCCATACTTAGCTATCCTTAGCCATACTTAGCTATCCTTAACCATACTTAGCTCTCCTTAGCTCTCCTTAGCCATACTTAGCTATCCTTAGCCATACTTAGCTATCCTTAACCATACTTAGCTCTCCTTAGCCATACTTATCCATACTTAGCTCTCCTTAGCTATCCTTAGCCATACTTAGCTATCCTTAGCTCTCCTTAGCTCTCCTTAGCCATACTTAGCTCTCCTTAGCCATACTTAGCTCTCCTTAACCATACTTAGCTCTCCTTAACCATACTTAGCTCTCGTTAGCTATCCTTAGCCATACTTAACTATACTTAGCTATCCTTAGCCATACTTAGCTCTCCTTAGCTATCCTTAGCTCTCCTTAGCCATACTTAGCTCTCCTTAGCTATCCTTAGCTCTCCTTAGCCATACTTAGCTATCCTTAGCCATACTTAGCTATCCTTAGCCATACTTAGCTATCCTTAGCCATACTTAGCTATCCTTAGCCATACTTAGCTATCCTTAACCATACTTAGCTCTCCTTAGCTATCCTTAGCCATACTTAGCTATCCTTAGCTCTCCTTAGCTCTCCTTAGCCATACTTAGCTATCCTTAACCATACTTAGCTCTCCTTAGCTACCCTTAGCCATACTTAGCTATCCTTAACCATACTTAGCTATCCTTAACCATACTTAGCTCTCCTTAGCTATCCTTAGCCATACTTAGCTCTCCTTAGCCATACTTAGCTCTCCTTAACCGTACTTAGCTCTCCTTAGCTATCCTTAGCCATACTTAGCCATACTTAGCTCTCCTTAACCATACTTAGCTTTCCTTAGCTATCCTTAGCCATACTTAGCCATACTTAGCTCTCCTTAGCTCTCCTTAGCCATACTTAGCTCTCCTTAGCCATACTTAGCTCTCCTTAACCATACTTAGCTCTCCTTAGCTATCCTTAGCCATACTTAACTATACTTAGCTATCCTTAGCCATACTTAGCTCTCCTTAGCTATCCTTAGCTCTCCTTAGCCATACTTAGCTATCCTTAGCCATACTTAGCTATCCTTAGCCATACTTAGCTATCCTTAACCATACTTAGCTCTCCTTAGCTCTGTTTAGCTCTCTTCAAACAACGTATTTATATTGGCTAATCCCACAAATTGTCGCACCATTTTTTTTGCCATTTTTGTTCCGTTATAACTGTTTTTACCTACCATAACCTGATCATCTCTTGTTTCAATCAATAACGCAACGTACTCGAGCTACAGACCACAACAGATTTTATACGGCAAGGACCAATTTCCAGTTATATATATGACTCGTTCATAATGAAATCAGGTTCTTTTTTAATAATTTTAGTGGGAAAGAAACTTTAAGAGTTAAACAAAAACACTCGATAGTATGTATCGAATGCTTGATAGAGCTTCTCAAAGAAGAGAGAGTCATGGTTGTATTATACCTAAATTTCGGAAAGTTCTCATGTGGTTATGAAATTGCATTTATAATACACAAGGCAAGCATAAACATATTATGCGAGGGGGCAGGGTACGCAATTGCCCAAAAAAATATTTGGAAAAGAGAAATGTCGTGCACTTTTGCTAAAAATTCAGGCAATTACGATATGTATTGCTCTAAAATGATAAAAAAAAAATTTCATACGTTAAGCTATAAAATACGGTCCGAAAATCAATATATGACTTCAGTTAATTTTTTTAAATTAATTTTAATACAAAGTCCATTTTGAACTTCAAGGTTCCGTTTGAACTTTGAAGATTATACATATATACATGCGTATATACAAACATTTATTATCCACTCCCTAAAAAGGGCTTTTCAGAGGTGAAAAACATTACATGTATAGTAATAAAGTTACATATTCAAAATGAACAAATAAAGTTAAAGATAGCATTTTATAATTAAAATTATTAAAAATGACTTAATCAAGTCCTGTAAAAAATTGTTCTTTAATTGGATAGTCTTAACATGCATATGTGCTATGATTAATAATTCTAAAATATAGATTATGATGAACCCAATTTTTTGATTTTAGAATACTAACAAAAACGTTTCTACGATATATCATTGCCAATTAAACAGTTAACAGTTACTCCTCTAATTGAGAAATAAACTGTTGAATTTGGTCTTCAAGTACCCGGTATAACAACTCCTTTTTCTTTTTTAGAGTTTCTATTTTTCTCCTGACTTGTTTCTCTTTCTTTTGTCCTATGTGACTGTAGCCAAATAGTCTCTCTGCTTCCACTACGCTAGCGTTGAAACTCTTAGTAAGATGTTCTACAAATGGTTCACAATCATCTGCTGTAAGAACATCCTGATCTATGAGTATATGCTGAAGAAAAATAAAATTTTCTTCGTCCGTCCATTTTCCATATGTGAGTTCCTCGTTTTCTTCATTCATATATTTTGTTCCGTCTTTTCGCTCTCCATTCAGATCCGCCCTGGCTCTCATCACATTATCCTGCATGGTATTTGTTTTATAAAATAAGGACAGCTTTGACTTTGTTAAAAGTTTGGTAAAATTTGCTATTCTCCGAAACTTCATTTGGCGGGAAAATTTCCATTCTGCATGATCCTACAATCAGAACTTGCGTTGTATGAATGCATTTTCATAACAACATAATACATATTGTTTATCACATACTAACGAGTGTTTTTTGTGACTAACTCCTAAAGTTTCTTTCCTCTATATAAAATTAATAAAAAGGAACCCGATTTGAAAATGGGTGGGTCATACATAACTGAAAATTAGTCCTTGCCGTAGCTTGGTCTGTAGCTCGAGTAAGTTGTGTTATTGATTGAAACAAGAATTGATCAGGTTATGGTAGGTAAAAACAGTTATAACGGAACAAAAATGGCAAAAAAATGGTGAGCAAGAAAGGCCCGAAACAAACGTAAAGGCATTCTTTTCTTCATGTAACACGTCTCGCAATTTTCTTGCGACGCAAGTTGCATAAGAAATTGACTGGTGTGACATACGCCACATTCAATCACCAAGTATCGCAATTTTTCTACTTTTTAGAACGATAGTGCCAACGCTGTGACTTATTTTTTAAGCGTTGCAAGGTGTAACACTCCTCTTGCAACTTGCCTTGCGACAATTTGTGGGATTAGCCAATATAAATACGTTGTTTGAAGAGAGCTAAACAGAGCTAAGGAGAGCTAAGTATGGCTAAGGAGAGCTAAGTATGGCTAAGCATGGCTAAGGAGAGCTAAGGAGAGCTAAGTATGGCTAAGGATAGCTAAGTATGGCTAAGGATAGCTAAGTATGGCTAAGGATAGCTAAGTATGGCTAAGGATAGCTAAGTATGGCTAAGGATAGCTAAGTATGGCTAAGTATGGCTAAGGATAGCTAAGGAGAGCTAAGTATGGCTAAGGAGAGCTAAGTATAGCTAAGGATAGCTAAGTATGGTTAAGGAGAGCTAAGGATAGCTAATGAGAGCTAAGGATAGCTAAGGAGAGCTAAGGAGAGCTAAGTATGGCTAAGTATGGCTAAGGATAGCTAAGGAGAGCTAAGTATGGCTAAGGAGAGCTAAGTATGGCTAAGGAGAGCTAAGTATAGCTAAGGATAGCTAAGTATGGTTAAGGATAGCTAAGGATAGCTAATGAGAGCTAAGGATAGCTAAGGAGAGCTAAGGAGAGCTAAGTATGGCTAAGCATGGCTAAGGAGAGCTAAGGAGAGCTAAGTATGGCTAAGGAGAGCTAAGGAGAGCTAAGGAGAGCTAAGTATGGTTAAGGAGAGCTAAGTATGGCTAAGGATAGCTAAGTATGGTTAAGGATAGCTAAGTATGGCGAAGGATAGCTAAGTATGGTTAAGGATAGCTAAGTATGGCTAAGGAGAGCTAAGTATGGTTAAGGAGAGCTAAGTATGGCTAAGGATAGCTAAGTATGGCTAAGGATAGCTAAGTATGGCTAAGGAGAGCTAAGGAGAGCTAAGGAGAGCTAAGGAGAGCTAAGTATGGTTAAGGAGAGCTAAGTATGGCTAAGGATAGCTAAGTATGGTTAAGGATAGCTAAGTATGGCTAAGGATAGCTAAGTATGGTTAAGGATAGCTAAGTATGGCTAAGGAGAGCTAAGGAGAGCTAAGGAGAGCTAAGGAGAGCTAAGTATGGCTAAGGATAGCTAAGTATGGTTAAGGAGAGCTAAGTATGGCTAAGGATAGCTAATGAGAGCTAAGGAAAGCTAAGTATGGCTAAGGATAGCTAAGTATGGTTAAGGAGAGCTAAGTATGGCTAAGGATAGCTAATGAGAGCTAAGGATAGCTAAGGAGAGCTAAGTATGGTTAAGGATAGTTGAAGATAACTAAGGAGGTGTAAGGTTGTTTAAGGAAGAGTTCCCATTTGGGAGAGCACCCTATTTCGGTTGTTCATATATCGAGAAAGCGCCCCAGGAGGCCATCGGGACATGGGGAATTTTTGGACGCCAGTTTCAGGCCCTACGCGGTCATCTAGGAAGAGCGCGGCAATCTCGTACACAGACCCATACGCACGCGGGAAGCGAATGGCTCTGGACAAGAAATACTTACTTGCCTTTGTGGTATTTTTGGAACTCTGGTTCGAGTTTAAAGTATGACAGATAACAGATTCATCGTGGCCCATGCATCGTGGCCGTGCTTCGTGACGAGTTCACTTTTCAGATTTCATAGTTTTCCGTACTTGTATATAAAATAATTAAATATTTATGGTATATCGTCATATGGACACTGGATATGACTTCAAGAAGTATCATTGGAACGTATAAACGATGGCTATTTGAATAATAAATAATTGTCTACATCTTTCAATCACCTCAAATATTCATAATTAGCTGAGTGACTGACCAAGTTTATATCAACATGTAATGTATCTCCTCATATACTTAACAATAAAATATATTGTTTTATGGCTGTTGACACTGTGTTTATTACTTTTTATATATGTTATATGTGACATAATATTCTTATAGCTGTACAACGTACTACAAGGCATTGTTTTTTTTAAATTTGTTTCTACATGTAATATATACATTGGTTTGAAGTATTATATCCATATGGGGTAACCATTAGTTGCTGATTTATACATTTTACACCAGTTTTAAACTGGTACTATACCTATGTGACCATATGGGAAGTATGGGTGGTGAAGAGTTCCCTGACCACTGTGATCCAAAGTTAAGCTTGATTGGATGGCGTTAGTACTTGGATAGGTGACCACTTTGGACACCTTGTCACAGGCTTGAGCTTGGAACTTTGGAACTTGTGTGAGTAGAGTTATTGTAGTTGATCTCTCCTGTGCTTCAAGGGTTTTTCCAGGTTCTCTGGTCCCCCCCCCCCCTCCATAAAATCAACAATTCAATCTTAGGGGAACAACCTTGTAAGGGACCTTGAGTCCTATTGTTGTTTCTCCAGTATCAGTTTTCAGGTACAAATGTTAATAAATAAAATATATGATAATAAAATAATAAATGGTGAACTTATTTTTCTATTTAATTATAATTTAAATACAAGGAGATACCCACTCTATGTAGTTACCCCATATAGTTTCCTTTTTAATATCTTGTTTTAAGTGATATCCATATTAAGTGTTAACCCCCCTTGCCCCTCCAGTGGTGTAAGAAGCACTTTGATCTTGGAGGGGCACAGCTTCAAAAGGGCACTTTATTCAGGGGGTAGGACTTCAAAAGGCCACTTGAGGCACATGTTTTAACATAAAAAGGGCACTTTCTTGTTGCAAAAAGGGCACTTCATGACAAAGTTGGGCCTACACCCCTGTGCCCCTCCCAGTGGCGTACCGAGGGCATTTCGACTGGGGGGGTGTTTGTTCCAAAATTTACCGACGAAACTCAATCAAAAATCACGATAGGAGCACCAGGAGGATGAAATTGAAAAGTTCTTGTTTGTACATGTCTTAACTCCTAAGAATCCTGGACAAATACTTATTTTGCTATAGACAACTAGATTAATACTAGAACACAATATACCATCTAAGACAGAGAAGTTAATAAAGTTACAGCTTTTATTTCTATAATTAGTATATTATTAATTAAAGATTAGGTAATTTAGATTATACAACTACAGTGATTGTACAGTGGTTACAACTTACTTACAGTCTAGTAGTCTACAGTGGTTACAACTTACTTAGAGGTAAACTTCTGATTGCATAACTGCCAAAACAGGCATTTAATTTCAGAGCCGTCGGAAGCAATTTGAAATATAAAGCCTTGGAAACACCATTTCCTGCAATTTTAGCGAATGTTTTCAGCTCATTTTGCGGCAGGCATAGTTCAAATTTTACATAAAAATAAACAAGACGTAATTTGAGTGACTCTTGCAATGCCAAAATTCATTAGTAACTATGGGGGCTTTCCATTTACACGGTTAGACCAGCCAGTCCGGTTAAATGGAACACGATTCGTTTGAGACCTGGGATGGTTTGACTGGAAAATGTGGTCCTAATCAAAAGCAAGTCCATTCTGGCCGGACTGATCGGTCTAACCTTGTCAATTGGAAAGCGCCCTAAGATATCCAAGAAATCAAGAATATTTATATTGGAGTTAAGGATACTTAAAATCATGTTAAAATCCAGGGCAATATCTAACAGATTTTTTCATCTTCTAAAGAATGTTGCCAAATTGTTTAGCAAATTATTGGGGGGGGGGGGGGGGGAGGGGGCGGCTGCAGCCTGCCAAGTCCTCCCGCTTCCGACGGGCCTGAATTAATAATTACTTGTCTTCTTTACCTTACTAAAGTTAATTGTAAGATTCGATGCTTACATATTTGATGCTGTAAATTTGGCCTGTCAAGTTTTCAGTGCGTTTTTTTTTCTCGATAATTCGTATGAATCACGGACTCACAGATCATGATCAGTACCGCTAGCTAAGGCGCTAATAAATAGCACATAATCCTAACATACGAATAGAACTTTATACAAGTGAAAATGACTTGACAACAAATGGTAAGGTAAGATGTTACCACCATAAATGGCTAAATTTACCGACCGCTCTGGTTTTAAAAACCGACCAATATCAATATTATACTGTCAATTTACCGACCATTTTCGAAAAAAGTGGGGGGTGTCGCACCCCCCACACACCCCCGTTCGGTACGCCCCTGGCCCCTCCTGGCATCCCTGATAATAAACAGACAGTGATTGATGGTTACAGTCAATGTTTTAGTACACACTGTATATCCAAAGTCTGCTTTCTAAATTAAAGAAAATTACTTTGAAAATCAGTTCAGCCAAAGGTCTTTTCATAGTACAGTCACCAACTGTAGTTTTACTTTTGCAAACAACAATCTCTGTATTATTTCTTATGTACTGAACAGCTGCATTCGGGATGTATTTAAAAGTCAGAAGTTAAGAATTCCCACCTCGAGCGAACAATTTTCCACTACTAACTCTGGTTGTTTACACAATAAAATTAATATTATATTTACTGTGTTTGCCATTTTGATTTGGACCAAAACCCAGCTAACTTAATTAGCTGATTAACAGAGATTCTCAGCAAACCTAAGCAACAGTGAGTTGACAACTCACTACTTGACCCATTCAATGTGAGCTTGCAAGACCACCCCAACCAGCTAATGCATTCCCTCTGCAGTAGCATAACATCATCTGGCATGTTTAACCAGAATAAAATTCTAAATAGCTTAACCTGGTGGTGAAAAGGTTAATAAAATGATTTCTTAAAACTCATAATTTATTGCTGACTATGACTTTACTCATCTTAGGCTGCACGTAATGTAGGCTTGGTTAAAATGACCCTCCACGCGAAAACGTACCTTAACGCTTTTCCGTTAAAACGGTCAAAAAAACGGACGGCGAACGGATGACAAACGGCTTGTAAAAGCGTTCGAACGGTTTCCCAAAACGTTCGAGAACGGTTTGGCAAACTAACTAAACGGTTAACAACAGGCGGTCGAACGGATAACAACAGGCGTTCGAACGGATAATAATAGGCGTTCGAACGGATAATAACAGGCGTTCGAACGGTTTCCCAAAATGGGGAAACCGTTCGAACGGTTTGGCAAACTAACTAAACGGATAACAACAGGCGTTCGAACGGTAATAACAGGCGTTCGAACGGACAATAACAGGCGTTCGAACGGATCAAAATTAATGAAGCGTTCAAATGGTTGCTACAAACCTTGGAATGGTTTATAGGACTAGCACAAGCGTTTAAATTGTTTACTACAACCCGCGTTCAAACGGATCATAACAAGCGTTTTAAACGGTTTACTATAACCGTTCAAACGGATCAATGGATCATAGCAAGAGTTTAAACAGTTTACTATTGCATTATACACGCATTCAAACGTGGATTATGACGAGCGCGCATTAATGGTTCAGCTTATAAGCGTAAAGTAACTGTCGTGGGTCGTGGATAAAAAGTCGTGTCTAAAGTCGTGGGTCGTAAAATGCGCTAAAAATTGGCGTTTTTTCTAGACTGCGAACCGTCCCTCTATTTTCCTTCGTTTGAGGTTCAGTGACTGTCTAATAATTGAGTTGTTCCTTTCCGGCTCCTTCTAATCTTCACAGCCAGCTTGGCTAATTACTTTAACTTAATACACCCATAAAATGTCCAACCCGAAACTTGTTTGTCACAGCAATATTGCTATTAAGTAAAATCTTTGGTAGAATCAATGTTATATACATGTTTTGTGTGGCTTCAAAATACATGGCATTCACTTGCTTCTAGCCGTCAGATAACTTAGTTATAATTAGATATATCTTCGTTTCGGCTTTGTGTTAGAGCTGGATTTCCACTGAGTGTAAAATGTCGCGCGCTCGACTTTTCTATTTTACAAATTGAATAATTTTCTACTTCGTTCCACATGGAAACTCACTGAATTATCCAAGATTCTCGCAGCGCATTTTAAACACTTTGACTTAGCTGTTCGAACGGTTTCAGTTAGCCGTTCGAACGGTTTCAGTTAGCCGTTCGAACGTTTCAGTTAGCCGTTCGAACGGTTTCAGTTAGCCGTTTGAACGGCTTCAGTTAGCCGTTCGAACGTTTCAGTTAGCCGTTCGAACGGCTTCAGTTAGCCGTTCGAACTTCGAACGGTTTCAGTTAGCCGTTCGAACGCTTAATAATAGGCGCCGAACGTATAATAACAGGCGTTCGAACGCTCTGTTAATAATTTTAAACGTTTTATCAAACCGTTCGAACGGCTTCTTAAAGCGTTTGAACTGTTACCGAACGGTAGGCGAACGGTATTTTCATGCCGTTCGCTAAAGCGTTAAGGTACGTTATCGCGTGGAGGGTCACATTATCTTCAGTTGGCACTTCATCCAAAAGTAAATTTATCAGTAGATAAGAATATACAGTACAAATGAGAGCCTTACTAACTATGGACACCCTTGTTATAAATGGGGACTACACGCATGCCATCATTATCTACCTAGTGTTGGCACCTAGTGTTGGCAGAAGATACTTCGGGTTAGCCTAATTTGTCAAAATTAATAGTAAGGTGGGGTGCATTGTGCTTTCCCTTGGAAATTTTAATCCTGACTGACATTTGGACATTGGTGGGTCACAAGCGGTCAATTGCAGTGGCTGGGATAGAATAAATCCTATCCCAGCAGCAACTCTGTCAATGACCACTAGTGATCAAATGGAAACCAGGCTATAGTCGCATTTTAGCCCTATTTTCAGAGTTACCAATGGAGCTTATGAAAAATATTAAGTGGGCTGTACCCCCCCCCCCCCCCCCCTCTAGTCCCTCTATTGTTACACCCTTATCAGTTACCAGACTGCACAAGATGCCAAGTCTAAAGGGTATTTTTTGTACCAGAAGCTGCTTTATTACAGTATATCTACCAGTAATCATATAATTGTAATGTTTTTAAGAGTAAAGTTGATATATTTAAGTAGTGTTTTGGGTATAAAGTTAAAAAGGTGGTGCCTTTGGTTTTACTCTGATGAAGGGCTCCACAAACTTTAGTAAATTTTACAACTGAACTAGACACCAAAATCCAATATTATAAATCATATATTAGCTAAATGTGAGCATGTGTGCCACCTGCCCCTCACATCTTTGGTGTTAAGTACTTTAAATGCTTAAAAATAAGTAAAAGAAGAACCTCTCACTTTGTTATTTTTTTATGCATAGAATTTTTTCGCCATACTCAAATGGGCAATATAAACAGGCCGTACAAATATGGCTGGTTCATAGTGAGGTTCAGCTACTGGTGTTTGAATCTTCAATCACATAGATCAGTATAAACAGATGTAATATGAATTAATAAATTATTAAACCTCAGAAAGCTACAGTGTCGATTATTTCGATTACACACAAACAAGTGGATTAAAACATGTAACAAATGAAATGTTGCAAATCAACAAATGACAAATATACCACCAAGGTCACGTTTTATTTGAAAGACATACATCAGCAGTACTATATACATGAAATAAGTTTTTAAAATTCCAGATTTTGTTGTAATTTACCTTGTAGATGTCTACGAATATTCGAATAATATTCAGAACAATAATACGATATTCTCGTGTTCATAAGTTTGAATAAACAAGAATTCAAACGGGGTTTCATCAGAAGGTCATGAACTGGTCATCGATCACTTTCACGCCTGGTGCATTATTTTCCATTTATCAGTCTCTTTTCCAGAAATTTCTGCCAAGTAATACTTTATCGCATCTCAAACCAGCCACGATTACATTCTTACAACATTTCTAATGCTGTTTGTTACTATTAAATTCCAGAATCAGCCACAACATGTCGATGTATTTTGCAGAACATTGAACGGCCGCGTTGAAGGTTTTCGTGGGTCTGGGTACAAAAATACCAACTGCGCATGCCCCAAAATACACCACTTTTTCCTGTATTTCAAATGGATTGTCCCAGAGCCATTTGATTTGCCCGCGCGGCCGGGCATATTTGGCTCTGGGAACGAGATTGAGAGCGCGGAGGAAAACGGACTTTTTCCCAACTATTCCCACCTGCTTGGCACCATTTTTCTCCGACATGTATTTTGGTCAGGGTGTGTCACGGGGGGTGTCAGTAGTTAAACCAATCACGTACCAAGGCTTCTTTGACGTCATGATTTATATACGACTCAACTCAAGACGAGGTTGACATGAATGTTTGAGGCGCAAAATTAAAATTTAAGGAAGCCTGCGATTCGCTCCAAATCAATCAGAGAAAAACCTAGGAAAAGTATGAGTCTATGTGGACCAGTGAACTCTAAATAAACTGGAACGCTAACTCCATAAGACAGGCCCTATGATTGGGTGAAGTCAAACTTCCGGCCGCTGGGGGTAGCCATTGCACGTCAACAGAACCTATGAAGTGCACAATGAAAAAACTGAAAACTCGCTGCAAAAAACAACCATTTTTTAGACCTAAAGTTTTTTATAGATGATAACGAAGAAGCTAGTACGTATTGGGCTTATCGGCCTTGTACCTGAACAATTTCTACCCACGAAAATGGATTGAACGACGAAATATCTGCCGAACAAAAGGAAAATTCGAGTCCGAAACTCGTACGGAAAATGCAGGTTTTTCTTATTTTTCTTTGTTATCTCAAACGTTTGAAGGTTGTCATGCCAAGAATTAGTAATAAGATAATGCTAAATTATAGCTTTAACTCAAGTTTCAGTTGTGGAAATGCTAAATCTGACATTTTTCGATACGAAGAGTAATTCCAGCGCTGTAATAACACACGGTAAAGTGCATTTTGTTGTTTTTTTCCTACTGAAAATTGAGAAATTTAAAACGAAACTGTTTTTATAAACAACATCTTCATTTTAAACTTGGGTTTCATATGTATTTTCTTCATATTTGTCGAAACCATGACAAATTTTGGTTGCATATTGTTGACTTTCATTTGAGAGCTTATATTTTTACTGTTTTTCTTGTTTTTACTCGTCATGTCAGTGTTCACCTACTCTACGGTATATTGGAATTTGATTTAAGCCTAAAAGTGGTTAACAAGTTTAGTTTTTCTTTGATTTCAAGCTGTTTTTGCAAACCATTTCACCAAATTCAGCTTCATTTTCTCTCGGTTATACATTAAAAGGACTGGGGTTGACGTGCATGGCGGCCCCCATGTCCGCCATTTTTGGCTTCAAAACGTGCAAGCGAGTTATCGTTCCAGTCTACTTAGAGTTCAATGATGTGGACGACATGTCTAGATGGTTGCTCCTGCTACAATTATTTACTTATTTATCTTTTATTAATTAATTAATTAATTTAATTATTTATTTATTTATTTATTTATTTATTTATTTATTTATTTATTTATTTATTTATATATATATATATATATGTAATATTTATAAACCGCGCAGGAGGGCTTTATCGGATATAAAACACGAGGCGATAGCCGAGTGTTTTAGAGCCGATAAAGCCCGTACTGCAAGGTTTTTAAATGGCTTCTAAAAAGAATCACTTCATACGTTCATTGGCGTAGTAATTTTGAAAATTAAGCTTATCTCAGCCGTTAAAAACCAGCGAGAAACTTAGAGCGAGTCTATATCACATATATAGATCCGATACGCTCATGATTTTTCTTTGTGTTTTCCTCATGAATTATTAATGAATTTTAGAAATATATATATATATATATATATATACTGTATAGAATGTACTAACCTTAACATGTATAGTATATACATGCATGTAAGTATGGAGCCCTTTTATTTACTCAACAGCCAATACATTTTACGAACTACTTCGATCTACCTTCTATATATATACTGTTTAGTATAAACAGTATTAGATGTTTTGGTGTGTAGTATCGCTGTATATTTTTACGAGTTGTGCCATAAAAATAGTGAGTAAAAATATACAGCGATACTACACACCAAAACATCTTATAAGAGATTTATCATACAACTGCTCTGATCAACAAATTTTTATGGAAAAAGAAAACTCTAAAAAGGCCAGAGAAGTAGCGTGACTTGCACCAGGACAAAATAATAAGCATACATGAAGTAGTCTCCGTGTGATAAATTTGATTGGCTAACAAAATCTATCAAACCGGTTTTCTACTATCCAAATAACTAACTATCCAAATATCGCTGTATATTTGTACTCATTTTTAGCGCCATTTGGACAGTTTTTAATGCAGTTGTATAATATATATATATATATATATTATATATTAGCACTTCACGCTATCTAAATGTATTTCACCGATGCTGTCCCACATGCGGTTGTCACCGATGCTCGCATGTGTATAAGTAATTGATGAAATTCATTCAGATTGTTCCAAGCTACACTGATGAGCTGTTGTACAGCGAAACACCGTGTATGTAGATTGAACTATATATATATATATATATATATATACCTCTAAAACTCATTAATAATTCATGAGGAAAATTCAAAAGAAATTAAGGTTTAATCAATGTCTGTTTACCCCGGTACAGAACTGATATCAGTGAACTGATATCAGTGTCTGTAAATGTGATACAGAACTGTTTAATAAAACATCAGTTCTGTATCACATTTACAGACACTGATATCAGTTCTGTACTCTCTCCTCCGCAGAGGCTTCTATTCGCAGGCGCGCGGGCAATCGTAAAGCGCGCGGAGAACGTCGGGAAGGTGGAAAAAGAGGTGAGAAGCCTCTGCCAGTGCGGTTCTCTGACATGATTGCGGTTCTCTGGTAAATGGCATAAAAACCCGACGATTCGGGAGAAATTCAACACTCCCTTGAAGATCTAAGTATCAAAGGTTAGCATGACGATTTTCGTGAAGAAATAGTGCGGTTAAAGGAATTTATTTGATTCTTGCTGTTATTTACGTGTCTGCCATTTTAAATCAATTTAGATGTAAACTATATTTCAATTAATTTAGACTTGTTTATTCTCTTTACGATAACCATAATGCAGAAGAAGATATAGAATTCTTTGCAATAAGTGCAAATACGCCGGAGAAGGGTTTTTTAACATCGAATTCGAAGTCTGCAAACGAACTGAATACGAAGAGATTTCAATCAAGTACCAAATCTGCGGTCTCTGGCCATGGGAGATAGCGACGATAGTTTGCACGAAGTACAATGTTTTCTTCAAGATCTAAGTCTAGAATGTTGTTCTGGGCGTTATTAGTTTTGAATTCTTCTATGGAAATCACCTGCGGAACGAATTCAAAAAATTCGAAACGCTGCCAGACTGACAAACGTTTTAATATCGAACGTTGAATCGTTGATAAACAAAGCCGACGAACGTGCAGCGCTGGAATATTCTCAGCGCTAGTTTTCTACATTACATCACGCTCGCAAACGTACCACATGCACTACGTGTATACGTGCAACTTATCATAGGTAAGATCTATGTTTACAACAGTTCAGTGTCTTTTGATATAAACTTTCTCGGGTAGCGTTTGTTTACATGTTTAATTGTATAATTCAAAACTTGAAAATCCTGTCCTTGTGTAACAATATTAACATCTCGACTTGAGAACTGTCTGCCAGCAATTTAAATGTGCCTTTTGTTCATAATTTATGGTTAAGTAAGTAAGTTAAATTTGGTTATATATTGAAATTCCGAGTCTGGTGCCTAGTCCATTACGGAATTTGGGCGCCATATTGACAACATTATCTGGCAGAGGCTACTTTTCTTTCCCTCTTCCCATCATTCCTCGCGCGTCTCCGCCTCCAAGCCTCTGCGGAGGAGAGAGAGAGTTCTGTAGCAAGTGTATACAGACACTTCGCATTCAACTATCTTGAGTAAGGTAAGCTGGTAGCATCCTCATACAAGATGAAGATGCAAACAGTTGTTGAAGAACAAAATTTGTTAGACAACAAATTATCAAAACGGCTATTTATGGCACGTCACTTAGAATATAAAATGTGGGACTAATACTAATCACAGCGCATGCTCACATCACTAATTTTATAATCGTAGCCTATTAAACCTTACCAAGAAGGTTTATCGGCTCTTAACATCATGATGTATTTTTCGCTAACTTAATAGATGTTTTAGAAGTCATTTACAGAATTCGTGTCCGTTCTGTATCGGGATACCTGATACAGAACGACGGCCACTCGTTCTGCAATGTATATATATATATATATATATATATATATATATATATATATATATATATATATATATATATATATATATATATATATATATATATATATATATATATATATATTTATATATATATATATATATATATATATACATATATATATATATATATATATATATATATACATATATATATATATATATATATATACATATATATATATACATACACATATACATATATACATATATACATATATACATATATACATATATACATATATACATATATACATATATACATATATACATATATACATATATACATATATACATATATACATATATACATATATACATATATACATATATACATATATACATATATACATATATACATATATACATATATACATATATACATATATACATATATACATATATACATATATACATATATACATATATACATATATACATATATACATATATATATACATATATACATATATACATATATACATATATACATATAACATATATACATATATACATATATACATATATATATATACATATATACATATATACATATATTTAACAAATAGATTCCATTTTGCCGTTGTCTGTTCAGTTATAGATGCACAGATGACGTCACAACGTGGTAAGAACAAAAAAGTGGCCCACGAGACGCAGTCGAGTGGGTCACTGATGTTCTTACCACGTTGTGACGTCTTCTGTGCATCTATAACTGAACAGACAACAAAAAAATGGAATCTATTTGTTTTATACAATACAAAAACTTAAAAGGTTTTTATAAAAACCCTGTCGGGTTTTGGGGCATGAAGAAAGAAAAAAAAGAGTCAGCCGACGTGATCTGACGTGACCATGTGTCTGTCCTCTAATAGATCATGGGCAACAACCAATGAAAACACGCATAGCAGCCCGGGTATTGTATAAACATATATACATATATACATATATACATATATACATATATACATATATACATATATACATATATACATGTAGTATTGCTATATTGAGTTTAAACGCGTTGCAATAACAGAATACCAATAGTAGATTTCTAACAAACAACATGTGTCCTTCCCTTCACTGTGGGCCCACGGGAACCCGTGTCCGCGGTAATGTCAACCTTACTAATACTTTATATAGTCACCACAGTTCTCCCCTTCTTGGATGAGAAACATATCCCAATCATCTTGCGGAATTGAAACCATAATAATCCGGCTACCGTCGAGTAAAACGACGGACTCTTTCGTGAACGATTGAGGTAAGGTGAACCTTGGTGGTTGGTTTTGCTGGCACCTTCTTAACAGCAGTGGAGTCAGTGGCGCATAAACTGTTGATTGTCTCCCTCGACTATGACAGAGTCTCCTTTAACGGCAGTGACTCGAAAGGTGGTGCGACGCCATGGTAGTACTACTTTCCCTTTCTTTTCTGAGCGGATGAAAACATGATCGCCAATTTTAATGGAGTGTGGATTGGCTTTCTTCGTTGTATCATGGTATCTTTTAGACTTCCGCTTCTTATAGTTGGCATCGTGCTGTCTGTAGGATTTACGATTGATCCTTGCTGGCGCTGAAGGGTGAAGACATGGAAGCTTGTCGTTGACGCTGCGTTCGAACATCATACGGAATGATGCAAGCGTGTTGCGATATGCCAACCACCAATCATCGAGTGCTCTACGCAGTTTTAACCACTTTGTTAATGCTGCGATTGAGCCTTTCCGCTTCGCCATTTGCACGTGGATAGCGAGGTGCTATCTTTCTGTGTTTTATACCAAATTCTGCCATTATAGGGTAGCAAAACTTGACGAGCGGAAAGTTTTGGCGTTGTCCGTGATAAGTTCCTGAGGCACTCCATATCTTGCAAAAATGCGGCGGAGGCGTGGTTCGAAGGCTGCTGTTGTGATGGTCTTCATGATTTCGACCTCAGGATATCGGCTGTAATAATCCACCATCACCAGTAGGTTTTCTCCGGTGGGGAATGGTCCGACGAAATCCATCCCTATCAGCAACCAGGCAGCTTTTGGAAGGGTGGTGGGTTTTAAAGGAGTGTACTGTGCTTTCGGCGACTACGTTGTTAGAAGACAGGGTTGGCACTGTTTCACGAATTTCTCTGCTTGCGTAGACATACCTGGCCACCATACTTTGGAACGCAAACGGGATTTTGTTTTAGTGATACCTTGCTGCCCCTTGTGGGCGATGGTGATGACTCTCTGCTGTAGGGACTTTGGGATTACTATGCGATTATTTCTTAGAAGGAAGAGAGTTCATTCCGGTGACAAAAATAACTGCCAAGATCTTTACTCCATGTAGCCCTCGATTGGAGTGATGCGATGACTGCTTGCAGCTTTGGGTCGCTTGCTGTGGCTTGCTTTACTTCCTCGACGGTACAGGCCCTTGGCAAAGAAGACACGATGATGGTGTTCATCATTTTGATATCTGCCTTTTCACTAGGATTGACGTGGCACCTGGGTGGCGTTGGTTGCCGGGTAAAAAACGGCTGCTGGGTTCTTGGGGCCAGGCTCGTACCGAAGTTGGAAATTCAGATGTTGAATGCGCAATGCCCAGCGTTCGATGCGTGGAGGGTTTGTAGAGACCAAGCAGCGGTTTGTGGTCGGTGATGATGGTACTTGTACAAACGTTAGGCCGTTTTACCGCTTTTTACCACTATACCTCGTACCATTCGTGACAGACTTACAGTATATACTCACTAGTATATTTCACAATGGTACAACAGCCCGAAAACGTTATAGAAGTACTAAAGCACATTACAGAAAACAAGAATAAACTGTTGCAGAAAGCAAACCGGCTACTGGAGGCGCAAAGGGAACAACAATGCTCCTCGACATTCACAACGAAAACCCAAATACCACTTGACGTTAAGGTAAGGCGAATACAAATTTATTTCCACTGATAGTATTAAATATCATACATTCATATTTATATTTAAATATGTTACATCCACTAATACTATATATACTATACTGTATAGTGTTGTGCAAATGTTATGCAGAACCACCATACAAAAACTGTGCATACTAGACACAGATTGTATATCCTTCATATCTATATTGGCCCAGTCAACCAGATTACTTTACATTTTGTGGCTTTGATAAGTCTTGGCTTTTGAAAATGAGTTCCAAAGTTTGATAAAAGACATCATTCAATAATGGTGCTAAAAAGATAATTGAATAGACATTATTAATCATGATTAAAATATTTTAGTGAACAAAACCGACGTATATAAAAACTTGATCATGTGACTCAGTGATTAAATAAAGAAGGGAAAGTGTATCACTTGACTAAATAAGAGAAAAAAGTTTTTTTTATAAATTTTGAAAGAAATATGAAAACTGAAATCATTTCTGATCCTTATATTTAATACAGAGAAACATCCGAGTGGCTGTGAACAATCTTACCACCAAATGGGACTTTACACAAAGGTAAGAGATTATTTTTGAAAGTATATAAAGTGTTGTACATATCACATTACATGTTTTGAAAGTACGGTATAGATAATCAATATCAATATAATTTTACTCATGACAAGGAAAATGCCTATTAGTCTTGGGAGAATTTGAATGTTTTCTGCAGGTTTTTAGCAATTTTAGTTTGCGATGTCCATACTCTAGAATTCTAGACCACTTTTTAGCCAATCAGAATGCAGGATTGCAAAGGATTATGGACTGGGCTATATGAATCCTAGTCCATGATCCTTAGAAATCCTGCTTTCTTATTGGCTAAGAAGCAGTCTGCAAGTCTAGAACATGGACCTCGCAAGCTAAAACCACCCCAAAACCTGCAGAAACCGTGAAAATCCAGCCAAACAAAGGAAACAATATTATCACCAATCATAGTCAGTCTGAACTGGGAAAATGTTATCCTTATAGTCTTGGATGTGTGGACGTCGGCCTTGGTATGTATAGTCAAGACTTCTGGAAACATTTTGCCAGTATGGATCTCCAGTTTGGCTGAAGGGCCTAATGCCAGGAGTACGGTGAGGGTGCTAATCTCAACATGCATGTGTGGAGTCATTTTACGCGCGTGGATAAGCGTGATATGTGAACAAATTTCTGTGATTTGAATATTTATTTGTTTCTATGCATGGTAGCTACGTTCGTGACTTGCGTGGTAAGGATTGTTGGGCACTGGGAACAATAAAATATATTCTTGATAAAAAAACTTTAACAACAAAATTTGTTCTTGACAAAAAGACTTCAGAAAAGGCTTTTTTTAGATAGTCAGTATCTCCTTTTAAATATTTTTCTTAATTGGTAAAACCATTTATAATTTCAGTGTGCTCTTATTCATTGGGAGGAAATAGCCGCTCGTGTGGCAACAATTCAAAATATAGTTTTAAAATTTCAATTAACATGATATTTGAAATAAAAAAATATTGTTTAACTCTAATTTTTAAAGAAAAAGGTAATAAATAACTAAGAAGAATTTCAAGGAAATATTCAGGGGGGAAAATAGAGATAGAGAAAATTGTACTGTACTGTAGGTTGCATCCAGGGTTTGAACTCAAGTATTCCGCATGTGAACCGACAATTTTACCACCAGGCTACTGAAGCAGGCTTAAAAATATCAGCAAAATATTAGGGTTATATTTTACAGTTCCTAATTCTTTCCATACTTACTAGAGCATCTAAAAATATTTGCATTTTTCAAAGGCATTGAAGTATTTGAATTGATTGAAAACTTAACTCAAACATCTGACTGGCTGCCATGTTTATCTTCATTTATGGCATTTCAAATTCATTTAGAATAGCAAAAACAAATTTCATCGTAGCACGAGCAGCTATTTCCAGGCTCCCAATGAATAAGAGCACACTGAATACACTGCGAGACTGAATACAATAAGAGCGCAAGAGTACACTGAATGTCATATGTATTTCTATAAGTGACAATATTATTATTAACACATGTACTGAAACGTACTAGGAAATTGGACAAATTAATCACTTAGATGATTAAACTTTGACTTTAGATTTACAGTGATGTCACATTTCAAATTCTTCAAAACATCTGCAATCAATGGAAAGAAATATGTTGAATAAAGTTCTATGCTACAAAGTACAACTGTATATAGGATTTACAGTACTGCTCAGAGAAGTAACCTAACAAAAACCGCGGTAAAACCTCGGTCGAACGGTGGTCAAACGTCGATTGAACTTCGGTCACTCAGCGGTTGATCCCCAGTCACACAGTTGTCAAACCGAGATTCCAACTCTGACTGGAAACAAATTCCAAATCACGAGTGTCATCCTTGAAGTTATGGAAGATCGTCGTACTTCACCGAGGTCTTATAGTGTCATTTGCTTGTTTAAAATGAACTTGTTTAAAATGCTTTAAGTGAGCACTGAGCAGCAATCAGCACTGCTAGTAAGCGCATTTTGACTGCAAAGTTCGACCGAGGTTTGACTGCTGTTTGACCGCTGCTTGACCACCATTTGACTGCTGTTTGATCCCCGTTTGACCGTCGTTGGACCATGGTTGGACTGCTGTTTGACCACTGTTCGACAACAGTCGCACCGTCAGGTTACTTCTCAGCAGTACTGTAATTAATACACTAATTAGTATATATAATCAGCAGCAGAAGTGTTCAAACAGAAAAAGCACATTTAAATTAAACATTTAAAAGAAACATTTAAAAAACAAGTCCTTTAACCCTTTCAACCCTAGTGGCCTCCCAATAATGACGAGCAAAATCATCTGGCGTTAGCCAGCGTAAAATACTTAAAGGGAATTCACCGCATTCCACACCAAATAAATAAAGGAAGCAAACATTCCCCTGTTTCTATGGCCCCCTTTCAAAACCACAATAACGAGAGTTTCATCACACATTTGAACTGGGGTTTGACTGCTGAAAAATATACGTGCTGTAGACTGTAAAATAGATTGTCTTAGGAACAAATTCAAGTATCATGGGTAATCTGTCAGCAAAAACTTTAAGAGGCAAATTTTGGCAAGTGCGGGTAATACATGACAGTGTGCGTAATACATTGGAAATTTGACGGTAGCCATTAATAATAAGGTTTAGAGATTATAAATTTTGTATTTAGAGCTAAGGTTAAGACCTGAGCTAGTTTATGGTAAATATTGGGGAATATGTAATTAACATTGTTATTTTTAAATGTTAAAAGGGATGAGTTACTAGAGCCTAGGAGTTATTTGTATACGGCTTCCGGTAGGAAAACGGCAGACCTTTTGAAGACCTTGAAAAGGTCTTGAAAAGATCTAGAATATTGTCTAAAAAAGTCTAAAAAATTTAAAAGGCGCCTAAAGTAAAAGTCTTGCAACGGTCTGCCCCGTGATCCTAATTCATTAAATTTGACAGGTCGTAAGACCTTTTCAAGACCTTTTGGAAGCTGGAATGTTTGCTTGATAACGATCTAGAAAGGTCTGGAAAGGTACTGAAAAGACTAAAAGGTCTTGAAAGGTATTAAAATGTCTTGAATTAAAGGTCTATAATGGTCTGGAAGAGCTTGAAAAGGTCTTGAAAAGTCTTGAAAGCTACAAAAATTGTTGAATCATATGAAAGAAGTATCCCTCATTAATAATTCGTGAAGAAAATTCAAAAGAAATCAATATTTAATCAGTATTTAGAAATCGGAGGAAGATTACAGTCAAATTTAGCAAAGTTTGAGGTTGATTTTCTCTTAAAATATTCATTCGTTTGAGAAGCTATATCCAACACTCGTCAGTGTTCATCCTCCGATGTCTAAATACAGCCAAGCTGGTTAAAAAAAACTCGGCTTTGCCTCGTATTTTCAACCCGCTTGGCTGTATTTAGAAATCGGAGGAAGAACACTGACTCGTGTTGGACATATTACATAAACACCTTTAGTTTACTAAGCGCTTAATAATACATGCACGGTATCCAATTTCTGAACCAATGGCAGCCGCGGGTTCGAGTCTCAGCCGTTGTTATTTGTTACCTGTTGCAAGTATAGTTTTACTTCCTTACTTGCCCAGTTATTATACTGTCTTATAATACTCATCTTTTTCAAATTCTAAATTCTAAATTATATTAAAAACACGCATGACGCATAAAAAAACCCAACAAGTCATGGAACTATCAGAACGCATTTGAATAGACAATAGTACGTTCTGATAGTTCCGTGACTAATTTTTAAAATGAGGCGATCAGACAAAGCATGCGCATTTGAAGACACTCCATTAAAGTGATTAAACGTTAACGTTACACATATACACCCCTTGCCCTCCCCCTCCCCCCCCCCCCTCGGGACTAACATTGATAGGTGCATTACGTGCAAGGTATACAACGTACATGGACACCAATTAAACCAGCAACTACACAATTTACTGTTGGTAGAAACAAAGCAGCTCAAATAGTAAAAAAAGCAATTCCCACTTCGTCCAGCAGCAGCTAAGACTGTACACAGGTCTCAAGGAGATACTCAGACTGAAATTGTTGTCAATCTTGACACTAAAAGAGCTTTCCCCCACTACATTATGTTGCACACAGTAGAGTTACTACAATTGAAGGATTATATGTCACTGACCTTTGTGAAAATAAAATTGCCGTTGATCCAAAAGTTGTAGCCGAAATGCAAAAGCTAAGGACAGTTACCCCACTTTACGACATCCATCAATCTGAATTAAAGGTTTGTCATTTAAACGCTCGATCACTACACAAACACATTGAAGATGTTACAAAAGACTGTAATTATTGCGGTATCTCTATTTAACGAAATCAACGGAATCGACGGAATCAATGGAATCTGCCGGAAATTTGGTTAATCGCTTACTAACAAACGGTTAATAAAATACATTTATTTATGTTTATTAGCTGAGACTGAAACTGATCTGTCGTTAATTGATACTTCAAATAAGGTTATTGGATTAGACATATCAAACAGTTTGTTTATCATCTCGTACCGCTTGCGAAATGGGAAAGGATTGGAATGCACGAAGATACTACACGAGTAAGAATGCGAAAAGCATGGCTAACAGGTTACCAGTAAAAGTTCTTTCGGGCAGGATTTTTGTAGACAAATTTACTAAATATTTCCTGTCATCAGTGCCGAGTAAACACCTTTGCCGCGCGCATGAAATGTCCAAAACGTATATATCTTCCGCCTAAATATTATTTGTGTCGCTAGAAGGAAATTATGTGCATAGTCAAAAACATTCGTGAATGTTTAATATGATCTAACTCATATATGTTGAAGCTTTGAGCTTTAGTTCACTTGGGCAACTGTATAGTTAAAATCCAACATAACTATCATTCGTCTGTGTCCGTACTATGGAAGACATATCCGTATAACTCAATCAACAATTTATTTGTTGCATTTGTGCAATTATGACGCAATAGTACCTCTCGTTTTCAAGGCTCTCAGGCATGGCTCCGCCCTACTTAATTGAACTGTTACAAATAAAGACTGCGAGTCGTTATGCGCTCCGCACCAGCAGCCAGCTACTTTTAAAGGTTCCCCATACAAGATGCAAGACCTTCGGTGATCGTGCCTTCGTTCTCGTTGCACCAAAGATCAGGAACAATCTTCCACTAGCTGTCCGGGAAGGGAGACAATTGACTGTTTTAAGACTAGGCTAAAGACGTTCCTATTTAAATCCGCTTTTGAATGCTAGTCATTTTTCTTTCACAATTGCCTCGATAATTTTTAAATAGGCGTTCATTGATAGTAATTTTATATCTTTTTCAAAATTATCTTGATAATTTGAAATAGAAATCTAAAATTCATTAATAATTCATGAGGAAAACACAAAGAAAAATCATGAGCGTATCGGATCTATATATGTGATATAGACTCGCTCTAAGTTTCTCGCTGGTTTTTAACGGCTGAGATAAGCTTAATTTTCAAAATTACTACGCCAATGAACGTATGAAGTGATTCTTTTTAGAAGTCATTTAAAAACCTTGCAGTACGGGCTTTATCGGCTCTAAAACACTCGGCTATCGCCTCGTGTTTTATATCCGATAAAGCCCTCCTGCGCGGTTTATAAATAGTACTTATTAATTTTATGTACTGTTTAATAAACGAGCAGGAGTGTTTTATCAGATATAAAGACACGAGGCGAAGCCGTGCGTTTTTATATCTGATAAAACACGAACTGCGAGTTTATTGAACGGCTTAAAAAACGAACCACTTGGTAAGTTCATTGGCGTAGTAAGTTTGAAAAATAACCTTGTCTAAGCCGAGAAAATCAAAGCTAAAGTTTATGTAAATCAGGAGGTATCTTTATCGCATATAAAGACACTGATTAAACCTTAATTTCTTCTGAATATTCCTCATGAATTATTAATGAGTTTTTGAAATCCATTTTAAATTTTAATCTATTTCATATTATTATTAGTTTTTCCTTGATGATTGTAAAGCGCTTCAGAATACTTTTGTAATGTAAGCGCTATATAAGTTCATTATTATTATTACGTGCGGAAAACGCTAAATGCAATCGTCTTAATAAAAACACCCGTGTTTATGATTCAAAGAATGAGTTCAACAGACAGAGCACTGGTGTATTTAAATATTTATAAATGAAGACCACTGATTTTTGTATCTACTGCGCATGCGCTAGTAGATACTATGCTATCGACGGGTTGAGTAAGTTGAGTTGAGTTGAGTTAAGTTGAGTTAACAATAGAATAACTTCGGAGCCAATGAGAATGCATGGTTAAACGACAATGTACCGAATGTTGGCGGATAATGCCTTTGGAGCCAATGAAAATGCAGGGTGGCACAATAACTTACCGAGTGATAGCCGAATACTGTAGATCTGCTCGTTTTCCGAAGTGATTTTAAATTATAGCATACTTTACCACGAATCTAATAGTTCGCGCTAAGTTGAGCACTGAATTGGCGAATGGAAATACGATGAGAACGACAAGTTGTGTCACTATATTGTTGTGTCTATGTAGTGGGTTTGTATTTGTTCGCGCTGAATGTTGATTTAATTAAAATGCGATCAGAGCGACATTTTGTGTTAAGAGATAGATAGTAGTTTATTAAAAAATACACACTGCAGCTTAAAAAGCTGAATTGCGTGCAAGTTTACAATTCAATTTAAATATAAATATATACAATTTAAACAATTTCAAATTAGAGAAAAGTATTAACGTAATTATAATAGTATAGAACTATTTATGATTTAAATTAAAAAATTTAAATGACGAAGGAATAAAAGTGTTTAAAAATCTGTTTGTATTCGCGGTGTAATCAGCAAAAACGCGAGACTGTCTTAAGTTATAATGCGTCTCCTGTTTTGGTGGTAAAAGATGAGCCAACTTGTGAGCAGGATTGTTTATTATTTCACTAAAAAGTTTCCTACACGCTTCCTCGCGTCTAATACTGAGCTTGTCAATACCACTGAGAATTAGGCTATCGCTGTAGTTTATGTATAGGGGAAAATAAGAGACATAACTCGATTTGAACTCGTTCAACAGCCTTTGAGAGATAGTTGGGTAAACCATAGTGGTAGACTTGACAACTGAATTCCAGGACTTGCCTGATACAGGTGCAATAGAAGGTAACTATGTCAGAAGCTGGTACTTTAGCACGTTTGAATTGAACAATGAAATAAAAACGTTTGTTCGCTTTCTTGATAAAATTAGTTACATGCTCATTCCACTTCAGGTCGTTACTTATTGTTAGACCCAGTATTCTAGCGTGGGTTACGACTTCAAGTTGATCACTGTCCAATACGACACTTGGTAGAGAAAAATTATTGGATTTTGTAAAGCAAAACTGGAGTTCTTTACACTTGGAACCATTGAGTTGTAATTTATTTGCCGCAGACCAACTTTGAACATCATTAACAGTGTTTTGGATGGTACCTGTATTGTCCTTGTTTACTACATCAGATATGGTGGTGTCATCGATATATTTCCAATTGTCAACACTTGGGGTTCTACGATCGTTGATCATCAAGGCGAAAAGCCAAGGAGGTACTCCTGAGGTACTCCTGAGGGAACCCCGGCCCACTCCGAAAAACAATCGTTGGACAATTTAACACGTTTAACAATTTAACACATCAATCTTAACAAATGATGGAATAGGAAGATGGATAATCTTCTCAGCAAGTATATGATGGTCTATGAGATCAGGGCGCTATAAAACACGGGCGGGGAAACGCGCATATAATTTGGCGAGCTATGTGTGATGCATCAAAGGACTGGCACGAGCGCGCTTGGGCTCTGAAAATCAACAAAAACACAATTTGAATGGCGACCAGAAAGATAAAGAGTACCCGAGATAAATTCCTCTTTTTGAAAAGGAAGAAAACTTATTACTGCCATTAGAAACACAAATAAAAAACAAGTAACTCCTTCAAATTAAATTTGTTTTAATTATTTATTGTCAAGGATTTATTTTAGATGAATAAAAGCACAATTGTTTACCGGGAGAGTTGAAAAAATTCCTAAACATTTACAATTTTTGAAGGGTGCACGCCGTTAAAATCATGTTTTCTCTGTGAATCGGTTGACAAAATGAATTTGAATACACCAACGTAAAGACAATTAAATAGGCTTTCGAACTGACATAGTCACCGAACGTGCTTTTTTGTGCTTTTTTCGTAAAATTGACATTTCGCCAACGCATTTTTGAAAATTTTCTTTTCCATTCTCACCACTGACTATAGCTTTATAAACTGAAAAACAGCTAACACTTTCAAGTTTAAAACCCCTTGCTTCTTTTAAAGAGCTGACATGAATATATATATGTTATTTACCGGCTGGGAGGTTCGTATAGAAAAATATTTGCCCAAGGTCTTAAAAAAGGCCCGAGGCCACAGGCCGAGGGACATTTTTGAGACCGAGGGCAAACATTTTTCTATACGGACCGACCAAAACGGTAAATAACATATTTATTTTTTTGTTACATAATTAGAGAAATTAACATAATTGAATAAAGTTGCGTAATCGAGATGACATTCACGTGATATTCAAAAGTCCAAAGTTTATCGTTCGAGAGTAAACAACTGCCGACATGCAGTCTTACAGGGAAACTTGGAACCTTTTTTGTCATAAAAAAACATTCAAAACTCGAAGATCTAGTTACGAAGGGAAGTCAAAATGCAGTCCAAGTGTTTTTAAAGTTTAGTTGATAAAGATCTTCGTCATTCTTCTTCGTCGCTTGCTCGTTTTTGGCTGTTCGCTTGCATGGAAAGTCGCTTTCAATATTTGGCTGACTGCATGAAAATTGAAAGTGTGGTCCTCGAGTTTGAAGACGAAAATGCTTGTCAGTAAGCCATTTGTAATTTCAAGTTTCAAGGACATGAGTGATGAGACGATGAGGTTGGCATGTGGAAAATGTTTGGTTAAAAGGTAAAAGACTTAAAGCTTGTAGCGGTTTTGTTGAGTATAGCGGTTGGATAACAGAAGAAAGACAGTTTAGTGTCAAAAGGTTTCACTGGGCTTTTCTATCTTAATCTCGTGGTATGATTTTTTATATATATTTATATATAGTTTCATTTAGTGATTCAAAATACTGTGTTCACAAGTTTATGTTTTTCCTACTGTTTTAAACTGTTTTCTTTATAAATGTCAACTCGTAAATTTTGCTTTCAGTTTTCCCAGCGTTTTTTTTTAAATTCGCTGTTTACACATGAAGTTGTCAAAACCATTTGGATAATAAAACTCATTTGTATCCCCGTAGCTCTCGTTGAATTTATTTTTTCTGTGGCAAGCGAAATAGGTTATGAAAATCGGTCAATTTTAAATGAATTTTAAAATTAAATTTAGGATTCCGTGACCGTGGTCAGATATCGTAAAAAACTGCCCGCTCACGCAGCCAATCAAATTGCAGCATTACCTAGGATTCCGCCCGCTCACGACTAATAAAAAAATAAATACACAGTACTAAAACCCTGTTGCCAATAGTGTTAAACATACGAGGAGAACTTTTAAAACAAATTTCAACAAATATGATGTAAATAAAAATGCCAAAGTTTACTACAAGTCTGCATCACTATGTCTGCATGCGACTCAAGCTAGTTTACGACGGTAAAAACAAGATTATAGTATTCTTTGTTTGCCAAATTTTATGTCCACAGAAATACTATAGACGTTAACAACAGGCTTGCTCAAATTTTAGCGGAAAGCATTTAAAAGAAACAATAAAAATCGAGAATGTTTTCGGCTTTGTGTTTATATCCAGAGTAAACAATCTTATCAGCTTATCCTATCATCTTATCATTCAGCATATTCTATTTTATAGATAATATCACTTAAAGAAAAAAACATGAAACTAAAAAACACTCTTACGTCCATGCATGCAGATTAACATTATATATGTGTACGAGAAACTGGTAACTACAATTATTGCATTTTGCAGACAAAATTCGATCATACTAAGCTTAACTTATATCTGAAAATTATATTACAGTTGTCGAACGGCCGAAGACAGTACTCTAGTCAAATTTACAGCACAAGCGACGATAACATACGATAATATAGTTATAGATATTTTACATGCAAAAAGAGTACTGAAGTGTCTCTTACCATCTACTTCTCGGTCTCCGTTTTAAACACATGTACATCTGATCAGTCAAGTCCATTATTTACAGATTACAGTAAGATACAGTTGGTAATCACGGCCGCTTGAAGTTTGACTAATTTTTTTTTGTAGCTTCTAAAGTTTGAGATTCATTCAAGACTATAACTAGTATGTATTTAAGAAATAGAAAACATTTTCCGTATTTCTATAGAGTTATAGAAACATGAGTGGAAGTTTGGGAGAATGAGAAATTACAGTGGGAATACGAGCCCGCAGGGCGAGTGTTTCCACGCTATTTCGAGTTCTCCCAAACTTCCACAAGTGTTTCTATAACTCTATAGGAACACGGGAAAAATGTTTTCTATTTCCTTTATAAAATAACTCGTCAAAAATAGATTAAACGTTAAAATTGATCTAAATAAAAGGCGTAAATTCTCATTACCCTCCATGGATGGCGTATTGGATTGCGTTTGATGGCGTATAATAGTGTTTCTGTACAAATTTTAATTAGAATGATGGCGTAGTGCATGGCGTAATCCATCCATGTTTTCCATAGAGTTATAGAAACACGGCTTTAACCAATCATCGCTTGCTTTTTCAAAATGTTATTTTATAAAGGAAAATAGTTCATCAAAATAACATTTATAGAGCAAATAAAGCAAGATTACGACTTAAAAAAAGCTGGAAACGACACATATACTTGATAGCATGGAGGTTTGACTTTCAGACCACAGGTACAGTCTTCGGCTTCGTCCTGAGGTATCTGAATCAGCCATATAAACATGCAATTATAGTGAATCTTTCTTTTTTCATCATTACTGTAATTTTTAATGCGGAGGTTTCTTAGCATCTTCTTTCAGCCGTCTCAGTTTTCTTCGCTCATGGTTTCTTCTACTTTCTAAAATGAAACTTAAAAATCGAAGCTCGAAGTGATATATGCGGGGGGTACGCGCATCACACATAGATCAGAGCTCCCATTGCCGTTTCCCCGCCCGTGTTTTATAGCGCCCTGATGAGATCAAACGCTTTGCGGTAATCAAACAATACCACCCTAACTGCGTTTGCGGTTCCATCAGTGGCCTCTGACCATTTGTGAACCATTGAGATAAGCGCATGGATCGCCGAGGAACGCGGAATGCCCCCAAATTTGGCAGGATCGACTATGCTTGAAACTGCTGGAGCGATATATTCCTCAACCAAAAAGTCCTTAGCCAATTTTGAGACCGCAGATGTAGGAGATATTGGTCTGAGATGCTTGTTAATGTCGCGTTCAGGTTTTTCCTTAGGGATAGGAGTAATGTTGGCTTTTTTTCCATGCGAGAGGAAGTCTTTGTTCTTGGAAGGACGCATTCAACAAGTTTGAAATAGGGGATGCGATGATTTCAGCATAACTCTTTAAAATCCAATTAAGGATGCTGTCGGGCCCTGGCGCTTTAGAAGGGTCCAGATTCTTCAGTTTTATTAACACTGATGTTGGAGAAGTTATACTAGTGACCACAGAAGGAGGATCTGGAGGGATTGCTTGGTACAAGGTACGAAGATCTTCGGTACGTAGGGGGCGATATATTTTCATAGTCTCCAAAAAGGTATTATTAATCAGATCGGCAAGTTCCCTTGATGATAAATGATCAATGTTATCTATTTGAAGTTGCGATTGAGGATTGCAGTAACTGGTCTTCATACCACTAATACGTTTAACTTGGGACCACCACATCCTAGGTTTAGATTGTTTCAAATAGTTAACTGTTGAAGCAAAGAAATTGGCTCGACAGAGTTTTCTCATTCTATTCACCTTATTACGGTAAAATTTGAACAGGTCTAACTTACCAGAAGAAAAGGCACGTTGGCGTAAGATTATTAATCGTTTAAAATCTTCGGTTACCCATGGTGCGTCATTAGAATGTAGTTTTACTGTTCGTTCAGGCATAATAATGTCGATACCAGTAGAGATAATATTTGAGAAAAATTCGTACTTCTCGGCACAGGTTTCGGCGTCCTCAAGTATACTCCAATTAATTTTGCTCAAAAAACGGTCAAGCTCCATTTTACGGGACGCTCGAGTGTCTCTTTTCAGGACTGTCCGTTGACTAGGAAGTTCGGATATTCTCTGTTTAGGGAGGATGGCAATAGTATTATGATCGGAAAGGCCGAATGGAGACAAGACTTCCACTGATGAGGGCTCATAATATTTATGCAGGTTGGTGGGACCTAAATCTAAAATATTTGAGCCTCGGGTTGGGTGACGAACCAATTGTTTCAGCTGGAAATTATGCATCAGGAGTTTGATGTCTAACTGATTGAAGTCTCCAGCAATAACGATAGCACAACCAGGGAAAAGGCCTTCAACCTTGGTTAAGGATTCAGATAAATATTCCAAAATGTGACGGTCATTCGAAGAATGTGGGTGGTAGACACAGGCAGCGATAACACAGGGCACACTTCTCGGTAGTCTAACTGGTCTGGTATGAACCCAAAGCACTTCGAAGTTCGGATCTTCGAGCTCGTCCAGACGTCTACTTTTTATTTGATCTCTGGTATAAAGTCAAACTCCTCCATGTAGTCACGATGTAAGATCTCGCCTAATAAGATTGTAGTTTGCCAAAGATATCTGATTATCCCTACAGTGTTTCTTAGCCACGTCTCCGTAATAAAAAGAAAATCGAAGTTGCGTTGAGATGTAAGGACTCTGACCTCATCGATTTTAGGTACAAGGGACATGACATTTGCCAAGAGAATACTGGGAAGAAATTCATTTATGATTGGTAAGTTCTTATTGTGGGCGGACCAATATGCGTATTGTTTGTTCTACTAATTCGGATACAGTTTTCAATATTTGATCGTCGATTAACACATGGTATATATTCTAGCTGTACGGGTTGGAGAAACAATAACAGAGATATGCAAATGTTCTACTTGGGTTTGATTATTTAAACTCTGGACGAACATTTGACTTCCAATCAAGTCCTTGTTAAACGCGAGACAAGGCTCAAATATTCTTGCCAGCCAGGAGGACGATGCTTTGAAGTGCGTCGTAAAAAATAATCTCGATTTCGATTTCTCGCCGTGTAATTATGAGATTGATTAACACTGAATTATCTGTGGTGGCTGGAACTATTATTTGGTCTGGACGGGTATTCCCCTGAATTCCTTCGCTTGCGACCTTTCCTACATGATCTTCCTTTACCCGTTGGTTCAGCATTTTGTCGGCTTTTGTTGTTAGTACCGGTTAAATGGTTGACTTCGAAAAGATCGCTCGGAATAAGATGTATTTGTCCCTTTAAAAGCGATGTATTTCTTAGCATCAAAGGTGGCACATTTTTGCATACTTTATTAACTTCGTAGACATCATTTACTTGACAATTATTACGCTGATGTCCTTCAGAGAGTTCTCTTTCCGGTATAACAATTTGACATGAATTCTCCACGGGGTTGTCCAGGTTAACGATAGGCGCTTCAAATGTAAGTGATTCGCCGGGAATAACAATTTCAGTGCTTGAATTTACCAATTTGTAATTCAAATTATGACTTTCGAGTTGGCAGAGTTTGTCTTTAAGGGAATTGATCTCGGATTCCATTTTATGTGTTTTTTCCCTTTCTTCGTAAAGCTCCTGTTTAAGGCGGTTTATCTAACATAAATACTCATCTTCAGGGGTACAAATCTTTTGCGTATTTGCCAAAGCTTGAAGAGAATCAACTCTTAATTGCAAAATTTCAATGTCCATTTTTACGTCGTCAAGCTGTGTTGAAGGTCGATCACAGGAGCATGCCACAACAATCAGCCTTGTCGTCCACACCTCCAGATTCCTTTATAACTCCGACATTTGCAAACTCACCATTCTCAGCAGCCGTATAAGTCAAGGAACCGCTTAATTTCAGATTCCAAAAGTACTACATCATCATCAAGAGGGCTGTCACGGTCGCTTGTCGAGTTATCCGCCACGCTGTCCGGGAAGGATTTTGGTTCACAAATTAACACCAGTGTTGCTCTCAATTTCTCACCAGATTTGCCTTGAAAGAGCAAGGTTCTTTGCTTACCATAATACCAAGTCATAGTTAAATCAGAAAGCGAAATTGCAAACTTTTTGGATTTTCCTCCGGGTGATGTCCATTTACCCGATTAACAAGCACTCGCTTCTGTCTTTTCGTCCATAGAAAGCCTGTCGTTTGAGCGAGAAATTCGAGGCGCGTGGTTTTATTTACGCGATGCTGAACTACTAAATTGAGCATAGAATTATTACTCATTAAGTCGTAATTTTTATTAAAATATAAAGTCAAATGATTTGCAAAACTTGGAGCCATTGAATGATTTGAAGGTCATTGCTGCCGTCTGCTCAAACCTTCTTCGTTTTAGATTTTTCTAGCACTTCCTGAACAGTAACATTGTGTTCACCGTAGCTAAACGGGCCATTAAACGCAGTAGATACATGCACGCCTGAGCGTGCCTATTTTTTATTTACATCTATATTTTTAGATTTAACCAAGCTTCAAAACGTGGTTTTGCTATTATCCTCAAATATTAAAAATCAAAAATATTTTTCTGTTAATCAACCCACAGGCCGTGTCCGACTTAACACTTAGTAAATTTAAAATGAGACACGTATATTTGCGCAATCATAGCAATCAAAAATATAAAATCTCTTTCAATAATTACACGTATATGTATGTAATATGTCTAATCCAATAACCTTACTTGAAGAATCGACGACAGATCAGTTAGAGTCTCAGCTAATAAACGTAAATAAATGTATTTTATTAACCATATGTTAGTAAGCCATTAACCAAATTCCGTTGATTCCGTTGATTCCGTTAAATAGTGATTCCGGTAATTATTGCAACAGTGATATAGCAATATTAACAGAAACAAGATTCAGTCCATTCGATGATGATGAAATGTACAATCTTAATGGTTTCGAAATGACGCCATGTTTAATCAGCAGGATAATAGACGACCATACGGTGGTACAGCGGTTTATAGCAAGATACCATTTGTTGAGGGATTTCCTTACAGTCACAATGTTCATGGTATTGAATTCACTATTATAAATGTCACCAGCCAACAATATTTGACAATAATAGCAGTATATCGCTCTCCAAAAATCCCTGTAAGATATCTATGCTCAGCATTGGTTGATATTCTTGGGGAGCATGCTTCCCAGCAAAATATATTTATTGGAGATTTTAATGTCAATTGGATGGTTGATTTAGAACGACAACCACTTTACAATGTTATGGTAAGAGACAATGGTTATCGACAGTTAGTATCCAGTTTTACAACTGATTCAATTAATAATTCAATTTCATTTAGTAATATAAATAATCTCCAGATATAAAAATGCTAAAATAATGCAAATTACACAAATTCAACTTAACTATGTTGAAAAAATAAAAATTGTTAATTTCAAAAATTGGTAATCGAAGACCTTGTTCCCAAAGTGATTTGGGAACAACTTTTGGGGTATCACCCCATAGAACCATCCAAGCCCATGTGGCAAACATCAGGTATGTAATTCTAATCATTGTTTCTGGACTTTTATTTGTTTGTCTTCTTGTTCATATTTTTATTTATTGTAATTTGGTTCGATTTTAGAAAATGATGAACTACATGGCCAACAATTCATTGGGTAAAATAGACTGATTATAAGCAAGAAAATACAAAAAGAAAAGTTCAATGGTACATGTACATATCCTGCTTGTCAACAGACTCAACACCTTGAACTGCTGCATATATATGCTGAATATATTGTGAAAAGCGCAAATATCATGCATAGTTGACCTTAAGCTGTCATTTTTCACCAAACCAAATGACATGCATGAAATTTAGTGTCATACTGTTCATGGCTATGTAAATTCTCATTGGGGACATGCAACTATGTACATTGTTGGCTCAGTTGGTATATACTTAATTACTTTGTTGAAATATTACACACCATGGTCTAACAACTGCTTCAATACAAGAAATCAAATTGTACACTGTTACTGTATGCCAAGATCAATTGTGTGACAATTTACATTGGAGATTATGGAGATCTTCGTAACTTACTTTGTTGCTATGTAGTATAATGTTACAGGAAGTCTGTTATTGTGTTAATGAGATATGTGTTAGTTACTTGTTGTCAACGCGTTGTCAACAAGTGTAAACCGATATGTGTTTATTAATTGATAGATTAAGTAGTGAGTCGGGACTAGAGAGACGAGTTTCAATGTGTCTGTGTTCGACTGTTCGAGGCGTTTCCGAAGTGAACTGTTTGTTTCTTGGTCTTTGACGAAGCCAATTCGCAAATAATAAAGATCATCGTTATAAACCCTAACGTGTGAATAGTATAGTGTAGCTGCTTAGCATAGCGCGTGGCGACCGTCTACATAATTGGAGCCCGATAGGAGACATTCGTTTGAAGAGTTAGGGTTTGTTGTTTTGGACGAAGATATTGATATGGAACTTACGACAGAAGAGAAGATGGAGGTAGAGAAGACCAGAATTGTATCAATTCTAAACGAATTACCTGAAAGTCCTATTATCGGACAGTTGGCAGAGGAATACGATTCGCGACACAAGTGTGGGATTGCCTTATACAAAGAAGCTTTTGTTTCTCTCGAAGCATTTTTGAAATTTGCCTGCGGGGTAAACATTATGGACGAAAAACTCTGTTTAACGACGTGTTCTACTCAAAATATGCCTTCAAATTAGAAAGCGCTTGGCGCAAGTGGATCCTCGGCTTTACACCTGGTATCGAAACCGCAATTTTCTCCATTTTTCAGTGACGGGGATAAAAGCAAAGGAGTTCCGTACAAGCTTTGGCGATTTGAAGTGGATTCTGCGTCGAAAGGAGCATTGTATCCTGGTGAAGTAATTTTGGAACAAATCCGACGTTCGCTACAAGGAGAATCGAAAACAAAACTCGTTGGGCTTGATTCGGAAAAATCGTGTGAATCGCCTTTAGAAAAGCTCGATCAGTTTTACAGCGATCTTGGCGCGGCAACCGGCGATGAATTATTGACCGAAGCGTACCAGTTCTGTTGAAGCAAGGAGAAAATGAGGAAGTTGCGGCTTTCGCGTCGAGGTTGGATAATCGTGTGCGTTGGGCAAAGCGACGAGGGACAGATCTCCTTCCTGATGACGAGGCAGTCGAAAGGCAACTGCGAATGTTGTTCTGGGGAGGGATAAACGAATCGATTAAGGACAAAGCTCGCCACAAAAAGGATAATTGCAAAACATTTGCGGAATTAATAACAGCAGCAAGATATGGAGAGAAGGAACTAGGTTCGACTCAACACTCGAGGAAAACAGCGCGATCAAACCAAACCATTTGCCATGAATCTGGCCAGAAATCACTGCCTCAGTCGCCTCATTCCGAGACAAAATCAGGGTGGATCGCCGAGGTTTGTAGTGCCATGGCGAGAGAAGTCAGAGAGGCTTTAAAAGATCAAATAAAGTCAACAGACATAAGAAACCCAAGAGGTTACGACCAACAACGCCCAAGAGATTAGTCTTCTGAACTACAAACATGCTATTGCTGTGGACAAGTTGGTCATGTTCAGGTTGGGTGTCGTAACACTCCATTGCGCGACAACAAATCATCGGGAAACGGACGAGGATCTCTGCCACGGGGCAACCAGAGATCCTAAGTACACTCTAAAAAAAGGTGTGTTCAAATAACACACCTTTTTTGTCCAGAAATTGACACGCTTTAAGGTGTGTTATTCAACACACCTTGGTGTGTTCAATAACACACCTTAAGGTGTGTTTTCCGTTTGTCCAGAATTTGACACGTTTTAAGGTGTGTTTTTAGAAAGGTGTGTTATGCAACACACCAACGTGTGTTATTCAACACACCAAGATGTGTTATTCAACACACCAAGGTGTGTTATGTAACACACCTTCAGTTGTATTGCATAACACACTATAGGTGTATTATTTAACACACCATTAGGTGTGTTATGCAACACACCTTTGCAGTAGATGTGTTGTTTAACAAGGTGTGTTACAAATAACACACCTTCAGCTGTGTTAAATAAAAAATATATGGTAATTACACAGAATGCATATACATGTATGATAAATATATTTATTAAATAATAAACACTAATTTTACATAGTTATAGCTATATATGGCTTAGTTTAAGTTAATACAACAAAAATAGCAAATCCATACAGGTTTGATGATACTGCGCTTTTCGGCTAAGCTTGGAGACAAACAGTTTGATCGAAAAGTTTGAACATTGAAATGCATACGTTACCAAGGGCAATTTAGGATGTTGTCAAGGGCAAATTCAAAAGTTTAGGCAACGCCTTAATTTCTATTGGTCAAAATGTTCAAACATTCAAATTTCCCATGGGAACGTATCAAATCGTAAAACGATCAAACTTTTTAATAAAACTTCCGGTCTCCAAGCTTAACCGAAAATCGCAGTAAAAGTATTATGCAGCTAGCACTACAATAATATCCATACAAGTGAAGTTAAATAGCAATGAAATGATTATAAATTGTCCTTGTTATAATAAAGGTATAATGTAACTACATGCAGTTGCTGCTGCTTATAAGCAAAAGTCCCTAATATGGAAAAGTTGCTTAATATATATAAAGTTTTTGTCTGTTGCCATTTATATGCAATATCCGCTTATAAGCAAAAACCTAGAATAACCACTTAACCATGTTATATGACAGTACATATGTGGTTCTGCATCTATATCCAAAATACATCGTTCAGCATTTAGGATACTACATGACATACATGTATTTAGAATGTTGGTATTTTCAAAGTGTACTTAACAACAATCCAATCTTGGAGATCAACAATCCTTTTCTTTCGTTGAGAAGTTGGCTTTTGCATCATCACTCAATGTGCACCAGTCCGGTCCTGTAAAATGAAAAAATTAATTCAACAATTTGTTAACTAATATTTAATATTAAATCAAATATTCAAAGGGTATACATTAACCACTTTGCAACAAAACTCAAAATTTCAATTTATAAGTTAAAATTTTGATTTTGTTGTGATTTTTCTTTATTTAAATACATTAGTCACTCCATTTAACCCACTGATGCCTACAATAGGGTGTCTGAGGAATCATCTGCTGATAAACAGAGTAAAACAACAAAGGGGACATTTTCGGAGCTGGCTCAGGCACGAATGGGTAATAATTGTTTAGCTCAATACCACTGCTACCACCCCTTAGAGAGTAAAATCATCTGGAGTGTAAATTAATGTCAATATTAAACTTTATATACAAAGTATATATATGACTTAATCTTCCATCATATACTGCATCACAGATGAGCTCTCAGTAATGACCTACTACGGCTACCAGCTGACTAGCTTCCCAGGGTCAAGAGTAAGATTCCCTGCAAAGGTCACATACTCACACAATACATTCCTCCTAGCTACAAGATTGCAGTTACCGAACAAACAATTTGGACAGAAAATTCTACTTTCCTAGCAAAATTCTTGTAATTTTGAAGACAATTAGAATATAGGGATGTTTAGTAATGATTAAGGAGTGTGCACACTATTTACATTATCGCACAATCGTTGTCACCGGCAATTGCTTGGGGTATATATAAGTAGTGTTCTCACATCTAGATTGTTCCAAGCTACACTGATGAGCTGTAGTACAGCGAAACACATGTCTGTATATTGAACTACATATATATATATGTATAAAATAGGTTGCATCTTACGCACGCTGTGATTGGTCATTTACCGTGTTTATATCAGGATACGTAAACACGGTTGTGATGTCACGGCACATTTTTTAGCCTTATTTCATAAAAGAAATAGAAAATGGATGCCCTGTGTTTATATAACCTGATGCAAACACTCGAGTGAGTTGGGAGAATTCAAAAGTACTTATGTAAACTCTCGCCTACGGCTCGCGTTCACATAAACTTTCAAATTCTCCCAACTCACTCTCGTGTTTGCATCAGGCTATATAAACACGGGCGGCCATTTTCTATTTCTTAAATATATATAGTTAGACCAATATATGATCTGCAATTAGTATTTTGAGATATCAACATGCGTAATGGAATAGATCATTATGTCATTAGTCAATAAATAAACTACTACACATGTAAAAAGCTGTTACAAACCTGCAAGCAAGCTGTTACAAGGCTGTTCAACAGGCCATCACCGTCATGTGTTTGCATTGGCTGTCCCAGTCTGTTAACATGTCTGTAACAGGTTGTTAACAACTTGTAACAAGGCTGATGACTCCAACTGATGACAAGTTGTTTCAACAACCTGTTACCGCTCTGCACTTAACAAGTTGTTAACAGGTTGATGCTAACAAGGTTGTAGCAGCTTCTTGAATGAACAGCATTGTTACAACTTGTTCCCAGGCTTGCTACAAGCCTGTTGCGAACACATCCTGTTGACAAGCTGTGAGATTTTTACGTGTGTAGTATATGAATTAAGCTTATTTAAGGATTTTACTTACCAATAACAGCAAGTTGAATGGTTGAACACAACTGAACAAGGTAACTCTACCCTATATGCACTAGAAAACAAGAAAAAATAATATATGAATGAATAAGCAAATAAACAAACACACACACACACACAAAACATACTGTTAGTCTGTTACCAACAATTTAATATTTCATAATGATGATGAATTCTGCCAGTGACTCAGTGAAAATACACTAATCACAAATAACATTTACCTCAAGGTCTGAATACTTTAGTTTTACATAAGATAATCCTTATCATGAAAGCAACGGTGGCTAAAGAATGGCAAAAAAGATAGAATGATTTGAGAGTTTGTTAGGAACCACAATTGACTAAATTGAGAAGAGATTCCAGCCGCCATGTTGACGAGTCAAAACATGATGACTTTATACTTCAACTATAGTAACTTCAGTAGAAAATGGTTTGTATTGGACAATCAAAGAGGAAATTTGACAAGGAGAGCCAGAAAAAAATTCACATTACAATAAGTAGGAAAATAGAAAACAAACGATAAATACTCAATCTCTTAATACCTTGCTCGTAGCCTCGTGCGAGAGAAGCTTCTAGGACTTCTTGGTTCAACTGGATTTTCATGGCTTCTAGTTAAATCTTTCCGTAAGAAGAACATGTTACTTCGGTGAAGACTGTCTGCTTGATCTCTTCGCAAACAAAAAGTCTTTTATTACCAAAAGTTTCTATAGCTTGAATCTCAAAAGTCAAAACACCATCACAAACGAATTTCAAACGTGGCGCGCTGATGATGATGAGATGAGATGAGAATCGAGATTCGAGATGACGCTATCCCAAGTATCAATGCGCGCTCGCTAGCTGCGCGGTTTAATGGCTGCATGCGTCTGGGTACGACCACGGTACGACACTGTTGACGGCGCTGTTTAACCAGAAGTTTTATTAGCTTTTCTTTCTGAATTCTGATATGCTATTCCAGTGTTTCAAAATTACAAACCTATTGATTCGGAATTACTTCATGCACATTTAGGTATAGATATAAAGTTTTAAACGTAGGGATATTTAAGCTAAAGAAATGTTTTATTATATTTACAAGATGTGTTATTCCAAAGCGTTTGTTGGTGTTACCGAAATTATTCTGTTTGAAGAGTGAATTATTTCAAAAGATGTGCTGTTTCAAAAAGCGTGTTTTTCGAAAGGTGTATTATTATTGTGAAAGGTGTGTTATTTGAAAGGTGTGTTTTTTATGATGTGTCACTCAAAAGGTGTGTTATTCTTAAGAAGGTGTGTTATTGTGAAAGGTGTGTTTTTTATAAGATGTGTTAGTCAAAAGGTGTGTTATTCTTAAGAAGGTGTGTTAGTGTAAAAGGTGTGTTTTTCGCAAAGGTGTGTTTTCGATCCAAGGTGTGTTAAAAATAATACACCTTAGTTTTGACAAGGTGTGTTAGTCAAAAGTGTTATTAGAAGGTGTGTTAAAAAACACACCCAGGTGTGTAAATCAGCACACCAAGGTGTGTAAATTAACAAAGTTTGGTGTATTTTGTAACACACCATGGTGTGTTTCAAAAGATACACACAAAAACGTGTGTTAAAATAACACACCTTGGTGTGTTGATTTACACACCTTGGTGTGTTATTTAACACATTTTTTTAGAGTAATTCTTATGGCCAACTGGAAGAGATAATCGTCTGGGAGGATGGCAAGTTCTTTGTTGTACAAGTTTTAGAGACACTATCTTTTCACAGTCATTTTATGTGTTATAAAGTTGTTCCAACTAATGAAAGGGTGGTAGTTGTACTCCAGAATTTACCATGGCATGGGGTGTTGAACATTGTAAGAAAACATGGTAATTTGTTTATAGTTGAGAAAGACACTGCAAATGTAGAAGACATGTAAATAGATAACTTGGGCCAGTTTGGATACCTTTCCATGTGATAAGTCTTAAAGACCAGTGCTATATACCCATGCTTTGAACAACCAAAACTACATTTCATTCATCGAATATCATTCTCAGATAGATAACAAGCTTGATAAAAAACACAAGTATAACACTTTTTTCTTGGATCTTATTTGCTGGATAAGCGAGCTATGGCCTCGGTATATAAATTATGTATATATACATATGAGTGTCTTATATGAAATATATGTGTGAAATATAGAAAAATTAATTAAAAGGTTAACAGTTATAATAACAAGCATATGCCCTATGTTATAAATAAGGCGTGTTCTTTGAAACATGGTTTTTAAAAAGGTGTGTTATTATATTATGGTATTTAAGAAGATGTGTTATTAATGAAGGTGTGTAATTAAAAGGTGTGTTTTTTGGAAAGGTGTGTCACAAAAGGTGTGTTTTTTCAAAGGTGTGTTAATGCTAAGGTGTGTTATTTAGAAAAGGTGTGTTAAATTAACACACCTCGCATGCAAAGGTGTGTTATAACAAGGGGTGTTATTTTCAAGGTGTGTCAAATAACACACCCGGGTGTGTTATTCAACACACATAGGTGTGTTATCCAACACACCAATGTGTGTTTTGTAACACACCAAGATGTGTAATTGATTATTTTTCTGATAAGGTGTGTTAAAATAACACACCTTAGTGTGTTTCAAAACACACCTTTTTTTAGAGTATACAGGTATGCATGCCCCCCGTCCAGAGCAATTCGCAAACGTTCTTAAAGAGCTAATTGGCGATGGGACAGAAGCTGTCGCATTTATTAACGGACATGCTTGTCTTGCTTTGCTTGACACTGGTAGCCAGGTTACGTCAATTTCCAAGTCTTTCTACGATAGACATTTATCCGGCCAACCGATTCAGCCCGTTGAGAACATAGTGCATGTTGTTGGTGCTGGTGGAAACGAAGTTCCATTCCTTGGCTACGTCACCATAGACGTAGGTTTTCCAAAAGATGAAATGGGAGTCGAAGAGCCTTTGAGGACTTTAGCACTGGTTGCTCCCAATAACAACTATAACCAAAGACTGCCAGTCATAATCGGGACCAACTTGGTGAAGCAATGTAGAGATGTGTGTCAACGACATCAAGTGTCAACCGACACGGCGTGTCAGGTAATAAAGTAAAAGCTACAAGTCGACATCCTACAACAATTGCACCGCATGAGAAGAAGATGCTTATGGGATTGGTTAACAACTCACCAGGGGCAGGGCCGTCAGTCCAAGTCCTCTTGGAAACCAGTAACGAAATACCTGGGTTAGTGGTCACTCCTGGACTCGTCAGGCTAGCTCCTCATGGAACATCGTGCAAAGTACCAGTAGAAGTAACCAATAATAATGACTATCCAATCGTCATTCCTTCAAAAGCAATCCTGGCATCTGTACAACTAGCAAGCAAAGTCATCGCTCCCAACCCAAACGAAAATACCACCACACTCGAAGAAGGACCTGGATCCACCGAAGACTCGGAAGGAACTATAAACATTTCTCGGCTTTGCGGGGTATTATCGGAACTTCGTCGGGGGATTTGCCACAGTTACAGCACCCTTACATCAGTTGATAAGACAGCCAAAGACTAACGAAACCTCAAGAAAAACTAAACCCCCAGCATTCCAGTGGACTGACGCGTGCAACCATGCCTTCCAAACACTCATCACTAAACTCTCAGCAACCCCAGTCCTAGCATTTCCCGACTTTAGTTTGCCGTTTATTCTGCATACCGACGCTTCAGGCGTGGGACTCGGCGCCGTTCTCTACCAAATGCAGAATGGAAAGAAACGCGTTCTGGCGTATGGGAGCCGTTCCCTTAACCACTCAGAACAACGATACTGCGCATATCGTCAAGAGTTCCTTGCACTGAAATGGGCCATCACAGAGAAGTTTCGATCATACTTGTATGGTTGGAAGTTCCACGTCATCACGGATAGCAACCCGTTGACGTACCTACCAACGTCAGCGAAGCTCAGCGCAACCGACCACCGTTGGCTAGCCAATTTGTCGACCTACGATTTTACGATCAGTTATCGGGCAGGAAAGTCTTGCGGAGATGCTGATGGTCTCTCGAGGATGACCCAGGGACAAGATACAGGCCGACAAGAAGACGAGACGACATCCGATGCAGAGTATCTCAAGCCATTCATAGAGAAATTACACCCGTCAGAAACCGATTCGATTAGTGTTTGTACCAAGGACGAGTTCCAAGCCATTTGCGACTACCACATATTCTTTAACTCTGACGGTGAAGGAGAAAATAGCTGCCCTGTCGTGGAGGTATTAGGTATCCAAGCAACGACGATTGAAGCAATTTGTGCAGAGTCAAATGTCACGTATCCAGGAGCTGGTGCGAGCATGATGTCAGCAGTTGAGTGGCGAAAGATCCAACTTGAGGACCCAGCGATTGGACGAGTAATTGAGATCTTGAAAGGCTAAGATACCAACGTGACCGACAAGAATCCTGTGGTAATTAATCGTTTGTTGAAAGAGAAACATCGATTAGTGTTCCGTGAAGAAGTCCTTTTTCGACAGCGTCTCATTCATGGTGCAGAGGTGTCCCAACTGGTGCTACCAAGTGTTTGGCGTCCTCCGTGGTCTTCACGACGGCATCGGACATCTTGGCAGAGATAAAACCATCGACCTGGTCTGTCAACGCCTCTACTGGCCCGGAATGACAGTCGACATTGAATCTTACATTCGTGACTGTCAACGTTGTATCATGCGCAAGGCTGCTGATCCTCCACGTGCTCCACTCGTCCCGATCTTGGCGACCGAACCCATGGAGCTCCTAGCCATCGACTTTCTCAGCATAGAGAAAGGGAAGGAAGGATATGAAAATGTGTTCGTCGTAACTGACAGTTTCACGAAGTATTCCTGGGCATTCCCGACTCGAAACCAAAAGGCCACTACTGTTGCCAAGGTACTGTGGGAGAAAGTGCTGGTCCATTATGGTTTTCCACGTTGATTACACTCCGACCAGGGAAGAGATTTCGAATCTAGGCTGATTAGTGACCTCTGCAGAGTTGCTGGTATCGAGAAGACTAGAACTACCCCTTATCACTCACAGGGAAATGGCCAAACAGAGCGATTCAACAGAACTCTTCTTGGTATGCTCGGAACACTGAGTGGAGACAAGAAGGCAGACTGGCCAAGTTATGTCGCGCCTTTAGTGTACGCATATAACAGCACGAAGCATGGCTCCACCGGATACTCGCCGTATTACCTCATATTTGGCCGCCATCCACGTCTACCCGTCGATGTTGTCCTAGGGCTGGATCAGCTGGATAAGGAGACTAAGCCGTATGCTGCCTATGCTGATAACCTTCGAGCCCAACTAGCCCACGCCTACGAGCTGGCGTCGAAAGCTATTCACAAACGAACTGAGAACAACAAGAAGAATTACGATCAGTACGCCAGAGAAAACGCCCTCGAGGTCGACGACCGAGTACTGGTTCGCAATTTAAGCACGAGAGGCAAGAACAAGTTGCAGGATCGATGGGAAGCCACGCCATATGTTGTAATTCAAAAGGTGCGGGAGTTACCTGTTTATGCTGTCAAGCCAGAAGGTGGTGGGAAGGAGAGAGTATTACACCGGAACCTGTTACTGCCATACAGACTCCCCAAGAGACAAACCACACAGAAACCGAGGCAAATTCCAATGCAAACCCCAAGTACACGTCGGCTACCCACTTTAGAAGAAGACGACGGTGATGAAAATAACGAAAACGAAGTCGTTGAGGAATTGGTGCCTCACAGCCAAACACACGATAACCAAGTACCACTGAACCTGGCAGCACCAGAATTTCCATGCCTGAGGCCACACCTTCAACAGCTCCTTTAACAGCAAATGCAGCAACACCGATGCTTGAAATGGTAGATATACATGAAACCGAATTACCGAACGAGACAGAATTTACCGAAAGTCAAAGAGCTGAACAGGACCTTATGGAACAGCCGTTTATTACGCGAGCAGGGAGAATATCGAAACCCCCAGAACGTTTTGGCGTTAACTCGACCTGGGCCCATAAGGCAGCCGTTCTTCTTTCACTGGCAAACCAGGATAACGAAATTATCATACAGAACGTGTTACAGGCATGGCTTTCCCCGCCATTTCTAAGTACAATTTAATAGCCTGGACGTCATCAAGCGCCATTTGACTAATTTTGTTATGAGTTAGATGTTATGGTTCTAAGTACAAGTAAACTAAACTTCGGGACGAAGTTTCACGTGAGGGGGGAATATGTAGTATAATGTTACAGGAAGTCTGTTATTGTGTTGATAAGCTATGTGCTAGTTACATGTTGTCAACGCGTTGTCAACAAGTGTAAACCGATATGTGTTTATTGATAGGATTAAGTAGTGAGTCGTGGACTAGAGAGACGAGTTTCAATGTGTCTGTGTTCGACTGTTCGAGGCGTTTCCGAATTGAACTGTTTTTTTCTTAGTCTTTGACGAAGCCAATCCGCAAATAATAAAGATCATCGTTATAAACCCTAACGTGTGAATACTATAGTGTAGCTGCTTAGCATAGCGCGTGGCGACCGTTTACAGCTACACACTTTGGCCTATCAACTACTGTATATCAATACAAGAAAATAAATTGGAAATTGAACAGCCAAGAACTATGGTGTAAATGTACATTGGAAATCTTTGTACTTTAATTTGTGGTGTGTGGACAGATTACACACCCTGGTCTATCAACTACTGTATATCAAGAAAGGAAAGCAAACTGGACAGTCATGTAGAACCATAGTCTAACTTCACATTGGAGATCTTTAAAAATCATTTTGAGGAAAGTTAACACAGCATGGTCCATCAAGAATAAACTGTTCAGTTGTAAAGTGAATGATAATTTTTTATTGCTTCAAAAACATTTTGACAGTCCAATCAGGGACTGCATGAGGAACTTGAATTAATACAAATTGGTGTTCAAATTGATCATATATTTGTAGAATTAATAAAAGTCAATTGATAAATATAATAAATATTTTGTTTTAGTGTCTTAATTTGCACCATGTAATTCAATTTACATTGTTCAATCATTATTTGTAAGCCAAATAAAAACCAATATCCGCATGTACGCATTGCGTACCTATTTTTAATAACCAGGCCATGGCCACTTGACATTCAACGGCTTATGTGCCGTGTAAGAACTCACCAGCTATGTCACAAGTGATACTGCTGGTATGTTTCGAGTAAATATGGACGTTCGCACGTCATCACAAAGTTTTGTGTATAGTCATTCCTATGTGGACAGGTCGACAACTTTGAAAAAGTATGCGTAGAATGAATATTTAGATCGACAAGTCTTGTTCATGCATGTCGACAGGTCGACACGTTCAATGTATTTCTCTATTGTGTCGACAGGTCGACATGTTCAGAGTTTTTCTCCATTATGTCGACAGGTTCAGAGTTTTTCTCCATTATGTCGACAGGTCGACACGTTCAGAGTTTTTCTTCTTTATGTCGACAGGTCGACGCGTTAATTTTCGATTTCAGCTCACTTTTCAACGCGCGATTCGGAAGTTCGTTGCCAAGTATCAAGTTACGTTACTGCGTAGCCAAAAAATGGCGCAAAGCTGCACTTCAAATCGAACATTCGAACTTCGTAATGAACTTCTGAATTTAGAAACGTAATTTGAAACTTGGCAACGAACTTACGAACTGCGCGTTGAAAAGTGAGCTGAATTCGACAATAACCGATGTATCCGCTAGATACATTTGGGTATATTCTGTCATGGCGTCATGGTTTAATATCGCTCTTGCATTATTTCTGATTTTATGGCTTTTTCAAAATGTATTGCTGCTAAATAGTTATCATGGAGCTTCAAACGTTGAATATACAACCTTTCAATCGTTTGATGGCGTGTCGTTCACTGTATTTTCGGGATTTCTACTTCAATCTGCTTGGCATTGCCAGACTAGAAATCCAGTAAGGCGTATCATGATGCAGTCGAAGTTTAACATCAATTTTCCTGTTTACAAAGCTGGCAAGCATGGTCAAACCATCTTGGCTCTTCCTAGCAAGGTGTTTGTGATCGATCTAACTGTTTATTTCGACATAGCGAAAAATCCTGGACCAGAAATGGATGTGTTGGCTTATCCATCTAACTTGCCTCCCAAGAATGTTAATCTATGCGCCGCTATACATGAAGGATCAACAAACTATTTCATCTCAAATCAGTTACTGGGGTTCCAACCTTTTTACCAGCTACAAAGGTGTTTTGGTGATGTGGAGCATTCTCAAGAGAATTTCGAAGCTTATCGGGTGAATAGAAGGGTTTCGTCTGTTTACGAAATACAAAATATTCCATCGGTTAACATTACTAGAAGAAGGCCAAGCATATTTCAACATAGAAATAATGTTGGTGCTAATTTAAATAATCTGGTAAACATTACGCCCACGAAAAATAGTCCTAAAACTAAAACTTCAAATTTGCTGCACCTCTCCATGCTGAATGCCCGTTCCTTAAACAACAAGGGCATGTTTATAAAGGATTATGTTGTAGAACACCGTGTAGATTGTTTGGCAGTAACCGAAACTTGGTTAAATTCGAACAATGAGTCTGTGTATACAATAAATGAACTCTGTCCCCGAGGGTATGTATTTATGCATATTCCACGAAGTGAAGGCCATGGGGACGGTGTTGGCTTATTGTATAAAAAGTATTATAAGACAGAGAAACAAAATGTGGCCCAATATTCATCATTTGAGTATATGGAAACTTTAATTAGATCGCCTAGTACAGTTCTGAGGATCGGTGTAGTTTATCGACCCCCTCCTTCTGTAGAGAATGGACTAACAGTTAACATGTTTTTCGATGAATTTGCTGACTTATTTGAACGATTGGCGGTATCTAGTGGCAAACTTGTATTGTTGGGAGATTTTAACTTTCATGTTGATGATCCTACAAACCCTCAGGCTGCAAGATTTCTTGATTTATTGGACTGTTACGATTTAAAGCAGCATATAACTGGCCCAACTCATAAAGCAAATCACACCTTGGATCTAGTGATTACTAGGTCATGTGAGGATATGATCTACAGCTGGTCATCCATGGACCCTCAATTATCTGATCACAAAGTTATCCATATAAAGTTACATCTTATTAAACCACGTCTACCAAGGCAAGAGAGACAATACCGCAAACTTCGCAGTGTAGACCCGGCTATGTTTCGAAATGATGTAATTAAATGTGCACTATTCACCTCTCAAACGAGTAATGTGATAGATTTATGTGATCAATATGACAGTGAATTGCTCAAGGTTGTTGATTCCCATGCACCTTTAAAAACATGCATAGTAAGTTCACGACCGTCTGCACCATGGTATACCGAGGACATTGCTAATGAGAAATGCAAGCGCCGTCAACTTGAAAGACGTTGGCGTAAGTCCGGATTAGATATAGATAGACAGCAGTATTATGATCAGTGCAAACGGGTAAGGGATATCATCAAGTCGTCAAAAATGAATTATTACTCTGCTTTTATTCTTGAAAACAAATCGGATCACAAAGTTTTGTTTAATACGATAGATCGTTTGTTACACCGCAAATCTGAAAAACATTATCCGACATGTGATTCTACTGTTGAACTGTGCAATAAATTTGCTGACTTCTTCTCTGAAAAAATTGTGGCAATAAGACAAGAAATTGATGCTTTACCTAATGCTGATTCTCCTAACTTTGAGCAGATTGAAGAGACGAGTATTGATTGTGAGTTGAATGAACTCTTACCAACCAGCGTCGAAGAACTATCGGTTCTTATTAGCAAAATTTCAACTAAATCGTGTAGTTTGGATCCAGTGCCTGCGTTATTACTCAAGAATTGCATCATCGATTTATTACCCATCATATGTCGGGTTGTAAATCTTTCGTTTGAATCCACTACAATGCCAACTTCCATGAAGCAAGCGTTACTATCTCCCTTATTAAAGAAACAATCCTTGGATTTTGAAAGTTTCCCAAATTTTAGACCGATATCCAACTTAAAATTTGTATCTAAGGTTATTGAGAAAGTAGCATCTACGCGTTTATGGGATCACCTCTACACGAATGATCTAAATGAGACATTCCAGTCGGCCTACAAGAGGTATCACAGTTGCGAAACGGCACTTATTCGAGTTCAGAATGACATCTTGAAAGCCATTGACAACAATAAATGTGTAATTCTTCTATTGTTGGATTTATCAGCTGCATTCGACACTGTGGATCACGAGATTTTGTTATACAGACTGCAGTCAAAATTTGGTATCAAGGGAAAAGCGCAAGCATGGTTTCGTTCGTATCTTACAGACCGCACACATTTTGTTGATATAGATGGGAGGAGTTCATCAGTTTATTCAGTCAGTTATGGAGTGCCACAAGGGTCGGTGTTGGGACCATTATTATATTTACTATATACGTCTCCATTGGGAAATCTAATGCGAAAACACGACATATCGTTTCATTTATATGCAGACGACAATCAAATATATACTACCTTTAGTTTCAATAATGATGTTGAACTATCGTCGGCGACTTGTCGGGTTGAAAGTTGTCTTTCTGATATTACCAACTGGATGTCTGCAAATAAGTTAAAACTCAATACTAGCAAGACAGAACTCCTTGTTCTTCACTCTAAATTCCGACAGATGTCATTGCAACCTTCCATAACAGTTAAATCTAACACCATTAGATCTAGTAAGAAAGCACGAAATATTGGAGTAACATTTGACAGTACATTGACAATGTCACCTCAAATAAATGAAGTAGTCAAGGGAGCTTTTTATCACTTAAGGAACATAGCCAAGATCAGAAAGTATATTGGTGCTGGCACAACCGAAGTACTGATTCATTCGTTTGTCAGTTCAAGATTGGATTTTTGCAATTCACTTTTGTACGGTTTACCTAAGTACGAAGTTAACAAATTGCAAAATGTACAAAATGCAGCAGCACGGGTTATAGCTTGCTTGCGAAAGTATGATCACATCAGTCCAACTTTAAGAAATCTACACTGGTTGCCAGTTCAAGAAAGAATCGTTTTTAAGATGAATTTAAATGTGTTTCAAAATAGTAAATAACATTGCTCCTAAATATTTACAAGAACTTGTATGCCTTTATGAACCAACAAGAAAACTTCGATCGTCAGCAGATAAATGGCGTCTTACAGAACAACCATACAAACTTAAAACCTATGGATATCGGGCATTTTCGGTAGCTGGACCAAAACTATGGAACACACTGCCAGTGGATATCAGATCTATAACTGACATTAATACTTTTAAATCCAAATTAAAGACTCACCTTTTTAAATTAGCTTACGACATATGACTTATAATTATAAGACGAATTTTATTATTAATGTTTTTATTAGTTTTAAATAATACATAGATATAGAACTTGTAACGGATGAATTTTAACACCATATACATAAAAATGTGTAAAATACTGTATACTTAATTTCACAATGTAAAGCGCATAGAACAGCAATGTATATGCGCTATAGAAATTTTATTATTATTATTATTATTATTTTGGCCTTAAACCACTGGTCTTCAGTGTTATTTCCTTTTAAAACCATCTCAATCAATTTTCTCTTGCCGGAACTTTACTTCACCGTTTGTGTAAACTCAGGAAACCTCGGGTCTGATCTTAGCGAGTTAAATTCCAAGTCAGTCACGGTATTTTTTTCTTTAACCACTAGTGAAAAAACTAAAGATTTATGAAATTAACCAATTGCAATCAGAAAAGAGAACAACTGATCGAGATGGACGTCCTAGATGTAAAAATGTACAGAATTAAACGCTTTACATCTTCTCCTCTATACAAAAGGTTTAGTCGTTCTATTTGTTGTCTCATTGCATATTCAAATGCTGTGTTTTCGTTGCACAATTTCTTTAGAAGGTACTGTACATAACTTCCCTTTGGTTCGATCGTCTTTAAACCAACATCAGTAGAAAAGTCCTAAGGAAAAGACAGGGTTCCATCTCTGATCACAGAAATTATGTTATTGTAAAATTCTGCAATTATCTTCAGTGTCTCCCATGTGCAAAGCACATTCGATGCATAGTAGCTCTTCAAACAAAGACCACGGAGTAGCCGCTACCTTTTCTCCTCTGCCAATCATAAAGTCTCTTCCCGTTTCTTTCGCTAAGCCGTGTTTTCGCCGTTTTCTTGACTGAGGATCTGGAGCACGCCTTTCATCAGACGACTCTGACCATGCACCGTACGTATTTGCACAGTTGTAACAGCCACATGCAGAGCTGCAACCTTTCAAATTTTGCCAAGCATGCATTTGCAACCGGATTTGTATTCTGCGCAAAATGTCCTGTTCTGTTTATTTTTGGTCCCACCCTGGCCGCATCGGCACCCAAGCTGAGAAGCCTTTTGTGCGATAGTTTCTGCAAAAGGTGGTTGATTATCATTAAGCTTTCTGTTTTATTTAAGCCTTTATCATCTGATTTGCTCTCAATAACAGCATCATAATGCCGTGCCGGGTCACATTTTGGAAGTATTGTGATTATAGGATAGTTTTCGAGCGACGTAAAAAACAACAAAACTCATACGCAGTATATTTGATAGAGCCAAAATAACTTCATTTCCTAATTCACAATCGAAAAAATCCATCACGTTCGAAATTTCTTGCTGTTTCTTCGTAGGCTGTATGCTCTGCGGATAAGAGGAAAGAGGAGTACTCTTGGATGTTGCAGTTGAGAAATTCTTTTACGACAAGCTTTCTTAGTAATGTGATAATTTCTGGCAAGGATTTGTTACTGGAAAATGCCAATGGAGTCCAAATTTTCTCGTAATTGTAAGCCACACTCGACACTTGTCATGGCTTGCAGGAAGAAAAACGAGACTGATGCAAATAAGCAGTTTCCGTCTTTAGCATGCAACTGCCGCCAAACGTTGAAAACCGTGAGCTTTTAAGATTTCGTCAACTTTAGTGCCAGCCTCTTCTTGAGGTTTAAGCTGAGTATTACTTACAGCAACAACGCACTTTTCATAAAATGGATAGTTTTGGCGAGAAGTGCTGGGTTTCTTTTCGTTTCTTTGGAGAGGTCGCTCACTACACGCATTTTCAGCAGCAAAATAAAAGACGCTGTTGAAAGGAACTGATCTGGAATTTGTTCAACGTCACTGTCTGGATCACTTTTACTGTCATCAGTGTCATCTTGTTCATTGGCGTTGTTTAGTATTTTCTCTAGATGATTAGCAAAATCCTCAGGATGTCCATGCACATCATTTCCTTGCATCATATAATTCTTTTCCGAAGCCAAAATTCCGAATCTTTCGGTAGTGGGAGTCTTAAAAGTGCAAAGAAAGGATGAATAGTAACTTTGAATGGAACGATTACACAATTTGTTTCCTGATATAGAACTTCCTCTCTTCTCGTTCTAAATAAAAAAGCTTATTCCCAGCAAAGCTAACTGAACACCAATTCTTTGCCTGGAAATGTTTTTACGGAGTGTTTTATGCAGTGCTTCGTTTCTGCATGTTTGTTCCACCAGATGGTGGTATATCGCCCGCGATCATATGAATGGCGAACCTTATGGTTGCTTTGATGTCGATAGCTGGTTTCTTCTGCAGGCAAGCGTGATTCACTTCATTATGGGAACTGCTGTATTTTTACGAAAGCGTAAACTATTGAAAAATGCCATTTTGGACATCAACTATACTGTGGTATGGAGACGGAGACGATGGCAAAACCGTAGGCCTCGCCGGTTTTGGGTCAGGCCTGGAAGAACCAGTTCTTGGTGGGAACAACTTGATGAACGGTGTTTCCCTAGAGACTGAGTGGGAAAATAACTTCAGAATGTCTCGTCCTTCCTTTGAGAAGCTCTGTGAAGATCTTAGACCGCTACTTCCGCAAAAGAAGTCAACAAAACTGAGACGACCTGTGTCTGTAGAAACTCAAGTTGCTGTCACCCTTTACTACCTGTCGGATGAAGGGAGATACGGAAAAGTCGTTAATGCTTTTGGGATATCTAGATAGTGTGTTTCCACCACTGTTCGAAGAGTTTGTGCCGCAATTACAGAATTTCTTGGCCCAATGTACATAAATCTGCCTACTAGTGAGTTTGAAATACAGGAGTCGGTCAGTAAGTTCTACCAATTTCATGGTTTCCCTCAGTGCATTGGAGCAGTAGATGGAACTCATGTAGCAATCAAGGCAGCCACTCATAACGCCAGTGATTTCATTAACAGAAAGGGTTATACTTCTATTAATGTACAGGCCACTTGTGATTATAACTACAGATTTATTGATGTTGTGGTTAAGTGGCCTGGCACGATGCAAGCATTTTTAAGAATTCCACATTGAATGCAAAGATTAGAGACGGGGCAATTCCTCCATGCTATAAGACTATTGTTGAAGGAGAAGATGCAGTGCCCATATGCATTCTAGGAGATCCAGTATATCCGTTGATGCCGTATGTTCTAAAGCAATATGCCAATGGAGGCAGCACACCAAGAGAATAATATTTTCGTTATAAACTGTCATCGGCAAGAATGGTGATTAAATGTGCTTTTGGAGACTAAAGGGAAGATGGGGAGCCCTTAGTCGTTTAATGGATATATCACTAGATCACCTACCCAGTGTTGTTTTTGCCTGTTTTGTACTTAATAATTATTGTGAAGTACATGGCGAGACAATTACAGAAGAAAGAGTAAGAGAAGCATGCAATTATGAGAGAGAGTTTCAACCACCTACTTCCACTCCTGGCTATGGAGCATTCAATTTAGCAACAGGGAAGTGAGTTCGGCACATTTACTCTAAGTTCTTTGACTGATTAAGAGTATAAGTTTGATGTATTGTTCAAACCATATTGTTGATAGCTATATGATTGTAAACTCTCAATTTATTTTACATACTGCCATATGTTGTGTGTTTTATGAAATCTTAATTGAATATTTATTTACTTTTATTTATAAACAAATAAATTTTGTATATTTGTGTGTATATTTATATTAATTGGATTGGCTTGCAATTTGCAAAGTGTTCAAGTCCATACTATCTCAATTTAAACAATTATTAGCTTGGTCGTTCATAATTTATTTAGTGGGGGAGGCTATGGCCATTTTAAAATGTTTTCCTTACATTTTCTGGAAGCCCCACTAATATTCTTAGTAACATTTGTTGGCCTTCCTCATGTGTTATCCTGTGAACAAGGCTAAAATAATTGTTATGACCCCCTCTCCCAGGTTAAACTGACATACTTTAAAATGGCTAATACAGCTAAAGTATTTTAGATGACATTTCCATCATTAAATTACTGAACATAATAAACTATATTTTTAATAATCTTTCACACAGAAAATCCAAAAGTATACCATTCGCAGTTGGCTGTACTGATTTTGTTTGGCTTTGTTTGCAAAGAATAATTTTTAATTGACATGTGAAAAAACTTATTTTAGGTAGTTCAAAAACTGCTGTATCCTTATATTCACCTTGCGTGAAGTGTGTAAATCAATGATATAGATGGTTTAATATGGTCAATTGTACTCGTCCATCAAGGTATCTGTCAAATAAATTGCAAATAGGTCTGATCACTTAAATATTTGTTTTTCAACAGTACACCAGTCTTTAATTTAAGTCAAGTTAATTGAGTGCATGATTCAGTTTTCTATAATGATACATACAGCATCAAGTAAGATTACAGCAGAAATTAAGTGCTGATATTAATTTTTATCAAATTTTTTTTGGATGCCTCCCTGGCAATTTGTCACATTTCCTGGCCTATTTTTAAAGCCACTCTGAAACTTACTGTTGAAAAATTATGACCCCCCCCCCCCCCCAAAAAAAAATATATATATATATATATTCCTTTTAATTAACTTTTAACGAACTATTTTAAAATTACCGCTTAAGTTTGGTATTTCCACGTGGTGTCAACGTAATGATAAGGTGATAATTGCCTAGCTTGCATGGTAAATAGGATTAAAGCGTCATCTGTTTGTACAAAATATTGTAAGTTTTAGCTGTCAGGCATTAGGCCGTTTTATCTGAAGAGTGCCACATCTCGTGGTACGAAACTAAATAGTAATAAATATGCCTAATCAAATTTGTTGAGTCGTTCTACCTCCATTTGTTTAGTATGCTCTGGGTATCCATTGAGCACTCTGCCAAATGTTATTATAACCTACTCAACCTATATATATATATATATATATATATTTCTAAAATTCGTTAATAATTCATGAGGAAAACACAAAGAAAAATCATGAGCGTATCGGATTTATATATGTGATATAGACTCGCTCTAAGTTTCTCGGTGGTTTTTAACGGCTGAGATAAGCTTAATTTTCAAAATTACTACGCCAATGAACGTATGAAGTGATTCTTTTTAGAAGCCATTTAAAAACCTTGCAGTACGGGCTTTATCGGCTCTAAAACACTCGGCTATCGCCTCGTGTTTTATATCCGATAAAGCCCTCCTGCGCGGTTTATAAATATTACATATATATATATAAATTGCCTTGTCCCTCTTCTAGGTAAGTTATGGCCCTCCCTTATGGAAAAATGGTCAATGCTTGGTCATTATGGGAAAATATCAGAGCAGTGTATGAGCTCACCGTTCCGGCTTGGTCTGTACTGTGAAGACTTTGGTCTGATTAATTAGTCATGAGTCATATCAGTTCTGATCTCACAATTTTTATGTAACAAATGTGGTACGTTAGGGAAAAGTGTAAGGATTGCTCTAATTTTTTTAGTGCTGAACTCCCAATTTCCTAATTGCACTCATAACCCAGTGGTAACATTAAACAGAAGGCAAAAAATGTAACATGTGAACAAGAACTTTATTACAAAGCTGTGTGGCTCAAACTTTTGTACTAATGTGCTGGCCATGGTATAACCTGTGCCAATAATAAATATAACTGTTCCACATTGTCCAGCTTTTAACAACTTTTAACACATTGTACAGCTTTTAACACAATATAACTATGTTAAATAAGATATAACAATAAAAACTCTTAAATAAAATTGAGTCAAGAGAAACATGAACGCATAAATGATGCCAATTAAAATATCTTATGTTGTATAAAACTGTAATATGCATGTTAACGCTATGCAATACATGCAGTCTTAAAATAGTGTAAAATTAGTTCGGATGGAATGGTTGCTGTCCTTGACCAAGCACCACTTTCACTGGTGATGGGAGTAACCTGTGTGTTGTATGGTTGCTGGCGAGGCTGTAACTCCCGTAAGTAGTTCTGATGCCAAGGTTTTGTACCTGGCGGAGGTACAATCATAATGCTGCTCATCATATTAATAGCACTTGAAACCGACTGGCTCAAATTCTCCATTGAACTTGAAAACCGTGCCATAGTATTATGGTACTGTTTGTCCATTAGCTTCATATCTGATAGCATTTCAGTAGGTAACCCCCCCCCCCCCCCATATACTGTACAAAGGGATGCCGCCTCATTAAATATTCGGTGTGATGCACGGTGTGATGCACGGTGTGATGCACGAAAAGTAATTTGCATACACGTGGTTGATGATATAAACCTGAGTTTGAGTGCTAGCATCACACTCGTTTGGTCTTTTTCTGGTTAAGTACAACATCGCTGCAATGGAATGTCTACATGGTAAACCTGCGTCTGTTTCAACAACCATGAATGGTACCTTTTGGTTCTTTGGACAGAAACCTAGTTGTGAGTTCTTTTGCCCAGAAGAAGATTGTTACATGTTTGGAAAAGCTGTGGACTCTTTTCGAGCAAACGGTTGTGTGCATCCAGTGTGTCCTAACCATCAGAAATTGGCGAAGATGCGAATGGTTAAAGATAAGATGAAAGCAAGTTATGGAAGACCTTACTTTGTTTGCTCCGAACGACAAAACCCCTGTTCGTTTTGGCAATGGGGAGACATCTTCGAGAGTCACAAACCGCTATGTAAACACGGAATGGTGTGTCGTACGCTTAAGGTCAAGAAATAAGGTCCTAATCAAGATCGCTTGTTCTATTGTTGTCCTAACGAAAGAGAACATTCGTGTGAATTCTTTGAATGGAAACCTACAGAAAACTCACCACACATTCATAACATTGGGTGCCTGTTTACCAGTCCATTACAGTACCAGTACAAGGTCGCAGAAACGGGTGAATCATTTACAAGTAAAAAAGATGATCCTCAAGAAGCCTATGAAGAGTTCCTTTTTCTAAAATCTATTGATGCATTGACTGAAAATATGGAACGATTAGACATTTGCTAAACATACATAATGATGTATTCTAATTTAATATGTAATAAATATGTTTGCTTTTATATCGTGTTGTTGACTCCTTTTTATTCATTTACCTCCAACTTTGGTCGCATGAACAAAACTTGTTGTTATAGACGTACAGAGCGCAGGCATTATGGATACAATTTTTGATGAGTTAAAACGGCATAACATTGATATCGATAAAGATACTTTATCATATCATATTCAAACATGTCTTGACGAGCATCGACACCTGTTTGATTGCTTTAACAATCAATTCGTTGGTATGAACCTTCATCGCATCTATGAAGAAATGAATGTAAATAAATTTGGAAGAATAGTCGCCTATCTCGCTCTTGTGTACAGAGTTAGCGACAATTACGATAACCAAACGGTTCGAGAGGCTATTCGACGAACGGTGAAAGATTTTCAGAACATAGATTTATCACAATACAAGACGCGTAATTCGTTCCTAATGCTGGGTCAACTGCATGTTCCTGAGGTTAATATATGCATATATCGCCTGAGTGTATATATGTTGCGTCGTTGCCCTTTTTCATTCATTTACCTCCGACCTTAATCGTGTGAACATGACTTGTTGTGGCTATTCCTACAACCATTCGAGACACCGTAGTATTGGGATGAGACCCAAAATATAAACGAAATAAAACTTTATCCCGTTGGTTTGGTTCACTGCTTCTCAGACTATTATTTGCATATTTCCAGGTGTAAAACCTCATTAGGAGGTCATTAGCAATTTGAACAAAAGAACGAGTCTGGGCGAGTCCGGGCGACGTCAGAGCTTAGACAAAGAAATGTTGATTAATATGCGCGTAACCATAGAGTTGAACAGCGTCACTCTGCTTGGTGTATCATTCGCTTACTGTTTGTCCTCGAAGAAAGATCGTTGTAATGGAGTGTCTACACGGTAAACCTGCATCTAACTCAACGACCAAGAATGGCTTATTCTGGTACTGTGGACAAAAACCTAGCTGTCAGTTTTTCTGCCCTGAAGAAGATTGTTACATGTTTGGCAAAGCGGTAGATGCTTTTCGAACAAGTGGCTGTCTACATCCAGTCTGTCCTACCCATTAGAAATTGGCGACACTGCGAATGGTTAAAGACAAAATGAGAGAAAGTTACGGGAGACCTTACTTCGTCTGTTCTGAGCGAGAGAATCCCTGCTCGTTTTGGCAATGGGGGGATGTCTTCGAGAGTCCAAAGCCTTTGTGTAAATACGGGATGATCTGCCGTACTCGTAAAGTCAAGAAAGAAGGGGACAACCAAGGTCGTCTGTTTTACTCGTGTCCCAACGAAAGACAACATGCATGCGGATTCTTTGAATGGAAACCTACAGAGAGCTCGCCACGAATTTATAACATTGGGTGTCTTTTCAGCAGTCCATTACAATATCAATACAAGATCGCAGAAACGGGTGAATCCTTTACAAGTAGAAAGAGTGACTTTAAAGAAGCCTATGAAGAGTACCTTTTTCAAAAATCTGTCGATGCATTGACTGAAGACATAGAAAAACTGAACATTTGTTGAACTTATATAATTTTGTATTCTAATTCAATATGTAATAAATATGTTTGCATTTATATCGTGTCGTTTACTCCAATATATTCATTTACCTCTAACCTTTGTCGCGTGAACATGACTTGCTGTGGAGGTTTACCACAAATAGCCCTTCGTAATATTTTTCGAAAGATTCGCTGTATATCAGCGTGCTGTGGGGGGAAAATCGTCATACATGCATCCGAATTAGATGGCGGGACAGTATCTTCACGATCTGTATTACAACCCAAAAAGTCCGGCAAGTTTTGGCGGCGTAGATGCCTTATACCGTGTCGTAAAAAGTGACGGAAAATTCCAGATATCCCGAAACAAGATAAAAACATGGCTTAGACAACAAGATACCTATACTTTGCATAAACCCGTACGACATAATTTTAAGCGAAATCGTGTTATTGTTGGAGCGATGGACGAGGAGTGGGAGGCTGATCTAGTAATTATGGATTCGCTTAGTAAAACAAATAATGGTTATAAGTACGTTTTAACTGTTATTGATGTACTGTCCAAATTTGCGTGGGTGGAACCATTAAAAACAAAGACTGGAGAAAGTTTGGTTAAAGCCTTTGAAAAGATATTAAAGAAATAAATTCAATCTAAGGATTGAATGATTCAATCTTAGGATTCAATGATTCAATGATTCAATCTTAGGATTCAATGATTCAATCTTATAAAAAACAGTTGCGTGAAAGAGTGACATCAGTTTATGATTGACTGTCACTGGGTGAACATGTTTCACTTTTGTGTATGTTTGTAAATAGGAAACTGAAATTATACATTTTTTATAAACACTATTCATTTGTGTTATTCTGGTGTGAGGGATAGGAGGTGAGATTCAATGATTCAATCTTAGGATTCAATGATTCAATCTTAGGATTCAATGATTCAATCTTAGGATTCAATGATTCAATCTTAGGATTCAATGATTCAATCTTAGGATTCAATGATTCAATCTTAGGATTCAATGATTCAATCTAAGGATTCAATGATTCAATCTTAGGATTCAATGATTCAATGATTCAATCTAAGGATTCAATGATTCAATCTTAGGATTCAATGATTCAATGATTCAATCTAAGGATTCAATGATTCAATCTTAGGATTCAATGATTCAATGATTCAAACTTAGGATTCAATGATTCAATCTTATAAAAAACCAGTTGCGTGAAAGAGTGACATCAGTTTATGATTGACAGTCACTGGGTGAACATGTCTTACGTTTGTGAAGTCTGCGAAAAAACATTCGCTACATCAAGTAATCGTCTACGCCATATGAGATCTTTTCATCACAAAAGGTCTATCACTGATAGGGTAACAACATCTGCCCCATTTACTGCTATGACGACTACATTCACCCCTGAGAGTAAAAAAAGTACTCGATACAACTTACACATCCGTTTGGACTCTTGGTCTCTGGAGGCACCAAAAGTGGGAAAACAACTTTTGTCAAACAGTTATTGGTTTATGCTAACATTATGATCGACCCACCTCCGGAAAACATCGTGTATTTTTATTCCGAGTATCAGGATACATTTGCTGAAATAGAATCACTAATTCCAGGGATTCAGTTTGTCCAAGGTTTGCCCCAATCGATGTTGGATAGCATTAACCCACAAACAAGAAATCTATTTATCATTGACGATATGATGGGAGAAAAAGGCGCAATAATCGCTGAGCTTTTTATTAAAAAATCGCACCATGGGAATCTCAGTGTAATTTATATCGTGCAAAACTTATTTCATCAAAGCAAAGATCACCATACCATTTCTCTAAACGCTAGTTATCTCGTGTTAACCAAAAATGTCCGCGATGCAAGTCAAGTAGTTCATCTTGCTAAGCAACTGTATCCTAGCAACACAAACTTTTTTCAGCAAGCCTACCAGTTGGCGACTAAAGAGCCATATTCCTACTTGTTTGTCGATCTCACTCCGACCTGTCCCGATGAAATCCGAGTAAGATCCGGGATCTTTCCGACCGACACCCACTACGTGTACCAGCCCAGAGTATAAAAGGGGCGGTTCAGTGACAATGCGATCATTTGACAATGTCTGCTTGTATAAGAAGGAACTGCGACGTTTTAAAAGTATTGGCAAAGTGTAATCCTCAATTGCGAAACGCAATTATAAAAGCTGCAGACGACGATTTATTAGAAGCCATTAGACAGTGTCTTTTGAACGTGTGGTGTGAAACAATTAAGATTACTCCGAAAACAGCAAGGAAACTAGCCCCTTATAACGACCATATCAAGTTTGTTGCTGATAAACGACATCCAGTAACAAAAAGAAAGAAAGTTATTCTACAAGAAGGTGAAGGTTTTCTACCGTTTCTCTTAGCTCCTGTACTTGAACAACTGGCTAGTTTTTTAACCAAATAATGGAACACGTCAGGAGATTGGTGCTAGTTCTAGAACATATGACAGATCGAAAGAAACCCTTGGTCACTCCTTTAACAGCGCAGGTAAATGAACTAGATTCAGAAATGCAAAATCTTCTTAAACGTCAAGATATAACACAAGACGAGAAAGTGAAAATGTACGATCAGTCGCATCAACGTTATTTGGGTTATTACGATAAAAGAATGAGTAGCCCAGTACGTGTAAGCGTCATGCCGCCTACGACTGAAGAACCAGCGAATACAGAAGAGACTGCTGAAACAGCACCCTCGGAGTTGCCTGGAGAGATAGAAACTGATATTTTAGAAAGTGTACCCGTAACAATGAAATCAAGAGCTCGACAGTTGGTTAAGAAACTTAAAGCAAATAAAGACCTCATTGGGTGGACTGACCAAGGACAGATGGTGTTTAAAGGACGACCTATTCCAAGGTACAAATGTTTTTGACTTGGTCAACGATTCTCTGCGTCAACGAAAGAATTTCAACCCTGCTGGATGGCAGCTTTTCGCAAAAGCATTAGGAAACATGAATGTCCCCGAAGGCATTATCAGAAATGAAAATCGTTTAAGCATGGTACGAGAATATAAGACTAAGGATATTTCAGACACCGCCCCCTGACGTCACAGGTAGCCCCAGCAACATCAAAAAGAACAAAACAAAAACAAAAATGAAGAGACAAAAATGTACATCCATATAAATGGGTTAAATAGATTTATTCCTTGTAAAGCTTTTGATATTACAATAAAGAATTGTTTATAACATAATTGTCTTGTATTTATTACACACAATAATATTTACGCATAAAATCACGAACTAACATGTCATTCCATTCTTTATTATCAGTAAACATGCCAACAATTGTTGACATGGGCATATTTCTACATCGATGTAAAGCATAAAACAAACAATATTGCCCACACACGCGAGACCCTACTGACTGTAAAGTCTGTTCATTCCAAGTAAAACTGCTAGTATTATCTAGTAAAAATGTTTCAAAAGTTTTGCTATAAAAGCCCGGTCCTTGTCCGTACGAGTCCATGAACTCCCCTTGTCCATCTGAGGTGAGATAAATTGCTACCCAATGCGTACCAGGTCCATTACTAGGATCCACATTCAGAATAAAACCCCTAGGTTTTTTCGGTATCTGACTTGGTAGACGATCCGATGGTAACACGTCTTTAAATACGGTCTTGGTAAATGGATCACTTTTCAGGACGTTCAGGATTTGTAGAGTGTTCATCTTAACTGTTAAAGTCACATAGAACGTTGCGGTTGACGTCAATTTCGATAAGACTTTGAAATTCTCCAAGCACCACGATATTTATAGCTGCTGTTAGAGCTGTTCCAAATTGACATTCTATCGATACGTTTCCATTTTTAATCAGTTGAATATGATCACTCAGGCACAGATCAGCTGTCAGATCAAACACGAATAGAGTGTACCCACTGGCATACTCGTCTCGTGTAATACCATTGCCATCATTTTGAAACAACTTGTTAGTGCCAGCATACAAGGTTTGGAAAGCGGACACGTAATTACTTCCTCTCGGAGCAGCAAATTTCAGCTGTAGGGGTTTTCCAGGCAAATGTTCCCCATTTACAGTTAGACCAAGAGAAGTGATGTCGTAGTTTTTGAAATTGAAAGGATTTTTAGTATAGGTACCATTATAAGCATCTGCATCCACCATTCCGATAACCACTCGATCTGGTAGAGGGCCTTGAAATATATTTGGTTGATTGCCTGACATATTTCCTCTCGGTACAGAACCACTTTACAACTGACACGATTGATAGGGTACTTGGCCGTGATGCGTCGAAGGGCATGGGTATGAGCCAACATAACGGTAGAAGAGACGTTGACACGTCGAACGCACTAGCTTGAGTTTGATTGGTACAGCACCAAGAATATAACGATCTTGTGCAAACAGATCGGAATGGATTCTGCCTTCCATAGCCACAGACTTACTTTGACTTGCATGAACATACCGCAGTTTCAAACCCTTGTTTGCATCGGCATCTACTGCTACAGGGTTTACGACATCCATTCGACCAGCTTGATCTTTATAGAACAGCGCTGAGGTTAGATGAGATGATTTTGCGTCTTTGCTAAAATTCAGTACAGTTTCCATATAGGATCGGTAGGGATAAGCAGTGCTCGACGGTGTGACAAGTTTGTTGTTCAGGTAAACTTCTACTGGAGAAAATAAAGCATGCATCCACAGATTTACAGGTCCAACTTGAACATCTTCATCGATATTAGATCCATCATTGTTGGTTATTTTTGCTTTTACGTGTAGATGCAGTGGAGTACCCACAAAAGATCTCTGTACTGCACTGTAAAAACTGACTGGTTGAAACAACCAAAAAAAAAAGGTTACCTGGATGAGTCTGAGAGAACCAATTTAAAATTGGTTGTTTCAACCAAAATCGTTTTGGTAGAAATGACCAATATTTGACTGGTTGAAACAACCAATATTATTGGTTGTTTTAACCACAAAACATTGGTTATTTTAACCAAACAATATTGGTCATTTCAACCTAAAAACATTGGTTATTATAACCAAAAATGTTTTTGTCATTTTAACCAATAAACAATGGTTGTTACCAAACAACGAATAAATATTGGTCGTTGTAACCAATAAAAATTGGTCAAGCAAATGCATTGGTCAAGAGAAATTCAAATGGTAGATTCAACCAACTTTTAATTGGTTGAAATAGTAACTATAACAAATACCAGCAACATGAAAAAGTATGAGTTTCGTATGATTTACTCACTGCTTACTTGCAAGAAACGTTGCCTACAATTCACATACATTTAAATTAATAATTAAGGTTGTGACAGAATAGTCAAAGCTAATTGGTACAAGTGAAACTTTCTTTTAGCCAAAAAAAAATGCTAACTCAGAGATCACACCATCTTGTTGGACCCACAAATTAGAATAACACGCTCTAAAAAAAGGTGTGTTAAATTAACACACCTTTTTTGTCCAAATTTTAACACACCTTAAGTTAGGTTTTCTAACACACCTTAAGAGTTGGTTATTTAACACACCTTGGTGTGTTATATTAACACATGTTAAGATGTATTAACACATGTTAAGATGTGTTACTGTATAGGTGTGTTAATACAAAGGTGTGCTATGCAACATGCCCTGATATGTGTTATCTTACACATGTAGGTGTGCATAATAACACACCTTGAAACATGTCATTCAACACAATGACTAAGAGAAAATAAACATTTTTAAAAACATTTAACATTGTCAACATATTCAATATATTTTAACACATGAACTGTGAGTGTTTACAGTCACTTACTATAATAACTACTAATTATATACATGGTATACAGGAAAATGGTCATATGCAAACCATTTTTGGCAGTTCAAATTCCCAAATATTAACTGATACCTAAAAATCCTAGACTAACAACTTAACAATGTTACATGTATGTGGTTCTGCATCTATATCCGAAATACATCATTCAGCATTTAGGATACTACCTGAGATATTTAGAATGTTGGTTATTTTCAAAGTGTACTTAACAACAATCCAATCAGCAATGACACAAGGGAACATCAGCGGAATCATCTTGAAGATCAACAATCCTTTTCTTTCATTGAGAAGTTGGCTTTTGCGCATCACTCAATGTGTACTGGTCTGGTCCTGTAAAATGAGAATTTAAATTAGTTCAACAATTTGTTAAATAATATTTAATTAACTCAAATATTTAAACTCAAAATTTCAATTTATAAGCTAAAATTTTGATTTTGTTCAGTTGTAATTTTTGTTTGTTTAAATATTCATTCCATTTATGTAACCCATTGATGCCTACAATAGGAATCATCAGCTGCTAATAAACTTGGTAAAACAATAAAAGAGACATTTTTGGCTGGCTCAGGGAGGAATAAGTAATAATCACTTGACCCAATACCATTGCTACCCCCCCCCCCCCCCCTTAGAGAGTAAAAGTGAATTAATGTCAATATTAAACTTTATAATTACATAGACAACTACCGCATCCTTGCAATGTATAAGGATCTTAGCCAGAAATGTATCTGTATATTTAGGGACTATCTTCCATCATATACTGTATCACAGATGGGCTACTAGCTGACTAGTTTCCCAGGGTCAACTCAAGAGCAAGATTCCCTCCAAAGGTCACATGCTCATACATTCCTACTAACTACAAGATTGCAGTTACCGAACAAACAATTTGGACAGTAAAATTCTTGTATTTTTTATCACAATTAGAATATAGGGATGTTCAGTAATGTATAAGGAGTATGCAGTATCTCTGTATCTGTATATCACTAAAATTATATTAACAATCCTGCAATGTCTGGCTTAGGGCTTGATACCACGCCATTAACTACTGTACCCGCACTAGTGTGCCTAACAAGGACACAGTAGCTCCGTCGGAGAGGGTTTGCCCTAAGAGCTGAGGAACAGTATACAGGAACAGGCGATCCACCAAGACGGGAGCGGTCTTATAGGTAGAGCAGCTCCAGGCAAGCCTAAACTCCCAACTAACTTGTAGCAATGTTGCCGAGAATTACCCTCTCCTAACAGAACTACTGTCACACATAAAGTGGAGAAGTAACTTACCAAATGATAGTCAATGGTTCCGAAATTACCATACCGACCAGGACCTAAGAAAGCCACCAGGGGCCAACCAACAGAGAAAAGGCGAAAGCTGCAATTGAACGAGCAACATCCAGATGACCATCAATGAATGGAACCTGTACGCAAAGCCAGAAGCAAAGGCCCACGTCTGCAGCAAAGAAAAGCAACAAACGGGCCCTTTCCAGAGCAGGTAGACAAGTACATAGCAAACAACGGCACTAAGCCAAAGCCGGACAAGCTGGTACTGTTAAAGTGCGTATCTCATGGTTGAGGATTTTACATATTTAGGATATTTGGAACATTTTAAGAAGATTTGTAATATATCTTCTTTTCCTAAAATTTCATCTTCATGGACTTTTTTGCTGTTAAAGTTGGCGATTTTGACGATGGCCGTGAAAATTTTTTACTGGGTTCTAGTCGCCGGAAGTGACGTAGAAGCAGGGAGACCTTCTCAGACAGTAACAGTGTTTACATCGGGAGTTTACGGTTCACCTTGGATTTTCTTGGCTTTATTCAGGTTATTTTGTCGGAAATTATTTTAAAAATTATGCCAAACAGGTGCGTAGTGTTTTTACTCTCGAATGAACCCAATTGATATGCTAGAATAGCGCTGTATGCCATTTCTTTTTTTGCGACAATAACGATGTACAATCCCGATTCCCGACTCACTGGAGGCGAATAAAAGGATAGCTTCGGGAAACGCCGATTTGTCAAGGATAAAGATGCGAAATGAACGCCGACATCTACTTCCATGACCTGTTCGTTGTTCGAAGTAGTTTGGTACTAAGACGATTCACAGCAGTTTATCACGAGGAAAACCCGTCGGTGTGGCGATTACAAAACGACAACAATAGAGCGTGTTTTTCCGGAAAGTGACAAGAACTTGTGCATGTCATCAGTCTCATATTTCTTTTTATCGAATTCGATCTTCGATCAAGAATATATCGAAATATACTTGACTTGGTAATGTCGTCTACCTCTGGTTCTAATGCTGATAGCCAAAATGACTAGACTAGGAGGTAAACATTCCGGGATACGTAATCGAGATCGAAGACGAAGTAAAACTGTCTAGGCCATTTATACCTGAAGACGAATCATCAGAATGCATTGTCAAGCCGTATGAAGACGAGCTTAGGATGAAATGCGACTTGAAAAATATATTCTACGATGGCTATAAATTCGCTTTGCGAGGCACAATAAGGTGAACGATTTGTAAGTTATGAAAGTTTGCTTTATCAGTGAATTTATGTTTACGTTTTGTCGAATGTTGTATATACTGGCATGCCATATTTGCAATTGGCCATATTTGCTAAAACAAAATTGTATGTCAAAGCCAAATGATTCGCATGTTTATATTTGTTATATATCTGGTCACTGCGTCTAGCGGGCTGCAAATATCGAAGAATTGACGAGGCAAAGTATAAAATAGAAGATGTAGAAAGCAGGTAGATACTGTCAGTATTGATTAATAAAATACCCGTTCGCTTTCCGATTTCCACTTGCGAATAAGCCAGCTGCGCACAATTCACCTAGGCTAATAGAATTGCTTCGTTCTTCAAAATTGCCACAATTCAGTGCTCGTCCAATTCGATAAACAACAACAATTGTGCGATTTCATCTTCAAACTTGAAGAAATTGACTCTGTATGTTACTGTCGCCTGCAAGTTCAAATTTCAAAAGTGGATGCAAGTATTCCATTATTCTATAATCAACAGACAGTTCCTTAGTTCCTACCTGTTTTCTGTACTGATCTTTTATTTGATACTTTATCTTGTCAATTTTTCGATGTAAGTGTCCCGCTAGACGCAGTGACCACATTTCCAGGCAAACAAGTGTAAAGAACTTGATCACTGTTATTATAAACCATTTCAATGCAAGCTTTGATTTACTGACATTCCTTCGCATTCCCATTAAGCAGTTCAGTGTCAGAGTAATATCAATAGAATTAAACATGCGAATCATGCATATGGCTTTGACAGCATACAATTTTGTTTTAGCAAATGCGTGAAAACAACATTGCAGATAAAACGTAAACATAAATTCACTGATCACTTACCAATCATTTATCTTATCGTGCCCCTCAAAAGCGAATTTGTAGCCGTCGTACTAAAGACCTTTTTCAGGTCGCATTTGCTCATTATGATTTACGATCCAAATTTCATCGGCAACCGACTCGTCTTCATACGGCTTGACAATGCATTCAGATGATTCGTCTTCAGGTATGGCCGCACTGCACTGGAAGACAGTTTTACTTCGTCTTCGATCTCGATTACGTATCCCGGAATGTTTACATCCTAGTCTAGTCATTTTAGCTATCAGTGTTAGAACCAGAGGTAGACGACATCACCAAGTCAAGTATATTTCGATATATTCTTGATCAAAGATCGAACGCAAACAATACTTCGATAAAAAGAAATATGAGACTGATGATATGCACAAGTTCTTGTCACTTTCCCACGCTCTATTGTTGTCGTTTTGTAATCGCCACACCGACGGGTTTTCCTCGTGATAAACTGCTGTGAATCGTCTTAGTACTAAATATTCCCGTTGAAACTACTTCGAACGACGAACAGATCACAGAAGTAGATGTCGGCGTTCATTTCACACCTTTATCCTTGACAATTCGGCGTTCCTTTCACCCGAAGCTATCCTTCTTTTATTCGCCTTCCGTGAGTCGGGATTGTACATCGTTATTGTCCAAAAAAAATGAATGGCATACAGCGCTATTCTAGCATATCAATTGGGTTCCTTCGATAGTAAAAACACTACGCACCTGTTTGGCATAGTTTTTAAAAGAATTTCCGACAAAATAACCTGAATAAAGCCAAGAAAATCCAAGATGAACCGTAAACTCCCGATGTAAACACTGTTACTGTCTGAGAAGGTCTCCCTGCTTCTACGTCACTTCCGGCGACTAGAACCCAGTAAAAAATTTTCACGGCCATCGTCAAAATCGCCAACTTTAACAGCAAAAAAGTCCATGAAGATGAAATTTTAGGAAAAGAAGATATATTACAAATCGTCTTAAAATGTTCCAAATATCCTAAATATGTAAAATCCCCAACCATGAGATAGGCACTTTAAGCACAAGCTACTACACATTACAGCACAAAACAGCACACTACGGCACATTTTCTCAGAGTAGCCAAGAACACACCTACAAATTAAATTATCACCCAGAGTAGCCGGGGAACAGACCCGATGTACGGGTGCGGCAACACAAACTACCAACAGCCAGACACATGCTACCACTACACATAATTACAGCACACTACTGCACATTTTCTTGGAGTAGCCAAGAACACATCCTACATAAGTTATCACCCGGAGTAGCCGGGGAACAGACCAGATGTACTGGCGCGAAACATACAAGCGAACTGTGAGGACCCGAGGACCCCCCACACGACTGTGCAACAGCAGGGGGCACAAATACAGACCCCCAACGTATGTATGGCAAAGTTGCACAGAACGGACCCGCACATACTGAGGACCCCCACTTGACTGTGCAACAGCAGGGAGCACAAATACAGACCCCCAACGCCTGTACGATAAGCAGTGTTGCACAGTACGGACCCACATAACGACATCGCCAATGCAATTAAAGAGAACCCTGCATAACAGGGAAATGGCAGGGCAGCACAATACACTGCCCCAGTGACAGTATGGCAGCAGAAAGCACAAAACAGTTCCCAACGACTGTACGGCAGCAATAAGGCACATCTACCGTCACCCACAACTGTAGTATAGCAAAGTAGCACAAAGGAGCCCGCCGCAACTGGAGAAGACAGCAACTAAGCGCAACGCAGAAGCCCCAGCAACAGTACGACAGCGAGGCACCGTAGGACAAAGGCAGACCAGGGGCGCAACTAGGGGGGGGGGGGGGGGGGGTTGGGGGGTTGCAACCCCTGCCCTTTTTAACCCCTGCCCTTTTTGTGAGACCTCTAATACTAGGTTAGACATTAGATAAACAAATAATTAATCGTCTGTTGTAGTACGCAATACAATAGTGGCTGTTGAGTGTTCTCGAAGTGAGCATAACGAAGATATCTAGAATTCCAAATCAGTGCCCCAAATTTTTAGCAGATGAAGTTCTTTGCCTGTTTTGATAACCTGAATTTAACTTTGTGCAAAATAAGGCTAAGACCAAATGTCGAACTTTTCATGTCCCCGAGGGCAGAGGCATCTTAGAAGAATTATAAGCTATTCAGTAAAGTATAGGTATTTAATTATTGAAAGATTAAGCGACTCAAAATCTCAAACGGAGCAACGCAACCCCCAAAATATGTTCACTTTTGTGAAGTGTTGTCTGTCGAGGCTTCAATTCCCCGAACCAATCATAGAGATAGAGCTGGATTTTGGCAACCTGTAGGGTATGTTGGTGTGATAATTTCTTCGTTTTTACAGTAAAATTTGAACTATACTCGCTGTAGAATTAGATGAAAAAGTTCGCTCAAATTGCTGCAAATAGTGTTTCCGAGGTTCTAGATTTCATAAATTTCCGGGGGAGGACCCCCGGACCCCCCCTACAAAAGCGGTTAATAATTGCCACTATACTGCCCCCTATTTTTTGACACCTTGCTATGGCACTGCAAATTGTGTAGAATACTGAACGACTTTGCCCTTTTTTTGCGTTCAACCCCTGCCCTCGAAATTTTCTAGTTGCGCCCCTGCAGACCCAGGGTACAGGAGGACAAAGGCAGTCATCCAGGGCACCGTAGGACAAAGGCAGTCACCCAGGATGCAGGAGGACAAAGGCAGTCATCCAGGGTACCGTAGGACAAAAGCAGTCACCCAGGGTACAGGAGGACAAAGGCAGTCACCCAAGGTACCGAAGGACAAAAGCAGTCACCCAGGGTACAGGAGCACAAACACGGCCTCAGCAACTGTGGGATAGTAAATAGCACTAACGCAAAGCGGATCCCCCGCAACTGTATGACAGTAAGGATCATTAGCACAAATGCAGTCCCCCACCAGCAAGATGATTACAGCAAAGTCTCACATGCAGCCACAAAGCAACTGTATGACAGCAAGGAACATTAGCACAAATGTAGTCCCCCACCAGCAAGAAGATTACAGCAAAGTCGCACATGCATCCAGGTAGCAACTGTATGACAGCAAGGTACATTAGCACAAATGCAGTCCCCCCGCAACAATATGAAAGCAAAGTAGCACACATGCAACCACCCAGCAACTGTACGATAGCCAGGCACAACAGCATAAATGCAGTCTCCCAGCACCAATATAATAGCAAAGTAGCACACCTGCAACCACCTAGCAACTGTAAGACAGCAATGAACATTAGCACAAGAGCAGTCCCCCCCTCACCAGCAACAATATGATGCAAAGTAGCACACAAGCAACCTCCTAGCATCTGTATGATTGCAAAGTAGTGCACATGCAGTACCTGGCCCACAACCGTAGCACCGCAAGGAACACAAAACCATGTCCGCAACGATTGCAGGCACTAGGGACACCAGCAGCAATACAAAACGACTGAGCGAGCACAAGCCAAGGAATAGCAACGGCTCAACCACCTGGATGCCTACTACACGGGGTGGTAGGGTGGGTGGTAGAGAAGTGTCACATACGGCAGTCGGTACACGAATGAGCTCTGAGCATCTACGCTCATTAAACTTAGCCAAGGGTCTAGTGGATTTGATACCCCCAAAAAGAACCCCCAAGGGACCTGTGGAACAACAACACATACACATCGCATGATGTTAATTATTTTTATTTCATAAATCCATTTAACAATCCTGCAATGTCTGGCATAGGGCTTGATACCACGCCATTAACTACTGTACCCGCACTAGTGTGCTTAACAAGGACACAGTTCTGTAAACTACGACCTTTGGAGGGTGTAGCTCCGTCGGAGAGGGTTTGCCCTAAGAGCTGAGGAACAGTATACATGAACAGGCGATCCACCAAGACGGGAGCGGTCTTATAGGTAGAGCAGCTCCAGGCAAGCCTAAACTCCCAACTAACTTGTAGCAATGTTGCCGAGAATTACCCTCTCCAACGACACCCTCCAGCTATGCTGGAGAAGGGATTCGAGGCACGAACCCTACCCAATGGCGTTTCTACAACCCAAAAACCTCGTGGTGAAACTGCAACACATGGAGAACTGCGAATGTAACGACGAGAAGCACTGTTGGAGCAAGCGAGTCCGGGAAGCCCGCTACAGCATGGGTCAGATACATCTGGCAGGGGGAGCAACAAGACGTGGCACGTGCCAAGAGCTCGTTGAACACTTAGAACAAATACAAGCAGCCAGAATGGCAAAGCATGCAAGCACTAGCAATCGTAACCTAAAAGCCACCCGCACAGGCATGGTAACTAACCCTACACCCCGGTAGAGTGACCCCGGTAACCCACCACCCGGTACGTGCCTCAGCAGTAGAGTGCAATCTAAGAGACGACCAGCGGCAAACAGCAGATGCAGAAGCTATTGACCCCCTAAGCGCATCAGCATGGCAAGCGTAAGACCCATCATACACAGCGGCAGGTGGACACAACAATGCAGCACGACCACAAATGTGACACATCAAGCCACAGCTAGCAAAATGTGGACGAAACTCTTAAGCTAAACACGGCACGCGCCGCAATTAAGGTAACCTAAGACATGTCTCGCGCAGCGGCTCTAGGAACCACAGGTTCGTCACCTGCAGAACTACAGTAACCGAAGACAAGTGAGCGGAGCAACTATTGTAAAGACAGACACGGCGGGTGTGGTAGTATAGTACCACAACCAATGTCAAAGACCGCTGTGGTGGTAACCTAAGGTACGCACAGCAGCAAGTGTGACTTCAGAAAACAAAACAGCAGCAATGGACCCAGTGGTGGTGGGGTAAGTGAACCCACCTAAAACAGCAAGTGTAGCGGGATAACCTAAGACACATCAGGTGCAGCAGCAAAACATACTATCTGGAACCACCGGGAACGGTGGCAAGCAGGGACTGAGAGAGACTGGCGAGGCGCAAGACTTGGCAACCAGAAACAGGGGGGGGGGGCAATGGAAGCACCAGAAACACATCCGGTATGGCAGCCAATTAACCCACAAGACATAACCCACAAGACATAACCGTGTATGATCTCTGATCTGGTCATGAAGAACGGCTGGTAGTAAACCCCACAGCAGTACAGCATATAGATGGAACCAATTAAGACCCGCATAAAACCATACCCTGTAGGAACCATGCAACAGTTAGCAGGCTGAAAGACGAAATGGGTGAACCCAGTGTGTAATTCCCACTGTGGGAAAGGGGCTAGCATGGCCCAACATCTCAACGCGCAGCCCAAGAGTGAGGGAAGGCCTACAACACGTGCGGGCCCATAATGCGGATTGGCCCAGAACAGGGGAGAATTAGCAACTTCCCAGCATGACACCCAGACCCAGGACGCTTAGCCCACAAAAGCAGATAATAGACAACAAAGCGCATACCTGTAACAGACACAATAGCACAATCCTAGCACACAAGGCCGAAGCCACAAGCAAGCAATCCCCAAGGCAAATAGACAAAAGGCGCCTGAAAGGCTCAAAAACAGCCTGAAAGCAAGGCCATAACCAGGCCTTCTTGCAGAAAGCGCTAGCGTCTGAACCACTAAAGTAGGCTGGCAAACTGGCACCCTACAACATCAAGTCGAGCAGCAAAACGAGCCAGAAACAGAGCTGCCCTAATGTGTGAAGAGCAAACAATACAGGGTTTAATATAAAATGTAACACAAAAAGACCGCGGTGTTGAGGAGATTAACATTGAAATAAGCAACCAGTGAAATAAGCAACGTCGACGAAAAAACAAATGCACTTGGACGTCTGGTATAACGTGGTTATGATCCCTGTCACACCCATAAGGTGGCCACTTGGCAGCATTGTGTAGGAACAAAGGACAGATATTCCAGTGGGATTTGCAGTCGGACGATGTCAAGCCCATAAAACAAAACAAAACATAACAGATAATTAGCAAAACAAATTTTTGCACATAACATCACCGAGCCATAATTTCTTTGTTGCTGTGAGCTACAGCAGTAAACCGCACAAAAGGCAGCACAGAAAATTGAACCTTATGTAAGCCAACTGTATTAACTAATAAGAACACATACTTGACAAGTTAGACACGGTATCGAAAAGACAACTTAATAGAGCATGCAGAGTAAAATATAACGCTAAGGAAGCCCTATAAAGGATTTACCAAATAATAGTACAGCAAATTGCCAGCGAAGAATAACTAGCCCCAGTGCGGACGGCAGAATAGAACAGGCTAGGCAATATTTAGATAAAATCGAACGACTCGACTCACCTGGTAATTTATCCCAAATTAGGGCGTCCAACGACTTGACAAAACGTTTGGCCTTTCGAACTTGTACGCCAGAGCGGAACAGTACTGAGATCTGAACAGCTAGCATATGCTACGAGCCGGTGAAACATACAAACGCTTAGCACATAAACACAAGCTGATTGAACTGCGCCGAGAGCCAGAATAAACAATCTCCTTCGATAAGGCTATAGCTCAAACGCAACGAACAAGCTGTTGGGAACTGCAAACAACACCACGGACCAAGTAGCGGTCTGTGAACAATAAAATTCTCCGGTAATAACTCTGGAGAGAACGAAGAACTGAACAAGCCACGGACATGAAGACAAGCAAGCAAGCGGCAAAACAGCAGCGTATAAAACTTGCAACAAATCGATTAGACGCGACAAAAACTGATAATTTAAGCACAAACGTGGCAAAGAGCCACAGCTAAAAAACGTCTGAAAGCTAAACTACAGTGTACAAACCATACAACCGGCATAAACCGGTCGGAGTGAAGAGCCAGTTGAGCCAAAGTCTAAGGCAGCAAATCAAGCGACTAAGCACGACCAGCAAAGGGCAAGGAACCCTAGTTTCATGGCAAGCGTTTCCCACTTATCTGCCAACAACGCTGTGGACGGGTAAATAGCTGACGGTAGTCTTAGACAGAACCCGAGAAATTCGAGAAACAGCATATAGACAAGCAGCCTCTTGGTAGCGAAGTGTCACATACGGCAGTCGGTACACGAATGAGCTCTGAGCATCTACGCTCATTAAACTTAGCCAAGGGGCTAGTGGATTTGATACCCCCAAAAAGAACCCCCAAGGGACCTGTGGAACAACAACACATACACATCGCATGATGTTAATTATTTTTATTTCATAAATCCATCCAATATTATTAGTATGACATTATACCAGTTTGAGTCTTATATTTTATCAAACTGCATGGTCAACTTTCTAAAATATCCAGATGAGTGATATGTGTTCTTAGCATATCCATGATACTGATATATATATATATATATATAGGTGTATAAAAGTCTCAATATACAGCATCAGTATCACTTTAAAAAAGACATACAGTTAGACCAATATATAACCTGCTAATAGTATTTTGAGATCTAAACATGCCTATTGTCATTAGTCAATAAATAAACTACTAGTATATGAATTAATAAGCTTATTTAAGGATTTTACTTACCATATATAGACAGCAAGTTGAATGGTTGAACACAACTGAACATGGTAACTCTACCCTATGGACTAGAAAACAAGAGAAAATAATATATGAATGAATAAGCAAACAAACAAACAAACAAACAAACAAACAAACAAACAAACAAACAAACAAACAAACAAACAAACAAACAAACACACACAAAATATAAGTCACTGTTAGTCTGTTTAATACCAACAATTTAATATTTCATAATCACAAATAACTTTTACCTCAAAATCCTAATGCTTTAGTTTTACATAGGATAATATTTATCATGAAAGCAACGGTGGCTAAAGAATGGTAAAAAAAGAAAGAATGATTTGAGAGTTTGTTAGGAACCACAATTGACTATTACTGTAAAATTGAGAAGACCAGAAGAGATTAAGCCAATGTTGTTGACGACAAAAGATGATGACTTTAATAATAAACATTGACTTCAACTACATTAACTTCGATCAGTATAAAATGGTTTGTATTGGACAATCAATCAGGAAATTTGATAACGAGAGCCGGAGAAAATTTCAAGGACAAAAGAAAACAAACGATTATTGAATCTCTTTACCTTGCTCGTTCGTAGCCTCGTGCGAGAGAAGCTTCTAGGACTTTCTTGGTTCAACTCGATTTCCATGGCTTTTAGTTAAATCTTTCCGTAATAGAACATGTTACTTCGGTGAAGACTGTCTTCCTGATCTCTTCGCAAAAAAAGTCTTATTTCCAAGGGTTTATGTAGCTTGAATCTCAAAACACCATCACAAATGAATTTCAAACGTGGCGCGCTGAGATGGGATGACGCTATCCCAAGTATCGATGCGCGCTCGCTAGCTGCGCGGAGGATGCGCGGTATCGTGGCTACATGCGCCTGGTACGACACTGCATGGCTAGAGGGGGCCTCTGCACTGGTGACGGCGCTATTTAGCCAGGATTTTTATTACCTGTAGCCTTTCTTTCTGAATTCTGATATGCTATTCTGTTTCGAAATTACACACATATTGATTCGGAATTACTTAATGCACATTTAGGTATAGATATAAAGTTCTAAACGTAGGGATATTTAAGCTAAACAAATGTTGTAATGTTGTATTATATTTAAAAGATGTGTTTTATTATTACTACCAAAGCGTTTATTACTACCGAAAGTATTCTATTTGAACAGTGAATTATTTCAAAAGATGTGCTATGTTTTTCGAAAGGTGTATTCCTCATAATTAAAGATGTGTCACTCAAAAGGTGTCTTATTCTTAAGGTGTGTTATTGTGAAAGGTGTTTTTTTTTAAAGGTGTGTTTTCTATAAGATGTGTTAGTCAAAAGGTGTGTTATTCTTAAGAAGGTGTGTTAGTGTGAACGGTGTGTTTTTTGAAAGGTGTGTTTTTTTAAAAGATGTGTTAGTCAACCAATTAATAATTGGTTGAAATAACCATTCCATATTGGTCGCTACCAATTTAGAATGGTTATGTTGACAAAGTAGTTTTAATAACCCAATTTCAGCCAATTCACAATTGGTTAAAATAACCATTTGTAAAGGTTGTAACCAATTTCATTTGGTTAAAATAACCATTTGTAAAGGTTGTAACCAATTTTATTTGGTTAAAATAACCATTTTTAGATTCAAAAATAGTTTTTTACCATACTGTATCCAAAAGTGGGATGTGCTGTGATGATAAGTTTTTAACATTTGTTCTCTAATTTTTATACCTTTTATATATCTTCTTGTATCATTTGCTAGATTGGTGTTAATTTTGCAATGTAATTTTTAACTTGAGTTTTTCAAAATTTTTATACAATTTTGCCATTCAAGTTATTTTTAATAAAATTCAAGTTTTTCAAAAAATTTTCAAAATTGAGTTTTTCAAAATTTTTATACAATTTTGCCATTCAAGTTATTTTTAATAAAATTCAATTCAATTGAATAACTGTTTGCTAAATCGGTATACACATCAGAATTTGCAGCACACAGAAACTCAATGGTGTCTGAAGCTCCAATACTCGATACTGGATCTATATCTTCCCAAAATCCTTTATTCATTTCTACTTGTGTAGCAGGCATTATACAAATAAATCTAATTCTGATTTTCCACACCCACACGAATCTTTATGTAGGGCACTAAAAGCTTGACTCATGATTTATATTTTATAAACGGTCCGATCTTTGCTTCCGTAGGCTCAGATGTTTTCTTCTTAACAGTTTGCGAACGACTGGCGGTTTTACGTCTTGTGTTGGCTTTTATAGGAGAATTCACTCGTTTGCGTTTACGACCGGCTCCTGATTGGTTCGTAACCTCACGGACCCCTTTTTGAGCAAGATCTTTCACGGCTTCGGAACCACGCCCTCTTATCGCTTGCTTTACATTCTTCCCTGCCAGAACATCTTGGCCAACGTCTTTTACAGCTTGCAGAGCTCTTCTTCCAATAGCTTGAGCTCCTCGTTTCACCATTGGTATTTTTACCATTGGTATTTCATGCTACGGTTTAAAGCCCCTACGAGATCAGCAATGGTGTTATAGTAACCATCTGGGATAAGATAAGAGCCGTATCGTCATATTTTGTTCCAGCGTTATAGAGAAACGTTTGTTGATTACCTTTTCGAATCGTGCTCCATGTATGGGGATAATATAACTCTGACAAGGCTACTTCCCAATCACCTGTCAGTTGTATAGTTTCAGCAAGTTTCACTTTAAAATTTGCTACAGTATTATCTGGAAAATATTCCATAGAGCTATTGCTTGGAAGCGTTAAATAAAACTGTGTTGCCATGTCGAAGAACAAAACACAAATGAACACAAATTGTAAGGTACACACATTTTTATTTCGTTATATCTTTTACATTTTCGGCTGGTACCCAAGAATTAAAATCTTCAGGATAGCCTAACCATTTTACAAGATATTCTTTACGTTTACCACGCATGCGTGATGTAATTACTCTTTCTATTCTATAAAAGTCACTATCTGTCTTTGTAACTCTTTGCAATTCCTGTTCGTAAAATGTTCCTTCTAACTCTTCTCCGTGATAATCTGCGATCTTGTACACTGGCGGTCGTCTAGATACTCGCTTCGTGATAGTGAACACCTCTTCGGTCCAATTAGGTAAGTAGCCTTTCCTGAATGTACGTCTTGCTTTGCTAATCCGAACTTGGTCACCGATGTTGAATTTATATTTGATGGGTTTGCTGGACTCATCACCATACAGTTTTTGCCACACAACGGACTCATTTTCTCGATTGACATCAGCCGGTCTCATTCCAATACTACGGTGTCTCAAATGGCTGTAGGAATATACTAATTTTTGTAGTATACATTGGTATATTTCAACGTATTTTTAGCTGTAAAATATTTCCACATTTTACCCTTTAGCGTTCGGTTAAATCGTTCAACGATGGATGCCTTGGTATCGTTGTGTGTTGTGAAAAGCGAATGTGCTTATCCTTCAATAACTTTTGAAAGCGTTTGTTGGTAAATTCAGTTCCTTTATCGGTATGAAATGTTTCAGGCTTCCTACCTTTCTTTAATATCTTTTCAAAGGCTTTAACCAAACTTTCTCCAGTCTTTGTTTTTAATGGTTCCACCCACGCAAATTTGGACAGTACATCAATAACAGTTAAAACGTATTTATAACCATTATTTGTTTTACTAAGCGAATCCATAATTACTAGATCAGCCTCCCACTCCTGGTCCATCGCTCCAACAATAACACGATTTCGCTTAAAATTATGTCGTACGGGTTTATGCAAAGTATAGGTATCTTGTTGTCTAAGCCATGTTTTTATCTTGTTTCGGGATATCTGGAATTTTCCGTCACTTTTTACGACACGGTATAAGGCATCTATACGCCGCCAAAACTTGCCGGACTTTTTGGGTTGTAATACAGATCGTGAAGATACTGTTCCGCCATCTAATTCGGATGCATGTATGACGATTTTCCCCCCACAGCACGCTGATATACAGCGAATCTTTCGAAAAATATTACGAAGGGCTATTTGTGGTAAACCTCCACAGCAAGTCATGTTCACGCGACAAAGGTTAGAGGTAAATGAATATATTGGAGTAAACGACACGATATAAATGCAAACATATTTATTACATATTGAATTAGAATACAAAATTATATAAGTTCAACAAATGTTCAGTTTTTCTATGTCTTCAGTCAATGCATCGACAGATTTTTGAAAAAGGTACTCTTCATAGGCTTCTTTAGAGTCACTCTTTCTACTTGTAAAGGATTCACTCGTTTCTGCGATCTTGTATTGATATTGTAATGGACTGCTGAAAAGACACCCAATGTTATAAATTCGTGGCGAGCTCTCTGTAGGTTTCCATTCAAAGAATCCGCATGCATGTTGTCTTTCGTTGGGACACGAGTAAAACAGACGACCTTGGTTGTCCCCTTCTTTCTTGACTTTACGAGTACGGCAGACCATTCCGTGTTTACACAAAGGCTTTGGACTCTCGAAGACATCCCCCCATTGCCAAAACGAGCAGGGATTCTCTCGCTCAGAACAGACGAAGTAAGGTCTCCCGTAACTTTCTCTCATTTTGTCTTTAACCATTCGCAGTGTCGCCAATTTCTGATGGGTAGGACAGACTGGATGTAGACAGCCACTTGTTCGAAAAGCATCTACCACTTTGCCAAACATGTAACAATCTTCTTCAGGGCAGAAAAACTGACAGCTAGGTTTTTGTCCACAGTACCAGAATAAGCCATTCTTGGTCGTTGAGTTAGATGCAGGTTTACCGTGTAGACACTCCATTACAACGATCTTTCTTCGAGGACAAACAGTAAGCGAATGATGCACCAAGCAGAGTGACGCTGTTCAACTCTATGGTTACGCGCATATTAATCAACATTTCTTTGTCTAAGCTCTGACGTCGCCCGGACTCGCCCAGACTCGTTCTTTTGTTCAAATTGCTAATGACCTCCTAATGAGGTTTTACACCTGGAAATATGCAAATAATAGTCTGAGAAGCAGTGAACCAAACCAACGGGATAAAGTTTTATTTCGTTTATATTTTGGGTCTCATCCCAATACTACGGTGTCTCGAATGGTTGTAGGAATAGCCACAACAAGTCATGTTCACACGATTAAGGTCGGAGGTAAATGAATGAAAAATGGCAACGACGCAACATATATACATGCACTCAGGCGATATATGCATATATTAACCTCAGGAACAGTTGACCCAGCATTAGGAACGAATTACGCCTCTTGTATTGTGATAAATCAATGTTCTGAAAATCTTTCACCGTTCGTCGAGTAGCCTCTCGAACCGTTTGGTTATCGTAATTGTCGCTAACTCTATACACAAGAGCGAGATAGGCGACTATTCTTCCAAAATTATTTACATTCATTTCTTCATAGATGCGATGAAGGTTCATACCAAAGAATTGATTGGTAAAGCAATCAAACAGGTGTCGATGCTCGTCAAGACATGTTTCAATATGATATGATAAAGTATCTTTATCGATATCAATGTTATGTCGTTTTAACTCATCAAAAATTGTATCCATAATGCCTGCGCTCTGTACGTCTATAACAACAAGTTTTGTTCATGCGACCAAAGTTGGAGGTAAATGAATAAAAAGGAGTCAACAACACGATATAAAAGCAAACATATTTATTACATATTAAATTAGAATACATCATTATGTTTGTTTAGCAAATGTCTAATCGTTCCATATTTTCAGTCAATGCATCAATAGATTTTAGAAAAAGGAACTCTTCATAGGCTTCTTGAGGATCATCTTTTTTACTTGTAAATGATTCACCCGTTTCTGCGACCTTGTACTGTTACTGTAATGGACTGGTAAACAGGCACCCAATGTTATGAATATGTGGTGAGTTTTCTGTAGGTTTCCATTCAAATAATTCACACGAATGTTCTCTTTCGTTAGGACAACAATAGAACAAGCGATCTTGATTAGGACCTTCTTTCTTGACCTTAAGCGTACGACACACCATTCCGTGTTTACATAGCGGTTTGTGACTCTCGAAGATGTCTCCCCATTGCCAAAACGAACAGGGGTTTTGTCGTTCGGAGCAAACAAAGTAAGGTCTTCCATAACTTGCTTTCATCTTATCTTTAACCATTCGCATTTTCGCCAATTTCTGATGGTTAGGACACACTGGATGCACACAACCGCTTGCTCGAAAAGAGTCCACAGCTTTTCCAAACATGTAACAATCTTCTTCTGGGCAAAAGAACTCACAACTAGGTTTCTGTCCAAAGAACCAAAAGGTACCATTCATGGTTGTTGAAACAGACGCAGGTTTACCATGTAGACATTCCATTGCAGCGATGTTGTACTTAACCAGAAAAAGACCAAACGAGTGTGATGCTAGCACTCAAACTCAGGTTTATATCATCAACCACGTGTATGCAAATTACTTTTCGTGCATCACACCGTGCATCACACCGTGCATCACACCGAATATTTAATGAGGCGACATCCCTTTGTACAGTATATTGGGGGGGGTGGGGGGTGGGGGGGTTACCTACTCATTTCTTTTTTTATGGTTAAATCCTCCCTCGACACAGCTAGCTGTTGCTGATCGACAGCTTTGGTTTTAGTCAGCTTACTGTCCCATTTCTCTTTAATATGTTCAATAAGGCTTCGCCTGCTGCTGGTTGGCGTTTCCTCCTCGCCTTCTGGAGTCTCATGGTGGCTAACTGATTTCACTTGAGAAGTACTTCCGTGTACTTCGTCTACTTCGAACGTAACTTCTGGACCATTATCTTCACTATTATTCGCAGTGTCATTAGCCTCAAATTCATCTGTAGCAAATTCAGCAACAACTTCAAAGTTTGCAGTTTCTAAATTTTGAGTCTAACCCATTCTCGACACCCACCGCTTTTTTGTTTTTTTTCCTCAAATCTTTTATTTTGCTTGCAATTTTCTCCCATGTGAAGAGATTAACATCATGCTCCCGTTCTTTCTGTTGGTAAATCGTAACGAATTCTTTCCGACGAATGTCTTCGTACTTGCTTTTTACATTCTCCCATTCTATTCCGTCGAAATCCTTCTGCGATGAACAACGCCGAAGGACTCCTAACAGGAATTCAACCTCAATGTCTGACCAGGACAAATTTTCGCTTCCTTGGCCCTGTACTGACACTTTTGCCTTCTTTTTCGGCGGCATTTCAATGTTTTAGTGCGATTATCTTCTTCGCGAATCGAGAAGACGAGAACTTTGTCAAGTAATCAGGTCAGGTGACTTGTTGATAACGCTCTGTTGATAACAAACAGTATCCCAAATGTGGTGTACAACGGCCGAACCCGAATACTGGTATAGTGTAAACGCCTAACGAATCCGAATACGCACCACAGCGTGAATCCGGTAACATTTACGAATCCGGAAACTTTTGCTCTAGTGTAAACGGGGTCTCAGTCATACGCTGTACAATAATTTTCGCGCACATTTGTTTGCATGGGCAGAATTAAGAACATAGCCAAAATACTATTCTTCTAAGCGAAGTTCTAAGCGAAACGTTTCGAAATATCAGCTTTCGATTAAACAAGTTTCCTAGTCAATTTGCTCGCTCAGGCGGTTGGTTCTATAATAGTGAAATAAAAGTAGCGTGCTGCGTATAGCGAGTGTTGGGACAACAATGGAAATATGGTAGCCATTGGTAGGAGTCTAACGTTTCGAGCGAAGGCCTCTTGGACGATTAAGGGCCTTCGCTCGAAACGTTTAGACTCCTACGTTCTCTGTGTCGGCAGTATATCTAACCTTACTATATTTCCATTGTTGGTTCTATAATAGCATGGAAACGCGAGTTTCAAATTTAACTCACCCGTCAAAATAAAGAAACATGAATATCTCCGCAAATGCGCAGTAGCGATTGTGATTCACCTTTAAATGAGTATAATCGTATTCCTTTAACTATTAATGTTGATAATAGCGCAAAATTTAACGGAGACGAAATTATTCGGTGTTTTCATAGAGTATAGATAAAGTTTGGTCTATTATAAACTTTTTTCTAGTACTGATTGGATAAAAAGAAGAAATATTTGTGCACTAGTTCAACATTTTATAAAAAAATAATTCAATAACGACCACGGCTATACAGCTGAGGTTTCTATAAGGCTGAGATTCAACCTAGCGTGCAAACGCTAAAACTATTACAGTTAATTCTCCCCGTATAGCTAAATAACATGGTTCGTTAAAATGGCTCAGCCATATAGACACATTCACGCAATGAATCAAATGACCGACGTTTCCCCATTTCAAAAATATTTCCCGTTTAGCTAAAAACTAGAAATTTCTACTCCAAATAGCATTTTTCAATAGCTTCTGTTTGATATATATCTCATTTATTATATCATTTAAAAAATTCTAAAATTCTCTATTAACACTTTCAATTTCCTGTTTATTTGTAATATTTTATATTTCGAACAGCGGTTCGCAGATTTTGCACATTTTAACGAGTTTTACTTAACGGAGAAACTCGAACTATACATCAAATGAAAGCTCATTCAACATGTGATAACATACTTACACAATATATTTAAGTGATGAGTTGTTCTGAAATTACTAGCCATCTTGTTCCACAACTAGTATACTGACAAGATGCCGTGTGCAAATATTATGCCATGCCACTTCACACTCACCTCTTTTCTCCTCGGAATCATTCAAAAGTCGTCAACATGAAAGCCCATCGGCATCGGAGTTCAAAATATCACAGCCCTGCATTAAATAACTATATTTATTTTTTTGCGGTCCGGTATCCATCTGATTCGCGCGATCTGATTGGCTAGGGAGCGGTCCGGTATCCTACGATACGGACCCCGATACCGGTACCGCTGCGGATTCAAAAACAAAAACGAAAAAAAGTTATTTTTTTACATTCTGTCATTTAAAATTGATCGATTTTCATAACTATTTCGCTTGCACAGAAAAAATATATTCAACAGAGAGCTACAGGGATGCAAATGAGTTTTATTATCCAAATGGCTTTGACAACTTCATGTGAAAACAGCGAATTTTAAAACAACGCGAGAAAACTGTGAAAAAGCAAAATTTCAGCGAGCGACATTTATAAAGTTTTAAAGTATTATTGCTCAACGACGTATGAAAACAGTTTAAAACAGTAGGAAAAACATACAGAAACTTGTGAACACAGTATTTTGAATCACTAAATGAAACTACACAGAAGTATATATAAAAAAAACCTGTCATTCTTCTGTTGTCCAACTATATTCAACAAAACCGCTACAAGCCTTTACCCTTTAGTAAAATATTTTCCACCTCATCGTGTCATGTCTTTGAAAAAAGTTACAAATGGCTTACTACAAGCATTTTCGTCAATTTCCATGCAGTCAGCCGAGTATTGAAAGCGATTTCCCAAGCGAACAGCCAAAAACGAGCAAGCGACGAAGAAGAACGACGAAGAATCTTTATCAATTAAACTTTAAAAACACTAGGACTGCATTCTGACTTCCCTTCGTAACTAGATCTTCAAGTTTTGACTGGGTTTTTTTTTCACAAAAGAGGTTCCAAGCTTCCGGCCCTGTCAGACTGCATGTCGGCAGTTGTTTACTGCTGAACGATAAACTTTGGACTTTTACATATCACGTGTATGTCATCTCATTATGCAATTCAATTATGTTAATTTACCTAATTATGTAAATTATAAATCGTACGATCGATTAATAAAAAAAATAAATATGTTATTTACCGTTTTGGTTGGTCCGTATAACCGTTGAGACCTCGGGAAATATTTCTCTATACGGACCTCCCAGCCGGTAAATAACATATATAAAATTACTGCTTCAGTAGCAGGCTCTCTTTCAACTCCGCTCACTCCGCGCTGTGTTGGTAAACGATTTTAAAATATGAGGACAATTATATAGACGCGTGCTGAACAATTAGCTTATATATAGTCCCCGCGATAACTTGGAAAATTATTCATTAAGACTATACTTCCAGGAAAAGCGATAATATTAGGGAATTTGGAAAAAAAACCACTAAAAATTCTTGCTTATTATCGACAAAATGGTGCTTTGTGGGATATCGTCATGAACGAAATAGATAGAAACCTCATTTTCCACAGCTTCAAGAGAACAAAACTATGCACAGGAATGTAGCTCGTTGAAATGCTTTGCGAAGGCGGTTCGAGAGTATATTCGTATATTTCTTGTTATACTCCTGACTGGCTGAATCAGTCTTTAGGATTGATTCAGACTTCATTATTTTACTCTGGCTATTACACTTGTCATGGGGGAGAGCTCCCAGTCACAAATGGGTTAATGGACAATTTGTGTTGACATAAATTGTGAAGCTGTGGCTGTGGCAAGTAAGAGAACATTTTCATAACATTATAACTCAGTCTCAGGTGATATCTATGTGCCGGTATCAATATAAAATGGTCTTGGATCGGTTCCAGCGTGAAGGTATACGGCTATACGCGTTTTGGTCGTTCTTATATACTAAATTTTGACGACGATTGATTACATTCCGGCAACAGACAATGAACATCTAAGATTTTACTTGCCATCTAATTAGCATAACTGCATATTCGTCCATTCTCGTTGGATTGTGCATGTTTACTATTAGGGATTTAAGACTAGAAGTTACTATCGCAAGTGAAGTGCTGCTCGTTATTGAGCTGAAAACCTTTAGCGTACTCCACTGGCAACCTTGTGTAGTCTGTGCAGGGCCGGACTAAGACTGTGGGGGGCCAGGGGCCACATTTTTGTGGGGGCCCTTTTCCAATTCCAATCGGTCCTACAAATTACAATATAATAAAATAAAGACACTGAATCACTGGTCAACTGTGGGACAAATCGCAGTTACAATCGTCAACCGACATTTTAACGGCTCAGAAATACGTTTTACAAAACACTGAGATACGTCGTGCAAAAAATAACTTTGAACAAACAGAAACGTTAGTAACTTAGTATTAATTGGGTTGTTAAATAAAATACTCCAAAATGTGGGGGGCCCCAAATGTGCGGGGCCCGGGGCCCAGGCCCGGGTGGCCCCGCCCTTAATCCGCCGCTGAGTCTGTGGCCCAAGTAACACTCTCTTGCCCACTCAAGTAACACCACCCGAGTTAGTCCACTCCACCCGAGTTTGCCAACTCCACCCAAATTTATCCACTCCCCCCGAGTTTGCCCACTCCACCCGAGTTTGCCCACTCCACCCAAGTTTGCTCACTCCACCCAAGTTTGCCCAGTCTGATATATATTATTATAAAATAACATTTTGAAAACAAGCGCGTCAATTGGTTAAAAGCCGTGTTTCTATAACTTTATGGAAACACGGCAAGGTCCACGCCATTCAATACGCCATCATTAAGGTAGGATACGCCATTATACGCCATTATACGCCATTACGAAGGGTAAGGAGAATTTACGCTTTGATGCTGTGATTATTTTTACGTTCTATACCTATTTTCGACAGGTTATTTTATAAAGGAAATAGAAAACATTTTTCCCGTGTTCCCATAGACTTATAGAAACACTTGTGGAAGTTTGGGAGAACTCGAAATAGCGTGGAAACACTCGCCCTGCGGGCTCGTGTTCCCACTACAATTTCTCGTTTTCCCAAACTTCCACTCGTGTTTCTATAACTCTATGGAAAGACGGAAAATGTTTTCTATTTCTTAAATATTTAACCCATGCATGAATAGAATACAAATGAACCTCTGGTATCCAGGGTATTATTCGTCAGATCTTTATGTGATTAATTACCTTATATGTCGTACATCAAGTCAATTAAATCAAAATGGTGCCAGTCAATAGAACCACGTTTTATGACTAAAAACCATAGTATGAATCCACGCCGTTCTTGTAATCCATGATGTTCTCATAGATTTGAACCGAGTTTGACTTTTATATATTTGAAATTGTCTTCATACGCTGGACCTGTGTGATGGGATTTAAGCTAAATAATTAGATTTGACTCGACACAAGGGCGACGTCTAAACTGAGCCTTTACTCTCCAATATAGTATTGCTATTATTATATTATTTTTTAACTCTTGATTGTGATTGATCAGAACTTTGTGATAAATCTTTATTTCCACTTTTATACATATTAGCCGTAAACTAAATCAGTTAGAGGTCGAGGATTTTCTTCGACATGATAACAACGGTAAGTTTGTCATATAAAAGTGTTACAAAGTCAGCAACACACAATCGTAATAATAAACGCAGTTGTCTTTTACCTTCACAAGAAAATCTTTTCTCGCTGAAAATCCCCTGGAGGTGGTGGCGAGGTTTGAACTGCTATTAAATTCAGATTGTTTACTTTTGTAGTTTGTACAATCTTCCTGTTTAATTAAATGTTTCTAAATGCTACGCTGCTTTGAGCAGCGGAAGCTTAATTGAGCGCCTGTACGCAGGCTAGGAATCAGTTGCGAAGCGATTGCGTAATATACGAAATCCGTTTTTCGTACAAACACAATTTTCAACAAATCGAGTCTTTGCGCGCTATACATGGCTCGGCAAATGGACTGGGCACGAGTAAAGACACAGCTAACCCAAGACGAACGCCAAGAATAGTGTGCTGCCTCGCTGACGCTCGGCAACAAAATTTTGTAGCACAGGCTAGAACGTTGGAGAAAAGGATCGACTGGATACTGATGTTTTATATTAAAAACAAGTTCAATTAAAGTGATACTATGGGAAAGTCATGTTGACACGCTTGAAAAGGGCCAAACATACACCTTGCACAACCTTCGATTGAAAGAAGACCGAGGTGAGAAGCATCTGAACACCCGCAAGAGTGAAGACTTCACTTATAAGCAAACAGACAAGCTTCAAAATCTAACAGATATTGATAATATTGAAATAGAAACTATTAATACAATATCAGGAAGGATCGTCGGAATTAACTGTATTACAAAATCCCTCATTTGTGTAGCCTGTAAAGGAAAAGTGGAATAAAAAAATGCAAAGTTTGGAGTATGCACCACCTGCAAAACGAAGCGAAAAATTTCAGCTTGCCGATGCAGCTGGTTTGCGAGCATCATTATCCAAAGTGAGGAAGACTCTTCCAAGAACATTCGCCTTGCTGTCTCAAACTCACAGATTTCCAAGTTTGCAAGCCTTTTCACTTCACCAATCAGTCTTAGCACAGCTTCTGTTGATGAAGTCTCTGACCACATATTACTCCTTGATGATACCCTTAGCATCACATATGATGCTGTGAAAAACCGATTGATTGATGTGAACATTTAACTGCGTTGAACAATTAACACGATTTACATGTAGATTGCATCTTGCTACAGTTTAGCTGATGAGGTCAAGTTGAGTCTACGTTTATATTGTTACATTTATGCGGTTGATATTTACACAGAATGTATGATATTTTGTTTTCGTTATTTTATTTATCTTTAAAGTGCTTTTGCAGTCAAAAACTCACTTTGAAATATACTTGTTTACATGAAAAAGCCATAGAAATCTTAAAGATTGGCATTTACAACTCTTTCATATTTCACTTCATTCTTGATATATTAAGATTTGTTTGATATGCAAATGATCCTCACTTTGACATCATACTGCATAATGATTTGCAAAAAGCCTGTCTATATGGTTATGTAACTAAATTGTGAAACTGTGCATGTGTGTGAGAGGGTATATACCCAATGATACTAAAATGTTAACTTACGATTCGAGTGTCGTGATTTAATAATCTCAAAGGTATACAGGTTTTTTTAGTAAGTAATTATGCAGTGTGATGGCAAAGTGAGGGCATTTGCATATCAAACAAATCTTAATATCTCATCAACTACATGAGATTTGGAATTTCTATAGTTCTTCCAAGTATAAAGAGAGTTTATTTTGAAGTGATTTTTTCACTGCATAAGCACTTTAAACTACTCGGTATGCTGTGAAAAACTGATTGATTGATGTGAATATTTGTAATAAAACAAAATATTTGCAGTTATACACCTTTTATCATTAATAACCATCGTCTATAACTGCAAACATTTTGTTTCATTACATTAACGTATATCACAATGCCAAGCTTCAAAATCTTGATATTTGTACTGTATTTAACAATTAACACTATTAAGATTTCATCTTGCTACACTTCAACTGATGAGGTCAAATTGAGTTTACATTGATATAAATTTATGTTACATTTATATTGATATTTACATATTACACAGAGTATATAATATCATTTTGTTTTGAATTTGTTATTTTAATTTATCTTTAAACTACTCAGTGGTATGTTGTGAAAAAACTGATTGATTGATGTGAACATTTGTACTGTATTTAACAATTAACACTATTAAGATTTCATCTTGCTACAGTTTAACTGATGAGGTAAAGTTGAGTCTATGTTGATATGTGTATTATACTATTATTTTCATTATTTTACTTGTTATCTTTAAACTACTCAGCAGGGCCACATTTAATAACCAATGGGCACACTGGGCAAGTGCCCAGGGTACAAAATTTCCAGGGCCCCCCAAAAATAAGTCGTTCCGTAAATCCAGAGAAATAATTACCTTTACGATATTGTACAATCCCTAATGCCTAAACGAAGTGGTGAACAGCTGTAAAATCGTTTTAAATTGGTCAACCATATTAAACTTTTAAACTGGATTTAGATTTTGTATTAAACGTAGTTGTCTTTTACCTTCACACGAAAATCTTTTAACGCTGCAATTCAGCTTGAATTTAAATGGTCAGCTTGTTCAAAAAATCCCCTGGCGGTGGTGACGAGATTTGAACTGTTATTAAATTCAGATTATTTACTTTTGTACAATCTTCCTGTTTGAATACGCTGTATGAGCGCCTTACGCAGGCTAGGAATCATCGCGATGCGATTGCGTAATATACGAAAATCTTTCCGTTTTTCGTACGTACGTACGTACGTACAAATAAACATAATTTTCAACCAAATACTATACATAGCTTGGGAAATGGACTGGGCACGAGTAAAGACACAGCTAACCCAATACGAACGCCACGAATAGTGTGCTGCTTCGCTGACGCTCGGCAGCAAAAACACAGCGACTACGTACGACTACGGCAACGTGTTTAAACAATATAATTTTATATCAAATATAAAGAACTTTAGCAAATGACGGTCCCAAGAGTGAGCAATCTTTTTTACGTTGTAAAGACAATGCAAAACCATTGTCATTTCAGAAGCCTTAGAAAAGCTTAACCTTATTCTCGCGACCAACATTGAATGAGCAAGTCCTTTTCTGACTTCCATTCCACAATTAAGACAACGAGTCCGTGCGATTGTCTTAAGATGTGAATGTATAAATACACCACTGGCACTGTTAACTTTAAGTCTGGTTTCCATATAGCCGTACGAGCGGCATGGCTGCAGCAAAGGGCAATGGTCCAATCATAGACAGTGTTGAATTAGCTAGCCAGCAATAAAAAGCTGTATGCGATTGGACCATTGCCCCTTGCCGCAGCCATGCCGCCGGCGCTTACGGCTATATGGAAACCAGGCTTAAGCTTTCGACTGTAGTTGTAGTCCGTTGTCTGAATCCGCTTAAATTCCCTAATGCGACACTCTGCCGCACTTAGCCAAGACAAAAGCAAAAGGTCGCTTCGCTCGAAAAATATCGCCTAGTGGAAAACAGCCTTAAATCATTATCTCTGTCCAGTTCTGTGCATATGATCCGCCATCGTTGTTTTGAGGGCCCTCAAACATAACAGTAAATCGTTTGAAGCAACGTCTCTTCAGATTTCTTCTATTTCTTCTGAAAATGTTTTGTTTCGAGTACAAAATAATGAAGAGAAGGCAAGAAAAGCTTACAATCTGGAACAAAGCATCACTATATATTTTTTGTAAATAAAGATGTAAACATTAGTTTCGTACATGCGGAGAACGGACTGGAAGGCGCCTTTACGAGAAGAGCGACATTTGACTCAAGCCCAAGTTCAGTATTTTGAAAACAAACGTACACAGCTGTTTGGAACGATTAATCGCGAAAGTAATTTGGTTTTTTTGAAGTTGTAAGAAAAAACAGCTGCACATTTCGCAAAATATCGACTTAATAGACCAAACAAACAATACAGACATCGCTAAACCAATCATCCTTATCGCTATAATTGAAGTATAAACCTGCCATACAACAGTATAGAGTGTCCTGCGGTCATTCCAAGCTTCACGTTGAGCTCGTAAACTTAAAAAATAAAGATCATTGGAAAGGTAATGTGTGTTCAAATTTTTGCTTTAGTTTCGTATTATTAATTTTAAAGAGCAGACTTAGCTAGTCTTTAGTTTCATTCTGGGTAATGGCACCACACAATTTTATTCAGCAATGCCAATCGGAAACGGTAGAGTTAGGAAATGCACGAAAAAGTGTGTTGTTAATTTTCGTGCATTTCATAACTCTGGCTACGAGAAGTTTCCTTTTGGCATTGCTGGTAAAACTTATATGATGCCGTTAGCCAGAACTGAAATTAAAGACTAGCTATAAGTCTGCTTGTAAAGGGCACTTTCCAATTTACAAGGTCGGACCGTTCAGTCTGGCCAGAATGGACTTGCATTGCTTTTGATTAGGACCAAAAGGACTTTTGATTAGGACCAAAAGGACTTTTGATTAGGACCAAATGGACTTTCGATTAGGACTCAAATGTAACGTGTTCCATTTTACCGGACTGGCCGGTCTATAACCGTGTAATAAATGGAAAGCCCCCTTAAAGCCTGTTTTCCAGTCATCGAACAAGATGCACGGTTCGCAGCTCGCGACGAGTATTTGCATCTAATTAAAAATTAGACTTCGCCACTGAGTAAATAGAAGCTTAACTTAGGCCCTGTTTACATGAAGCGGCCGATTGACAGTCCAATCGAATCGAAAAACGCGCGAGTGAAGTCAATCCGGGCACATGTTTAAATGGAGAATGCGATCTGTTTTGCTTTTTGTAAGGGTTTTTTCAACACTATTTTCACTATTGGGCTCTCCTCAATGTCCAGTAATTCGAATTGTGGTGCCGTTAGCAGCGCTTTATACTCTGCATGTGAGCATATAGATAGTCTATTGAGAGATGGTCTGGAAACTCAGGAAAAATCTCTGTTCTATCAGTACAATGCATGCAACAGCAGCGTTTGGGTTCAGGCGCTCAAATCGTGTTATTTATACATTAATAAGCGGGGGAAAAAAGGTTTGTGCATAGTTCTTTTATACCATTTTTCTTTTAATTTCATGTTTTAATAATAAAACGGCCAGAACCAGCCGTACAGAACGATGCAGACAGTGCCTGCTGATCTGCCCGAATTAACGAACGGACTCACATATTGGACTCAAGATATGGTCTGGAAACTCGGCAAACTTCAAGGCGCTAAGCTTATGATGAGCTGTGGTTTTATGTTTGATCAGCTTTTTTGACAACTTTTTATATCACAACTTTAGCATTGGGTTTGTTCTTTATAGTTCATATTTAAACAACCAGAATTCGTGAATATACTGACCCGCCCCTTATTTCGACCTTTGAAGGCTCTTATCCCTACATCTCATTTCCTTTCAACAATTTGTTGTTGTCATGTCATTAACTAAAATTGCTTTTAAAATGTTTGTTACAATTTTTAATCTTTTGGTTTCAATAGAAACTCAAACTTTAGTTATCTTCTGGCTGTCATTTCTTCAGTATTTGACATCATGCAGGCTCTATATAATGTTCGTCTATTAATTAAAGTTTTACCCATAGCCTTAATAACACAATTAACTCGTGACATCAGCTGGACACTTAAACTGCAAAACAAAGCTCTCAGCTGCGAACCAAAATAATTAATAACAAAGCGGTAACTCCGAGATTTTTAGTAACGAAATGCTAAGGTTTTGAGCGGATAGTTACATCAGAGAGAAAGTTTCGCTTGATCATGAAACGTCAATATTTTCCTGCTAAAATCTGGGGAGTTCACCATTTTCGCTTTGTTATATCCAAAACACAGCCTAGCACCACTATACTATTTTACAGCAATATTAACATTTTCTTGATGGTTGCCAAGATTATTCAAAGAATTAATGTTAGAATTCGAAAAAAAATAAACTTTTCTAACATTTTATGTACATATTGCGTTTCTAATTTTATGCACGTCTTTTCTGTCTCACCTGGTATTTTAAATTATTACCTCTGCCAGGTTATGTTTATGTATTCTGTGCGCTTGTTTGTCGTTCTGTATATTTGTCGCCAGGATATCTCAAAAGCTATTACAGCGATTTTCATGAAAGTTTCTAGAAGGATATTGACTATATATTGACCAACGAACAATCCACTAAATTTTGGTTGAAAATTGGCTAAATATTTCACAAAACTCTGTAGATTGCGCCAATGGGCTTGTCTCACCCCCCAACTTGACCCTGACCTCTTCCTTACTGCGATTGGTCAGTTATAGCGTTTAAGGGCAAAATGTTTTGCCCTCAAACGCTAATTGACCAATCACAATAAGGCAGAGGACAGGGTCACGTGGGGGGTGAGACAAGCCCATATCCTTAATGCAAACATTTTTGCATAATTTTGGTACGAGTGCAATCAAGCATTTTATTTATTCATACATGTGTCAGCCTCGTGAGCTAGCCCATAGATATCATAATATAAAGACTAGAGGGGGCATTGGGGCCAAAAAATGCGAGGAATATTGACGGCCGCCTTTAGAGGGGGAAAACGAGCTAAAATTCGTCTAAAACAAGTCTTCTACTAAATTTTCGTCGCGATTTTTAAGAAAAGAAAACTTTTAGAGTTTTAATTCTGTGTTTTTAATATTACTATTATAAATTATTATCTTAGTTCTTTATTGAGGCGTCTAGTATCTGTTGAATTTTTCCACCCCTTAGATATAAATTGTGACTGCCATTTTCAAGTACCCGGCCGCCCGCGTATTGGCAACACTGACCTATATATAACTGGACTGCGGGTGCTGCCCACTGATGCTGCCCAAAAATGTGTCGTCACTGATTTTCATTTTCAAAATGGCGGCATTTATTAAGTTAAGTTAACAATAGAATGCCTTCGGCGCCAATCAAAACATAGAATTAAACGATTGACTCACGACAAACCACCGAAGCCAAAATTGTAAACGAAGTACTTCATGTAAGTCAATGCTATGGCAGCATGGAGTTCGGCTCGAGAGTTAAGCCTGGTTTCCATATAGCCGTAAGAGCCGGCGGCATGGCTGCGGCAAGGGGCGATGATCCAATCATAGACAGTGTTGAATTAGCCAGCAATAAAAAGCTGTATGCGATTGGACCATTGTTTCTTGCCGCAGCCATGTCGCCATATGGAAACCAGGCTTAACACTCGAAAGAGTGTTTCATCCAATATCCAGTCACCTAGAAGTGGATAGAGGATGAAACACTCTTTCGAGTGTTTGATCTAGCTTCTCAAACAAATCAGTATTTTATGAAAAAATCAGGTTGAAAGTTGGCAAAATTCTATGCTAATTATGACAGCGTTTCCAGTTTAGCGTCTCGGTACTGATTCACCTTTGTTTTCATCTTAAGAATTATTAAAAAACTCTTTCCTGTCCGAATCGCCGGTCTTTGGTAGGCTTCACCTCTGGGGAAGCCCTTGGACAGGAATGAGTTAATGAGTTTGAGAAAAATCGTTCCCGTCCAAAGGCTTCCCCAGAGGTGAATAAAATCGTCTGGCGTTAGCCAGAATAAAATACTAAAGACCAATTCGGAGTGGACAGGAAATTGTTTATAAATCGTTCCTAAATGTCCGAGGGCTTCCCCAGAGGTGAATAGAATCTTCTGGCGTTAGCCAGAACAAAATACTAAAGAGTAAAGAACATTAATTCGGACAGGAAGGAGTTGCAGGCACGGTTGGTCATTGTTAATTTCTTCGGGAACGACTCAAGAGACCTACTCATGAATTATTCATTTATTTGTCTGACCAAATAGGAATATCAGTAGAACATGATGTCGAGTTTATATTATTTTTTTAAAAAAATATTTCGGTAGTTTTTCCATGTATATTATTTTATATGTTTGTTACTGAGCGGCCCGGGACGTTTTCATGATAAGAGTCTTGTTGTAGTTCTAAACTACAATAATCCTATATAGTCCTAGACAATTACTGTTGTAGCTTTCTGGCAGTCCGAATTAAAGACATTCCGGCCGGCGTATACGGCACGAAAACTTGGCAATAAAATAAAGAAGTCTGTCAATACACATGGTCATGCAGCCGCGTAGCAGAGTTCTCCTTAGATTGTCTTTATCAACCGTTTCCAAGTTTTGTTATTTATAACTCGATAAAGTCTTCTTATTAGAAGACGAAAGCTTTCTGATTACTGACGGATTTTGACGGTCTTCCACTGTCCCAGTCTGATATATAGTTTGTCGTCCGGCTTCTTGTCTTAACGACGGGGAAATAGACGGACGAATCGAAGATGGAAAACTTGTCGTTAACCGGACTTTAAAACATATAAGAACTGCCGAGTTTCTCGTCTGTTAATATAATTCGACTGAATTATTGCCGAGGAAAATGCAGTTTTAAAAACATGTGTCATGAATGCTGAGTTCGGTCAAATGTGCGAGGAAAATGGGGCGCCGCCATATATTAGAAGGAAAAGATAGTATCCAGGCCCTTTGAAGACTTGCCAACCACTGACCTATATATAGCTGGACTGCGCGCTCCTATTACCTTTGAGTTAGCCAAAGTGTCCCCAAAACCGTTTTCAAAATGGCGGCATTTATTGGTCCTTTTGCTAATGGTGAAGCTCGCTGACCGATACCTAAGAACAGGAGTGACCCCTCTAGTATTATATTATGATCTCTATGAGCTAGCCTGGTTAGCGAGATGGCTCGTAAACATCTCTAATAACCCGCTTGCGGCGGTATATCCAGTCTTTGAGTGCCCCCTTGTTTATACATTTATTAGGACAAATTAAAGTCAAAAAGTTGGAAAAACCATCCATTTGTACGCTACTGCTCAGTGTTCCTCGCCTGAATTTTCACCAACATTTGAAAACATTATACACGAAGAGTGCCCATACCTTTTTTGGAAGTTGAATAGTAAACTAAAGAATCAACAACACTGTTCAGTTGCTAACAGGAGAATTGAAGAGCTGGGAGAGCTAAGTCAGACTACGATGGTAAGAATATATATCTATTATGTTTAATATTACACTCGTTTATTCTTCTTAGCTGGTGGGAGAATGCATGAATGGCAAATCCACTCACTCGTTATTGAACGATATTCTACGAATTTTTTTGTGATACCATTCATGTACCACAAGCATGCATCTCAGTCACGAAAGCATGCTAGAAAGGTTTACAATTACTAGTTTGATATAGACTTTCTTGTTTATTTTCAGTTATGTTTTCTATACCGCTTCACTCCTACTAATATAGTCCCTTGATTAAGCTTGACTAATATGAAATCCTATGCCGAAATTGTGGAACTCTCTGCCTGAAGACATACGAAGTTTAGATTCCCTAGCTTATTTTAAATCTCGGCTATTAAGACTTATCTTTTTAACATATATTACTAGTTTAGATTGATATTTTCATTTTATTTGTTTTATTCCAATTACAGTAGTTGATTTTAGAAAAATTGCATGTAGACTCGGCTTTTAGAATCTATTTTATATTTTTAATTATTCTAATCATTTTTATTATTTTTTCACATATAAATTTTCAAAGATTAGATTTGGAAAAGAAAAATATTTTAATCTATATTTATAATATTATTGTTTTTATTATTATTATTATTATCCATAATTTTAATCTATATTTGTAGTTATTGTAAGTTAAGGTGTTTTTTCTGAATGAAACTGTATTTTAACTAATTTAATATTTGAACGGATTTTATATATTTTTAATTGAACTAACTGACATTAATTTATTGACAATATTGAAAAGTGTACTAAGTATTTAAATTCTAAATAAAATTATTTTTATTATAAAAAAAGTATTATTATTATTATATTATTATTATTATTATTATTATTATTATTATTATTATTATTATTATTACTCGGGCTACCTGTGGTAGCCGAGTCTAAGGTTTCGGCTTTGTTATTATTATTTTTTGCGTCGCAGGCTTAGTCTCCCGGCCGCGCGAAATTGCCGTAATGGCCGCCGCTTTGCGAAATCGAGGTTTGGCGAGTTGTTTCTTTTGAACCAAGCTTTTATTGCCACTTTATCGATGTTTTTGAGTAATTGCAAGACATTTCACTGTTTCTCAGTTGTTTACGTGTTGGCTATCGACTGGCTGTCGATCAAAAATAAGCTCGCAATGCGGTGGCGGAGTGGCGGACCTTGGTATGGCTACGTCTAATGAGTATGACCCAGTATGTCCTTTGTCTGAGCAATCAGAACGTGTTCTTCGAAAGGAGCAACAACATTAGTCCAGTTCCAGACCCACTTTCCCCCCGCGGAGAAAAGAGAGTCCAGTCTTTTTTGCATGCGCATGCGCCATCTATGTTCAATCAAATGAATCAATGCGTTCACGCCGCTGGGGAAACCCTTGGCGACTATCCGTCCAGCATTTACTAAATTGTAAACAAAGCAATAGGCGATGTGGTGTTCGACGGGGGAATGTCGTATTTGTAAATTACGGCGATTATACACCAGCTGCTTTGCTGTTTTTCGAGATTAGGAAAGATAAACCCAAACTGTCTTGCGGAATCAGGATCCGGAGATATTATAAGATGACAATAGATGACTTGCAACGGCTGTCTAAAGGTGTGTAATCTGTCAGATCAGGTTTTTCTGCTCCGCGGGGGGAAAGTGGGTCTGGAACTGGACTACAACAATATGTGTCCAATTATTAGGAAATCATTTGCCAAACATGGATATGTTGAATATTTAATGTACTGGGAGCTGCATTAACAAATTAAAAATGCAAGTTTTGATGACGTATACTGTGCTCTGGTACCTAAAGACAGAGGCCGCAGAACCGGAGGGGGGGCACTGGGGGCAGATGCCCCCCCTTTTTTCAAAATTGGAAAATGTGCCCTTTTTCTGAAATAAAAATTCCCTTTTTATAAATGTGGCAAGTGGTGGTTAAGGTTTACTGCCGTATATTGCCTATACTGGGAAGAATTAATGCACCCTTTTCGTTGAAGTATGGTATATGCTATTTGCTGTAGAAAAGAGTGACTGTGCCGTTGTCCGAGTGGTGACGTAAAAGAGTTATTTATAAAATATATGATATAATGTACGTTTCCAGCACATTGGCGCTACTTGAAGTATTCTATTTATAAAATAAATGCCACTGACCAATAAATTATGTTAAAAACAAAATGGTGGTGATCAAATGGAAGTTAAACTGTACAACGTTTTAAATTATACAATTATTTTGAAAATAACAAAGGTGCCCTTTTTGGCGGTGCCCCCCCCCCCCACACACACTTTTCAGGTGCTTCCGCGGCCTCTGCCTACAGAAGCAACCACATTTAGTTTATAGAACGCAAGTTTTTATACCATGTTTAAACCATTTTGTTTGAGCAGTTTGCTCAATATTTTGAATCTTGGGCCCTATGGTTGCATGTATGTCAACATGATTTTGAATTTTGAGCATTATAGTGAGGCAAAACTATAGTTCCACTGAAACAAAAAATATGGGGGGAATATGAAAACATCGCCAATATTGCCATACTGGAAATATACATGATTGACATGCAGTTGTTTTGAATTGGACAATATATTAAACTGTCAACCACCAATTTTCTATTCTGCTATGAAATGACATTGTAACATTCACATAACTGATAATGAAAGAGCCGACAAATTAACACTGGAGTCTGGACTAAAGGAATTTAATCATCATTGTCTACAAATCAAAGACAGGACTTATTGGCGTAATTCACTGCCATATTATAACCATTGTAGTCTATTAATAGACAGTTGTGATGCAATGTTCACCGAAAAACTTCACTTTACCCGCATGCTTATGGATGAAATGCATTGTGATTGTGACATTGTCCATTCAGTCCATCGTCAAGTGCCAAGTTCATTACTGCGTAATTGTTTCGCCATTCGTATATCTCTTTTATAAGGAATGTTCATGTGGAGGGTTAACCATTAAAGAAGACTATGAAGTCAATTCAATTCAATTCAATTCAATTCAATTTATTGTTCAAATTATAATAATTACAAAATTAAAACACTAACCCGCAAATAGCAATAGCTAATCAAGGCGGGAGGTGTTATTAGTAGATCATAAATAATTAGACAGTAGTTATAAGTAGTTAATAATAGAACAATATAAGAATGATAGAAGTATACATGGAACAGACGAAGATTAGTCGAATAAATTAGATATTGATTAAGATATAGATTTAACAATAATCAATTTAACAACAATAAATCTTATTGTTGTTACACAAATTAAGGACACTAAATCTTTAGTATATTATACGTAAATAAATATACACACATATAGTCACATAGACACATAGAGTTAATCAGATATTCTCTGTATTATCATCGGTAACTCAAGGTAGTCATTCTCAACATTCAGGATACCAAGAAGTAAATCATGAATCTTTTTGGTAAAGATCTTTCTCCCTAAGTTACAGAGATATATTGGAATATTATTCCATACTTTTGCACCAATTCTGGAAAAAGCATTTTTTTCTTGATTTGTGCGAGAATATTTCATATGATAGTTACCAGCAGCTGAAGACCTGGTATTGTAGGAGTGCACATTAGAAGTTTGGATAAATAAATAAATCATATTTCTTGGTGCTAATTCATTGGTAATATCATACATTAATATGGAAACTGATTCAACATAAAGCATACTTATTGGTAAATTGTTAGTGTTATTGAAAAGAGGAATAGCATGATCCCGATTATTATGAATAATCATTTATGAATAAATGATCTGAGTATATTGATACATCAACGCTGTGAATTTTGGTTCAAATATCCAATGAAGAACTAGTAACTATTGTAACTATGAACACTAATCTAAACTGTATATTATGAACAGTAACCGAAATAAGTATACAGTGTATCTTCCCAAAATGTCGCAGTACTGTCCGAACCAATGCCAGTGGGTATAAGCCACCTTGCACAGTTAATTGACAGCACAATACCACGTACGGTTGTCCATGCATGTAAAAGTAATAAAAAAAATTAAAATTCCACTTTGTAAAATAAGCTAATCCCAACATTCTAACATGCCCATTTTCGCAGGCAAAATACGCTGCATGCACAAATGCGCGACCGCGCGGCATTTGACGCCCACTAATTAAAGTAGCCCGAGTTAACGCCTAGCGGGCGTCTTGTTATTATTATTATTATTATCATTATCATCTTTTCCCATAAATCCAAAACGCTACATGCGACTTTTACAGTCTTTACACTAAACTCGTGCCGCTTACTTAAACCTCCATTTAAAATATAGCTCTAAATTTCCCTTTCATACATGCAAAGGAAAAATGAAATCCCGTTCAATTGGAAATAACTAAGAAATTAAGGTTACAGAATATCCTAGAAAGTAAAAAAATTCAGAAAATTATATTTTTACATATTCGTAAACTTACTACCAGATCTCTCATCTGGCAAATGCTTGGTTTAAAAATATTGAAAATTTAATGAGTTATTGAGTAAAATGATCACCCAAGTCTCTATCCGTGGCGGGAAAGTCTGTTATTATTAACAGCGGATTAATGACAGCCCATGAAAGAAATCTGTTCCTTACCCTTTCTCCTTCATCTTGAGAGTAGATTCTCTCTGTAATCCACTTTACATCTTGAACTCTCAGGGACAAAATTCTTGAGAGTCCTGGTTTGTTCCCTTCTGCCTCCTCGCAGATCTTGAATCACATCCTTTTGGCAGCAAGTAATGTCTACACGTGTACATCATGATAAACATTCATACTCGTAGTAATTTGCAGCAAATATCCAACACTTAGATGTAGCCGCCGTCCATGATCTTGGACGTGTCAAACCAGTTTTGAAAACAGGTTTGGTGCAACGCACATTCTGATTGGCTACTGAGCGTGCTTACGCAATGACCAACGAGTTGTTTGCATGGTGGCGCTAGAGTATAAAAATTAGCGTTCCTGAGCCAATTGAGCTTCTGCAACCTTGTTTTAATCTCTTTATTTACTATTCAAAACATTATTTCCATAAAGAAATACGAATACTTTGCCACAGAGTCAGTATAAAGTTATTTACAGTGCTTGGGAAGCTATACGACTCACAGAGACGGTGGAACACTCGACGGCTATCGCCTCGTGATGTTCAGGCATATTTCATGTTTCTGAGCTTCGTTGCCAAGGTATAACTTCGCGCATACGCGACAGGAAAAGTGTCGGATGCTTCCAGAGGTGTCTTTCCTGTAGAGAAACCTCTGCCAGCAGGGAAAGTACCACACTTTCATGTCGTAACTAGTTTTTGGAAAAGCAGTATTGCCTTCAAATATTTTGTACAAAAACAGGGGGTTTATTATATACTTCAGTTAAGTAATTGTGTCAACATTTACTCAAGTCATATTTTCCATAAAACTGTAATTTAAACAGTGCATCGGCACCTCTGTTTGACGTAAATGACCAATTTCAGTTGTACTCTTTGGGCCTATTATTAGTAGCCGTTAGGCCTGTTTTAGACAGCGTGCTAAGCTTGTCAGGTGCCGAACCTAATAATAATTTGGGACGACTCAGTTCTATTAGCACGGCAGCCAATTTTTACGGCGAACCAAAGTGGTCGCACCAAATGCCGTTTTATGTTTCTCTGAAAATAATTTAGAAAATAGAATAATAAATAATCTATGCATTAGATCTAGATACGGTGCATGAGAAGTTCGCGTCTAAATAGATCTAAATCAACGTCGCACCAAGTCCATTAAGTATATACGAAACAAAGATGAAAAAGTGACCAAACAAAGATCGCGGAAATACGAGTCCTTCTTTCTCCCATGGTAGCAACTGCTGCCCTTATTATGTCCAATATGTCTATCTGACTGTAGGTTCACCGGACCCGCAAATCAATCAATCCAGTTAGAAATTATTATGGGAAAAGGGTCAGCGGTTACTACTATAGGAAAAAGGACTCATAAACCGCCATCTTGAATTGGTCACCCTGTCGGTCATTTATATAGGAGTTAACCTTGCACAGTCCAGTCATGTATAGGTCATACGCCTAGATTCTAGGTCTTCCTCGGTTAACGTGTATCGCAAGTGATCCGAACGGACCCGCTTGGGAAGGCCTAGCAAAATTCGTAAACACTTTCACTTTACAGCTTGGTCATGGACTCAGTGTTTATGGAGGAAGAGTTGTGATATTATGATGTCCGAAGTAGTGTTTCCCGACATTTACTATTTCCGTGATATGCCTCAAAATAATACAAGCCTGCTTACCTCGGATCGACGAAGTTTCACTAGCCTAGCTCCCTTATCACTAGCTTTCCTTCTGGCTTCGGCAACCGCCAAAAGCTGAAAGTTAAACAGTTAAAATTTCATTTCGGGCTCCAATTAGAATATATTCCATAATTTCCCTCTTTCGATCACCAAGATCTTTGGTAAAATCTTCGCAGACATCATTATACTTTTATACCGTCACTCAGTGTTGTTTACGGTAGATGTACTAGATCGCGGGAACACTCGAAGGGCCAAAACGATTCTGGGCAGGACCTTTTTGCGAATTTAGCTTAGGCCTTCTCGTTTCCAGCCTCTCCCCAGTCTTCACAAGAATCCCAACCAACTACGCGGCCAAGGTCATGGCGGAAACGAAAGGCCTAGAAACTAGAATGTAATTATAGCTCAGTGCTTTGTTCCCTGTTTAGACCCGCCCCTGAGACTGCTCACGGATTAAGAAAAGGACAAGTTTTTATTCAAACAGTGAAGTAAAAGTAGTGTGCTGCGTAGGCAGTGTTGAAATAGAAATCGAAATATACTAAGGTTTGAGTACTGCCAAAATTATTGAACGTAGTTTTAACGTTTCGAGCGAAGGCCCTTTGTCATGGAGAAACGAAAAGAGTGTAAACAAACAACGAGGTTATATAAGAAAGATAATCATGTGACCAAATATTAACCAATCAGATAAAAATAACAATAACAAATTAATAATGAGATCCGAAAAAAATTGGTCAATCAGAGAAAAATAGCAAAAACAAATGTTTTCTATTCCCACCGTCGATGAGAAAAAAAGGAGTGGGTGTAAGAAAGATGAGTGAGAGTAAAAAATAGCGAAATTAAGTGAAAACACTGTTTATGTCCGCCCTAGCTTGCTAAACAAAAACCGCGTCTTCAGAAGTGTTAAATAAAAGGGGGGAAATTAGATAAATTAAGTGAAAACATTGTTTATGTCCTCCCTTGGTAAACAAAAATAGCGTCTTCAGAAGTGTTAAATAAAAGAAAAACGTTCGTTGAGTCCGTGAGGATGAATGGTTCCAATTTTGAAAATGAAACGCTTTTCTTGTCTTTTGCGGCTATATATCCTTACAACCAGAAATGGTGAGATGCAACAAACTTTCATGTACGAAATATGATGGTTGTCACTATTAAAATGTCGTGCGATAGCCTTGTCAACATCATTGTTCCTCACGAAGGAAGATGTTCAGTAAACCTGTCAGATAAACGTCTGCCAGTTTTACCGATGTAGAGCATGAGACAATTACTGCAAGAAATGCAGTATAATGTTAGAAGAGCTGCATGTAACATCAAACAACACTGCATGAAGAACATTCAAAAAAGAAACGCGCTTGCCCTTCTTAATCTTATATACTAAAACGTAATTCAAATAAGAACTATGTATTTCCCCGAGCCCAGGCTTAGGACCCGGAGCCCGGTGAGGGTGCTAATCTCGACACGCGTGAAAATGAATGAAAATAATATTTAATTTCAGGAAGCTCTCACCAAAAATGATTTACAGAGAGGTCCTGACTAATAACAAAGAAAATAATTACAGATGGTTATAGTGAGAAAAAATAATGTACTATCTATATTACATGTAAAAAATAAATATTAATAGGTTTTGAAATAATCAAAATAGAGTCACGCGTGTAGAAAAAGCGAGGGAGACGTAATTTGGAATTTTTTTTTAAATTTAGATACGAGCCCGAGTTTTCTATGAGCGAATAGTCTATAGTCAATAATCGAATAGTATATACTTTAGTGTTGACTCTCGGCATTTTTCAGCCGCTGACTGTGGCGAAATACGAATCGCAAATAAAACTGAAATGCAAAAATATCTCAAATTCTAGCCGTTCGCATTACTTAATTCAGACCGCGATTTTATTAATCTTTGGTTGACAATTATTGAACTGCTGAGTCGGTAATCCATTCGGTAAAAGATGTGCCAGGTAGATTAATTCGATATAATTGCTGAATATAACATTTTGTTTATTTCCTTTCCAATCGTATCGCGGACGTGAATGTGTCCCGAGCGTTTCACGAACCCCACGCAAAATCTACGCATTCTTGCCGCACATGTACAGACAAATTGCCCACCTGTTGCACGACAATGGTGTAATTTCATTGGTCCATGTACACAAAGGTAGGGAATGGAATGTGTCGCTCGTTTCAGCAGACGTTGGTTGGGGAGCGTGAGCGAGCCATAAGAACGTCTGCGAAGGAGACTAGCGGGTAATGTGTATTGTATATAAATTATTTTGCTCCATTTAATAAAATTGTTGTTGTTGTTGGCGAACTTCGGTGGAGTGGGCAAACTCGGGTGGAGTCACTGGAGTGGGCAAGAGATTGTTGCTTGGCCCACAGACTGCAGAGTTGCCTGCGGAGTAGGCTAAATGTTTTCGTTTCAATAACGAGGCAGCATGCACTTTACTTGCGATAGTAACTTTCAGGAATAATAATAATAACATGATAATATGGATGACAGGCGGAGATTGAAGAGAATAAATAGCAACATTCGTGCACTGAGAAACTGTTCCACATCTAGTCCAATCTAAAAACAAGCCACGAATGTTTCTAAGAAGTTGTTCAAAAATGGAGCACATTCGAGACTTCGCACAACCGACACGCTTAAAACTTGTTGAATTGCAACAATCACAGATTCCATTCTAGTCAAAACGTTCTCTCTTTAAATCCATTTTTAAAAATATTATTTATTAAAAATAATAAAAATGGAGCTAGTAAATGCTGAAATACATCATCGCTTTTAGCTCCATTATAAATATAAGTCCAAGTTAAAACTAAATTACCATCACAGTACAATTAATATTTAAATACAAATCAAGTTAACTTACAAAATGAAAGAATAAAATGAGCTTTCCTTCAAAGTTCCGACGTTTAGCGGACCAAATAATGAATGGTAATCCTTTTATGATAAGTTGTATCGTACGTATAGACTATAGATGTAGTGGATGTGGACGGTTTGCAAGCTTGGTGTAATGTAACAGACGTTAGCATGGTGGACGTTCGTCAAGCTCAATTACTCATAAAAAACCTTGCAACCTTAGCTCTCCATCTGAGACTCAGTGCATGCATGACTCAATGGTTAGCGCGTCTATGATCATGCACGAAACACACGAACAACATTTTGATGTTCTATTTCAGTTCCTTTAGGCACTATTTATTCACATGGTCAAGTAAACGAACGCGTATCGAAGGCCGGGAGTTCAACAGTTTTTCAGCCCGGTTTGCCGGGATGAAAACGATTACATGGACTGATGGACATTTTCATCCCGGTATACTGGGCTAGCCCGGTTGGGACAACCGCGGGATCCCGGCCGCAAACCGGGCTAGCCCGCTTGCCATGTAATCGAAATGTTAAAAAATATACGTTTTATATATTTATATAAGCGGGCGGGCCCGGAAACCATTTAATCACATTTAATCACAGTTCTTAATTTGCGCGTAGCAAATATTGTTTCTTGTCGAGTTATTGGAAGATGGGGTTTTATTTCTGAGCTAGTTATCAAGCATGGCAACAACGACTTCTAAACGCTCCGCAAAAGATCTTAATAATTCTGCAACAGGTACACCTATGAAGCCAAATGCAAAACAGGCGAAAATGCAAGAATCGAATAAAGTAAATCTTGAAGAAATATTGGCTTTTATCTCATCTATGAACGAGAAATTGACAAAACTCGACAAACTTGACAGCATAGAAACGGGACTGAATACCATAGACAGCGAAATCAGCGACCTAAAATACTCTTTAACCTACCAACAAGATACAGCAACTGAAATCCAGTCTGCACAAAAGAAACAAGACAAAAGAATCAATCAACTGGAAACAAAAGTAACTAAAATTGAAGAAGAAAAAGCGCGACTGAACCGTGAGATTATAGACATCCGAGCGCATTCCATGCGAAATAACTTGTTGTTCTGCAGCATACCAGAGTCTCAACAAGAATTGCATGAAAATTGCTTATCGAAAGTTTACAACCTCCTGGAAAATAATCTGGAAATCACAGATGCGACCAACGCAATTCCGATCGAACGAGCCCACAGAATAGGAAGACCTAGGCATGAAAACCCACGACCGAGACCAATCGTAGCCAAATTCCTCAAAGGAACCAACATAGGAATCAGTGACCAATTTCCAAAAGAAATTGCAGAAAAAAGAAAAATCCTGTATCCACTATTGAAGAAAGCAAAAGATGAAGGGCACCAGGTCAAGCTCACTAAAGATAAACTGTACATTAATAGACAACTGTACCACGGGCAATGAATTCATTAAAAAATAAAGCACTTAAAGATTTAGTAAGTAAACGGCTATAAATAATAATCATATAGTTTAAAGAAGAGAAAATTAATTCAAATTTACCTAAATACGATAAAACATGTACTACATGTAAACGTAAGATCCAACATTCAGAAGCTCATCACGTGGTAGAAATGCACACACTCTGGAAAGCAACTTGGTCAATGATTGAGCACTATCCTTCTCCAATTAGGGAATTTCATTGTATGTGAAAATTGTATGAGCTATTTTAATAAAAAAAGTGATTCTTACAGCAAAGATTTAAAGCACTTTAAAAATGACAAAAAAATTTATCTGCAGGAAATGCTTAGAGGATAATCTTCCCTTTAATCGACTTATCGAAAAAGACTTTCAAAACGCGATAACCAACTTAGCAACTAACATAGGTTTAGTAATAACAGAACACGATATACTAAGCATTTTGGAAAATCAGATCTTTAATCCATTTGATAACAAGCACGCAAAAGACGATAATAGTACTTTTAGCAATGACTGAATGACGGATTAGATTACTTAAATCCCGACCAGAATTATTATACTGATACTAACATCAAACAATAGGGGACAGTAATTATTATCTAGCAAAAGATTTCACTGAACTAATCGATCAACAATGCATACAAGAAAATCAGTTTTCTATACTAAGCTTAAACACAAGAAGTATACGCGGAACAAGTTTGATCACTTCTTAAACTATTTAAAATCATTTAACCACACTTTTACAGCTATATAGCCCTGACAGAAACATGGTTAAATGATGACACTTGTGATACTGATAACTTTAACATACCAGGATACATTATAATCTTAACCGGAAGTCTAAAGTAGGTGGAGGTGTTTGTATATATAAACATTAAAGAAAACGTCACGGTTAAAACTCGAGAGGACACAACAAACGAATGCAATTCCGAACTAATAGTGAAAGTATCTTTATGCACTAGTTCACTAGTGCATCCTAAAGAAAGGTGTTGTTTACAGACCACCGAATAATATATATAACGATTTTGTGAAAATAATTGAATCTAGCTGTTCTAAATAAAATAGATAAAAAAACTCAAGACATGTTACATACAGGGAGATTTTAATATAGACCTTCTGAAACACGAAAAGTGCGAATATTCCGCAAGATTTATAAATCAAATGATGTCATCGATGTTGTTACCAACTATATCAAAACCTACACGTATCACGAGGACGACAGCAACACTTAAGAAATACCAAATGATTTTCCGTGCAGGATACTGTGATCCAAACACGCGGGAAGTTGCGAGACTGGAGAAAAGCGTAAGTGTTTGGATCACAGTATCCTGCACGGAAAAGCATTTGGTATTTCTTTTATAAAATAACAACACAGAAATAACGGTTAAATTTATTTTAAAAAAATTGATGAATAGTGCAATTCTCCCAAAAAGTATCAACCACCAATCAGAGAAGGAAATATCAGTGGACCCCCAACATTGCTCACGATCAAGTTTCGAACTGACAAATAAATATTAAGCTTAAATATCACCGTGGTGAGAAAAAAGAGTAGGATTTACAACGTTTTCAGTAACAGTATATTAACAGGAATACAGTATTAAATTCATTGTTTTAGATTAAAATTGACATTTACGTTTCCGATCGAACAACTTTTGAATAGAGAGCCAAAGTTTGGAAAATTTTCGATCTGAAGCTTGGAAGACTGCGAAGCTTGTTGTTGTTGTTGTTGTTGTTGTTGTTGTTGTTGTTGTTGTTGTTGTTGTTGTTGTTGTTGTTGTTGTTGTTGTTGTTGTTGTTGTTGTTGTTGTTGTTGTTGTTGTTGTTGTTGTTGTTGTTGTTGTTGTTGTTGTTGTTGTTGTTGTTGTAGCCGTAGGTGTCATAGCTTTCAAATTGAGAAAACTATCATTCTGGATACACCTTCTTTTAGCTGGTGGATTGGTTTCATCACCAAGAGCTTATGAAAGAACATCGCTACATCGTTTAAGCTGTGATGTGGATGGCCGACGGTTGTAGTGTTGGAGTGACTGCTCATTTCGATGGCCTGAAATGGACATAATGTGTCGGTTGGTCAAGCCAGCATTTGACTATAGGGTGATTGAAGTCGCTCTTACACAGTGGTTTGTGTAGATCGTGGACAAACCAGCAGTACTGCTGATGTCCTTCATGATATCGCCAAGTTTGTTGACGCCAAGGGACGATTTTCGCACCAAGTTATATCGGTTGGCTTCCAATGACGCTTCGGGTACTGAAATAATGCTTCGCATTTTGGATTTAACTTGCTGATGTACAGCTTCAAGGCACTATAGCCATCATTTTCTTCCTTTGTCTTGTACATACGACCCAGGTGTTGGAAGCTCTCTGTATCCTTTATTCCTCCAGGGTGATTTTTGGACGACTCACAGTGTGTCATCGTCATATACTCTTCGCCTGTTGGATCTTGTGTAAACACGAAGCTCTTTTTCGTTAAACTTCTTTGTCCTTCGCGGCCTCGTCTGCACCAGAATAACACCGTGTGAACCACACATTCCACAGCAGTTGAAGAGGATTTGACATATTGAATACACCACTTGTCTTGAGCTTTTCCAAGTCTTCGGGTTCAAGAGGAGGCTTGTGATTTACGTTTTGTTTACCTTCCTTTTTGAGGGATTTAATTTTTGCGTTGAGGACTACGTTGGACGTCTTGAATTCTGGGTTACCAGTTATTGTGATGCCTCTGTCATATGCATGGTGGGGAGTTTAGGTATCTTTCTAGGCCATTTCTCAAACCAAGTACTGTAGAGTTGACCTACTGTAGTCTTCGCCGTCCAGGTTTGTAGCTGTCGAGTGTTTTGTTGTCGATTTCATGCAATTCTCTTGTAATGTGACGAACTTTAGCCCATTCTTTAAAAGAAATATGTTTATTTACTTTAATAAGAGTTCAATGACCAAGGAATTAAACTGTCTAAACTTCATTGTAATTGTCTGTAAATTGAAAATGAAAGTCTCGTAATATAAACAAGAAACTTATTGCTTAGCTTTAAAAATATTGACGTAAAAAGCGTAAATTCTTTTGTATTTTGCATTTTGAGCTACCGAATTTTGGACCAACTCGTCAACGTCTTTCTCTGTAGTTAAAACAAACCTTTCTTTTATATTGTTGTCATCAATTTCAAACTCCATTAAGGCCTTCTCATTGTCAAACTCAAAATTTTCATAATTATTTTCGTCTGACATTTTTGAAAAGCCGCCCATTGACCAATCAGAGCTCGCGTAGTATAAATGTTATTTTATAATTATAGATAACATATTTACCAACACAATACATAAGACACAACTCAGTGGGATACTAGTTAGTGACATATCAAATCACTTACCCATATTTTTAATAACCAGAAAAAATGAAACATCAGTTAAATCAAAAAATCAAAAGTGTATGACTAGACATATAACTAATAAATCAATAAATAGCTTTGTAGAAGACATTAAAGATGAAACGTACCAACATGCAATTGACCCAAATGACCCAAATGAATGTTACAATACGTTTATGGGAATATTCCAAGAGAAATACAATAAACACTTCCCCTTAAAAACATTAAAACAAATTAGATTGGACTAAACCAGAGCCCATGGATTACTCATGGCATTGCAAAATCCTCACATACAAAAAATAAACTATATAAAAAATTTCTTAAGAAGCCTAGTAAAAAAAACAAGCAAAATATAGACTCTACAAAAACAAGCTAAATCACATAATCAGAATAGCAAAAAGGAATTATTTTAATAAGAAAATTGAGGAAAGTAAACATAACATTAAAAAGACATGGGATGTAATAAACGAACTAATACGAAAAAAAAGAAACAAACCACAACTACCAACATCTTTTCTACACAATGGAAAATATATAAATAACTCCAATAAAATTGCTAACAAATGTAATGATTTCTTTTGTAATTGTCGCACTTTTCTACTCCGCGTCGAAGTAGTTGCGCTTCTGCTGGTTCAAACCGCGATCAGGGGACTGTATCTATCTGTACCAGAATCACGCACAGTCTTAGTTCAACATGTTAGTTTTATTACTTCTCTGTAACTCGCTAGCATTCTGCTCGCTAGGCAAGTTCTAGTGACAACTGACATTCAATCCTATGAACTATACTTATGATGGCGTCGCCTGGAAGCTCCACCTTACATTGTCTATTGTTTACACGTGAATGCCACATTCAGTCTCTGATCAACGTTCACAAGTATCACCTTACTACATATTACAAAACTTGATTATAATAATACAAAACTAATTAATAACTAAAATATATAATTAATATTACAAACATTCGACACACTCCCCCCTTTGAGCCTATAGGGTTCAAACATGACTTGCGTTTTCCAACGTGCATCCATGGCCGCAGCCGGTCTGGGTCTTCTGGCAACTACACCATTTTCCACCTTGGCTTTCATCATCCCTTCTTCACTTCCCTTCGCTTTTACCTCCTCAGGCCCTTCATCCTTCTTTCCCACATTTCCATTCTCAATCACTTCCAACGGATATAATTTCTGCACTGGCCTGTTTAAATACACTGGCTTTCCTTTAGTTATCACTTTTACTCTTGCTCCTCTTACTTTCTGATCTCTTCCAATCATTAAACTTTCAACCCTCGCCATTTTCCAATATCCTCTCTTAAGATTCTCGTCAAACACTAAAACCACATTTCCCACTTTAACACATCTCCCCACCTCTCCTTTCTTTCCTCTGTGATATTCTCTCAAATTCGTCAAATATTCCTTTCGCCATCTTTTCCAAAAGTGAACTCGCATTCTAGCCAAATACTTAAATCTCCGCTTAACTTCTCCAACCTCATCATCATTAACCTTATGGGTAATTTTATCTGGCACTGAAACAAGCCTTCGCCCGAATATTAGATGTGAAGGTGTCAACACTTCAGCCCCCACCTCTAGGTATGTTAATGGTCTAGAATTCAAAGTACCTTCAACCTCAACCAAATTTGTCAGCAATTCGTCCAATGTTAGCTTAGCATTACCAAGCACCTTACGCAAACACCCCTTTACCATCCCAACCATCCTCTCAAAAAATTCACCCCACCAAGGAGCCCTTTCCAAATTAAATTGCCATTCCATACCATTATTCTCCAAATATGTTTTCACTTCTTTACTATCATACAATGCTTTCAGCATCTTCTGTGTAGCCTTAAACGTCTTAGCATTGTCTGAAACTATAAGTGTAGGAGCACCTCTCCTTGAAGTGAACCTTCGCAAACAATTCAAGAAACAAGAAGCACTAAGATTCCTCACTAAATCAAGATGAACTGCCCTTGTCACACAGCATGTAAACAATGCAATATACACCTTAACCATTTCACTACCTTCTTTAGCAAACAATGGTCCTGCAAGATCAACACCTACTTTAGAGAAGGGTGGTGATTCTTGTACTCTAAATGCTGGCAAATCTGCTTCTACTGGTGCCATATAGGACTTACCAATGTGCCTTTTACACACAAAACACTCATTGATTGATTTCTTAACTACCTGTCTACCTCAAGGTATCCAAAACCTACTTCTTAACTCTGCAAGAGTAGCTCGCAGACCACAATGGTGTACTCGTTTGTGGCATGCCCTAATGATCAATTCAGTTAACCAATGCTCCTTTGGTAGGATGATTGGTTCCCTAGCCTCTTCCTCTAGATCTGCATTACAAAGCCTACCTTTGCACCTCAACACTCCATCTTTTTCCACTAATCCTAACTGACTGACTAATTGTTGAAAATCACTTCTAGACCTCAAACTTTTGCCTGAGCAGTCTTTATCAAAGCACTCTCAGCTATGGTGATCTCTTCTACCTTCAATCTACCAAGTTCTATTTCATTGCCTTCTAATTTCGTCTTCAAATTCTTGATAAACCTCATCACCCATGCAGTAATCTTAACAAGTTTACTCAATTTACTATAATCCTTGAGGTCAATCACATTTGCTATACTAGGACTCTCAACCACCTGCGTTCTCAGGACAGTTGTTTTCTTAACTTCCATCAAACTGTCATTTGTATCTACAATTTCCTCAGCAGCTGGCTAATGACTCTTTGGACCAGACAACCACTTTGGTCCCTTCCACCAAAGTTCACTTTCTTTCAACTGAGATGCCGATACCCCTCTAGAGCCTAGGTCAGCAGGGTTTTCTTCTCCAGGGCAGTGACCCCAATCCTTCTTCTTACTCAATTTCAGAATTACATTTACCCTATGCGTGACAAATTGTTTCCATTCACCTCGATTATTAATCCAGCATAACGTTGTCTTGCTGTATAGCCAGTAATGTGTCTCACTAAACTCTATGTCAACTGTCAACGCTGTCTTAACTGTGTCCATCAATTTTGCTAGAATTCTAGCAGACATAAGTTCCAACCTGGGAATAGTTTGAACCTTCATTGGTGCAATTCTTGTTTTGGAGGTTAACAATTCCACATGATAACCACCATTTAACTCGTACACAAAATACACTATTGCACAATAAGCCTTTAATCTAGCATCTGCAAACCCATGCAATGAACACCTTGATTTTCCTACCAATTGACCATACACGCATCTTGCTACCACAATTTGCCCTACTCTTTCAAGATCTTCAACCCAATCCAACCACTGTTTCTTTCTTTTGTCTTCAAGCTCATCATCCCAAGCAACTCCTTCTAAACATAACTCTTGGAACAACATCTTAATACGCACTGCTACTGGACTGATTATACCTAAAGGATCATATAACCCTGCTAAGACACTAAGGATGTTACGCTTAGTAATACCTGCTAAGACACTAAGGATGTTACGCTTAGTAATAGCCAATGATTTTTCTCTCTCTGCCAATCCTAAGAAACAAAACTGAAAAGTATCTGATTTACAATTCCAAGCTATACCAAGGACCTTCTCTGAAGTGCCACTTTCATTCTCCATCCCAAGAGAAGATTTGGCATATGTTTGGTTGTCTAACGTTGTGCTATCGTTCTCTTCACTAGATTTTAATTTTTCTAACAAAGCTTCACTGTTACTAAGCCACTTCCTAAGCTTAAAGCCTCCTTTCTTTAACCTTTTATTGGCAGATTCAAACAACAGAAGTGCTTGATCATCAGTCTGCTCACCCGCTACCAAGTCATCTACATAAAAACTGTCTTTCAATTTTCTTACAAACTGAGGATCTTCATTTACAAAACTGTCTAAGTGATGCTGCAATGTTGTATTCAATAAGAATGGTGAACAGTTTACACCAAACACAACTCTACAAAATCTATATTCTACTGGCGTAATCTGTTTATCATTGATATCCTTCACCCAAAGAAACCTCAAGCAATCCCTATCAACCTGATCAACTTCCACATTGAGAAACGCTTTCTCAATGTCTGCCACTAATGCAACTCTCTTTTCTCTAAATCTCAACAATATGTGGAACAGTAACGGGGCTAATGGTGGTCCAACATGAAGGCAATCATTTAAAGAGGTACCCTTTACAGACTCCTTTACAAGAAGCATCATAAACAACTCTTACCTTTGTTGTTTTGGCCTCCTTTCGAACTACTGCATGATGTAGTAGATAATGAATAATTTTAGCCCTTTTCAATTCATCTACTGGCTCTATAATACCTCTTTCCAGCTCATATAATACCTCTTTCCAGCTTCATTACTCTGTCATATTCATTTAAAATCTCTGGTTCCTTCCTTAACCTCGCTACTTGACCTCTTAACCTCTTCAAACTATTACTGTAATTGCTTGGTAAAGCTCCACGACCTTCCTTCCAAGGTAAACTTACACTGTATCGTGTGCCATTAAACTTAATTGAATCCTTAAGAGATTCATGCACATCATCTTCCTCCCTTACTCCTAGTGTTTCAAAATCCCACAGTCGTTGAACACCTTTATCAAGTCTTTTATCGCCCTGTGGAATTCTGTGCTCAACACAATTCACCTCACCACAAAATAAAGTATTATCCTCTTCATTCAACTTACTTCCCTTGATGGGACCAGACAGTACCCATCCTATCTTAGTGTGTACGGCAACAGGTTCATCACTTTTCCCTCTAGCAGTTCTGCCTTCCTGAAAATGCCACAGATAATCTGCCCCAATCAACAATTCTATTTCCAAAACATCCTTTTCTTTGCAAACATCCGAGAACCACAAACCTCGTAAATGTGGGTATTCCCTTTTCCTTAATTCTACCATAGTTAATACACGAGATGGTTTGGAAGATAGGGTCACGTGTCTGAGTATGTTTTTGTTTCTTGTCACGTGAAAACGATGGTGCACACGTGATGCACGAAGAAGCCGAAAAATGGCGGGTGATAAGAGTGGGCTATGTAATATGAATAATACATAAGAGTTTCTGGATCAAATAATAATGCCGGGGGCGAATTGTGCCATTTATGGATGTTCGACGTCAAGAAGACATGCAGGAGTCAGTATATTCCGTATTCCTAGAGGTAACGATGAAATATCGAAGAAAACAAGAGACGAATGGATACGTATCATTGTGCGAGATCGGGTGGTGGATACTGATTTAAGAAGACGAATGAAAGAAAACAAATTAAGTATCTGCGAGCATCATTTCGAAGAGAAACTGATTGACCGAGAATGTAAGTTTTCTTCGTGAATTTTTCTGACAATTTGTACTAAAGCAATTTAATATTTGTATATATTTTAAATGAACAAAAATAATAAACTGCTTTTTAAACCAATTTCCAGTTTCATCCCGCAATAAATTGGTTTCTGGTGCGATTCCTACTCTCAAACTCCCGCAAAAAAACACGACAGGCGTGTCATCCAAAACCACAACTTGTGATATCCCTGAAAGTTGTAGGCGAGAAATCCCTCGTGTAGAACTGCCTCCTGTTCCACACTACAAAAGCTTAGAACAATTCAAGAAAAAAATCTCAAATTTAAAACTGACAGGATGGACAGCAGTGATAAGTGATTCAAAAGTCGTTTTAAATTATTACGATGGTAAACACGTCTTACCCAAATATTCATTCCTAGTGAGTTCAGGTCTTGAATTCACTGTATCAGTGTATGGATGGCTCTTGCCGGATGATCATGAAATCTATGTTAGTCACAAACGTTCCATTCGGTTTGTAACTATATCAGTCATCACATCTTCATTACTAAGCAATAAGCTTTGTGAAGGGATTTGTGAGTGCAAAGATGCCACCAGACACACAATTCCTATTTGCCAAGAAATGTATCATGAAGATGGTCCACCTTTTCAGTGTACTGAATTTTACCGTTCAGAGAATTGCAGTGTCTTACAAAGTGAAGACCTCAGAGGTAAATGCCCCAGCTGTAGAAGTAAATTTCAGCACATTTCCCAGCACAAGAGTAGAATGGAAGCAAGGCAGTCTGAAGCAGTAAAATATAAAGCCCCTCTTTCAGCCTGCAGTAAAGAGAGATTAATTGCTACTGTTCAGCATCAACGACTTGTTAACAAAGACCAAGAACAATTGATACGAAATTTACAAGGGGAAATTTACACAAACAGCATAACTATAAATAAATTACTTGAAGATGACATTTTGGCTATTCTCCAAAAGAACCCACTTACCTGCTCACCACATATGAAATTATTTTGGGAAGAGCAAAAGAAGCTTCTTGCAACCTGTTCTGGGTCACGTCGGTATCATCCACATCTTATTAGGTTTTGTCTTTCCATGCATGCAAAATCTCCTTCAGTTTATAGAGAGCTCAGAGATTCTGGTGTTCTAGTGCTTCCAAGTGAGCGTACACTCAGGGATTACAGAAATTTCTTTAAACCCAAGCCTGGTATAAACCCAGAAATAGTGGAGAAGTTGAAGGATGAAACAAATAGCTTTTTTGGGGTACAAAGGTATGTTGTTCTTCTTTTGGATGAAATGAAAGTCCAATCAAATCTTGTCTTTAACAAACATACAAATGAGTTAATTGGGTTTGTTGATCTAGGAGATTCAACTCTGAACTTCTCTTCTTTTGACAGTGTGCAGATTGCCAGTCATGCCCTGGCTTTTTTATAAGAGGTGTCTGCACAGATTTGAAATGTGTTCTTGCATATTATTATACTGCCAATATTACTTCATTCCAAATAATGCCTCTCTTTTGGAAAGCTGTTTCTGTCTTGGAGTTAAGTTGTAATCTTTGGGTTTGTGCTACAGTTAGCGATGGAGCTTCACCAAACAGAAAGTTTTATAAACTTCATTCAGGGTTAGTTGAACCAAACAGCAGTGCTGAACTTGTCTACTGCACTTGTAATCTTTTTGCCCCATACAGAAAGATTTTCTTTTTCTCAGATGCTCCCCATCTTGTAAAGACTGCACGAAACTGTCTTTATAATTCTGGTGGGGGGAAATGTTCCAGGTATATGTGGAATAATGGCAAGAATCTATTTTGGAGTCACATATCCCAATTGTTCTACTCTGACCTTGATAATGGTTTACACCAGCTTCCAAAACTTTCTGTAGATCACATTGAACTGACTCCTTTTTCAAAAATGAAAGTAAATCTTGCTGCTCAGGTTCTAAGTTCAACTGTGGCACTGGCTTTGGAGCGGGCTGAAAATGAAGATCTGGCTGAAACTGCCAAGTTCTGCCAAATGATTAACAACTTCTTTGACTGTATGAATGTGCGTTCTACCACAGAGCACAAAAGGAAGCGAAATATTATGCTTGAACCATACACCAAAGTTGATGATGGGCGTTTCCTTTGGCTCAAGGAAGTATTTCTGAAATACTTCACAGACTGGCAGTCAGCCACTCAGAATCGCCCTGGCAAGTACTCCAAAGATGCACGTAAAAAAATGTTTATTTCGAAACAAACATTTGAAGGCTTCCAAATCTCTGTTAATTCTGTTGTTGAAGTGACAAAGTTCCTTTTGAGAGAAGGTATTGAGTATGTGCTAACGGAGAGATTTTGCTAAGATTTGCTTGAGGAGTACTTTGGTAATCAAAGGGCAAGAGGGAGGCGGTCCAACAATCCAACAGCAAATGAGTTTGCTTATAATGATTTATCTATAGCCACACAACGTGGTATTGCTCCTGTTATTAAAGGAAATGTTGCTGGCAGACATGTGGGTCAAAAGAGTAAATGGTTTGTCGTTGAGAATGAGCCCTTGCCCAAACGTAAATCGAAGTCTTGAGGAACTATCAGAAATAATAGACATGATTCTACCTTTGGATTCTTTCATATTCCTTTTATTAAGTCTTCCTCTTAGGACTTGTAGGTAAACATATATACAGTACTTGTATCTAGAAAATCTTGATTTCCTTTCACATTGATACTAGCACTAGACCAATACTAGACCCAAGGGCTGTGGCCATCTGCACCAATAGACCTTGTGAGAGGGAAGTTACATTCCTGTATACCTGATAAAAGTATAGTGTATCTTTGGTTTTCGAGCAAGAATACCAAAATGATTTTCAGTTAACTGGACTTGAAGAATGAAAAAAAAACTGAACTGTTGTTATACATGTTTGAAGTAAATTTTTAAGTGCTGGTGATGAGTGTAAATATCAATACAAATCTCATTTCAATTGTAACTAATAAGGTATTCATCTAATGTTCGTACTAGCTGTAAATGCTTCCCTTATGTCTTCCTGAAATGACATACAGTAGAACCGAAACATATATCGTTCATTGACTTAAAGAATGAACATTCGAACTGCAACTGATAGAATCATTAGGTCCCTCCTTTCTAGTAGGCTTATTGTGTTTAAATAATTTTTCAAATTTTATTCAATAAAATACTTCTCAAACTCATAGACTCAAAATTTAGGCTACAAAGAACTATGATAATAATTATTAAAATCAAACCAACTTTATTAGACTTATCCTAACAAGTCTTTATTGTTCGGTCCTTAACTGGGCCTATCTGTCTTCCTTAACCCTTTCCCTACTAGGTCACCCAAAACCAGCCACTTTGTTATTTCTCTCTGTCTAAAGGCCTGTTTTTGGTGCGATTTTTCTCAATCTGATGCATGTGATTGAATGGATGTCTCATGAATGTACTGAACCACTATAGCTTTGTACAAATGTCCAATGCATTCGTAATTAAGTCAATCTATTTCATTGCTTCAGTCAGGAGGAGAAAAATTGCAGCAAAAATTAACTGTTGATTTTACTCATCAAGTGAGAACCCCTAGGAGGGAAAGGGTTAATGGTTCAGGAAAAACTGTGTGGTCATTGCTCTCTATAGCTACATGACTGTGCACCTCTATATTCCAGTTAAAGCCCAGATCAAACGAGAACACAAGTCCTGACAAGTTGCCAGTCACGGATTTCTGTGGTGGTCATTCGAACTCCCCAAATTAACAAAATAAAGGTTTCATGAGTGTTTTAAACAAGTTTGAACTTTGTCACGGTACATGATATTTTCGGGAAATTATTCAGAGCGGCTGGCTGAGATAGCGCGACTGCCAACTTGCGATGACTTGTGTTCGCGTTTGACTACAGCTTAATGGATTTTTAGTACAATTTAGCTATTTCAGGGTCCACGGAGGGGGATGGGCAGTTTTTAGCCCAGGCAAAGAAATAAAAGCTTTGAAAAATTGGGCTGTTGATTTAAGGTGTTGAGGGCCATCCCATAATATTGCGATTACATATATTTTGTAGTAATATATATATATATATATATGCTAAAAATATAGATAGACTAAAATTTGTGGTTTGTCTTCATAATTTTTTGTTAAAACACCCTTCAAAATGCAGGAAATAATGTTTTAGAGCTTTAGCAATTCAAAAATTTCCCGGGGGGCCACCCCCCCAACCCCCCTAAAATATTTTCGCACTGCGAAAACCCCCATTCCTTTTAGCCACCCCCCCCCACACACACTTTAAAAGGTGCTCCGCGGCCCCTGTATTTACAGTATGGTAGAATAATATATAAATCATGTTCAGTGCTACAGTGAACTGGATGTACATGTAGATTTGTATAACAAAATCAGAGATATGTATATATTTTAATATAGTCTTTTAATAATAGCAGCACATCAAATTATGTCTGATTTATAGTTATATTTATTTACTTTTCATTACTTTCTTTAAGCTCTGTTCTTAATGCTTTTCTTCTTTTGACATGCTGTCTTAGCTTATATTTGTTAATAATGTCTCTAGCATGAGAAAAGCATCTTACTCTAAAATATAATTTAATGATATTCTCAAGACAAAGTGTCTTGCACTCTTTCGAGATATCAACGTCAAACACAATGCTGTCCCATAAAGATTTTACCAAAGGTGAGTTTAAAACTTCTCCCATAAGTAAATCTATGGGTATATTCGGGTATTCAGTGTTCTTTGTCTTATTTCTAAAAACAAGTTCTGCAAACTCTGCTATTTTCACAACCATAGATGTTGGAGACCAAAGCCCACCTCTACTTAGCTCACCAATATAAACATTACCACCAGGTTGTTGGTCTTTCATTGTCAGTAGCAGAGTCTGAAGTTCTTGATTCCTTTCTGATTTCCACTGCTTGGAGGTCTTGCTCTTTCGGTACAAGGACTGTAACACATACCCAGTCACATAAGCTAAAGGACCCATTTCAGTATTAGAGAGAGATAATTGCTCAAGGTCCTACAATCAATACAAAGAAAAATTAGCATGTTTACGTTTCCACAATTTTTTTCATTAACGTTATACAATAGAAGATATCGGTATCAATTTGAGGTCAAGAATATTTTGTATTTAGTTCTTTATAGTTAATACCTTTGCCTGTTCTGTGACCGTGGATTTTTGTTTACACAGTGCTACTAATCGCTCCGGAAAATGAATCAACAGTAAATTTATTGCTTTTTGATCGTCGCAAGATGGAAAATACTGTTTCCAGTTTGAATAAATCAGGGCGTAAAACTTTTGCAGTAACACGTCTTGATTCTTCTTTCTGCAAAACTCGTTGAGAAGGACAGATACGTCTGCGGAGAACTTGTCACTAGATCGCAATGAAGATAGTGAAGTGATTAATTCCTCGCCATAAAGGTTCTCCTCCTTTAAACTTGTCAAAATCGCTTTCATAATTTCCACGACAGACTGGTTTGTTATGACTGGAGTATTGCTTGTAGCAGAGGCTTCAACACCATCCCCATGTTTAGTACGAAGGTGCCTCGACAACCATGCTTGTGACTTGTACGTTTTTGTACATTTTTCGCACGGGAAGGTCTTAGAACCTTCAACCTACAGTGTAATGGTAAAAATACAATCAAAATTTACTACGTAGTATGTTGTTTTTTATTTCTGCAAGTGTGTTAAAGAAAGAAATGAATAAACCTCTTACCTCTTCGATACTGTCTGCTACTTCGTTTTCCATCTCGTCTACGCTCAAATCAACAAGCTCGACTGCCATCAAAAGCCCATCGATTGGCAAGGAAATCTCATCTGAAGTTTCAGAAACAGTTGAACTTGTGCTACACGCTTCCATTTACGCAATATGTAACACAAATAGAGGAGAGTTTAACAAAATTTTGAAAGCAACTGTTCTCGCTCTATATAAAACTGACTACGCTTCCGGTCTCTGGTGCACCACTGTTATCACGTGATATGCACCTTTCAACATATTGCCGTAATTCCTTTGAAGTTTGCCGGTCTTCCAAACCATCTCGTGTATTAACTATGATTCTACATGTTCATTCTTTATTTTCGAAATGCTCTCCACTCCATACACCTCAATTTTCACACTTTCTCCCCCCTCAACTGGCGACACTTCCAACTCAAAAACGTCTCGTAATTTCCCCTCTGCTTTCTATTGCCCAAACGCTCTTATTTCTATCCATTCTTTCCTTTTAACTGGTATTTCTGCTACCTGAGCTGCCCTCACTGTCACAAAAGAGCGGTGACTTCCTGAGTCAAACAATACTCGAACTCTCACACTACCTTTAGCTCCTTTCACTAAAGCTTGTGCTATTTGCAATGCCACTCTACCCTCCAAACTCAGACAAGAATGATTATTGGACTGAACGGTGTCAGCAAGAACCCCAGTACTCTCACAAACAGACCTACAGTATGGTGTCGTTTCCCACATGCATTACAATTATTAGTACTTAAACAGTTTTTACCTATATGTCCCCTTTTTAAACAAACAAAACATCGTCCGTACTTACGAATTAGTTGTTTACGTTCGTTTACATTGGTAACCTTCTTACATTCTTCGTGTGGATGTTCCTGCATGCAGAATGCACATTTCACCCTTTCTTGCCTGGTAAAGAGCGCTGCGGTTGATCCTCCCGGACTACGTTGCTGATGAGCCTGATGTTGGGTCTTTCTTTCTAGCTTCGACTCACTTTTCGCGACCACTGACTTTCAGCAAGGCTTCCAAAACTTCTTGCATTGACCATTCCAAAAAGTCGACACCCCTCGTTATGGTCAAACGAAATGACCCTGGCAACTTCTCCAAGATCTCTGGCATTACGATGGTGGAGTATGCGCTTTCTTCCACCCCCAGGGCTTTTAGACCTCGGTAATTTGTCTCGCACGTGTCATACAGCTTCTGGAGTCTTTGGATGTCTCGATCGTTGAATACGGGTTTAATGTTCATAAGTTCTTGGATGTGCGCTTTTTGGATGGCGTTTTTCTTTCCAAAACGCTTCTTGAGAAGATCCAACGCTTCTTTGTAATTTGCTCCTGTAAGCGCGAACCCAGCGATGGTTGACTTTGCCGGCTCGACCAAAAGACTTCTCAGATAAGCGAATTTGTCTACGTCTGACAAACGATCATTCTTGTTAACCGAACTGTCGAAACAGTCCCAAAACTCTTGCCACTCTTGCACTTTACCACCGAATCTTTTTACTTCTAATTTCGGCAGCTTCGCTCGAACAGTGTTTTGTGGTTCATTGGGGACGATCGGCGAGAATGGCGTCATGTGCGGTGTCGGCTCTGCGGTTTGACGCAGCGAGTCATCAATATCGGGGATAATTTTTTGCATCTCTGCTCTCAGATTGTCTGCTTCTTCAATTTCTTTCGCAAGTTCCTCGTCAGCGTTCTCCGCCTCGCTGCTGCTCATTAACTCGATAATATTTTCATCGAGATCTTTTAGTAACTGTATTTTGTCGTTCAACGTGTCTTTCATTTGTTTCAAAACTTTTCTGTCCGTTTCAGTCTCGGCGTTCGTAAGCCTTTCGCGGATTTTTGCGACTATCTTTGTTGTTGAACCTTTGTGTCCTGCGCGTATCTTCTTCTTTTTCGTTAACTCGTCCATTTCAAAATTCTAGTGCGCGAAGATGTTTCGACGAAGGACCAAGGTCTTCTCTCTGACTCCTCGCCTCCGGCTCGACTGGACCAAGTGTCGCACTTTTCTACTCCGCGTCCAAGTAGTTGCGCTTCTGCTGGTTCAAACCACGATCAGGGGACTGTATCTATCTGTACCAGAATCACGCACAGTCTTAGTTCAACATGTTAGTTTTATTACTTCTCTGTAACTCGCTAGCATTCTGCTCGCTAGGCAAGTTCTAGTGACAACTGATATTCAATCCTATGAACTATACTTATGATGGCGTCGCCCGGAAGCTCCACCTTACATTGTCTATTGTTTACACGTGAATGCCACATTCAGTCTCTGATCAACGTTCAAAAGTATCACCTTAATACATATTACAAAACTTTGATTATAATAATACAAAACTAATTAATAACTAAAATATATAATTAAGATTGCAAACATTCGACAGTAATATTGGACCTAACCTCTCAAAAAAGGAGAAAATGTTTAGATGGCAACTATTCTAATTCATTGTTGCTATCTGAAATAAAAACATCAGAAGTGGAATAATTAATAAACCAATTAAAACCAAATAAAAGTCATGGGCACGATAAGATTCATCCAAAAGTGATTAAAGAAGCGTGACCTAATGTCAGTAAAGTACTCTGTCACATATTTAGTCAAACTTTTAAAACAGTAATTATTTCCAAAGAACTTAAAATCTCTCTTATAACACCTATCTTTAAAATTGGAAATAATGACGAATTCAATAACTACCGACCAATATCAGTTCTTACCATAGGCGTACCTGACCAGTTCGGTTTCGGGGGTGGGGGGGGGGGGGGGGGGGGGTGCAAAACATTTTTGCCCGAAAATTTAAGAGTCGACTGTCGATTATTAGAACGTATTCAACATACGAGTTTCTTCAAAATATAATTTTTCATGAATATTTAACAGTAACATTACCCGAATTTACCCGAAATTTCTTTCAAAAAGTGCCCAAAATTTTCATTTTTAAAACGTTTTGGGGGAGGGGGGAATTGCCCCCCCCCCCGCCTGATTCGCCTATGGTTCTTTCATGCTTTTCGAAAATCTTAGAGAAACTAATGTACAAAATATTTATTGATTACATTGATAAAAAACAAATTTCACATATCAACCAATATGCGTTTAGGAAAAACCGATCAACATACAACGATGGCAGTTACTCATTTGATTGAAAAATCAAGAAAGCAATAGAAAACAGTGAATATACAATTGGAATATTTTTAGATTTATCAAAAGCATTTGATACTGTTAAACATAAAATTCTACTTGAAGAACTAGAATTTTATAGAATAAGGCCTAGGGGATTCGGCCTATTTTAGACGGTGTGCTTTTCACGTGCCGAACCAAATAGGAGAGATTAGGTACATGATAAGCACGGCGTCTCAATCAAATGGGTACGGCAATTTTTATTTGGTTCGACCTTTTGATTAAGTGCGACTGAATTGGTCGTACTTAATGTATTTGGTGCGACGTTGATTTAGACGGCGAACTTCTCATGTACCGTATCAAATGCATAAATTATTGAAATGTATTTTCTATCCCAAATTATCCCCAAATGTAGCACCCTCGTTAAAGAAACATGCGCAGAATATGCAAAATGAGGCCAGAAGATATTTCATGGCGCCAACATGGCGACTTTAATAGCGGGAAAGTCTTGCGACGTGTGTGCCAGTACCACAAAATATAAATGTTTGCGATGCAGTATTGCTATTTGCAAGAATTGTTCTATCTTTGAGGAGAACGAAGACGTTCATGGATGGAAACCGGGAAAAGCTGTTGGCTATTGTGATGGTTGTTTTATCTTGAACAGAAGTACGATGGATAAGAACGGAGTCGATGAAAAACTGTAACTGGAAGACAACACAACGAAGAAAGGTACCACATTTTTCATTTAACTAGTAATCTGGGCCCAGTTGCCCAAAGTGCATCCTCGTTCCCAGCGCCTCCTTGGTACACTGGGAAATCGGAGGCCCTGGTCAGATGAAAACCGGATGTCCTAGATTCTAGGACATTGAGTCTATGAATTTATCACATCGCCCTGGGTGCGAGCCACTGATCTATATAAGAGACTGGATAGAGCATCTGTTATCTGAGCGCCTTCAGAAATTGAAGCCGGAAGTTACGCCCTAATTTGTAAGCGACGCCATATTGGATGGTCCCACCATGACGAGTGAGTTGCTATATTTTACTGTTGTGAATTCGTTGTTTTCGCATATAATCACGAAATAGACGAACAACACAAATCCATTTTGGTATTTCAAGCAACGGGACACATCATGGAACTATGGAGGACCTAAGAACGTGAAGGGAAACTGAATCGTAAGTAAATAACTTGATATTTTGACGAAATTTCGAAGGGGACGGAGAGCTCCCGAAGGGTTATTTACCAAGGAAACGGGAAACCCAACATTGTAAACGGCCGGTGGTTAATAAACTGATTTGTAGGATACAAATGTGAGATAATACTGTAATTGTGGAATGTTCACAATCGAGTAGATCATTTAAAAAAAGTCGAAGGACGTGTAAAATTATGGCACAGAAGATAGATTGGCTTGTAGAGTTGTGAGTAGATTTCGACAAGCAGCATATTTCTTTGGCAACATAGGAGCATGTTAATACTCTATAAGTTTGTAATACTTACAATGTTTGGTGCTTCCATAGAAGTAAACTGTAGCATGCATCATAACAAGAACGAGCCAGTTTGTTTTATTAAACTCCATGCCCAGTGTCCAAGTCATGTATTTAAGAAATTAAGTTGTCAACATTGTTTCTTATTAACAGCTGAGCTATTTTACTCCCTGTCATTTTGATGAAAAAATTGTTTGTGAGTATCTGTAAAATTGAATGTGATATTTGTATGTTATGTTGTAGGTAGTTTAAAATGAAACAACAATGAATGAAGAACAATAAAGGTGAAGCAACATGACAACTTAATACAGAATATAATTGAACTGTGTCATTTATAGTTTTCAAACTTTGTCAATGATTTGATTAAAGAAAATGTTTACAATTCATGAGTGTATTTTGTCTTGTGTAGTTTGATTCTGTATAAATGTACTATATAATGATACATTTTTAATCTGTTCTCTGACTTCAGAAACAACAATGAATGAAGAACAATAAAGGTGAAGCAACATGACAACTTAATACAGAATATAATTGAACTGTGTCATTTATAGTTTTCAAACTTTGTCAATGATTTGATTAAAGAAAATGTTTACAATTCATGAGTGTATTTTGTCTTGTGTAGTTTGATTCTGTATAAATGTACTATATAATGATACATTTTTAATCTGTTCTCTGACTTCTGTATGTTATGAAAATTGTGGCAGAACTAATACTGTACTATCAGTGTGTACTATACAAGTAGATCAACAAGGCCAGTGTTTGATGTTTATATAAAGTCAAAACAAATCAAGCTAATATATATGTTAAACTTCACAACGATGTGGCGGATAACATTTGTAAACTGGCTAAAAAAAAGCATCTTGGCAAAGGTATAATCACAAAACTAATTATATTGTAAAATTAATACAAGATTTTTAGTTGTAGGCAAATGTAGGCCCAATTGCCCAAATTAGATAACCCTGTCTCATAGAAAATAATAAACTCATTCTGATTAATCCTGTGAATGCCAGGATAACTTATTTGAATCATTACCCCGAGTTTTCTGTGAGTGAAAATATATTGTTCAACTATAGGCACATCCCACTGATCTATACAGTTGGGCACGTCGCATTCTTAAATTAATTGTTTGATTCCGGTCTTTTGGCTTATGATATAATAATACCACAGCAGTTGTTCGTAGTGTAGCTTGTTCAGTTGATCAAATTTCCCGAATTCATTCGGTCCTTTAGCAGTATTTCCATATTGTGAGTAAATTCTGAATGAGAACGGCCTTCGTCTGTTCAAAGTTGTCATCAATGACACTTGGGAGTTCGCTCCATCGAACTCGCAAATTCCGTTTCCCCCCACATTTTGGGGCTAAATAACTACAATTTTTCTCTCTAAATGCTTCACGTGTCCTTTCTTCCTCGTGATAAAAAAGTTTGTCCGAACCCGAAGGAGAAAAATGCCTTAATATGCGAAAACTATAATTGGGCAACAGTAAAATATAGCGAAAGTGGGACCATCCAACATGGCGGCTGTTGCCAACTTCCGACCACTTCCGACTTCAATTTCAGACAACGGATGCTCTATCCAGTCTCTTATATAGATCAGTGGTGCGAGCATGCACATAATATAAGGAAACACACGAGATACACTCATATATTTGAAGAAAAGCTGCTTTATTATGACGTCCGAAAGGTTGGGTGTTTACTGTTCTTCCCGATGGACAAAATAATACAATTTCGCTTACCGAAATGTTATGTTCAAAAGGTTGTTTACGAACATAATTTGGCGTCGCCGACGAATGAGTCACCGAGTCACGCTACGTCTAAAATCGTTCGATTTTGAGAGTTAAATGATGAAACTCATCGCAGTTCCGACTCGGTTTAGGAATACTACTTTGTTGCCTTTATTTGTAGACTTTTTCGGTGTTATCTGAGCGATAATCTTCACTCTATTCACAGCGTTGTTTGATAGTTGAAAATATATTTGCCCACTTCCTGTTTTCGACAATAGCCTTCGTCCGGTCAATCACACGCTTCAATTGTTTTTATCTGACCAGGGCCTCAGATTTACCAGTGTGCCGAGGCGGCGCTGGGAACGAGGACGCCCAAAGTGCGATTACCGCTAATCCTGGATTAAGCTAATCGCTTTTTGAACAACCCACCCCTGGCGGCCTGGCCTAAAGTAATCTGTAGGTTTGTTGCACAATATATGTAACTTCACTTGAATATGTCGTTGCACAAACATATATTTTGATTCTTGTCTGCTGTATAAAGTTTCCAGTGGCAATACAGAAACAAAAAGTCGCATATAACGGGGGGGGGGGGGGGGGGAATGCGGATTAATGCCACCAAACCAGATCAGTGAACCAAGCTGTCTTTTTCCAAATTTTACGCCAAATAACCAAATTGCACAATAATGCACAGATTTTTCTTGGTTTGTTGATTAATAATAAATAAAAAAAGGGAAAATCCTCACATGGAAGAAATTGTGTGATCTCTATAATCCATAGTACTATGTAATCAAACATAAGCTAGCATTCATTCATTCATACTTATACATGTCAACCAATATTGAATAATAGTAGATCTGAAACCTACTTGTTAGTTGTTGCCAAAAATGTACTGGTCTTCATGGGGCTGTGTTTATTTAAAAAAACCTATACCAACAAAATATGTATACATGTACTGTAATACTGAAATTTACAAGCAACAATGGTTCTAAAAGAAAACAAAACAAATTAACTGTGCACGACAATACTAAAAATTTGCATTGTTTCCAAAAGTTTTGAGAAATTTCAATAAAGCTTTATTGGAATGTCTTTAAATATTTTTAGGGCAATGATCTTTTCATATAATTTGTCTTGGGTTTGGACAAATTCAACATAAAATTTATTGTTACTTCATTATTAATTGTTTATGTAAGCTAGATCTGCAATACTTGGAGCCAAGATTTATGGGTGATTCAAAGAATATAGTGGCCATCTGCTTCTTTTCAACTTAGTGGAATAGCTTGTTAAATTATCCTGCCAGCATTGTGTTGCATTTATGTAATAAGACAGAGTTCTATTAAACTTAATTTTAATGCCAATTTTTAACTGTTTATTTACAGGACAACACAATAACAACTGTGATGAGTTAGAAGATGATCAAAGTGGCCTGGAAGATGACTCCACAGGTTCTGAAACCAACAAAAGAAAAAAAAGCCTGGCAGAAAAGAGCGTTGGACAGATGACATTCTCAATGATTTCATTGACATCATAGCCAGTGACGATTACTTCAAGAAGAAACTTATTTTTATAAATACAAAGAACCAACTGAATGGAGTAATTTATGAGAAGATCTTAAATGAGCTAAAGATAAGATGTCGAGAAAGAGGTGAGGAATTTGATTGTACTGTTGCACAAGCAAGAAACAAATTCAAAAAATGTGTTTCAGAATGCAAGAAGGCTGCCCTAACCCTGAAGACAGCAACTGGAATCAAAAGATTTCAGGAAGACTGGGGTTACTGGTCAAATGCAGAGATTCATGTCAGCCAGAGGAAGCCATATAGCCCTCGACCAGTTCAACTGATGGTGCATCTAATCAAGATACCTCAGATGAGGTTGGTGGGAGTAGTGTCCCCAAGACAAGAAATAAGTTTGTTCCTGTCAAAACCAAATAAAACAGATATGAGGATGTCCTTACATCAACCAATGAACTAGTAAAAAAAACTCTTGAAATTTACAAAACTGATAAGATGCTTCAGTTAATGAAGGATGAATTTCAACAATCGAGGCAACATGAATTGAAGCTTTTTCAGATGTTGTTTAATTCAATGAACGATACTGAGTCACAATCTACCCCCAATACAAGGTCAAGGCCAAGCACCAATGAATATGACCTACCAGCCACCTATGGTTCCTCAACCAAACATCTGAACAAGTGGCTACCCAGGAAGCTCCAATTTTAACCAATCGTTTGTTGCATCATCCCATGTTTCCCAATCAATGCCAATCTCTTCAGTATTTCTATCACAAGTGACAGGGGCTGTAGAGGAAAACCTAAATGAGAGTTTTGGGTATGGTAGACATTACCATTCTCTCTGAACAATCTGGTTTGAAATAGAATATCATAAACAATCTAAAATGTCATTGTGAGTGTACAGTCATGTTAAACTAAAAGGACATGTCCACTCCCGTTGTGTTTTGTTTTGTTTTGCTTTGCTTTGCTTTGCTTTGCTTTGCTTTGCTTTGCTTTGCTTTGCTTTGCGTTGCGTTGCGTTGCGTTGCGTTGCGTTGCGTTCCTTTGCTTTGCTTTGCTTTCGTCACTCATCCAAGTACTAACCACGTCCAAGCGGGCTTAACTATTGGTGAGAGGCCGCGCCCTAACAGCACACGCCAACCGTGCTTCCCTATCATTGACGAACACTTAACTTGGAATGACCATATAAATCACGTAGCAAACAAAATATCTAAGACAACTGGCATATGTTGTATTGAACATGTACGAGTAACTGACAACAGCCTAAACATTTATTCAGACAGGTCAAGCTATATATACATACTGGTATCTAATTAGCATAATGTAAACTTGAATATATTACAATTCCCCTAATGAGTGGGGAAAAAACACAACTTTTTCTTCTTCTTGTTTTTGTTGATCAAAATGAGTCACGACTACTAAACGTTTCTAAATCGAGAGTATAAATGTTTCTAAAACATGGTTCTATAATCTATTAGGTACTTCAACTAATCTTCCTGAGCGTGTGCTGTTCATAATCCTTACTTGTAGATTGCGTCGTTTTCCGGTTAATTTCTACGTTCGTCTCCATATTCACTTTCGTAGATGACTGATCTTGTGAAGTGTCCTTATGCAAATGTCTTCGGTTTCGTCCTAAAACGGCTCCTTCCGAGGTTTGGACGAAGTAGCTTCGGGGTGTATCAGCAACTTCAATAACTTTTGCAGGCTTCCATTCACCTTCTCGCTTGATACGTACTGTTTCTCCAGTCTGAAATGGCGGTAGCTGCACGGTAGACTTGTCATAATTGGCTTTCTTCTCGGCCTGTTTCTTTTGGAATCTGGTCTGTGTTTCGCTGTGACAAATGGTCTCTGGAATTAAATGACTCGTAGTGCACGGTAGAATTGAACGCAGACGTCTTCCCATAGAGAGTTGTGCGGGTGACTTGTGGTTAGCTATTGGTGTATTTCGTTGTTCCAACAAGGCGAGACAAGGATCCTTGCGATCACGTTTGGCTTTCTCTAAAGTTCTCTTAACAGTTTGCACAGTCTTCTTTGCCAGGCCATTTGACTTCGGATACTTCGGGCTCGACGTCACATGAGCAAATTTCCATTTAGATGCAAACTTTGCGAACTCGGCGGAGCTGTACTGTGGACCATTGTCCGACTTGACTGTCTCCGGAATTCCATGCCTCGCAAAGACTTGTCCCAACTTATCGATGACAGCTGTACTTGTCAAACTGTGTAGTTGCGCGACTTCCCAATAACGACTATAATAGTCGACAACCACGACGTAGTGATTGCCATTCCACTCAAACAGATCCGTTGCAACGACCTGCCAGGGATACTGTGGGATCTCGTGTGGAGTCAACGGTTCTCGTGGGTTGCTGTGCCTGAGCTTTTGACAGATTGAGCAGTTTGACACCGTATCCTCGATCTGTTTACACATACCAGGCCAAAACACCCACTCTCGGGCTCGAAGTTTACTTCTCTCGATTCCGAGATGCCCTTCATGAATTTGTAAGAGAACATCTTTCCGTAGTGCTTGAGGGATAACAATGGTCTGACCTTTAAATATGAGACCATCAGCTGCAACATGTTTGTCTTTGAATGGCCAATATTCACGGACTTGTTTCGGCACGCTGTGCTTATTGTTGGGCATCCTTCTTGGATTAAGACTGCTAACTTGACCATAGTACAATCGCTAGCTGTTTCCTGACGTAATTCGGCTAACTTCTTATCGCTCACCGGTAGACTTGTCGTCGCTGTATGTACGGATAATACAAGATCTTCGTCCTCGTCGCCTGTGGTAGAAAGGTGTGCTCTCGAGAGTGTATCTGCAGAGTAAACTTCCTTTCCAGGCTTGTACCTTAAAACGATGTCGTAGCGTTGCAATCGCAGGAGCATGCGCTGTAACCTCGCTGGTGCCTTGTTGAGTGGCTTGGATATAATTGAGACCAACGGTCTGTAGTCCGTCTCTACTGTTACTTTCTTGGCATAAATGTATTGATGAAAACGTTTGCAGCCAAACATCACCGCGAGTAGCTCCTTTTCAATCTGAGGGTATTTAAACTCGGCTTCTGTAAGCGAACGGGAGGCATAGGCGATTGGTGACCCGTCTTGTGTCAATACTGCCCCAAGTCCAGACTTGCATGCGTCGACTTGCAGATTCACTGGAAGCTTGGCATCATTATACTTCAACACTCCTGAACTTACATCTGTCAGAAGGCGCTTGATGTCGTGAAATGATTGTTCGTGGCGCTCTGTCCAATGCCACGCTACATATTTCTTGAGTAGCTCACGTAGAGGTGCGGTTACTCTGAGACGTTTGGTGCAAACTTCGCCACATAGTTTACCATTCCCAGTAGACGTTGAATGCCATGTTTGTCCTCGGGGGCTGGCATACTTGTAATTGCTTCTAGCTTGGAGGCGTCTGGCTTGACTCCTTCACCTGTGAGTACATGACAAATGTACAGAACTTTGGAACATCTGATCTTGCACTTATCTGGGTTTAACTTGAGGTTGCTCTGTCGTGCTCTCTGCAACGTCCTCTCCAGCTTTTCGTCGTGTTCCTCTTCGGTTCTGCCCCACACAAGAATGTCATCGATGTCCGTTTCGACCCCGGGAAGATCATCCAGGAGTTGGTGTAATCTCTTGTGGAACACTTCCTGGGCACTGTGGATACCAAAAGGCATTCGAGTGAAGCGATACCTGCCAAAGGGCGTTCCAAAGGTTGTCAAATATGAGCTCTGTTCGTCTAGAGCAATCTGCCAAAATCCCGATCTGGCGTCCATTGTTGAGAAATACTTTGCTCCGCTTAGCCTTGCCGTAATTTCTTCAATCGTAGGTAGATGATAATGCTCTCTCTTAATCGCCTTATTCAATGGTCTCGGATCTACCCAAATCCGCAGGTTGCCGTTTTTCTTCTCTACTACGACCATCGCCTTGACCCAGTCCGTCGGTTGATCAACTGGCACGATAATACCTTCACTGCACATCTCGTCTAGTATGGTCTTCACTCGACGCTCCAAACCATACGGAACTCGTCTCGGAGGAACTATTACTGGTTGTACTGTTGAGTCTAGCTCGATATGATACGGCTGTTCTAAGCACCCGATTCCCGTAAACACATCTTGATACTCTGTCTTGATTCTCTCGTGAAAGCCTCGGTTTCTTCTTTATGATCTACGGCGCTGACAAAGTTTATTAGACCAAGTATTTTACACGCGGAGATACTGAGAACTGGTTCGCTCTCTATGCTTGTAATGAAGAATTCTAAATGGTGTACTTTGCCTTTGTGTCCACATTGCAGTGTGCAGACAGCTTTGACTGGTATATTTTGTCCATTATAGACGCTCAATCGAGCGTTGGGCTTTCTAAGCTCTATCTTTGACGTTCTCGCGACGCTCTTGAAAGCTGAATACGGTATAACGTTAACCTCGGCTCCGGTATCTAATTTCAAACGAACATCTTGGTTATCAATTTAGAGACAATGTTACGTGTTCTGCTTCGGATTGGCGAATTTTGTCGACTGATTCTACTTTAACGGTCACTAGAAATAGATGACTTTCGCTCGGCTCGTGTTGAAATGAATGCACGGCTTTGCTTGATCTTTGCATAATGATTCATTTTCCGACATTTATGACACTGCTTCCCATAAGCTGAACACTGTCCCTTGGGATGAATCGAACCACAATTTCGACACTCAGGTTCTTCTTTCCTTTGCGTACTTTTCTTTGTTTCTTGTACTTTAACTTCTTTGCCTTTGTTCTGGACTCGGTTCGATATATGGGCCCCGTTTTACTTGATTTACATTTCCTTCACTGGCAAACAACTTCATCTGTTGTCTTGATAACTCATCTGCTTTGCAAATCTCGATAGCTTTCTGTAAACTCAGGCCTGATTCTCTCAATGATCGATCTCGGACCACTCTCGACGACATACCACTGACGATTCGGCTACATATGAGATCGTCTTTGAGATTCTCCCACTCGCATACTGTGCAGCTAGAGTTCTTAACTCAGTTACGTACTGATGTATAGACTCGCCTTGGTCTCTTGTAAGAAAACAGTGTCGGTCAACAACAAGATTCTTCTTGGGCTTGCAATGCGCCTCGAACTTGGTAAAAATAATTGCTGTGGTAACCACTTCTTCCCCTGCTTCATTGGTTTCAAACTCGAATGTATCCTCAATTTCCTGGCCATCCTTGCCGATCATGCACATGAAAATAGCGACCTTTTGTGCTTCGCTTTTACCAGCGCACGTTGCTGCCAAGTAATATTCCATACTACGTTTCCAACGTCGCCATGTCTCAGACAAATTCTGTGGGGTGGTGAAATCCATTTCACCGTGTCCTCTTATTTCGTTCATTGTGTAACTCCTCAGTAAATCTTCCTGAAGTCGTCTTTACCCCACACCTGACACCATGTTGTATTGAACATGTACGAGTAACTGACAACAGCCTAAACATTTATTCAGACAGGTCAAGCTATATATACATACTGGTATCTAATTAGCATAATGTAAACTTGAATATATTACAGCATACTGACCAAAATTCGTCACTTTCTATATACTAACACACTAAGTAATCTTTAGTATTAATCGTTAGTATTCTTTATATAAAATTGTATGTTCATTAGTATTCTTTATATTAAATTGTATGTTTATTACAGTAGCGTGCGGTGACCAAAATTGATAGGCAAGCGAGCCCCTCTAGGTGGGTCTGGGGGCATGCTCCCCCAGAAAATTTTTATATTTGAAAACCCCAGGAGTGCATTTCCAGTGACTTCCGAAAGAATTTTTCCAAAAATAATAATCTGTAAGGCCTGGCTATAGGCTGGTATTTTTGAAAATACACAGTTATTTCACTGCATTCACGAATCAAAAATTACAGAACAGCTATATTTGGGTCATCAAAAATAGATGCATAATATTATGACTAGTGACTTTGAGGTAACTACAATAATTAGAAACAATGATAGAGTATTATTATTAGCAATTATATTTTACAAATGTTATAAACTTATAATGCGTCTGCACAGTATGATGTAAATGTACAGACATGCATGCATGCAGTCATTACATACATGGCTATACCGAATTACATGCATTGCCATAATCATGAAGTAACAAAGCGGAACTAATATTCTATATTTACTTAAACATAAATTCCATCCGCCTTTCCTTTGCGCAAAACTCCTTTATTACGTCCTCATAAAAACGTAGATTTCCTTGCAACTTAACCAACATCTCTTTCTCGATCGAAATCGTCGCCAATGCAGAAAGTCGGTCTTGGCCTTGCGTACTGCGAAGGTACGTCTTGATACGTTTTAGTGCAGAGAAAGATCTTTCTGCAGAAGCTGACGTACTTGGCATCGTAAGAATAAGCTGGCACAATCGGTACACCTCTGGAAAACAGCCTTTCAAATCAAGCTCATTTATTTTTAATATCTTATCAAAAACAGGCTTTGATTTGAGTTCAGCGGATGCGTAGACAACGGTTAGTTCACTTTTTAATGCTTGAATGTTAAAAAATGTTCCATATGTGCTCCGCAACGATTGCAGTTCTTGTTCGGGAAAATTCTCGCAGTACAACTGGTGCTTCGAATGATCCAACAAAGAAACGAATTTCCTGCTGGTAAGACTTTCAAACCTGGAATCAATCTGCACAACAATAGTGTCGACTACGGAGAAAAACATCTGGAGGTAGGTCGTCATGACTTGTTCTTCAGTTTGCCCTCGTTTCCGTGGTGCTTCGGCGACATTCAACGTAAAATTCCAATAATTTGCAAATTTTGTTCCCTGTTCTTGAATACTATTTTTGATTTCGCGGAATTTTGTGACACAGTAGGCAATATCAAACTGCTTACTCTGAATGATATCATACAGAACATCCGTGAGACCGAAGATTTCTGAAAAGATTTTTAGGCAGAACACAAATTGGAAATCTGATAGGATTTGTCGGTATCCCCGAGCTTCGTTTAACGTTTTACCGTCAAACTCGTCATCGTGTTCCACGATGTATTCGAAAACTTCGACTAGCTTTTCTCTTGTCTCCAATACAGCGTGGATTAATCTGGCGTAATAATGCCATCGAACAGCAGGTCCAGTGGGGATGCGTCGGCCAACAATTGTGTCCAACAGGTACGTTCTCTTTGACGAGGCATTAAAAAATGATGAAAGACCAGTGATGGTTTTAAAAAATATTCGACACTCCTTGGTTGACGAAACAGCTTGCACCAGCACCAAATTTAATGCGTGTCCACAGCAATGGATAAAAAGAGCATGTGGATAATCTTCTCTAACTCGTGTTTGCAAGCCGGACAGTTCTCCTGACATGACACTTGCACCATCATACGTTTGGGCAATCAGTTTTTCGCTGCATCCCGACTCGTCAAGAGTATTATCGACTTCTTGTTTTAGTCTTGCTGCCGTCCTATCTTCACTCACGTCAGAAAATCCGATAAAACGCTCCACAGCTTTTCCATCTGGGTTGACATAGCGAACGATAGTCGTTAGCTGCGATAACGTTTTAACGTCGGAGGTTTCGTCCAAGGAAATGGCGATGAATGGGCTGCTTATCACTTCGTCTTTTATCGCTTTCTTCAAAACATCCCTGACAGCAACTATCAAGTCGTTCTGGATGCGATTGGAAAGTCCAGAAAACACGGTTGCCGTCTGAAGATGCTGTTCCAGTGTGGGGTCATATGTACTTAGCAACTTTACCAATTCCACGTAATTGCCTCGGTTGGCTGACTCCTCCAGCTCCACCCGACCTCTGAAAGAAAGTTCCTGTTTGCCAAGGAAGCAAACAACGTTAATTAAACGGCGAAGTATCTCTCTATTTCTATGCACCATCAAGTTGTGAGCTGAGATGTGTTGACGCGCCTGTTGGTCTAGCTGCATATCGATACGGATACGCCCAAAACTGGCATTCATCAAGCAAATGGACATGTGTGTCTTCGTTTTCTCGTGTCTGTTGATGGCATTGCATAAGTTTCCCAAATCATCGTATCCTTTTTTGCACCACACTGTCTTGTCCGTTGGGTTGAACAAAAGACATGGCCAGCAGAATAACTTATTCATCTTGGAGGAGCCAGCCAGCCATTTGTACTTGTCGTAATTTGATGTTTGAAAGCTTCGAATAAAAACTTTACCACCTCGTTTCGATGTTGTATGCAGTGCTTGCAACTCAGGAGTAGGACGGCCCCCTTCAACGATTTCTTTTTTCTCGGCAAAAGGTCTCGATCCAAATGGGCGAGATAACAACGACTCTACAATACATTCGGTCATTTTGTATAGGCACGAAACCGTAGCAGTAACAGTTAAGATGAGGACGCTTTTCCAGTGACACAGTCTTCTCGGTACAGTGCTTATTGACTAATAACATAGCAGCAACTTATCCTTGTTTATATATGTTTAGTTTAAAGGAGTGGAAATACAGGGCGCGGGACAAAATCATAACGACGTTCATTGCTAACTTCCGTGACGTCACATGTTACGTGTATCTCGCATGTTCTTAACTACGCTCCTCTTTATAACCATCTATGTCTTGTCTTATAAATTATAATGCACAGCAAAACGTGTTTTACATCTTCTAGATTATCCGAGAATAAATAGTTATGTTTAGTCTCGTGTGTTTTTAGTGATTAATTTATTTCAGCAAGAGAATTGCACAATCAGTCATATAGTCATACGCCGCATGTTTGCGCGCATTTGATTATTTCTGTAGACTTTAGTTCAAGCAATTTGCATGCTACAAATAAATGAATTACGGACATTATAACTAGTTTTAAAGGAACATTACCTTTTGCAATTGGTTGCTGCGCAATTCACCAACAATATCACCATTCACCAACGACTTGCCCTTCATAACTTCATTTCTCAATTTTGAATGATGTACAATGTGTATGGTTTAAAACAACGCGCCTTGGTGCCTATAATTCCCCTGTTTGAAATTGAATACCCGACTCGTGCTGTCTTGCGTGCGTGTCATTCCTACGCTAAGGGCACAGAGGCAAGTGTTCATCGTATCGCACGTGTGTGTTGGCCAATCAGCTATCAAGCGGTGTCCCTTAGAAGCGCCGCTTGCTTTTGCTCTATATTCGTCAAATTGGAGGTTCCAAAACCTAAATTAGCGCATGCGCAATCGTTGATTTTAAGCTCTGAAGGCAAGCGCGCTTGCCTTGGTTAATAATCAAGAAATAATTAGAACTCTTAAGCAGGGTGTATCAAGATAAGTCTTCTTATTATATAGCATGCTATCGGATATGAGCTTTTGCGTAATCTGATTGGTTCCCTACTACCAGGCTATCAGCTCATATCCTACTAGTAGAGGAAAAACAAGATGGCGGCATGTTTTTTAAACTGCCGAAAAGAGTTGAAATTGACGGATTTTTATACAGAAAAACATCAACACCCTCAAACCAATGTATAAAAAAACAACATTGTGTAAAAATACATTAACAAATACACAATTTAGCATGGTAAATGGTAAAATTCACCTAAAAATTACGTATTTTTACTTCAAAAACCTGACTAAATTAACGGGTTGATATTAATTTGTTGCCAAACAAAGAAACTCACAGTTAAAATCAAGCTTACAACACACATTTCGTAGGAGATCACCAGTAAAGAGACATTTTTTATTTAGATAAGCATTTGGAGTAGTAAAAAGCATGTTCTTTTTCAAAAACAACCAACTAAGTAATTTAGTTTCACTGCCGAAGGTGTTTCAGTTTCATTTTTGCATGAAATCAAAACCTTTTTCACGACAGCAACGCTAATATAAACAACTGACCCACCTTTTGACTTCATAAAGGTACCTTTTAATCTTTTTTGTTGATCTGCTTAACACATTTTTTGCCTCTCGAGCAACATTTATGCAACATTTCAAAGCTGTTTACCGAACAGCTCAGCGAGAAACTCTATGTGAATGCATCATTACGCATGGCGGAAGTATTAGTTGCCTATGGCGGAAGTTTGTCGTTTGAAACATTTCGCTGCATGTAATTTTGTCTCTTGTACAGTGCTTGGCTATATAATAAAACAGTTATACCATTCGCTCTCGTCGTATACGAACTAATAGCCAACTCGGCAAAGCGCCTCGTTGGCTATGAGCTCATATACGACTCGAGCTCATGGTATAACTGTTAATTAATCCACTTGACTCTTTCTAGACAAAACATCTAGAACAATCACGGAAACACTAACAAGTGTTATGCAAGCAGGACATTAGCTCGCGCACTAGGCAGAAGATCTAGTTTGATAATTGATATTGTTTAGAAGAGAACAATTAAGACTAATTTTGTTCAGAGATTGGTCCAGAAAAATTTTTCATTCAGTAAAAATGTTTAGGCAAGCGGCGCTTGCCTACGCTTACATGACCGCACGCCACTGGTTTATTAGTATTCTTTCTGACGTCAAGAAGTTTATCAGGTATAAAACCACGGACATGGTACTGATTTCCTTTGTGTTTCCCTTGTGAATTATTAATGAGTTTTTGAATTACATTATACAACACACTTATTTACCCATATCTATATTATGGGTATATAGTACGGGCAAATAATTATCCTTCCAGATTAAAAAAAATCTTAAAAATTCAGAAAAGGCAGTTCGGATTATTACTTTCAACTCATATATTGCAAAGTCAGCGCCTCCTTTTCAACAACTAAAATTGTTAAATCTTAATCAAATAAATGCTTTATGTATTAGCCTTTTTATGTTTGATTACACAAATAAAAATTTACCAGCCTCATTTGATGGTTATTTTACCATAAATAACAAAATAGACAAACATAACACAAGAAAGTCAAAATGTATCAACAAAAAATGTTTTAGAACAGATTACAGGAAATTTTCAGTTAAAACAAAAGGAACAGATCTATGGAATAAAATACCATTACATATAAAAACTTTATGTTCAAAACTACAATTTAAATGAGCAATGAAATCATATATATTATTTCGAGATAATATTGCCGAAAACCAGATCTATTCATAGCGTACTTTATATCATGGAAATGTAATTTTATTAAAAATTTTGATAAATTTAATAATTTTCATATAACTAATTAATATACTCTTTATAATATATACATTAGTTAAACTCATAGTTTGATTACCTGATAATTAAATAAAAAGTTATAGACATAAAATTCTAATATAGGAGAACTACTCGCAAAAACCCTTTGGGCTTCTTTAGGTCTCCATGCAATACGTACTTGTTATAATTCTATATATCTAATAATATTCAAAAATTTATTGTAAACATATTGAAAAATAAATTGAATTGAATTAAAAAAAAAAGAAGAGAAAAAAAAGCTAAAGATCGGAAAAGGCAAAGATTGTGATTGTCCGTGTATCGAATCTCCTTTTAGTATGTAAACATTTAGAAGGTGAAGATTGGGAAGGAAAATATTTGGAGGGCGTGAAATGAAATACGAGTCATATTTGTCACGCGACGCGACTCCAAAAATAACATGCATGAGAGACTAATTAAAGTCGGTATCTGTGAATAAGCAGCCAAAGATTGAATGCCTGGCTAAAAATTTCAACAAAAAAAACGTTAAGATAGGTTTTGAGAGAAGTTTCCAAGCAGAACGTATCGGATTGATTCCAAGTTATACGCGGCGATATTATGTACAAAATATCTTAATGCTCGACAAACATATACGTTCATTATTGTTTCACCTGCCACCGATTGCATGATTTCGAGATTGGGGTTTTTATGACAATCAAAAACCATGCCATTGCTATTATCAGGGCTTTTTTAACATTCAGGCTGCGGGGGTTGCTCTAGCTCCGTAAAATCAACAAAAACCGCTCGATCTCGCCAAAATTGCCAACAGTATACATTTGTTAAGAACTGGGTTCATTGCTCTTTCGACCAAACGTTCATCTTCGCAACTCGAGAAACGTGTTCATGCAAATTGAGGTGACACGGGCCGTTCGTAGTACGCATACGGCGAGAGCTTTTGTGAAGCCAAAGCGGTTTGAATATAAACGTTCAGTCGAGCTGCAAAGTAGATGAAAGAGCAATGAACGGAAAACCAAGTTCTGGCGAATGTACTGATGGCAATTTTTACGAGATCGAGCTGTTCTTGTGTATTTTACGGAGCTTTAAATAAGGATCGTCTGATATATTCTCAATGAAAGTTACCAGCCTTTACTTATTTTTAGTATAAAGAGGTTATAATTGACAGTGAGTGGAACTCGTCGAAATATAGTTGAAAAGTCTGAAAGACGCATTAACAAATAGAAATTAAGCAGAAACAAGCGAAGAACATTTACTTCTGTTTATATATTTCATGTATTTTATAGTGATATTCGATTTGAATTTGTGCCAACGGTACCCTCCCCCCAGGAAAGTAAATGAAATCGAAAGGAAGCCCTGGTTTGGGCTGCCTGTGGTTCGGCAGCGAGAAAAAAAGATTAAGACTGACAAGATGACCGCGTAGGGCCTAAAACTGACGTCCAAAAATTTATATGTCCCTTCACTTTTTTGTCCAGTGATGGACTGTAGTCAGTCTTCCAGGTATATATAGAGTTCACTGGTGTATACCACAGACTCTGGTGATTTAGTCGAAGCCACTTTGAATCGATTTTGAATCTGGTGGCCCTACCAGCCTCGATTTCATGTTAATACAGTTGCGCCAGTACTCTGGCGGGGTATTGCGTAAGGTCTATTGTCCTAACTGTTTCAGAAAAAAATTAATCTGGTTATGGGTGTGTACATTCTTTCTAATATCAGAGCTTGAAATTGCGAAATATATTTTTTAAATCCACTGTCGCAATATCTGAACACTTTAATATGTAAAGGTTGTTCTAACTGTTTCAGGCAGATTTAGAGAGTTATGGAATGAATGAACTTATGGGCGTCAAAGTCGACCTAGAAGGAACAGTCAATGATCATGCATTCTCCTTGGAAGGACTTGGAAAAGGAAATATTATATCGTAAGTGTCGACGAGAGAATTGAGCTCAAAAGGTTATTGCAATCTTTTCCGCCTTAGCAAAATAAATTTTCTGTATAACAAACTTTGCATGTCCTTTAGTCTACGACCAGTCGACCACTAGTTATTCTATAAACAATGACACTGTTAAGTTTATTGTTGTTTGTCAATTCAACTAAATATTCAAGTAAAAGTTTGCATAATATAGGAATAATAACCACAATCAAGCGTTTTACGTTCATATCTTCTACATGGAGAATCTTGCGATCAGATGTTTACGAAATTATTTTCTATTTTTCATTATTTATTCCACACGCAAAAAAATCGCAGAAAACTCACAGGAAATTTTTTTTTATGAAACTTAATTTTATCTAATTTTATACCAAATTTAACCAGAACTTAAACGTACCACATGCACTACATGCATGTATACGTACAACTTATCATATAATAATAATAATAAATAATAATAATAATAATAATAATAATAATAATAATAATAATAATAATAATAATAATAATAATAATATAATAATAATAATAATAATAATAATAATAATAATAATAATAATAATAATAATAATAATAATAATAATGGAAACTTTATTAAATGTTTTTTCTTTTCTACATATACAATTATAAATCTCGCTTATTAAGGTAATTTACAATTGTCTACTTGAATCACAACTAATAATATATAATAACAACTAATGACTATATAATAACAACTAATGACTATATATTAAAACATGCAAATTTATATACAAATATTTCAAAAAGTTAATAATTCGGGATTTCCCCATTCCTTATTTCGGCAGCAGAAAATGTAATACGTAGTAATAAAAAAAAATAAATAAATAAAATAATAATAATAATAATAATAATAATAATAATAATAATAATAATAATAATAATAATAATAATAATAATAATAATGGAAACTTTATTAAATGTTTTTTCTTTTCTACATATACAATTATAAATCTCGCTTATTAAGGTAATTTACAATTAGCTACTTGAATCACAACTAATAATATATAATAACAACTAATGACTATATAATAAAACATGCAAATTTATATACAAATATTTCAAAAAGCTAATAATTCGGGATTTCCCCATTCCTTATTTCGGCAGCAGAAAATGTAATACGTAGTTCTGATAGCTATAATAATAATAATAATAATAATAATAATAATAATAATAATAATAATAATAATAATAATAATAATAATAATAATAATAATAATAATAATAATGGAAACTTTATTAAATGTTTTTTCTTTTCTACATATACAATTATAAATCTCGCTTATTAAGGTAATTTACAATTGGCTACTTGAATCACAACTAATAATATATAATAACAACTAATGACTATATAATAAAACATGCAAATTTATATACAAATATTTCAAAAAGCTAATAATTCGGGATTTCCCCATTCCTTATTTCGGTAGCAGAAAATGTATTACGTAGTTCTGATAGCTATAATAATAATAATAATAATAATAATGGAAACTTTATTAAATGTTTTTTCTTTTCTACATATACAATTATAAATCTCGCTTATTAAGGTAATTTACAATTGGCTACTTGAATCACAACTAATAATATATAATAACAACTAATGACTATATAATAAAACATGCAAATTTTTATAAGAATATTTCAAAAAGCTAATAATTCGGGATTTCCCCATTCCTTATTTCCGCAGCAGAAAATGTAATACGTAGTTCTGATAGCTATAGTCATCATTTTCCTTACGCAGTACATTTGGTGCTTGTTATCAAGACCAACCTTATCTAGCATATCTAAAAAAGTAGAACACTATTAATACTACTACTACTACTACTACTACTACTACTACTACTACTACTACTACTACTACTACTAATAATAATAATAATAATAATAATAATAATAATAATATAATAATTGTGATTGAAAGATTGTAAATGAAATGTTGGTAAGGATCAAAGCAGATATTGGGGCAAGATGTGGGGCGAATAAATGAGCAGAAGGGCAGTACAGAAGAGGAAAACTAGTGGGAGAAGATAGATTAGATCTCGGAGATGAGAGGATAAAGGGTATGAGGCCAGAGGATGTATATAAATTTCTGGGAGTTGAACAAGGCAATGGAGTGTTAGAAACAAAAGTGAAAAGTTAAAAAAGTTAAAACCTTAACATCACAAGAATTAAATAGTAAGAACATGATGAAAGCCATTAATACAAGAGCACTGCCAGTATTATCTTATAGTATGAGCATCTGTCACTACTCACAGGAGGAATTGATTGAATTGGACATGAAAGTTAAGCGAATAGTGAGATAGAAGAAAATGCACGGAAATCAGACATCAGATGAAAGGCTATACCTCCCAAGGCACAAGGCGAAGTTTGAGAAGCTTTAGAGATATATATGCACAAACTAAAGCCAGAGTTTCCATATATATTCATAGATATGAAAACATACAAGTACATGAAGGTGGTTAAAAACTGAGAGTTGAGTAAGGAGGGCTCATCATTATTCAAAGAAGCAGAAACAGGAATGCATAAAGCTGGGATACAGCTGAACTTCGGGGCAGGCACCTTCTCGCTAGGTGACGAAATATTGGGGAGGAAATTGGAGAAACGCTTGGAGGACTGTCAGATCCAGATATAAAGATTCGAGAGAAAAAAAGAAAACGGAGGAATACGGATACAAGGAATTTCAAAGTAAGGTATGGGCTAACCAGGATGATATTGCACATAACTAAGAGAAATAACATGCCATGACTGGGGTTACTAGTCACCCCCCTTCCCTGTCCCAACCAATGCAGGATTTATATACAGCGACACACTAGCTGTTTTATACAAATCACAACAGTCACTCGTGTGTACCAACGTTCGATGATGGAAGCGAACCAACGTACCATGATGGATGCCAGCCAACGTCAAATGATGGATCTCAACCAACGCCCGATAATAGACCTCAATCAACGTCCAATGTGGAAGTTTCCACACTATCCTTGTCCCCGACCACTGATGGACATCCCAACATACCCCCCAAGCTATTGACACCTTTAGCGAAAACACGATCTTATTATGTTACTAAGTTAATGCTTGCAAATGTTATGTCCTTAGTTCCAAAGTTGGACGAAGTTCAAGAATTTATCTATCGGAACGACATCCATCTGGTGTTTCTTACCGAAACATGGCTGAAAGAGTCGATAGCAGACAGCGTTATCAATATTCCAGGTTACACAATTTTGCGCAGCGACAGGGTCGTTAATAACCATGGTGGGGTGTGTGTCTCTCTCAAAAATTACAATATTAAATATAAGTTCCTTGAAGAATTAAGTTGCTGCCAAGACCACGAAATCCTTTCGGTAATTTAAGGCCTAATTATCTTCCACGGGGCTTTTCTTCTCTAATAGTCGCCGCCGTATACCATCCTCCAGGAGCTGATGAAGCCTCTATTCGTGACCATTTGTTTCGATCCATCACCCTTGCTGAGTCACTTTATCCGAACTGTGGTCCGATTGTGGCAGGTGATTTTAACCGTCTAAACGTCATACGGGTTCAGAAACATTTCCATCTTAAACAAATTGTAAAAGTATACCGACTCGTAGGAATATTATTCTTACGACACAGCCCAGGCCCTATCGCCCTTTGGTCTATCTGATCATAACGTGATTGTTGCGTCACCCAAGACAAGAGTACGTCCAAAAATATAACACCAAAAAGATCGTTTCGAGGCGTGATCGACGGCTAAGCTGTGAAGCCGCAATGGGAAGATACTTAAGTTCGTTAAACTGGCCCTTGCTTTTTGCTTCCTCAGAGAACAGCGAAGACCTATTAAATATTTTTCAGAAATTGATCCAGGTCGGTCTCGATTTATTAATGCCTATGAGAAAGATCCGAATGAATACCACTGATGCGCCTTGGATAATCCAGAAATTAAAATATCTTATTCAAAAAAGACAGCACGCGTTTGCTAGGAGCGGAGTGAACTCAGTAGTCTTTAAGTTCTATAGAAATGCTGTTAACCGCGAGAGGAAAGTTTACAATCTCGTTATTATCAAACTACTAGAGTACAACAAATAAAAAGAGAAAACATAAAATCTGGTGGAAAGATGTAAAGCGGTTAACTGGTTTGCAGTCTCGATTCGGAGAACTACTTGATCAGATTAACGTTGAAGAGATCGAAAACTTGACTATGCTGGAGAAAGCAAACGCGATTAACAACGCATTTCTTGAGCCCCTAGAAGGATATCGTCTTCATACTCCGCCAGCCAAACTTGCCCTGGAAGAAAATCCTGAGTTCCTAGTAGGAACTTCCTACAGGTGACTGAAGAGACAGTTCTAAATCTATTGTTAAAACTCAGTCCGTCAAAGGCTTCTGGTCCCGATGGGATACCTAACTGGTTACTACCACTTTATGCTGATTGTCTTGCCTTCCCAATTAGCAAGATTTTGAATGCCTCATTCAGTGAACAACTTTTACCTTGTTCATGGAAATTCGCCGAGATATAACCCCTCTCCCAAAGAAGAAGATTGTCGAAAACCTAAATAAAGACCTCAGACCGATTTCGCTAACACTTTGTATCTCAAAGGTTGCTGAAGAATTTGTAGTATGTGATTATGTTAAGCCCGCAGTTTTGAAAATCATAGATCCTCATCAGTATGGCGCGCTTCCTAAGTCCTGCACCACCTTTGCCTTACTGAGTATGATCCATAATTGGTCGCTCGGAACTGACGGCAATGGCGCTACCGCGCGTATTATCTTCTTTGATTACCGGAAGGCTTTCGATCTGATCGATCATTCCATTCTGGTTAGGAAGCTATGTAATCTTGAACTGCCTAACAGTATCATTCACTGGATAATCGATTTCCTGACCAATAGTTTCCGAAGAATCAGACTTGCTGATGACTGTCTTTCTGAGTGGGGTTCAGCCGTTCCTTCAGGCGTGCCCCAGGGAACGAAATTGTGTCCATGGATGTTCCTAATTATGATAAATGACCTTGTTATCGAAGAAGCTAGCTTGTGGAAATTTGTCGATGATTCAACGACTTCAGAATTAGTCACCGAAAGGGGTGCGAGTCAAGCCCAAGTTATTGTTAACAAGATGACACAATGGTCCACAGCCAATAGATTTCAACATAATCCGGATAAATGCAAAGAACTTCGTATTAAATTAGTGTTGAAGGAAAACATCTAGAAATTGTTCAAAGCGTAAAGCTTTTGGGCCTTACAATTAGTAGTAATTTAACCTGGAATGGACATGTTAAAGAAGTTGTAAAAAAGGCGTTCAAAAGAATTTATTTTTTAATACAACTTAAAAGGGCTGGCGTTCCTCCCGAAGACCTAAAATTGTTTTATCTTACTTGTATTAGATCGATTATAGATTACGCAGTTCCTGTGTTTCATTATCAGTTATCAAAGTACTTGATGAATGAAATGGAGCGAGTATAAAAGCGAGCTATGGCAATAATTTTTCCTAATCAGGACTATAAAGTGGCTCTGGAGAAGTTAGATATGGAACGACTTGACACTCATCATATACGGACATTTGTAGAAAACTTTTCACTTTGATTACTAACGTTAATACCCACAGTCTTTATAGTTTGTTACCTGCACTTTACCTGTCAAACTATAATTTAAGACACCCTCCCAAGTTCGTTATACCAAAATGTAAAACGAATCGATATATGAACACTTTTATTATTTCATCATGCCGTGATGCAAATGCGTCCTCATGATGTTACTAATAGTTATTTGTAATTAGGTTTACATTTATTCTTATAATACTACTTTACTTATACTCATACTTATACGTGTTTCGTTTTATAAGGTATTTATATATATATATATATATATGTATATGTATATATGTATACATTTGTAAATACGCAATTCAGCCCTTTGGACTGCATATCTATTTTATCATTAAACCATTTCTATCTATCTATCTAAACGTGCATAAATTATATTGTATAACTATGCTTATTGATACAGGCCGTAGCTATGGCCTCTCCTTTGCAATAAGATTGGACATCATGATACGCTAATATCTTGTAAATTTGAAACCCCAATTTTAAAACAGTAAGAATCACGATTACATAGACGTATCGTATACAATATACTGGTATAATGTGGCTAGTATTTAATATACAATCTCAATCTGAATATACATAGTAATTTTGGAACATATACTTATAAAACATATCTCCATGAGTCCACGACAATGACGACATGTTATCCTACATGATGTATGCCTTGTATGGTATGGTGTATTCATATATTTTGGTATTTTGTTTGGTGATTTATATCCTTCAAAACTCTTTCAAATCCCCCTCAAAATGCAGGAAATGCTATTTTAGAGACTCTAAAATTCAACCCCCCTGGAAGATTGTCACACCTACGACGCTCCCTTTCCCCCACGTAATAAGTATTGCCTCCCCCCCCCGCGCGCTTGTTAAATATTCTGAAAGAAACAACTGAGCACCTTATAGTCACCCCCTTACAAAAATCCTGTATCTGCCCCTGGATGGTAGAACCAGGAAGAGGATCCAAATGAACTGGAAACCGGAAGAACTGTCGAAACAGTATTGTGCAGATTGTGTAACAACTTTGAAGAGACCATACAACACTGGTTATCTGGATGCCCCAAAATCATCAGCACCGAAACTACAAACAGGCACGACAGAGCTCTTGATCAAGTTGCAGAATTTGAATGGTTTAAACAAGGAAGAGTACGTAAAGCAACAGACCTATGGTATAAAGAAAGCTGGGAGCGAGGGAGAGTGATTGAGACATAATCCAGGAGATTAAGATGGGACTATGAATGTTCTACAGTGAAAACAACCCAACATCCTCGTCCTGACCTGGTCTTGGAGTATGTATGTAGATGAAAAGAAAATGATATGTGACATGGCTAGTCCCCAATAACAAAACGTGGAGGCCAAAGAAGAGGAGAAGAGGGATATATATATATATATCGCTACGGATCCAGAATGAAGGATGGCACATTATGTTTGTACCGCTACTAATTGCATGTTTTGGGAAGATTGTCAGTCTGAAGGATTCATTGTCTAGTTTTATTAACAAGGAAAGAGTGGACTGGACCTTGGCATAAATGCAGCGAGGTATTCTGTTTGAGAGTGAATCTACAGTTCGGAAAATAATGAGCAGACTATTGACCTATGCTTTTGTATATATGCATGTTAATACAGCAATATTATGATCGCCTCGGATTCTTTTGTTCTCCGAGGGAATGTAAACCTCATATTTCCCTCATTGCTCATGCAAGAGGGAAATTTTTCCTTTGTCTTCTAATTTTCCCGTGCATGTTGATGAGAGAAAATTAGAAGACAAAGAAATCCTTTGTCTTCTTCTAAATTTCCCGCTTGCATATATTTTCCCTCATCAAGATGCACGGCAAAATTAGATGCAACTTCTCTGATCAACCGTGTAAATTTCCTGTCGGTAAGATTCTCAGAGTTTTCCTCGGCGATCATAATATTATAAACTAATACCATGACTTTTCCTTCAAACCTTCCCACGGCTGCGGGAAATTTAATCGCTAATATATTTCCCTCAAGTCATGTTATTACTTATAATAAGCACATCGTGGTTATTTGTAATTACCTGCTACTCACATAGCATGGTCTGGCCGGGAACCAGAAAGGACCGGCTAAATAGAAATAATAAAGATAAGGATAAGGATAAGGATAAGGATAAGGATAAGGATAAGGATAAGGATAAGGATAAGGATAAGGATAAGGATAAGGATAATTATAACGATGACGATAACGATAACGATAACGATAATGATGATATTGATATTAGTAGTGATACCCCCCATATGGAGTACAAAGGATGCGCTTCATTAAATATTCAACTGATTATTTATTCATTCTCAGGCTCCTTTGGGACCTTCTAACCCTAATCTCATTAGTCTACATTTTATATAGCGGCGCGTTACGTCATTAGCGCCTAACCCTAGTGTTCCGGAACCCCCTGGAGCATGCGTACAGTAAACTTTAACAAAATAGACATTCCTTACAAGGAACTATGTCGGAATATAAAGGCAAAGCGATTTATTAATTTGAAAGCGTTGCTACGCTTTCTGTTGCTAAGTGTGATATTTGCATAATTATCCTCAGTGCACGTGCAGGAGACAAAAGAGAAACTCATTAGGGGTCATTAAGGAGATTAAGCGCTTAGGCAAGTCTAGGCGAGAAGGTCATTAACAGTGTTACCATAGCAAAACCGCGTCGCGGCCTTCATTCGTCTCAGGCTCCTTTAATTGAGACCTCCTAACCCTAACTTCCACCCCCCCAACCCTAGCTGTTACTCAACCCCCCGTGTAATACGTCACAACCGAAATCTCTCCGACTAATTCCCGAAGATTTCATTATCAAAAGATGCTCAACTTATATAAGTAATAGGAACCAAATTTCATTTATGCACTTTACCTTACTGATCGACAGTCAGCAGTTGTGGGGCATGTTATAATATTTAAACAGAATAAGTCATCCTAGAATCATTGCTTACTAAAACCTTGTTTATAAGTGAAGAAATCGTGAGAAGATAGAATGAGGAATCACTTTAAGCCGCATATAAGAAGAACTTAAGATAGTGTGAGGAATCAATTCGAAAAGCCGTGAGCTAAGGGGTTTAAAGCGTATTAACACTGGTAAATAGCTACGTAAAGCTTGTATGTGAATATTATATTAGATAATTGGTTCGCTTTTGTTGTGTTTATACGTTTAAGAACTGCGTTTCGCTCTCGATGATAACTCTTAGCGAGTTGTTAGTCTAAATATATTTTATTGTCGGAGTCTAGTTCGGAATATTATACAGAGCTTGGTTAAATAATTCGATGCTATGGTTTGGTAGTTTATAAAAAAGTCAGACTCGTACGCGTAGAACGCAAAGGAGAAAAGCCATTAGAAACTCATTAAATGTTACTAATCAGCAAAACACCCCGGATTTGCATATATGGTAGAATATTTAATTGTTTTGGTGGGTTAAAGGAGGATAATAGGGGGCATGAGGAGGTATTAATGCGTGGGCATGTTCGGGCGTGAAGGTTATTACCAGTGTTACCATAGCGAAACCGCCTGGGGGTAACCCCCAAACTCCCAGGAGTTAACCCCCAAACACCCCTGGGATACCCCAATTACCCATGGGGTACCCCAATCACCCCTGGGATACCCCAATCACCCCTGGGTTAACCTCCAAACACCCCTGGGGTAACCCCCAAACACCCCCGTTCTCCTCCTGCTCTTTCTCCTCTTCTCCTCCTCCTCCTCTTTCTCCTCCTCCTCCTCCTCTTTCTCCTCCTCCTATGGGACTCGGAGCTGCTCGGAGTCCCAGAGGGGAGAAAGAGGAGGAGGAGAAAGAGGACGAGGAGGAAGAGAAAGAGGAGGAGGAGGAAGAGAAAGAGGAGGAGGAGAAAGAGGGGGAGAAAGAGGAGGAGGAGGAGGAGGAGAAAGAGGAGGAGGAGGAGGAGGAGGAGAAAGAGGAGAAAGAGGGACAGGAGGAGGAGGAGGAGAAAGAGGAGGAGAAAGAGGAGGAGGAGGAGGAGGAGAAAGAGGAGGAGGAGGAGAAGAAGAGAAAGAGGAGGAGGAGAACGGGGGTGTTTGGGGGTTACCCCAGGGGTGTTTGGAGGTTAACCCAGGGGTGATTGGGGTATCCCAGGGATGAGTGGGGGTACCCCATGGGTAATTGGGGTATCCCAGGAGTGTTTGGGGGTTACCCCAGGCGGTTTCGCTATGGTAACACTGCTAATAACCTTCACGCCCAAACATGCCCACGCATTAATACCTCCTCATGCCCCCTATTATCCTCCTTTAACCCACCAAAACAATTAAATATTCTACCATATATGCAAATCTGGGGTGTTTCTGCGTTCTACGCGTACGAGTCTGATATTTTTTATAAACTACCAAACCATAGCATCGAATTATTTAACCAAGCTCTGTAATATTCCGAAGTAGACTCCGACAATAAAATAAATTTAGACTAACAACTCGCTAAGAGTTATCATCGAAAGCGAACCTTGATGAACTTTGCACAGTTCTTAAACGTATAAACACAACAAAAGCGAACCAAATATCTAATATAATATTCACATACAAGCTTTACGTTGCTATTTACCAGTGTTAATACGCTTTAAACCCCTTAGCTCACGGCTTTTCGAATTGATTCCTCACACTATCTTAAGTTCTTCTTATATACGGCTTAAAGTGATTCCTCATTCTATGTTCTCACGATTTCTTCACTTATAAACAAGGGTTTAGTAAGCAATGATTCTAGGATGACTTATTCTGTTTGAATATTATAACATGCCTCACAACTGCTGACTGTCGATCAGTAAGGTAAAGTGCATAAATGAAATTTGGTTCCTATTACTTATATAAGTCGAGCATCTTTTGATAATGAAGATCTTCGGGAATTAGTCAGAGAGCTATCGGTTGTGACGTATTACACGGGGGGCTGAGTAACAGCTAGGGTTGGGGGGGAAAAGTTAGGGTTAGGAGGTCTCAAAGGAGCCTGAGACGAATGAAGGCCGCGACGCGGTTTTGCTATGGTAACACTGTTAATGACCTTCTCGCCTAGACTTGCCTAAGCGCTTAATCTCCTTAATGACCCCTAATGAGTTCCTCTTTTGTCTCCTGCACGTGCACTGAGGATAAATATTCAAATATCACACTTAGTAACAGAAAGCGTAGCAACGCTTTCAAAATAATAAATCGCTTTGCCTTTATATTTCGACATAGTTCCTTGTAAAGAACGTCTATTTTGTTAAAGTTTACTGTACGCATGCTCCAGGGGGTTCCGGAACACTAGGGTTAGGCGCTAATGACGTATGCATGATGAGAATGAATAAATAATAAGTTGAATATTTAATGAGGCGGCGTCCTTTGTACTCCATATGGGGGGGGGGGGGGGGGGTATCACTACTGATATTGATAATGATATTGATATTGAGAATGATATTGATATTGAGAATGATATTGATAACGATATTGATATTGATATTGATATTGGTAACGATAACGGTAACGGTAACGGTAACGATAACGATAACGATAATGATAATGATAATAATAAGTTCGATAGTTATAAGATATTATGTGACTTTACTATCCAAAATGACCACAAATTGGAACACAACAGACCTGACATTGTGATCATGGAAGAAAAGAACAGAGTATCCAAGATAATCGACGTTGTTTGTCCCTTTGACACGATAGTTTACCAGAAAGAACAGGAGAATATAGAGAAGTATCAAGACCTGAAAAGAGAGATAAAGAGACTGCGGAAGTGTAGAGCAGTAATAGTGATACCACTTATTATCCAATTGGTGCCCTTGGAACTGTAAGCACAAGACCAGAAAACTGAATGGAAAAAGCTGGAATTTAATGTACTGTTTTACCATTACAAAAGCTTGCTTACTAGAATCAGCGAAGATTATATGACGTGGTAAACAATTTATTACCGGCCAATGAGACTAAGAGGCCGTGTTGAAGTAAAAATAATAATACGGTGAATAATAGTTTTAAATTTTCCTTAGAATTAGTTCAATTAATTTCATTTTTACTTAAGTTCTACCTTTTTCTCAACTCCCTCTTATTTTACTATTATTTTTTATTCCCTTCAAGTGGAACCCAGATGATACAAATCCGAGTAACCAGAGGTGGTGCTCTTCCATTTGCCTTTGATATCGTATCAAATGCTTTCCAGTACGGCAACCGAACATTCACGAGTTACCCAAGCGAGATTACGGACTATTTTTTGCAATCATGGCCCGGAGGCTTTGTCGTTGAGAGATCACTTCGTTTTGAGGATGGTGGAGTTGTAAACCTTCGTTCTGATATAAGGTAAACTCTAAAGCTTGGTTTATGAGGTTTAAATATTTTTAAGGCTTTCTTTGAAGGCCTTTTTAATATTGTATGTTTCCAGAGTGGCATAGACCCATGAACGACGCAGGCAAGCTTTAAACAAATTTCGGCGCGGCGTCATTAATACGACCGATGGGGGTTGTGTTGCATATTTCAGATTACTTCAGAAAAAGTACAATTTTCTCAGGCGCTATTCTATAGGATATTTTTTAATTTACATATATTGGACAGAATTTCATGCTCTTTCATGCCTCAATTTGTTTCAAGCTTGCCTGAGTCGTTCATGGTCTATGCCACTCTGGAAACTTCCACTAGATTATAGAGCATGAAATTCTGTACAACATATGTAAATTTAAGAAAATCCTATTGAATAGCGCCCGAGAAAATTATGTTTATATCTGAGGTGTTGGTGGCACAGTGGTTAGCGCACGTGCTTTTCACCTCTGCGATCTGATTAAATTTCACCTTGACCGCATGTGAGAAGAGTGCTTCCAGTTGACTCTACCAAATATCGCAGGTTTCTTCCGGGTACTCCGGTTTCCTCCTGTAGAAACACTGGACCAATGAGGGATGGCCCTTGGTGGACCTCTAGGGAGAACAGTTAGCTTTTAACTGATAGAGCTATCCAGTATAAATAAGGTTAGTTTAGTTTAGTTTAGGTAATCTGAAATATGCAACACAACCCCAGTCAGTCGTATTAATGACGCCGAGCCGCAATTTGTTTGAAGCTTGCCTGCGTCGTTCATGGGTATATGCCACTCTAGAAACTTATACTAGATTAAAGAGCATAAAATTCTGTACAACATATGTAAATTTAGAAAAATCCTATAAACTAGCGCCTGAGAAAATTGTGTTTATATCTGAGGTAATCTTAAATATGCAACACAACCCTCCCCAGTCGTATAAATGACGCCGCGCCGCAATTTGTTTAAAGCTTGCCTGCGTCGTTCATGGGTTTATGCCACTCTGCAAACTTATACCATCTTAAAGCGCATGCAATTTTGTACAATATATGTTAATTTGAAGAAATCGTCTAGAATAGCGCCTGAGAAATTTGTGTTTTTGTATGTAATTCTGTAATAGTGACCACATGATGAATATGAAGATAACTTCGCAATAAGATGCAATAATTGACCGAAGGCCGAATCGTGCATACTTCACAGTGGTGTATTAGTTTGATGTCACTATTATTATGATTATTTCTTATTTGCATGTTTGTTTGTATGTGTTTATTGTTTAACGGATCTTGTAAAATAAAATTAAAAAATAAACAAAACTAAAAGGTTTAAAAACATAAAATTTTACGCGGGAAAATTTCTGAGTTCCCACTCACCACCTTCTGACCCCCGGGGCGACACTTTAACAATTTATTTATATATTTATGAAGCTTCGCCATATTAATTAATTAATTAATTTATTTATATATTTATTTAATTATGTTAACACGATAACCTCTCAAGTTCTAACTACAACCTAAGAGTATTAATAACATAAAGTAAAGCAAGGGAAAAAAGTGTTCATTTTCAAAGGGCCTTGTGAGAAACGACAAAAAAGCCCATTTACAAGTATAACAGATTAGAATGTACTAACTGCCAAATGGAGATATTTACATATAAGATTTGTAACATTTTTACAGAAAATTTCAAGAGAATCTGCTGTATATTAACTCTCAATGTTTGCCATGGCTAGTTTGTTTTTGGAGAAAATTTGGGCTTTCGTATACAATGTCTTATATGACGTAGGCTGCAAAAGAGCGATGGATTTTAGCAGTAATGGTGCATTTGGGTACGTCATAAGGCATTGTTACCGAAAGCCCAAATTTCTCCAAAAACAAACTTTCCATGCATGCATGGCAAATTTTAATAGTTAGTAACGTGAAGAATATACATCAGATTCTCTTGAAATTTTTAGTGAGCGCTCGTACCAAGTTCCTCCTACATAAATGACAACGAATTTTTCACTTAAATCTTTTTTAGCGCAAAAGATGATCAATTCCAGGCTAATGTTGAGTTTAAAGGCGAGAATTTCCCGCTCGATGGTCCCGTCATGCAACAGGCTATTCTTGGAATGGAACCGTCGTTTGAAACAGTGTACCCCCGGGATGGAGTGGTAATTGGAGAAGTCATCTTGGCATTCAAACTTCGAACAGCTCACCATTACACGTGTCACATGAAAACCGTTTACAGGTTAACGATGTTTAATGTATTTCTTTTTGCTTGCACTTTTGCCTTGTCTAGCCACTGCAATGCTCGATGATCTGTTTCCACTGTAAACTGTTTTCCAAGCAGGTACACCCGCAAGGATTTGACTGCCCAAATAACATGCAGCCAGGCATTCTTTCTCAACTGCGGCATACTTCTGCTCACGTGGCAACAACTTTCTGCTCATGTACATGACTGGGTGTTCAGCACCATCGCTATCTTCTTGGCTCAGGACAGCTCCCACTCCTCTGTCGGACAAATAGGTCTGTACCACAAACGGTTTTTCAAAGTTGGGACTTAATTGCTAATACAGGTGCAGAAACAAGCTGGTGCTTTAGTTGGCTAAATGCATCTTCGCAGGCGTCTGTCCAGTTAAAATGATTTGCAGCTCGTTTCTTTGTAAGATCTGACAAGGGCGCAGCAATCTCTGAATACTCTGGAATAAATCTGCGGTAACATCCACTGAGACAAAGAAATCTTCTGACTTCTTCCTTGCTTGTTGGTCTGGGAAATGCTTTTATGGCTTTAATCTTCTCCGGCTCTGGAGTAGATAACTTCACTTATGCCAAAGTTACACTTTGTGGCTGTTAGACCTTTATCTTTTAATCGTGAAAATATCTTACTCTAGGGGCGCTTTCCAATTGACAAGGTTAGACCGGTCAGTCCGGCCAGAATGGACTTGCTTTTGATTAGAACCAAATTTTCCAGTCAGACCATCCCAGGCCTCAAACGAATCATGTTCCATTTAACCGGACTGACCGGTCTAACGGTGTAAATGGAAAGCCCCCTAGGTGCCGTATATGATCTTCCCATGTCTCGCTGAAAACTATCACGTCATCTAGAAGTACAGCGGTGAATTATTCTGTTAGTTCTGTATCTCTCAGGATGGGGTCCATCATCCGTTGGAACGTGGCCGGGGCGCCGTGTAATCAAAATGGCATTACCAGGAATTCATATAATCCAAAGGGTGTTACAAAGGCAGATTTCTTCTGTGACGAGGCACTAAGAGGTAACTTGCCAGTATCCTCAAGCACGGGTTATACGAATCTTCGGTTACTTGCGATGAGGTCCCTTCGTCTTCGAATGATCCCCCGGTCATTGACTGTTGAAAATCGCCTTCGTCGTCGTATTTATCGGCTTCGATGATTTGAATTTCGTCAGTTATCTCTTCTGCTTCAATATCGCTCTCCATCGTGATCACAGCTGCCCTTGAACGTTTAGAAATATGATTCTTTGTAACCAAATCCTTCGATGACCATATGTTTTCCTTTTGACACCGGATGAAGCTATCCCCGCTCCTCATCACGTGACGCAAAATAAAAGTGGTTCCCAACATGATTCGTCGCTCCCTTTGAAGTTTGCCGGCTAGCCTAACCAGACTCCCTTCCATTAACCGTGCCTCAAGTCAGTTCAAGAGTTGATATAATGCGTACTTTACCAAGCTTGTCAATTTTGTCATCTACCCTGGCCATAGGGTAAGCGTCAAACTGGGATAACGTATTCAGTTGACGGAAGTCAACACAAACCCGGGGTGTTCCATCTTTCTTTGGAATCAACAGAACTGGCTAGTAAAGGATAAAGGACTGGGGGCTAATCATCCTTACTTGCAGCCAGTGGCTGAATTGCGAAGAACGCAGATCAACGTGGCCGTGTCGAGGCATATCAAAGGCGCTCCAAGCAGCCGTCAACGACACAGTTCAGACCACGGATCACAGCTAAGATGTTAGGCTGGCGATGCCCATTCACTCTTTGAAGGTTGAATTACGCCCATCTTCAACGTCTTATCAAGCTATTTCGTCATAATCTCTCTTTGCGCGTAGGTTGAATCACTTACGTCCACTTTCCAAGTGTTTTGTTAAGGTGGCTTTCTGTTCTTCGCTCAGTTGCTGTCCAATAGTCACACAGTCAGGTGTGGCATATCGTCTTCGTCGACGTCGTATTCTTCTTGCTTGTCATAAAAGCTACTTTCCATTGGTGTATGCCATTCACGTAACATGTTAACATGAAATACTCGGAATCTTTTTCTCGTTCCCTTCATGTTGACGGTATAACTCACTTGGCCAACTTTCTTTGTTATCTTGTATATGGAGCGCTCCACTGGGCTTCCAATTTGTTGTTCGCAGTTGGGAGTAAGACTAGTACTTCTTGACCATCTTTGTTCTCGCGAATTCTGGCTTTCCAGCATAGCATACTTTCTGTTTCTTCTGTGCTCGATCTAGGTTTTATTGGGCCAACTCCATCATTTCGGACATTCTTTCTCTCATCTTAAAAACGTAAGACACTCTGCTTGTTGACGACTGTGGAGACGCCGTCCAGGTTTCTCGCAGTATGTCTAGAGGACCACGAAATTTTTTTCCCGAACAGCAGCACAAAAGGTGAGAAGCCTGCGTTGATGCTTGGGGCACCTCTCGGCGTGCGAAGAGTAGGTACGGCAGCCACTTGTCCCATTCGGTGCGGTCTCCTTTGGTTAACTTTCTTAGTATTGATTTTAACGTTCCGTTTAATCTTTCCACCAAACCGTCGCTTGAGCATGGTAGGGGCTTGTCCGAATCGGTTTGACGCCAAGCAATCTGTACACTTCTCTCAGCAAAGTAGACATGAAGTTTGATCCTGGCTTGGTCTGTTAAGATCTCTTCTGGCACGCCCACTCTTGACAATACTTCGGTTAACTCTTCCGCGATCGTTTCAGCAGGCTTCTACTTGCTAGTAAATGTTCGTGATTTAATCCTGAAAGCGGCCGCTCTATAGTTTTACCGTAAGCTTAACCTTTTCACTCTTTTTCTTCGTTGGTTTTTTCCTCTTTCGAGTTTCGGTGTGACGGGTTTTCTTCTACTAAGGATGTTGTTCTGCTTTATACGTTGACGTTGATTTGTTTCTGTTCTTTCAAAAGTGATATATGTTTCCCAAAAACTCCTTTCTCAAGTCTTTTTGTCAAGAATAAATTAAGTTGTTTTATAGTTCAAATCCTTTTGTCAAGAACTATATTGTCCCCAGTGCCCCACAATCTTAACCTCGTATGGTCCGTCCACACACACACACACACACACACATATATATATATATATATATATATATAGTTCAATCTACAGACACGGTGTTTCGCAGTACAACAGCTCATCAGTGTAGCTTGGAACAATCTGAATGAATTTCATCAATTACTTATACACATGCGATCGTCGGTGACAACCGCATGTGGGACAGCATCGGTGAAATACATTCAGATAGCGTGAAGTGCGCATGGGCCCAGAGTGCTCAAACTTCCACAAGGGTAGTGAGCGTTGCATTATCGCTAATAGGTATATCGCTAATAGGTATTATCGCTAATATATATATAAATAAATAAATATTCAGATCACAGAAATTCGTTCGCAAATCACGTTTGTCCACGCATGTAAAATGACTCCACGCGTGTCGAGATTAGCACCCTCACCGGGCTCCGGGCCTTCGGCCCTACGGCCCGGCTCGGGGATAAGGTGCTAGTCGCACCTAACGGGTGGTCCCACATGGCTAAAGTCAGACACTACTGACTCAAGTGACATTACACTATTGTTTAATTTCAGCAATGGTTGATCCTGGCCATGTGGGATCACTCATTAGGTGCATTAGTGTATAAACATCGTTTCCGGTTTCGTAAGATCATTTTAAGTTTCCTATATAGATCCCCTTCCATTATCTATGGTAAATCTAACTGTTTAATCAAGCGAACATCGTTTTCATCAGAGTAGTAATACCCCCCCCCCCCCCCCCCTCCCCATCCAGACCACAAAGGGATGCGGCCTCGTTAATTATTCAACCTATTATTTATTCATTCTCAGGCTCCTTTGGGACCCTCTAACCCCTAACCTCATTAATATTCATTTTATAGCGGCGCGTTACGTCATTAATGTCTAACCCTAGTCTTCCGGAACCCCCTAACCCTAAATTTTATCCAATCCCCCGTGTAATACGTCATAACCGATAGCTCTCCGACTGATTTCCGAAGTTCTCGGTTATGTCATTATCAAAAGGCACTTGACTTTTATCCTTACAAGTACTACGATACAAGCGTTGAAAAGTTTGTGAATATTTTAACACTTAGAACCTAAATATTCAAACTGATATTAGCATATACCATGTGTATAAAACTCAATAGAGATGCTCATTAGAGTGTCATTATCGAATGAAACAATGGGGTATGTTGGGGCAGGGCAATTAAGGGGATTAGAGACCAAAAAGAACACGTGTATTTTGCATAAGACAGAATTCACAGTAATAAGTTTAAAATATTTATTAATTTAGGCTTTGGTTTAAACCTATACATATCAAGGAAACAAATTACGGTTACATACAAATAGTTTACACTGCTCATCTAGCAAGGCCTGCTTCTTAGATTATATTTAGGCGTTTTTATTTTAAAAGTAGCATGATAGTCTTTCTTGTCTTCTGATGATAATTGTGACACATCTTTTTTTGTCATGGGTAAATATTTTGATCTAGTCATCAATAGATGATGTTCATGGTTTTCTCTTTCATCCGGAGTCATCTTTGCCAAGTCTCTCTCTTTCGGATCGCCCAAACTTTCCCAGTTATGTAAGAAATTATGTTTAAGCGTCGGTTGTTCAACGGTAGGAGGCGGTGTTATCAAATAGTTTTAGGTGTAGCAGGAACTATAGGGAAATCCCACGGAAGATCATCAGTTTCTTGATTTACCTCCGGTGTCAAATTTGGTGTATTTTTCCGAGGCTGAGTTTGAAGATTATCTATTTTTAATTCGGTTCAAAATTATTTTCATTAATTCCATCGGTAATATAAGCCCTGGGACATGCAGTACAGAAACCAATTGAATGTGAAAAAGATAAGGGAGATCCTTAAATACTGAAGTAAATAACCAATACTTTGACAGTGTTCACATTCTCCATTAAATTCGGCGTCCGACTCTTCTTCTTGTTTTTCTGAGTCAGTTTCTTCATCTTCGCTTTCTTCGTCTTCGCTTTCGGATTCGGGCTCTTGATGTTCGTGACGTGCCAGCATGGTCAAAACTTGAACATTTTCAATGAGACTTGTATCAACTTTTAAATTTGCTAGTCCTTTAACAAAAATATCTAAACCAAAGGGTTCGGGAATCTTGACATCGTATTCTGCAAGACAATACTCTATCAAATCAGTGATACTTGTTCTTGGTATAGTTCTTCCATTAATACTATTTCCCCTATTGAATTCCCAACCTCGTACCCAGGGCCCTCTCTGCTTTCAAAATGGCGCGAGGAGAAGACCCTGGCAAAGGCTGGTCACGTGACACCAATAATTTTGGAATAATTTTGATGATGACTCAACTGTACCGGGGGGCGCGGTACATCACTGATAAACAGAGTATAGTTGGCTTGTGTATATAAAACTATTCAGCGAACTATTTAGGCACTCAAGAATAACCAAATCGCACAAATAACAAGACATTCTCTTAACAAGTTTATCGAATCAGTTAATGACCGTGTTTAGTAAGAAGCGTCTACACTACAACATATTTGCTTTATTATGCAAGCAAGAAGTGTTTATTAATATTTCGGTTTCTGGACTTTCCGAATCTAATTTAAAAAGTTTAGAAATATACAAAGTCAAATCAGCGCTGATCTATATAAATGTTCGTCGATCGAAGAATTGTTGTTGATCGTATATTTGTATTAAAGTACAAGTACAACCTCAAAGTCAACGAGGACAGCAGATTCGATTCGAATATGCCGTTTGAGTATAAATCGACAGATACAACAATTAAATTTCCACAAATCCAAAACGTGTGGACAAGAAACATAAATGTGCTACACTGGACGGTAAATATACTTCCAACAATCAACAGCATTCGAATATTTTTAGTGTATGTATCAGTACCTGTAACCGCAGACTCGCAGAGCGGGTTTCTGTTTATCAGTTTATGATCGTTCGTCGCCTTCGGCTTCATTTCTGGCGATTGACGGCAACAAATATGAATTATCCAGCAAATGTCGTAAATTTTGAAATATATCTATTAAATTTACCGCTCGAATTTAACGTTACCGGACTTGCAACAACCTTGACGTTTATAAGAACCGAATCAACCGCTCCCCCCAGGACGGGCGAAGCTCAAATTATCCACGTGACCAAATACTCCAAGAATCTTGGAGTATTTTGGAATCACGTGACCAGCCTTTGCCAGGGTCTTCTCCTCGCGCCATTTTGAAAGCAGAGAGGGCCCTGGGTACGAGGTTGTTGAATTCCACGCGAGAAGGCTATGAGATATCAGCAAACTGCTTAGCAGAGAAGACGCTTTCTCTTCATCGATTTCGTAGTGTAAATGTGATAGTATTTGATGGACGCGATAATTAGCGAGACTTGTTTCTTCCATGATGTTCACGTTTAAACTGACTATCGTAGAAACTTTTAGTTCTTTTATACCATTTCTGCGAGTCCTTCTAAAACAGGACCAAGCAACAGGCTTAGAAATCCTTCACCGTTTTGATCCAGTGTTTTCTTTTTTCGCCTAAAACTTCGTTGGGGATCAACCAGAATGTGTATATCGTCCTGGTAACAGCTAAGTGTTTCAATTACCTGACGAGGTAGTTGGTAGTGCATTTGCCAAACATTATGCGCACACTCGCATATACACCGAACTTGCTCAGGGCTCACAGACTCCAAAACGACTCGCTGTTGTATGGGTTTTCAGAGAAACAAAAACTGAAGAAATGCTCTCTGTTCGTTGTTAAACATCACTCAATGAAAGTAAGGTTGCAAATGGTTGAACTCAACCAGAGCATGTCCATATATTTTGAATTCGTGACAGATATCCTTGAGGGTTCTGGGACTGAAAATTGGGGAAATAAGGCCGATAACAAGAAGATAAGGAAGGTAAAAGGAAGATAAGAGGAAGATAAGGAAGACAAGAGGAAGATAACGAAGATAAGAGGAAGATAAGATGAAGATAAGGAAGATATGAGGAAGATAAGGAAGATAAGAAGATAAAGAAGATAGGAGGAAGATAAGAGGAAGATAAGAGGAAGATAAGGAAGATAAACGGAAGATAAGAGGAACATAAAGGGAAGATAAGAGGAACATAAAGGGAAGATAAGATGAAGATAAAGGGAAGATAAGGAAGATAAGAGGAAGATAAGGAAGATAAGAGGAAGATAAGAGGAAGATAAGGAAGATAAGAGGAAGATAAGGAAGATAAGAGGATAAAGAAGATAGGAGGAAGATAAGAGGAAGATAAGAGGAAGATAAGAGGAAGATAAGAGGAAGATAAGGAAGATAAACGGAAGATAAAGGGAAGACAAGATGAAGATAAACGGAAGATAAGAGGAAGATAAAGGGAAGATAAGATGAAGATAAAGGGAAGATAAAAGGAAGATAAGGAAGATAAGAGGAAGATAAGGAAGATAAGAGGAAGATAAGGAAGATAAGAGGAAGATAAGAGGAAGATCAGGAAGATAAGAGGAAGATAAGGAAGATAAGAAGATAAAGAAGATAGGAGGAAGATAAGAGGACGATAAGAGGAAGATAAGATGAAGATAAGAGGAAGATAAGGAAGATAAACGGAAGATAAGAGGAAGATAAAGGGAAGATAAGATGAAGATAAAGGGAAGATAAGAGGAAGGTAAGGAAGATAAGAGGAAGATAAAAGGAAGATAAGAGGATGATAAAAGGAAGATAAGAGGAAGAAAAGAGGAAGATAAGAGGAAGATAAAGGGAAGAAAAGAGGAAGGTAAGGAAGATAAGAGGAAGATAAGAGGAAGATAACGAAGATAAGAGGAAGATAAGGAAGATAAGAGGAAGATAAAAGGAAGATAAGAGGATGATAAGAGGAAGATAAGAGGAAGATAAGGACGATAAGAGAAAGATAAAAGGAAGATAAGAGGGAGATAAGGGGAAGATTAGGAAGAAAAGTGGAAGATAAAAGGAAAGAGAAATAGGGAAAAAAATTGAACTAAATTGTCCGAATATGCTTTGAAGCAATCATTCTACTCCCAATCGTGAATGAGTCAACATGTCGTACAACTGTAACACTTGCGGAAAAACGTTTTCGACAAGAGGCAATCTTCAACGCCATATTAAAAATTTCCATCAGGAAAGTAATACCGGGCATATTTCCCCGGTTATCAATGGAGCAACAGTCATGCAGCATCCATTTACTTGCATCGTCGCTGGATGCACACAGAGTGGTAAAACAGTATGGGTAAAAACGCTTCTGGAAGACGCCAAAACTACGATTAATCCTCCTCCCGAACGTGTCATTTGGTGTTATGGGCAATGGTAGCCCATGTATTTAGAAATGATCAAAACAATACCTGGTATCGAATTCTACGATGGTATACCTTCCGACATTGACTCTGATAATTTTCTTGATGTTTCGAAGCGAAGTCTTATTGTCCTCGATGATCTCATGGATCAATCAGGAGGAGATAAACGTATTGTTAATTTATTTCCTAAGGGAAGTCATCATAGGAATCTCTCAGTGACCTATATTGTTCAGAATATATTTCACCAAGGCAAAAAAACAAGAAACATCAGCCTCAACGCACATTACATTGTGCTCTTCAAGTCTCCGAGGGATAAGCAACAAATTTCTGCCTTGGCTCGACATCTAAACCAGGTCATGTTCAGGAATTTATGAAGAGCTACGAACAAGCAACAAGCAACAAGCCTGGATATCTTATGCTTGATCTAAAGCCGACTACGGATGACCAACATTGTCTCAAGACAAATGTTCTACCCGGAGAAAATAGTGCGCTGCAACTGGGTAGTTTCATACAATACTATTACATGCGAATCGCATGATGCGATCGTTAATGGAATGCACAATACAGAACAAAAAATGTAAGATATTGTACAAGCGTCACAGTTAATAACAGAAGAAAAGAGCATACTCTACTCCAATCAGCTCAGACGTTTTCTAACGTTTAAAAATCAACTGCAGAATCAGCTTCAACCTCTAACTAATCTTCAAACTCAGCCTCGGAAAAATACACCAAATTTTGACACCGGAAATAAAGCAAGAAACTGACGATCTTCCATGGGATTTCCCTATAGTTCCTGCTACACCTAAAACCTATTTTCTAACACCGCCTCCTACCGTTGAACAACCGACGCTTAAACATAATTTCTTTCATAACTGGGAAAGTTTGGGCGACCCAAAAGAGAGACTTGGCAAAGATGGCTCCGGCTGAAAGAGAAAACCATGAACATCGATGATCTATTGATGACTAGATCAAAATATTTACCCAAGACAAAAGAAGATGTGTCACAATTATCATCAGAAGACCATGCTACTTTTAAAATAAAAACGCCTAAATATACTCTAAGAAGCAGGGCTTACTAGGTGATCAGTGTAAACTATTTGGTATGTAACCAAAGCCTAAATAAATAAATATTTTAAACTCTGTCTTATGCAAAACACACGTGCTCTTTTTGGTCTTCAATCCCCTTAATTGCCCTGCCTAAACATATCCCATTGTTTCATTCGATAACGACGCTCTAATGAGCATCTCTAATGAGTTTTATACACCTGGTATATGCAAATATCAGTCTGAATATTTAGGTTCTAAGTGTTCGGTGCTCAGCGGTTTTTGTGTCAAAATATTCACAAGCCTGTATCGTAGTAATTGTAAGGATACAAGTCAAGTGCCTTTTGATAATGACGTAACCGAGAATTTCGGAAATCAGTCGGAGAGCTATCGGTTATGACGTATTACAATGGGGTGGATAAAATTTAGGATTAGGGGGTTCCGGAAGACAGCCCATTCTCTTCCTCAAATTGATTGTGATCAAGCTCTGAAATTGAGTGTGGGAGTCAATTTCAACGAATTAAAAAAATAATTCCTAACCCCGCACCCGACCACAAGCTCCCGGAAACCCTAAACCTAACCACAACCCCCCGGTAGCCCTAAGCCTAATCACAACCCTCCGGAAAAAAGTCCCGCCTCTCAGACCCCGAGCACAACAACCCTACTTGGGTTTTTCCTAATACGTTTTTTAGTTTAACATCCCGCATGTGGGACAGAGTTGACGTTGAAATTGACTCCCACACTCAGTTTGAGAGCTTGATTACAATTAGTATATACAGTCAATTTGAGGAAGAGACCAGGTTGCGGAAGACTAGGGTTAGAGGGTCCCAAAGGAGCCTGAGAAAGAATAAATAACATGTTGAATAATTAATGGACGGCACGCCTTTGTGGTCTGTATTACTACCACTGACCTATATATATATATATAACTGGACTGGGGGTGCTGCCCAAAAATGTGTCCCCATTTTCACTTGGCGGCATTTATGGGTCCTTCTGCTAATGGTAGCGACCACTGACATGTACTTATCGCAGGAAAAAATATTTTTATGTAAATACAAAGCGATTTCGTTCCTGTGCGAGGGCTTCCCCAGAGGTGAATAAAATCGTCTGGCGTTAGCCAGAATAAAATACTAAAGACAAATTCGGACAGGAAAGAGTTAATGCCGATTGGTCATTGTTAATTTATTGTGGAACGACTCAAGGGGCCTACGGAATAAATAATTCAGTCTGACCCAAATAGGAATATCAGTAAGACATGATCTCAAGTTTGTGTAAACAAAATATTTCCGAGGTTTTTCCATGTATATTCTTTATGACGAAAAAAGGTAAAAATGCAAATGCGGCCAACTGTTACTATAAAAAGGGTGGTTTAATGAGTTAAGCTTTCGTCGTATACAACGACATCATCAGAACTAAGAAAGTAAGCAAGCTAGTCTAGTGTTTATATATACAAAGCGTGAGAAAAATTTGAATACACTAGCTTGCTTACTTTCTTAGTTCTGATGATGTCGTTGTATACGACGAAATCTTAACCAATACAGATACCTTTCAAAATATTTTGTCCACCCTCAAACCGAGAAGGGAATGGGAGAACTTGACTATACCAGAGAAAGGTGCCATCAAAACTCTACGTAACAAACCTAACATATATCTACCCAGTGACAAAGGCTCAGAATTTTGCGTGATCGATGAACCCAGATACAACATTGCTGCCAACAATCACCTCCAAGATTCCACTACTTACCGCAAAATACCTAGAATGTCCGCCAAAACTATTGAAAACAAGATCAATACTGTATGGAAGAATATCTGCATGAGAAGGAACATTCCGGTACGCATGAAAAAGAGCGTCACAACGACTAACTCTGACATACCTTTCTTCTATCAAATTATAAAAACTCATAAAATTGAACAGTGTATCAAAACAAGACCTATCATATCTAATGCTAAAGGACCTACTGTAAGAATCTCGTGGCTATTAACCCACATCCTATCCCCACTACTACTTAATGATGTCTCGGCCCACCTTGGAAACAGTATGGAGCTTATAACCAACATTCAATCAAGAGACTGTTCTCTGAACCAAAAGTTCCCTTACCCATTGTAGCTTGGATGTGGTCTTACTATATACCTCGATCCCTCTCCAAGAAGTCATACGATATGTTATCGACCGACTTAATAGTACTGCCTTTCTCATGACACTTTCAGACATCGAAGAGCTTCTCTCCATCATCTTACACAACACCTACTTCACTTTCAGAGATAACATTTACCTTCAAATTCAAGGTCTTCCATGCATAGGCTCCAGTCTATCAGGTTGCTTAGCAATTCTCTTCTTAGACAGAATCGAAAAGAATGCTCTTACGCTATACCAACCAATTGACCCATTCAAACGTTATGTTGACGATATCTATCTTCAAACCATAGATGAAGAGCACGCAGATAGTTTCCACCACTTTATGAATCACCAACATCCTTGCATTAAGTATGAGATCGAGAAACCCACCATCAAGCCTGAAGGAAAGTCTCTCTCTTTACTCGACTTCAACATCACTATCACCGACGATGGACAACCGAGTTCGAGTTCTATAGAAAGAACGCTAAGAAACCTATTTTTGCACACTTTAGATCTGCTTTATCCATGAAGAATAAGACCCAGATGATAAAAAAACGAGAGAACTAGAATCAACACACGATGCAGCTCTGAACTATAACCAAATCTAAACATAACCAGGAACTCAACAGAATATTACGAACCAACGGTTACCCCCCACACGTCATCGTAGATACAAACAGAGAGACCGATACAACCGACACCGTCAGATATAACACCGACACTGATATCAACTGGATTTACTTCCGCATCATGCCTTACATCTCAGATGCGATAGACAACAAAATAAGACGGATGTTTCGTAAAGACGATCTACCAGTTAGAATTATACATAAATCTTCCACATTGAGACAAGATTTAAGACCTCGATCAACTCCTGTTGGCTGCGGCAAGTCCGACTGCCCCATCTCAGCACATGACTTATGCTCACACAAAAGTGTTGTTTACCGAATTACATGCCTTAAATGTCAAAACATATACATGTACATTGGAAGTACTACGCGCAAACTACACGACCGAATTAAAGAGCCCCTCAAGCCAACTAAATCATCTGTTCATAAACATTTAGCCGAATGTCAACCTACCAACAATAATAATAATAACATAAAGACCGAGATCGTCGCCTCTCAATCCGTTAGACTCAAAGAAGCGTACCATAACCGTAACGAACAGCCATTTATCAACTCACGCGAAGAACGCACTGAACTAGCAAATCTTTTATTCTAACTATATACAGTGTGTATAAAAAAATCTGAACCCTTAGAAAACAACCTATATTGTAGTAGTTTGAAAGCCCTAAAAGCGCTGCGTTATAAATTAATCAGCACATAAGTTAAACGAAGCGAAAAAGCTTTTAAATACTTTCACCATGCATACACTTCAAGTTATCTTAATTTCGAATTCCCAGGTGTATAAGACCGTGTGTTTTACGCATCTGTGGGCTCAGCGAAGTGCTTAGAGCTTTCAAACTACTACAATAGGTTGTTTTCTAAGGGTTCAGGTTTTTTTGATACACACTGTATATATTATTTATTATTTTTTTATCCCGTGGGTATTTATACCTTTTACCCTTTTTATTTAGATCTTAGTATATCATTATTTTTGTAATACACTTACATTGAATTTTTTCTCACACTTTGTATATATAAACACTAGACTAGCTTGCTTACTTAGTTCTGGTGATGTCGTTGTATAAGACGAAAGCTTAACTCATTAAACCACCGTTTTTACAGTAACAGTTGGCCGCATTTGCATTTTTACAACTTTTATATTCTTTATGTTTGTTGCCGAGTGGCCCAGGACGCTTTCATGATAAGAGACTTATTGTACTTCTGAACTACAATAATTCCTAGACAACTTAGCTTTCTAGCAACCTGAATTAATAAAGACGTTCCGGCCGGCGTACGGCACGAACATTTGGGAATAAAATAAACAAGACTGTCAATACACATGGTCATGGAAATCTACAAACATTTCGTTTTATGAAGTCGCCAGCTCTATAAAGAATCGCTGAAGATCACGAGAAAATCGTAAAAAGCGAGGCGTACCGAGTTCAACCTTTTCCAAGTGTTAATAGCAGACGAGAAACTCGTCAGTTGTCAGGTGTGTTAAAATCCGGTAAACGGCGAGTTTTCCATCTTTAATTCGTCCGTCTATTTTCCCGTCGTTAAGACAAGAAAGCCGGACGACAAACTATATCAGACTGGGACAGTGGAAGACCGTCAAAACCCGTCAGTCAGAAAGCTTTCATCTTCTAAATATGAAGGCTTTATCGAGTTATAAATAACATAATTCGACTGAATGCCGAGCAAAATACAGGCAGTTTTAAAAACATGTGTCATCAGTCCAGTTCTTAGGTATCGGTCAGCGACCTTCACCCTTAGCAAAAAGACCCATAAATGCCGCCATTTTGAAAAGACACTTTTCCTAACTCAAAGGTAATAAGAGCACGCGGTCCAGTTACATATAATGAGGTTTCTTCTACACGCTTTCAGATGGTTTTGGGAGTTGGGTCTTGTTCTTGCAGTTTTTGGGAGTCTGATTTGCTGAGGTCGAAAAAGATATCTTCGTGGTCTGCCCCGTGGATCTGATCTTTGAATTGTTGCTAAGTAGTTTCACCATGTTTTATATCTTATATCTTTATATTTTATAACTCCTCTTCTTTGTCTTTTCTTCTGCATTGGTAGGCCATGCTGGCTGCTTGTCTTTTATTTTCTCTTTCTTAGACTTCCATTTCTTAGTTTGATCCAGGAATAACGAACGAGTCATCCATCTTCTGTTTCATTTTCAAAGTGGTCATCTTCTTCCGACGAGGAGATATTGATCTCTCTTGCTTTGACTCCACTATAGTAATTTCTTGAGCCAAAGTAGCTGCTGCGGCTCTTTCGCTCTCTTGCTGCAGGCTGGTGAGAAACTTTAGCAAAAGTAAATGGAAACGAAGAGCAATAAAACGAAGAACAATTCAAAGAATATTATCCGACTAATGCGTGGTGCATTATAGGTTTCCAATTTAGTCTTTCTGTTAGGAACTTGCCTTATTGACTTAATCTTCTCCTATTTACACTGGCTAGTCATTGTTGTAATATATGTTATAATTGTTCAAACAGCACCACAAGTTCTTAGCAGAAGCTTTCCGAAGTCAAGAAGACAAATAAAGTTTTCCATTTCTGAAAAATACGCCGGCCGTTTCGTTAGGAGCGGAAAATTTAAGTACTGGGTACTAATGTGGAGCGAAAAAGTGCCGGATCTTACGTTCACGCTCCATTTAGAAATCGTTTTCAAAACGCTCCGGTTAGAGCGCCGTTTTCACACAATTTCGATTTGGTGCCGTGTGAACGCAACGGTTTATTGTGACTTTTTAGCCCCGTTTTCAACTCACTCCGGACTAGTGTGAACGGGGTCTTAGCTGTCTGTTTGCCCCCTGTCTCCGAGTTGGGTCTCTGTCTGTTTGTCTGCTAGTGAGCCAAAACCGTCTGTCGGTCTGTTTACCTGCCTGCATGTCTGCCAAACTTTGTCTGACTGCCTACATTGTCGTAATTTCTGTGTTCATTTGAATCTCTATGAAGTAAAAAAAAACTTGTTGACGGTGTTTTAGTGAAGAGAAAAGCACGGCAGAAGCATTCACAAAAAAATGTTAAGAGAATCCTCTGTGTAGTCTTCGTGCTATGAACTTTCAAATCTTGCAAGGGCTACGATTTCATTTTTTGGAGATAGTTGAGCTCTCGGTAACAATGCCTTGACGAACGCAAATGGACAATTATGCTTAAAGGGCAATAGCACTAAAAATTAAGTTTGTCTAATTTGAAAGAACTCATAAAATTGTAATAGGACATCCTTTACAACTTTTTCGTATCTCTCTTCGTTTTCAAGATATTTCAATTTGTTTGATATGTAAATGAGATGGTCTCTGACGTCAGGTGTGGGGTAAAATATTTTCACATGTAGCAAAACCAATATCTCCAAGTTTGTTGAGCGAAATAATTTGAAACTGTGCACATGCATAAAAACTCCTTGCGACGCTGAACATTTCATGTTAGATATGTAAGTGATTTTGCACTGTATGGAAATATTTTACCCCACTCCTGACGTCAGAGACCATCTCATTTACATATCAAACAAATTGAAATATCTTGAAAACGCAGAAAGATACGAAAAAGTTGTAAAGGATCTTCTATTACAATTTTATGAGTTCTTTCAAATTAGACAAACTTAATGTTTGTTGCCAATCCCCTTAAAGCATAATGGATTTTATCATTAACGACCATCTACAAACGTCGTTACTCGTTACTGAGGTGGGGTTACTGAGCACAAATTTCTTCCAAAACAAAGTAGCCATGGCACATTTGGAGTCCATTATATTCTGTAATCAATTTAAAGTAGGAAGTTTTTTATGTACCTTCAATGTATTTAGGTAAGGGGATCCTCATGCACATAGGTCTAACCTCTGGATTCTCCTTCAAGGACCTTGATTTTTAATTTTTGTTAATTAGATCGTATATAGGTACCGTGAATAAATTATTGATTGATTGATTGAAACGCCCTGGGGACGAGGTTGACACTTTAATTAACTGACAATGCTCTGTACTTGTATATAATATAGGTCGAAAAATCCCGTCAAGAAGTTGCCCAAGTACCACTTCATTCACCATCGCTTAGAAAAAACCAACGTGTTGGGAGAAGGAAGCTACATAGAGCAACACGAGACAGCTATAGCACAATACCCTTCCATTGCCAAACCATTCGGATCTCTGTACCACTGGGCAAGATGAACTAACACATTGGCAATGTGACATTGCACGCGGACAAATTGACATTAAGAAACGTATTTTTTTATGTCACGTATTTTCGGTGAAAAGAGCTCACAACCCTTGAACTTTTGCATGGCGCGCGACTCAAAATCTCCTTAATTTAGCATTGTGCGTGTAGCTTATAGAATCAACAAGCTTTTTATGAACATTTGAGAGTTGAGAAAAATGTCAAAAGATAAAAGCCATAATTATGAAAGTAATAGGTATGCTACAAATAGGTTGAATCCGTCATATTTACCTTACAGTAATCAATGTAAATTTTGCCCGGGTTCGTACATTTTTTTGGCGGACTCAAAATCTCTTTATTTTAGCACAGTCAACAAACTTTTTAAGTGCATGCGAGGGTTGAGAAACACATCAGTTTTGAGCGCGTATTACGGGACATAGAAAAATATCTCTTTAAATTTTGTCTTATTGAAAACACTTTAAATGAATATTTAATGACGTTACATGTGCATAATAACTTATCGGAGAAAGTTAGACATCGTTGTTATTATATATCAGCAAATTAATTAAAATAAAGCATGTGGGTGTGTTTTTCTTACAACACCAAACCTGTAGAATTTTAAAGTGATTATATTGGAAAAAAGCAATAGTCAGGCAGATAGGGTGTATGAAAACTTACGGTAGCATGGGGCAATTTATTGCCGTAAAACTATAGTTGGAAGACTATATAAATAACTTATTTCTGAATGTTGGACGTATTGATATTATTTGTGGCCTCCAGCAAAAGTTTTTCTTGGCCGTTCTGAATCAAAATGGCGGTGAAAAAGGATGAGTCTGCGACTTTTCGGTCAACGCAGCCAATATTTGCTTCAAGTAGATTTACTTAATTTTGTTAACACACACGTGTGTATTTTTATACAGCATTTCGGTAACTGTAGAGCTTAGGCACAGCATTTGTAATTACGGTATAGACCACTTTCATAATGGCCACCACTTTAATTATTCTTTTATGTGCATCTAAATAAGCCTTTCTGCATGGCCGCGTTATGAGGTAAAAATTATTTTGAATTGCAGACACACAAGCGAGGCCAGAAAGGCGTATTAAGATGCGCATAAAAGAATATTCAAATTAGTCGCTATTGGTCTATACCATCAACTTTTTAATTCGATATTTGGGTTGATGCTGTTTAGGGCGCTCCCTTCCTCCCCAACTTCGAAATGCCCAATTTCTTGATTTGAACACTTAATGCTATACACATTGTGTTTTCTTATAGTTTTTTTGATTGACTTGAAGATTTCTGTATGTTTTCGGTTAAATATAATTAGCGTATTGGGAGTACCACCCATAACCAACCCCTATAGCTCACCATGCAGTCCCTACAGGATATTCATGCAAAATTAGATGAATGAACAGAAGGGTTTGGTTAGTTAATCACTGTATGCAAGTTATATGCCGTCGCGATAAGCAACATAACGGAATATTTAACAGGTCTAGTAGGCAGTTTAATTTACCAACACTTCAATTACTGCAAATTTTAACAGTGTTTCAGTGATAGGTACATATATGAAAATACAATCCAGGAGTCGCAGCAATCTGCGCGTTTGAGACTCGTTGCATGCAATCCGAGTCAGATCTATCTTAGCCGGCTCCTTTGCAGACGTTCTCTCATAATCTTAGGGTCGTACGACTTGAAGAATGTCTGCGAAGAGGGCTAGCCTTGGGTGATCATATCATGGACGTCAACATATCGACTCGGGCCACAAGACCGATTGCTAGCTTTCCCAGATGCGTATTTGAAAACGGCGGCTGAACAGTCTAATCTGAATCTTTGATTTCCTTGCATTAGCGCGCGACGCAACTTTTTTTATCAAACTGTCTATGTTTTGGAGCACGGGGTGTATCTGCCAGATAAGGCGACAAACTTTGGCAACAAATATCATTATTTGTGACTATATAGGGCAATAGGCTAAACAGTATGAAAAATAGGTTTTGTACTCGTCTTTTAAAAGAAATCCACAAAAGCTCTACGTACTAAGTAGACTTTTCAAAACTTTTTCTGCAACTTTAACAGCTGTCGCGTCGTCTTTGCAACCTCCACATGTGATTTTCACCAGTGTTTTAGATGCCATTTTTACAGACCGTGGTGCACGTGAGATTTTTACGGGTGGTGCCAGGTGCTCCATGTGCGTAGAGTTGCAGCTTCAACTGAGACGGAACCGAAATCTGTCTCACACCCAATTCACTACTTACTGGAAAAAAGACTGGATCTATACCTATTCAATTTGCAAAATATAAAAAATCACGCGCGCAAAGTTACGCGCTTGGTGGAAACGACAACGTTATAGCACATTTTAACTTTTTGCGCTAAAAGTTGTCCTTTTGAGTCGAGCAGCTATACGCAACCGACTTCAGCACTAAGCAATTGGGACGATTATATAAAAATAAAATATAGCTTAACCTTTGAATGATTGTCCGGACTGTTCAGTTTTAGGCCACTGCACAAAAATATGGAAAACCAAGCCCTGTTGATATAAAGCAGCAGAACGGCGCACTGTATGGTAGGGGACATTGGTGCCCCAAACCACAATACCGAGAAAAAAAATAGGTCCGCAATGCGTACATGCCTCTTGGACTGCTGGTCTAGTTCAAGGACTAGGCATGACGTGTACATGCGTTTACTATAATTTTGGACAACGTATAATTATTGCAATGAAACAAACTACAGACAAAGAAGATATAAATATTATAAACAGGTCCTTTTAGAAAATCATGCAATATGAAAAAGCTTTCCGATTAAATATTATTATAACATTATAAACAGTAACTGACAAATTTAATTTGAGAAAAATATAATAAATAAATAGTTTTTATAAGGTTTTTACAAGAGTTAATGTCTAAAAAAATTGAAGGGGTATGTAACAATTTAGTTTTTATTGTTCACATATTCTGATAAACAGCCTTTAATCAAAATGTTAACACAGTTATTTGTCTGGTTGAACTTTGCTGCTTAAAATTATGTCTTGAGGACAACATGATGTAAATTGAAAATATTTCACCAAGTTTGCTATACCCTCAACTGAAGCTAAAATACAAGTTCCAGATGAACAAGGCATTGACTCCATATACGTTTTTTGAGTGAAAGTCCAAACTTTTGAATACTTCTGGGAGAGGTCTAAATATTGCAACAGTATGGACACCAATTGTAAACAAACTGCTGTAAATTAATAAAGAACTTGAACATATTTGATTAAAGACAAGCTCATGCGACACAAAAGGCTCATTGTTACCTGTCAAAAATACATCACCAGAAAACGATCGACTCACTGTATTGCAATTGATAATTTTTATTATCAGTTGAAACCATCTCAGGCACATTATATCAGTTAACAATAATAAGTCTCCATTCAGTAATATATTACTGTATTCATAAAGGATATGTCTGCACGTTCAGGTGCAAATACAACGATTCCGCTCTATATATTTGTACGTGATATCCACACGTAAATAGCGCCTGATCGAACTGTTTGTCAAAACACAATGGATCCAATAAACAAAACACAAGTAGCACTTTACATCCTGGCAAAGAAACTGCACCAAACGTTATTTTTGAGCAACTGAGTGGTTCGACCAACCTCGTGAGCACAACAAAATGGCGACCTTTGGCAAACTTTCGTTACTTTACGTAACATGTTCGGTAATCACGCGATTGCCACAAACAAACTAAATCAGAACATTTTCGATAGCAATACGTCTTCGGACTACGTCCGAGACGCAAAAAAACGCAGTAACGTCAGAAATGGAAGGAATACCAAAACTGCCTGAATGGATAAAACAAAATACCCCACCGAAGCTCCAATATTACCGAAATACAGTATGAAAAACAGAATAAAACCGCAATAGCGAAAATCCCAATGTCCCCTTCTATATTATAGGTATACTACAGTATATTAAGCAGTTAAATCAGTTGATAGGTTTAATTAATTTCACGTGATATGTCACTAATTTTGTAATATTTCTCCAAACAATCCTTGTTTGGCACTGCGCGCATGCAAGCCAGGAGGCATTTTAGTTACACTACTTGAAGTCCTTTGAAGACCGCGCTGGTCAAAACAGGGAGAGCTCGCTTTTTTTTGGTAATATTTTCCTCTTCCGCATATTGGAACGGAATATGCTGTTGGATTAATCACTCAAGTAATTTCAGCATGTCAAACATTTAGAAATAGTTTGTTTTAAACTACAGTTCTACCATAAAATTGAATTGTCCCACGTTACCGTAAGTACTCACCTATTTTGGTACGTCTATCTGCTCGACTCCAAAGATGCAAAACCTTTTTCGATAAGACATTTTGCACATGTTTAATTTGCTTCTTAAACAAACTGAAATATAATTGCAAAAGATGTTACTCTGTCATTTTAAGTGTTCTTTCAAATAAGACACATTTAATTTTCGCTTCAATGGCACTTTAAGATAATCTTTTTCACGTATTTTCGGTGAAATATGCTCAATACCCTAGAACTTTTTGGCGTACCACTCAAAACCAAGTTTATAAATATAAGAGTTATAGAGCGAAATAAGAAAACTATTGTCAGTGTAGTTTACACTTGAAATTAAAAAAGAATATGCATGTATGTGTTCTCATTGACTTAAAGGGCATTGGCAATATAAATGAAGTTTGTAATAACTTGTGCAATTATAGTGGAAGACCTTTTCAACTTTTCTGTATCTTTCTTCGTTACACACCAACAGACACATATCAACAAACCAACACAAACACATACCAACACCTACACCAACAGACACACCAACACATACACGTGACAACATCAAACAGACACATTATAACACCAAACTGACACATACCAAGACACACCAACACGGGCATACCAACACCGACACCCCAACACAGGCACATACCAACAGCAAAAGGCACATACCAACACACACCAACACGGACACATGCAACACTAACACCAACAGATATATATCAACACATGCCAACAGCAACACGGACACATGCCAACACCAACAAACACCAACACGGACACTTGACAACACCAACACTGACACCAACGGACACAGCAACACACACCAAAACAGATACATGCCAACACCATCACATGTACACCAACACAGACGTATGTACCAACCCCAACAAACTGACACACCAACAGAGACATACCAACACACACCAACACCAACACAGACACATGCTAACACCAACACCAACAGACACATACCAACACACACCAACACATACACTAACACCAACACCAACAGACACATGCCAACACACAACATAGGCATACCAACACAGACACATGCCAACACCAACGGACACAACCAACAACATCAATACGGACACATTCCAAAACACTGACACCAACACTCTGATACACAAATGTCAACACACTGACACATCAACAACGAGAGACATCACACCCACCAACAATGCACACACCACCAGCACTCACACATGTACTCGCACCCACATGTACTCGCACCCACATGTATTTGGCACATTGCCATCCAGACACAAAAAAGAAAAACAATTGCAATTAGAACATGAATATTTATTGAGTCAACCAAGTGCAGGGCAGCGTAAGTTAACGGTAAGATTTCTGGTAACGAGCACGAGGTCCTGGTCCACCAAACTTCTTCGCCTCACTACGACGAGGATCAGCAACCAACAAGGAACGATCGTATTGTGTGAGAATATCCTTAATCTCCTTCTTAGACGCTTCGTCTACATCTAATTAGAAAATAACCGGAATTATTATATGGCCCAAGCTACTTCCGGTAAAATTGCGTGCTCTGATATGCTGAGACGCGTCACGTGCCGATCGATTAATTTCCGCAATCAGGACCGGGCTGGATTCGTCAGCCATTTTGTTTACAAAACACATTTAATTTCATTTAACTTAATTTTGCCATCTTAAAACATTACAGATATCAATGAATTATGCACATTGGCGAGACAGTCCACGAGAAGCCAAGGCTTATACAAATTTAGGACTGCCTCGTAGAGTAAATAAAGTAAACTAGAGTAATTGGAGCGGCGGGAAGAGAGAAAACATCGACTATTATACAGAAATTAATGGTTTAAAAAAATTACAAGTAGGAGAAAAGTTCATTAAGGTGAAGTAATACGAGCAACAAATTACTGCAACATTGTTGCGTTGTAAGTTGAATAGCGTTGTTGCACGTATTACCACCCACCTTAAACATTGTCACGCAACAATGATTTTGTTGCAAGTTGAATCAGCACGTTGCAGCAAGTAGAACTGGAGTCTACTTTCTTCAACAAATTTTTTCCAACTTGCAACACAATCAAGTTGAAGAAAAATGTTGCCCGTATTACCTCACCTTTAGATGAGAAAAAAAAAGTTAAAATCACGAGAAAAGTGATAGTTTTTAGTTTAAACTGGAAGGAATAGATATTTACGGTATTTTTAATATCAGAGCTCAACATATTGTAAAACCATCAAACCAGAAAAATCTTTGTGAGAAAAGAATAAATTGGTATCGTCAGGAAACAAAACAAATTCGAGGATGCTTGAGCCTTACAAAATACAAAGATCATTGATGCACATCAAAAATAGGAGAGGTCCAAGGATTGACCCTATGGTACACCACACTAAACATTATTTAAAACAGAATGAGGACATCATAATTATTCAACATATTGTACTCTATTAAAGAAATAGTTTTTTTTATCCAGTAAAGGGCCAATCCACGGATACCATAATGCGCAAGTTTGTCGAAAAGATCTCATGGTTTACAGTGTCAAATGCTTTGGAAAGGTCAATAAAAATCCCCACTGTATATTTTTTGAATGGTTCTTTCTAAAGCCATATTGATTATCAAACAAAATATTATGTGTTTTTTTTAATAATCAATTAAACGATTGTATATTACCCTTTCCAACCCTTTACCAGAAAATATGAGTAAAACGGAAACAAGGAAAGAAGTACAAAGAAATCTTTGAAAATCCGAATAAATTCAATGAAAACAGTAACCTAAGCACTAACATCATGTACACCCAGACGATGAGCCATCTGAAAGTTAGTTTTACGATCCTGGAAGCAATAACAACTGAAGAACAACATTGAAAATGACGAGTCTTTGTCATGACGGTCACACAATACTATTGTACGCAAGGTACATGTATGTTGTTTAAAATAGCCATATAATAAACCTCTTATTTACCTCGACTGTTTGGTCATTACGGAAAATATTAGACCTCGATCTTATGTACAAACCTCGCTCTACGCGCTGGGTCCGTACAGATGACTGCACTCTTGGTTAATAAAAAGTTAGTAAATGGGTGAAATAAAGCATAGCAACAAACCTAACGAGGCTCGATTCCCAGCCGTATCTCGGGCGCCGGTACTTACCTCCACGAAATCACGGCTGGACTTGTGAGCTTGTCATTGTCGATTTGCATCAATCACAAACGTGCCTCCGCATTTTCAGCAGCATTATGTTATTGGGATTATTGCAATTAACCCTGTCAGAATGGCGATCAGACTAATAGAGTGCTGATAAGTGAGACACTTGATCGCATTTTTGAACGTTTAACTTTAATGTTGACTGTCTAAAAGATTTACAACGGGAAGCTCTATTGGTTAATGGCTAAGATGTTTTCGTCATTCAGACAGGGAAATCACTTATATTTCAGTCATTAGAGTGGCGAAACAATATAACAAGAGTTGACGTTCGCGGGCATAAATGTTTTTGGCCCGACTCAAGCTAATTTTAGCTCTGAGAAGGGCCAAAAACTTTTATAACATAGATGTAATACAACGGTGTTTCTGATTGGCTATCGTGCGTGCTCCGCGTGCTCCATAAATCAATGGAGCACGGTAATTTCAAACGTAATGAGAAACTCATTTTTAATCAGCGAAATAAATATTGTTTTCCGTTGTTTTGTGTCTGATTCTCTGTTATAAAAGAAATGGTTAATCGTTTGGCGTGCTCCATTGAGTTATGGATGCACTTGGGAAATTAGAGAGCACTCAAAAATCTCGCCTATGCCTCGACCAACTCTTACAATTTTTTTCGTGCTCCCCCATCTTCCCGCGTGCATCCATAACTCGAAGGTGCATCCATAACTCGATGGAGCACACCAAACCATAAACCATTTCTTAAATTTATGCCAAAAACATATTTATGACTAAGAACATCAACTGTATTATTATTATAATAATTTAAGTAGGCATTTAAAAGAAAATCAACGACAGTACACTAAACAGTATCTTGAACAGTGCCGCACCGCGTTGGTGTGTACTTCATTGCAATAAATATTTATATAACGCATAACTTACATGTTTGTCATCAAAACAATCTTTGCCCAAAGTATTGACAAGAAAATAATACAATTCCGTAAACTAACCGTGATTCCGAACTGTTAAAACTGATGGGCTAAGATATCGGCTAAATACTCCATTTTAGCCCGCAAAATGCACTGCAATGCCATTAAATAAAATTATTATAATATGAGATGTTTGAAGAAGAGTAGAGCTCAATTCCCATAGGATAAATATGGTATACCAATATAGCCCCATTTCATTGTTTCGGTACACTAATATGGCTGCCGCGACGTCAAATAAAAACCATCTATCGTTTTAGGCGATATGGTCGGAAATCCAATCTATACTGTATTAAATTAATATATGCAAAACGTCATAGCACGTTCTCTGACTCACGCGACCAGCCTCGGATACCGGGGCCGTAAGACGGCTGGAAACCGAGCCTACGACGAACCAAGCTATTCAAATATAAATTATCTACAATATTCACCATCATGCAAGCAAAATATATTCACAAACAGATATTTTTAAAGAAATTTTTGGTAATGCTTAGCATGACCACTAGCTTGACCACTGTTAAACCATGCATTATTCAATCATAATTATTGTGTTACTGGATGTATTTTGCTTTATTTCTGAATATGGTTGGTGATTATGAGTTCCAATGGCATGACCTATTGCTATGTTTGACTAATTTTAAATTTGCATAGCTTGGTCAGTTGCTATGCTTAGCTTCGTCACTGGACTTTGACATAGCTTCTCGAATGAATGAATCAGTATTTTCAGAAAAAAATTAGAGGTAAAAGTTGGCTAATTTATGCAAGTGTTTAATCACATATTCAAACTCCGTCTCGATACGGATTTACTTTTTGTTTTTAGGCTTTTAGTTTATTAAATATTAATGAGGTTGAGAATATATAAATTCAGAGTATACGTACATTTTTGGTAATATGCAACCAAGGACTTTGCGATGGCTTGCCTGATAGCTAAAAAATAAAAAGATACATATAGCTTAATGTGCACATAACACAAAAGTTAGGTGTTTTCGAAAGAACACTTACTGTAAAATGACAAAGTAACATCTTTTGCAGTTTTTGGTTTCCTTGCCTCGTTTTTGACGTATTTCAGTTTGTTTGATATGTAAATGCCACATGTTGTGGCGTACACAACACGTGCAAAATGATTACTGTCGTGGAAGAAGCGTTCCTAAAATATTTTCGCAATTCATTTGCTATGTTTGACCAATTCATTTGATGAAAATTATTGCTAACTTCCAGTGATTCTAACAAAAAGTCATATATCTTTGCTATTATCAAACAATATCACTTGAAATTCTACATGTTTGTTGTTGTGGGAGAAACACGCACATGCTTCCTTCAAATTAAGTTTGGTTTGATAATAGCAAAGATATATAAACTTATCCGATAAGTCATTATGCACGTGTACAACACAACATGTTACATATCAAACGAAATGAAATACAGTATTTTCAGAAACAAAGCAAGGAAACCAACTAGATCCCAAGGATAGTGCAAAGTTTCTAGTCAAAGATAATAACAATTTTTGCCATGTGCACGGACAGAGCTGCTAACCCCGCAACCTGCCAGCCCATTTTCTAAAGCAAAGCTCAATAATAAAATAATACAAGCCAAAACTTAGACAAACAACCCAAAATAGAATCTCGAGGGATTCTTAAAGAGTCATTTTCTCTTGTCAAGAAGGCAAAAAAAAATTATAAACTCCGACAAACATGAATACTGACGCTTTTGTGCCCTTCGCTATTGTTTTCCGGTCTGTTTAATAACATCAAGAGATATTTTTGAACTCCTCGAAATTTTTGAATAAAAAGCTTGGTGCATCACAAGAGTTCCGATACTAATACGTATCGTGTGACGTCCAGTCGATCCAGATCAAAATGGACTAAAATCTGCCAAGTGGATGTAAAGATACACGAGTTTTGTTGCCTTTACAAATTACGATCGTCTGACGATTATGTTGCTAGCGTCACGTTAAATCCTGCGTTAATTCGTCTGCACAATCACGCGCTAAGTTCACGCAGGTACTGATACATGTAGAACTTAAACATTCATGTTTAATATATGGCCAGGGTTCTTCGTACAGTTGTTTATTGAACGCCAAATCAAAATGCGAAGACAGTCTACAATCTCCAGTATAGAGCTAACGTGCAAAACTGCTCGAGCGCCACTCGTGTAAAATATAACAGACACGAACCAACAACACTCCACAAACTGACTTCACAACATCGTCAACATGCCAGACCATAATAAAGTTGAATATAAAGCTTTTATATTTATTCGCACCTTCCGCTAGGTAGACAATAAATCCTTTCGTCCAGACCACATTTAATTAGCCATGCAGCTAAGCCTAGAAAGTCGTTGTTTCGAGAAGAAAATTGATCGCTCCTTTTCGTTTCTCCGCCATTGTTTTCGCCAGTCGCAAACAAAACCACGAGTGCGCAGTGGTATTCTAATCTATTCCGGGGGGGAACTTCTTTCATTCTCGGTATATTAAAATTTAACAAATAGATTCCATTTTGCCGTAGCCTGCGTAGCAGGCGTTACTGGATGAGGGGACTGGGGAGAGGGCCGAGAAGTAAAGCCTGCAGTGGAGCTCTTTGGTTTTGTCAAACACCCCCAAATGAAATATGATCTCGAGCGGCCAATGTCTGAAGCTATTAAATTAACTGTTTGTATTAATTGTAATATTTCAAAATCCATGGCATTTAATTCAGTAAAATTTCGCGTAAATTATTATTTCAATAATTCTCTTTGTATAAAAAACAATTATAGTACAAGGGAGTTAAAAGACTGAGAGTTGGTCGCAAATCTGTGGAAGGGATAAATTAATATTAACGGAATATGTCTGCAGTGTCCGACGGTGTCTGCGCACAAATATTTCTCAAACTGTGGACTGGAAATGTATGAAATTAGGTGTGAATGGTAGAGTAATCCTGTTTCTATCAATGGCAACGAATATTCATGAAAAAAAACAGTAATGACAGCGAGTGTTTACCGAAATAAAACAGTTGTGAAAGGTATATAAATAGTAGTGATTATTTAACGGAAATGTCTGCGGCGTCCCACGGTGTCTGCTCACAAATATTTCTCAAACTGTGGCCTAGAAATTTATAAAATTAGGTGTGAATGGTAGAGTAACCCTGTTTCTATCAATGGCAACGAATATTCATGAAGAGAACAGTAATGATAGCGAGTGTTTACCAAAATAAAACAGTTGAGTGAAAGGTATACCATTATTAAACGGAAATGTCTGCGGCGTCCCACGGTGTTCGCTCACAAATATTTTCAGAAATTTTATGACTGACAGAGACATATGAAAGCAAAGCGTCTCACGGTGTTCGCTTTCAAAATCAAATTCAGGAACTTCCTATTATTAAGATATATTCCAAACTCTTGCATGGAGGTTTTAAATATAAAACTTACTTTGGATGGTATGGGAGTCGAGGAGGCTGACACTCAGCATTTTCATTTGATCAAATCGCAAAAGCACTGCAAGATGCTGTTTAGATATTTCCTTTGATATAAATCGTTTCAGCTTTGTTTGAAAATTAGAATTGAAATTATTAATTTTACTTACTAAACCTTCTTGATTGACAGATTATGGGCGCTAAGCGAATCACATTCGGCGTAATCAATAATTAAAATCCCGTTCGTCAGCGAAAGGGTTTTACAAAACCAAAGAGCTCCACTGCAGGCGTTACTTCTAAGCCCTCTCCCCAGTCCCCCAATCCAGTAACGCCTGCTACACAGGCTAATTTTGCCGTTGTCTGTTCAGTTATAGATGCACAGATGACGTCACAACGGGTGGTCCACGAGACGCAGTCCAGTGTGTCACTGATGTTCTTACCACGTTGTGACGTCTTCTGTGCATCTATAACTGAACAGACAACAAAAAAGTGGAATCTATTTGTTTTATACAATAAAAATTTAAAAGGTTTTTCTCGAAACTCTTGCCGGATTTGGGGGCATGAAGAAGGAAAAAAGCAAGTCAGCTGACGTGACCATGTGTCTGTCCTCTAATAGATCATGGCCAACAACAATGAAAACACGCATAGCAACGAGGGTATTGTATAAATATTAATAATGCACCAGGATTTTACACGTCTTTCAAGAAATACCCATAGATAAGGTACAAACCTGTCTGTTATCGCTCTTTAGGACTTTACGAGCTTTAAGCGACATAAATACTTGTCGTATATGAAAGACTGATACTAGGCTTGGAAGAATCGGTCATTAAAACTAAATTATTCCGTCATGCCATCATCACGCTTTGTTGTACAAGATTGCAGCAATCAATCTGATATTAAACCAGGAATATCCTTGCATAAGTCCAATTGACCAAATTGCGAAGAGAGTTTGGATTAAATTTGTCCAAACGAAGCGCGCCAAGTTATAAGTGTCACTGAGACGAAATTTTCACCTCTCATTTTTATTTCATCATTGTGAAGTATACCCACCTACAACCTACTGTACGAAGTTTTAACTCGAAATTCAAAAAAGAGGCGCTGTTATTGCGAGTATAGAAATCTTAAATTTGACGGCCTCCAGGGCGCTATACAAGAGGTTGTCAGACACAGTTATACAGGATTCTAGTAATGAATGAGATTATTCTGCAGGGATTGCGCAGCATATAAGCCCAATTGACAAATCATACGAGCAAACTGGGTTACACGCAATTTAAACCAGATGATTCATAGTTTGTTTCAATCCATGAAGATTTTTAGAACGACCTTACTATACAAACAAGAGTTTTTCAGCGTGGTAATCATGTGCCTATTATTTGAAAGACTAACAAAACTTTGGAAGCAGACCAGTCTCGAGCTCCAAGGAAGTGAACCGTTGGAAAATAAGCGAATATTTCTTGTCCCCTGTTCTTATATACCATATTAATATACCATGGTAATCATAACTAGTTCCACTATACTTTTATTTAAGATTATATAATATATCATGTAAGTAAAGCAAACGACAACGAAGGTTGAATTTGGTGTATTGTATTTGTATATATGAAATACATGTATATACTAGCAATTCATTTAGTATTTTAAAACTTAAAGAAAATGCTATTGGATGTTACAAAATAAATAGCATAACTAACTCAATAAATATACAGATTGATTTGCAAAGCAACAAAGCGTAAATACTAATCTAAATATTTTAGGGTATCAAAATTGTATCAGGCATCAAATACAAGCTAGAGCCACATTTATACATATACATACATATTTTTATACACATTCATACCAACATAAAGATAATGTCTCTAGCCGACTAATACTGTCTTTCTCAAGAAGAAACCAACGTCAGAATTGAAATGTTGCTATATTGAAAATGTATATATTGTACTTTTCGTCGGCAATATCTTGTTCGTATTGCGCGATTATCAATCTCGTCAGCCGTAGCAATACAATCATCGTCCTGGCAAATTCCGAAACCAGATTCGTCAAAAAGGGCTACCATATACTCCAAACATATAACGGATGATTCCGTTTCGATCCATAGCCAGAAGAACAACTAAATGATGATGAATTCGACATTTTTGTTGTCAAATTATATGCGCTCTCGTTGTTTCTTCCTTAGTCACGCAAGTTTGGGTTAAGACTATGACGTCACAACACTTCTCAGGTATCAATATTCACAGTGAAGAAAATTTTAATGGCGGACACAATTTTCAGCATTTCAAACGTTTATAACTTTAAACCTATTTGTTTATATCAGTTTAAATTTTGTACACGGGGTATTTATATCTCAATAAAGTTCGTCGAAGTTAAATTTTCGCAAAACTTTGTGGTCGATTTTTCGTCTCAGTGACACTTTAAATTTCCGCAAAACTTTGTGGTGATTTTTCGTGTCAGTGACACTTAAAACGAGAGGGGCATTTATTGAATATTTTTAAAGCGATTCAACTGAGCATCTATTTTTAACAAAACACTTTGGAATAATTATGAAGAGCATAGCAACAAAGCAAAAATTAAAAAGAGATAATACGCTACAGTACAAGAGCTCTGCAAGGCAAGGACATGGATACGAAATTACAAGATCCAAAAGAAACTGGTTTCCTATTTTGATATATACAGTACATAGTTTAGATATACAATCATGAATAACCTCCGGTAACTCATTAATTACATATAAGCACATGTTATGTCAAGATGTTTAATTTTTATATGAAACAAAGCGAAATATATCAACAACACAGCAATGAAACGAAAACTGCAAAGCTGTTACTTTGTATTTTAAGTGTTCTTTCTAATAAGACAGACTTAAAATATACGTATAAATGCTTACCATAAATCTGGGAGACATGGCCACCTCCTTTCACTCGAACTCTGATATCCACCCCTTCAAACTTCTCCTTACCCAAGAGTAGAATAGGCTCTTCGAGCTATCATAATTATTAAAAGAGAAAACAGAAAATTTTTTAAAAACCAAACCAGGATCAGTTGCGAAAATGCAAAATCAAAGTCTTTCAGCTTCAAATAAATTACCCACGACCAATTACCCACGTGATTCTAGTTCAGTAGTCTGACCGCAGAGCTATAGAGGCCATTTCCAAGAGCTTATTGGTGTGTTGTGTTTGTATAATACTAATATTACAAGTATATTTTAGGTTGGTCTTAAAAAGTTTATAATTATAGTATAGTAAATTTTTAGGCCTAGGCATGGAATGTTCCTTCACCAAAATCCATTCAACATGCAGTTTAATTGTCTGAAATGCCAAATATTTCAAAAAATCTTTCCAATTTCCTAGTAGATTTGATTATATTTTAAAATCCCGAGTCTAGCACATAGTCCAGCATCGTAAACAATGTACCAGTACACTGTAAATAATGTTACACTGTATGTTACATGTACCTTGAACTTTAAAGTTTCTGGCTGAACCAGATGGAGAGGTTGTCCATTTACTCTTACCATTCCATTGCCTTCTTTGCAGTATGCAACTGCAGTAGCTGTTTTCTAAAAAAACAGAACTGAGTATCATAATCTTAACACATGAGCTTTCAACTGGGGGGGGGGGGGGGGGGCGGGCGTGGTTGTGTCCAGACGGATCTGGGTGTGCGATTCACCACATCTCAGGATAAAAGAAATTGCTGCGAAAATTGCCTGTGTAAATGGGGCCTTCATGCAGGGATATAGCCACAACAGGCAGGACCACCTGACACAAATTTTAAGTGTCCAGCACTCAGGGTATATTTTTTCAAATGTGCATATTTTTAGCACTTGGCATATTTTTAGTCAAAACATCATGAAATAATTATACACATTGAAATTTAATAGACATATAATACAGACAAAGTTTGTCACGTAATGTTCTGAAAAAGTATTTAAAACGTTACACTGCTTTCTACTTTTACTTTACGTTCTGAGAAGTTATGCTACATTCGGAAAAGTTGCGTTTCGTTTAGAATAGTTACTGCTTGCTACGTTCTTATAAGTTACACTACAGTACGTTAATATATATATATATATATATATATACGTTCTGTAAGTTACGTTATACCTGTATGTTCCGAGAAGTTACACTAGATACTGTACATTCTGAAAAACTATGCTTTGTTCTAAGAAGTTACACTGCTGTCAGAAAATTTGCACTACATGTACGTTCTAAGAAGTTTTATTATATGGCTGGGTTTGATTTCCGGTCCATAGGCAAAACGACGCAAGCTGATTGGGTCCCAAGAGGTCGGGATTTTACGATATTGACCGACCAGGCAATACGCTTTTTTCTCGGCCCTGTAAGTTTTGGCGAGAAGATGTCTGAATTGATTTGAATACAAATAAAAGATACTGGGTATCTTTATTCAAATATTCTGAACTATAAAATGTGTTAGAACATTACTGCTGGTTTTCATTAAAGCTGTTTGTCTAAAAACATGACAAATAAAAGCCGAACTGGTGTAAACAAGAAGGCCTAGAAGCGACACGAAAAAGTTAACAGGTAAGGTAAACAGCATACTCCGAAGATGAAAACAACGCTCGAAACTTAAAAATAAAATGAACTAATAGTCATAATATAAATTCCTTATTAACCTCGTTTGCTCGGTCTGTACGGGAAAGGTTTTTTGGTAGTGCTTCTTTATAAACATTGTTTAAAGGTTAGGAAAATGCCGATTTACTGTATAAAGATTTACAAGGGAAATGGAAATTCAGTGGAAAAAGCAAGAATACTTCAAAGAAGAGCAGATTAATTAATGTTAATATGTTATATGGTTATTAAAAGAAAAGAAAGTTGATGTTTGTGTGTTTAATATCATGGCCTTAGAGCCATGTTCTCCACATCAAAATAGTGTCATTCATTTCAGTTCACTGTGTTTCTGTGACATTAATTTTGATTCAATTTTTGCACTGGTTTGGCCTTGTTAAAGGCTCTTGGCTTTATTTACAATCTTCCAGTACTGTAGTATTTTTCAGATGTGAACAGTCAGTTTTGTCACTTTTCTTTCCAAATCAAAAAGCAGTTGTAAAAAATACAAACTTGTCACAGTATAAACGATCAAGATCAACTTGTCTAAAGTTAACAAATATTTATCAATTATTGGACGAGTCTGAGCAAAATATCATGATTTGTCAGTGGCGAGCTACTAGTTATTTGCCGATGCCGAAGGCAGAGGCAAATGACTGGTGGCGAGACACTGACAAATGATGATATTTTGCGATAGACGAGTTCAATAATTGATTTATCATTCATAAAATAGTTAAAAATCTGAAATGCCTGAAGTTAGAGATCACCACTCTTCTCTGTGTCTTCGGCATACTAAAATCTTCGTAATTTCTCTTCTGAAGTATATTGTCGTTATGAACGCTTCTAAATACTCTCGATTATTTCCTCGGATACCTGAAGAACTAGCCGCCATGTTTACGAAAATGATTTGCAGTCAGCAGCGCCATTGCTATTGCGCATGCTCATAACATTATTTGCAAGAAAAAAATTATTTGCACTCAGTTATTTGCAGGTGAATTAACCAATCAGAATGCAGGATAGAAATGAAATGAATGATAATACTCATTGTTTTGAATTATTCAGGCATTGTATTAACTCTTAAAGTGCCTATGAAATGAAATTTCACTTCAGTTTTTTAAGATTAAGTCAATGAAAAATGGCTTTTACACGCCTTTCAAATGTTATCCCATTCTTGAGTTATTGGCTATGCAATTTGAGCAATGACATCACACGTTGTATGTATGTGAGAGAAAACGGAAAATCAGTCATATCTTGGGATTGGTTTGACTACACGAAACCACACATTGCAGATGTAATCACATCATACCCCAAGGGAAATTTCCAACAGTTGATTCAATTTAGTCAAACCAATCCAAAGATATGACCGTTTTCTCCCACATACAACCGAACCTGTGACATCATTGCTGAAATTGCATAGCCAAATAACTCAACAATGGGATAAGATTTGAAAGGCGTAAAAACCATTTTTCATTATCTTGTAGGTGTTCTTCCAAATACAATCTTAAAAAACTGAAGTGAAATTTCGTTTCATAGGCACTTTAAACATCAACTAAAGAAGTATTTAACTCTGACAACAAAAATTCACACAGATTTTCATCAAATAATGCTTAAACAAGGGGCTGTTTATATGAGAAGAGAAGCAAAACAAGGGGCTGTTTATATGAGGCGAGCCAGCCCGGTAAGCGAGATCTCACTATGTAGTTATTTTCAAGTTAAAAATTCCTCTGCATTTACAGTATATGGCCAAGCGGGCTAGTCTGGTTAGCGAGATCTCGCTTGAAAGTGGTGAGATCTCGGTAAGTGGGATGAAAATTTTCCCATGTAAACAATTGCTAACAGGGCTGACCCGCTTACCAGGATGATTTTTCAAAGGGATGCCAACGCCATCTATTGTTTTGACTTTTCATTGTTGTAAAATTATCCTGGTAGGTGGGATGAAAATCATTCATATAAACATGAGCCAGAAATGATCTTGCTTACCGGGCTATCCCGCTTCCCGGGCTGGCTCGCCTTTCATATAAACAGCCCCTAAAATACAATAACATGGCAATTGAGCAATGTGTTCACTTTTGGTTTTCTATTTTCACATGTGGTTGCATTTGCATTTGTTTACTAAAAAAACAGGCATTTCTTTAATGTATTTCAGCAGCTTTAAGTTGAGATGGTCACTCATCACAGGGAAATATCTTGTTTGGGACACTAAACACTAAAGGGCAATTCCATGGTGACGGACGTTACATTCAGATAATTTTTCAGACACAAATCAACTTATATCTCTTCAGCTATAATATGTTGGCACACAATTATTTCTACAATAATAAGTAATTACAATATCTATCTCATGAAAAAGTCCAATTTACTGAAATCTGCACTAGTCGGCTACAATCGGTATTTGAATGTGCGTGACGGACGTTACACAAAATGGACAAAGACTTTTACCACATAATTTGTAATAAATTTTGTCTTCAAACTTTACTAGACCAGATAAAATGTTTATGACATAACATTTAACAACAGAACAAATTATATATATTGGAGGTAATTTACTGTCAATCTCCTTTCCAGGGGGGAGCAGAGGCCAAAGATGCCGTGACGGACGTTACAAAATCGACCACTGCAGTAATAATATAAAACTAATTTGCCTATTATAAAAAATATAATGCCAAGTTCCAGAATACCTCTAGTCTTACAGTTATCTAACGTTTGAGAAATTGTAGTGTTCCCAAGCATTGACCAATCCTGGACAAAGACGTTTACCGTATAAAAATTGTTTAAATATATGTTGTCTTGCAAATTTAAAGATAAAAGATAAACGTTTCATGACATAACATTTAACAACAGGACAAATTATCTATATTGAAGGTAGTTTACAGTTACTCCTTTCCAGGGGGGAGGAGAGGCCAAAGATGCCGTGATGGACGTTACGTGACGGACGTTACAAAATTGCCAACTTTAATAATCAACTATAAAACTGTGGCAAAAGCCAAAGTAACTGTCAAATATTGTTTATAGAGAACTTATATATAAATATATACTAAGAATAAGATATCTTGGCGTGTCTTTGGACAGCAGTGAGTGGAAGTGGCATTACTTCCAACAAATAATTTTAAATTTAGTATCTTTCCAGACAGCATGCCTAACCATACAGCATCAAAACTGGTCAGCAGTAATGCTATTAGGGGTATATCCTTCATGTAGTACCAGTGATACTATTTTCTTTTTTAAATGCAATAAAAGTTGTATTGATAAGTGACATCTCTACCCACTTTTGAATGTGACGGACGTTACATGTGACGGACGTTACATAATTTAACGATTAATTGTTGTGCACGTGTGTAACTTTTTTTGGGTTTTATCAGTTTTTCATACTTGTTCATACATAAAGTAACAAAATAAGTTGTACTTCATTAATTCAGAGTACTACCTTGCAACAGAAATAAACTTTGGCAATATTTCGTGACGGACGTTACATGAAATTTTGAATGTCGTAGTTTAATTACATAATTATAAGTTCAAAAATATGTACTGACCAATAAACCATTTTTTCTTACATATATATGCCTAATGTTGCTAGCATTAAGAATATAACTCCTGTGTAGCCCTAATACATAACATTATTCCAGTCTCAAATAAGCTCTTATACTTACTACTCCAAAACTACAAAAAATGTCCTTTACTCTCGGACCCTTAAAAATTCACAGTAATCAATATTTTTAGGGATTCTGCTAAATTTATGTTATTTAGGTCTATTTTCTACCATAATCACTAAAATATTTTGTAAAATTCACAAATTTATTTTTTTAACTGAATGCCAACTCTACCGTGGAATTGCCCTAAACGTGGTTATTGGTCACGTTAGGCAGGTGGTTGTAAACAGCAGGTGGTCATTAAAAGGGGGTCGTAAAACTCTGTACATTCAGATAAGTCAAAAGTTATGCTATTTTCAGAAGTTATCCTTCATTCAGAGAAGTTGCACTACATTCAAAGTAGTTGATATACTAGCCTGCGAGCAGGCTCTCCCAACGCGGCATTGTGAAATGAGAGCCTGCAACAGACCTAGGGGTAAATGGCCACAAGTGATGAAAAAACCCCATGCTTTCTTGCAGGCCCACATTGCACAGCAACAGGAGGGCCTGCCTGCAGGCTATTAATATACATTCAGAAAAGTTGCGTTATGTACGCTTCTAAGAAATCACTCTAAAGTATGTTCTGAAATGTTACCTTCCGTTCTAAAAAGTTCATGTTACATTCTGTTTTGAGTTGTTATGGTACATGTGAGACAGGGGCGGCGCGGAGCGTAAATTTTTTGGTATTAGTTGTGGTATATAACGTAGGGGGGTCTGGGGGTATCCACCCCCAGAAAATTTTGAAATCTAGAGGCTCTGAAATGCAATTTCCAGCATTCTACAGAAGATATTTTTTGAAAAAATCAAGCGAGATGAAGATCTAAATGCCAAGCATTTTACGCGGTTCGATGACTTCACGACCAAATTAACGGAAACATCCATGGAATTATATCTGTCTGAGACTGTGATGTGACTAATAGTATTGTAGCGTTACTGATGCGCTGCACGTGTGAATACAGTAGCTTGCGTGATGCGCCGACAATACATATGATCAGCGCAACGTTTTGCGAACGCAGGCGGCCAAGGTATTAGAATCGCAAAACTAATACCTTGTAGGATTACGTTGTTAGATATACAAATATTCGCATCGTTCTTACCTTTGAAGGAGGACTTATGCCTTTTTTTTGTTAAATATGGATTCAAGAAGGTTTTCCTTTCGTCAGATAAGTTCTAGTCACCATATCAAAGCTTCAAAATTGTTATAAATAATTGCTCTTTGTTTCCATATTATCGAAGTGTTGAACTCCAGTGTTGGGAGCTTTTCCTTGTGAAATAGGCGATACAGCCGATACTACATGGATGATTTATATATTGAGATGTTACATATTGTTAATGTAATGAAGTGAAAAGAATTGCAGACTTCTCGCTGCGAAATAAAAGCAGTTTTAAATCGAAATAGTAAAGCGTCTGACTTTAAAATATAAATATTGTACCACCTGTGGTGAAATTTAACACCGAAATCCGCGTTTCTTGTCAAGCCAAGGTATTAGTTTTGAGATTCTAATACCTTGAGGTCTAAGCCTTTCAAACACTTGTCGCTAAGGTTGTTGCGCGCATCAGCGAGGACGGTAGGGTACTGCGGAATTGAAATCAAACAATCAAAAACAAAGATGTTGTTTTCTTTCATCCGTCTCTGTTCTTGGAATAATTATATTATTTTACAATTCATTTCAATCTGGAGGAAAAAAGGTATTAGACTAATACCTTTAATACCTTAGCGCGCCGCCCCTGATGTGAGATGACACTACCGTACCTTAGTCGTTTACTCTACATTTTTCAAAAATGAGCTTCACCATTTTTTGTAGAACTGCTTCTGCTTGGCAATTTGTGCTTTGTGTCATTTGTGAAGCGTTAATTCGGACGTTATTTGTGACCACTGGTTAGTCATCAATTGACGAATACCAATCAATATCAATTAGATGGTATCTGGTCGTTTCGCTACGGAGTCGTTTCACTACAAGTCGTTTCACTACAAGTCGTTTCACTACAAGTCGTTTCACTACATATATAAAGTCACTCTTCAGCTATTGAGTTGTTTTGCTACAGCCATGTAATTTTTATTAAACGTATTGTGCACAAAGACAAGACATTTAATACATGTGTGTTTATACAAATGTGACCCTCCATGGGAAAACGTACCTTATCGATTTAGCGAACGGCATGAAAACACCGTTTGAACGCCGTTCGAAACGCTATTGAACGCCGTTCAAATGCTTAACCACAAGCGTTCGAACGCCTGACTTGAAGTGTTCGAATACCTAGCCAGCACCGTTCAAACGCTTAGCCAGAACCGTTCGAACGCCTAGCCTAGTAGTTGCCCGTTTGAAAGCAATTTTGATAAGGTACGTTTTCCCATGGAGGGTCACAAATATTACTACTTACATATGCAAAGCTTCTGACAAAGTTTCTCACCATGTGTCCATGTCCAATATTTGTGCCAAATGTTTGGGTAGTAGTTTGACCGCATATTTTGCAGCCTGAATAGAATGTTTTTACAATATACACTCTGTATATAATCATAGTTATCGAATCTAATATTCTTGCCAAATATTCTCGTCTGATGTGCAATGTGCATGTAGATGTGAGAGCGCTTACTGTGTGCAACGAAACGACCGGTAAACAATTAGATAAATGCTGTGGTTTGATTTCGATTTATCGATTGCCTTTCCGATCTTCGATTTTCATCGATTGTGTATTTAGCCGAGGATTCAGTCATTCAGTGACAATACACACGAAGATTTTCGCTCAAGATGTCACTGTTCGACTGCCTGCACAACACTATATTCGTGTATTATACCGGATAAATACTCCTGAAACGAAAATCTACGTTACCTTGTCGTCAAACTTCCCGAATATTACATGATAATCGAACAATTTCTAGCACGTGTCGTTTCTAGAGAACACAAACTAACCTTTCGTCCAAATACTTGCACCGATTTCGACATTTTTCTGTTATACAAAACAAAAATAACACAGTGTTAAAACAAACTCGCTTTACAGCCAGAAATCTAGCTGAAAACATGGTAAAAATACAGATTTTCTGCTACTCACAAACAAAGTTAATCTTTTCCCAAGAAGCTGCAAGATCAAAGGAAAGACTTCTGAGCATGCGCGTCGGGTTAAAGCTAAGCTACTTGTTACCATCTCTCAAACTGACAAAACGTTCGTTTCTTGTTAATTCCCTTGTTAATTCTTCGTTCGTTTCTTGTTAATTCCTATGTTTCGGGTTTAGCATATTTTTAATCTTAGGGTTAGGTTTAAGGTTAGTTTTTTGGTATCGGTTAGGTTTTTTATTGTGGAAAGGGTTATTAGTTAAAAACAAGTTCCCATTTCCCAAGGATGACTAAAAACCCGAGCAAATTACGGCTAGTTCCGACGAGCTGAGCGCTTCCAAATTGGAACGTTTATTAATGACCGAAGAAGCATGTCTGCTAATTTTGTGGCAATATTTGGCGTCGTTTGTCTGTTGGTTTCTATAGGTTATTATCAGTATGTTTTGCGAGGTGGTATAAAGCAACAGGATATTGAAGAAAGGACAGCGATCGGACTTAGGAAAGTTATCGCAGATCGGTCAGCGACATACCGAAAAATTTCTGTTGGGTAAGTCTTTAAGTTATTAACCCCAATCGATGAAATTAATAGTAATCAAGATCGATCAATAACAGTCGTTATCAATAAATCGATTGATCTGGATAATCAATGAGCAGTTAATGACGTTTTTGTGATTATCAACCTACCAGCAAAAATTTGTTGCCGACAATTGATGAACTGATTGTATTTGATTGGTCTTTAGCTAGAGGCATTGGATTAATGCGTCTGGGCCAGTCTGCATTCCATGTACTCCACACCAGAGATCTCCAGTGTGGACTTGCAAACATGGTCAACATGTCACTGTAAAATTAGTTGAATTATACCTGCAAGTGCTTGGCATAACAGCACTGTGAACCAGACTGCAGAGTTGGGCAATGGTGCACCTGAGTTTTTTTAAATGACGACCTTCAGCACCCCTGACTTGTGTGTTGTGCAACAATTTTTGGTGCCTCAGCCGCCCCTATACCATTCTCTGGGCAACATATATTTAAGGACTTTACTTTCAGGTTTAACTGAAACATCACCCCAGCCTGCCCCTGTGCACCCCTGGGACATCTTTTGTTCCCCTGATCTGAGATGTTACAGCTTTTGTGTACCTGAGATATCAGTGAAAAGTGCCCAGCTCTGCAGTCTGGCATGTGAATATGTGTGTTTTCACACTATTTTGAAAACCACAAGAAGATTGACTGAAGATAAGGAATTACACAATCTTGGTGTGTCTTTCACTCTCCCCAGTCTTCATTTTTTATATCGCACATATAGTACTATAATTCTTGGCATTGTAGTTGGAAGTATTCCATTCAACATACAGTGTATATCTAGTGTAGAGTTTACATGAAATACACCCTGACCTCTGGGTCACTGAAACTTGAGTTTCACTGGGGTGTCACTGACTCAGTTCATGGGTCGCACTAAGGGGAGTTTACATGAGTCCAGTCTAATGAAAGTTTTAGTGAATATTGACATGAAGTATTGCTTGTCGCTGGCTAAGAATGATAAGAATTAATTACTAAAGAATTAATTACTAATTTCAAAGAACTAATTACTAAATGCTTGTTAGGACAATTGTAAGTCAACCTCAACAAATGGATCAGCACCAAAGTGTTTGATTTGGGGTGATTAACTAATTACCTACAGTGAATTCCTCGAGGTTGGTTTATAACAATGCCTTTCACATGATCACAAGTAGGTGTTGGCCCTAATTCTCCAAGGACTGACCACCGGAAATCCAAACACCACAGGAAGATGTTAGCCATTAACTGTATTTATTACATAATATATATTAAATGGTTTTGTTAGATCAAGATTGATGCTTGGTGGTCTACTCCATCAGAAATTAATAAAATAGAGACCACCTATCAGTTCATGAGGGAATGTTTTCATGGAACACAGTAGCAGCATGTACATGCAGTACAGTAACATTAAAATCAGGAGTGTCAAATATCGGTTACATTTTAAAAAGTCAATTTCCAAATGTTCCTATACTTGGAATAGCTAAAAAATTTGTTACTTAATACTTATTACTGTATACAGTATAAACTTGGACCAGTCTGACTTTCTGCATTTTGGTTTTTGTTTACATATTATGAGCTGGTAGTATAAGACTACCTTTCAAGTTAGCCTTGGTAATCAAATATGGAGTAGCTGCTACTTCAAGATTTCCATCAATGGTCTTCCAGCTCGTGACCACCCAAGAGGCATTATTTTATGTGGGTTTTACACTAATATCATTTCAATACAATGACATAGTCATAGTGGGTTTAAGAAAAGAAAAGTAGTAATACCCCTCCCCACTAGGAGTACAAAGGGACGCCACCTCATTAAATATTCGACTTATTATTTATGCATACACATACGTGTACATGTATTATGCATACGTCATCCTCCTAGCTGTTACTCAACCCCCTGTGTAATACCTACATCATGACCAATAGCTCCCCGACTGATTCCCGATGTTCTCGGTCATATCGTTATCAAAAGGCGCTCGACCTATTCCTTACAAGTACTAGAAACAATGTTTGATATATTATACAGTACCCCTTAGGGGTTGCTTATATGGAGGAGGGCCATGCAGCCCTGCTAGGAGGGATCTCGCTATTGACAACCCGGGATCTTGCCTAGGAGGGCTGGAAATTTCCCATGTAAACACACTCAAGAGGGCTAGCAAATCGAAGCTCAGTATACACGGTAAAGTTTGCCTTTACTAATATTTTTTGGTCAACTTTTTATTTTACAAGTTGTGTTTGTTCATGTGTTTGTTATAAATTCAAATATTGTGTTTGCAAAAACATGATTTTGGGCTTCGTGGGAAAGTTGCACAAGTCAGTAAACAAGCCAAACACAAGGTAAATTCCAGCCCTCTTACTATAGTCGAGGAGGAGAAGCGAGAAAACGTCAATCACGTAGCACCCCCACTACACAATAGTTTTGAGTCCAGATTATAATAGGCTGATACCCATAGAACATGCTAGGTCAGTCGTACTCACAAATTGTGGGGTCAGTGGCCAGCTGCGCAACATAGAGGGGGTGTGTGGTGCTTAAGTTAGACAGACAAAATTAAGTTTGTCTTAATTGAAAGAACACTTAAAATGATAGAGTAACATATTTTGCAGTTTTTCGTTTCCTTGCTTCGTTGTTGAGATAATTATTTCAGTTTGTTTGAAATGTAAATTAAACAACTTGACGTCACATGTGCATAATGAGTTATCAGAGAAGGTTATATATCTTTGCTATTATCAAACAAAACTTAATTCGAAGGAAGTATGTGAGTGTGTTTCTCTCCCAACGCCAAACATGTAGAATTTTCAAGTGATTATGTTTGATAATAGTAAAGATATATAACCTTCTCTGATAACTCATTATGCACATGTGACGTCAAGTTGTTTAATTTACATTTCAAACAAACTGAAATATCTCAACAACGAAGCAAGGAAATTACGAAAAACTGCAAAATATGTTACTCTCTCATTTTACGTGTTCTTTCAAATAAGACAAACTTAATTTTCGTTTCATGTGCACTTTAAGTCTGTCTAACTAAAGGACCACCCACCCCCTCTATGTAGCAGGCCACTGACCCCACAATTTGTGAGTACGACTGATCTAGCAATGTTCTATGGGTATCAGCCTATTATAATCTGGAGTCAAAACTATTGTGTAGTGGGGGTGCTACGTGGTCGACGTTTTCTCGCTTCTCCTCCTCAACTACTAGGACTAGCCCTACCAAAAAAGCTCATGTAAACGCGAGGTGAAATCCAGCCCTCTTAGAAGGGCTGGCCATATAAACACCCCCTTAGAGCACTTCCGAATTCTTCGTCTTCAAAAGCGTACTCTCATATTATTTTAGATGCCGACTATTCCACTTCTTCTGTTCTTCTTTTCTCCAAGCTTAAATGGATTCCAGTTTTTGATCTAATTAAGTCAAGGAGGCTTCTTCTATTATCCAATATATTACTTAAGCCTGATGCTCCACCTTCCTTTAAACTTATGTTTAATTTTTTATCTGCCAATAAACAACAAGTTTGCACTAGAGCCTGTTTATACGATCTTAAGCTGCCTACTTACTCTCTATACTGATTTTGGTAAACACACATTTCTCTACAGTGCTTCGATTCTTTTAACGCATTATAGACAGTGAATGTAAGCAACTCGGCAACTCGCCATGTCATCAGCGAGCACTACTGATGTTCCTACATTAAAAATAACTACCATTAAAAACAAACTCCGTTATTACTACAGTATCTTGTTATATATATATGTATAAATATATTTCTAAAATTCATTAATAATTCATGAGGAAAACACAAAGAAAAATCATGAGCGTATCGGATCTATATATGTGATATAGACTCGCTCTAAGTTTCTCGCTGGTTTTTAACGGCTGAGATAAAGCTTAATTTTCAAAATTACTACGCCAATGAACGTATGAAGTGATTCTTTTTAGAAGTCATTTAAAAACCTTGCAGTACGGGCTTTATCGGCTCTAAAACACTCGGCTATCGCCTCGTGCTTTATATCCGATAAAGCCCTCCTGCGCGGTTTATAAATATTACATATATATATATATATAATTATATATATATATATATATATATATATATATATATATATATATATATATATATATATATATATATATATATATATATATATAGCTATATACTGTAGTGTATTCTGGTATTGTGTTTAGTATATTATTTTGTAATTATTGTTATATTTAGAGGGCCGTTAATATGCATGTTAGATAACCTTTTTGGTTGTAATACGTCTTTTCCCCCGTGAAATAAAGTTTTATTCTATTCTATTCTATTCTATTCTATTCTATTCTATTCTATCCTATCCTATATATTCTATTCTATTCTATTCTATTCTATTCTATTCTATTCTATCCTATTCTATCCTATCCTATATATTCTATTCTATTCTATTCTATTCTATTCTATTCTATTCTATTCTATTCTATTCTATTCTATTCTATTCTATTCTATTCTATAGTTATAACCACCACTTGTGGGACATGTAGGCGTACAGAGCATGCGTACAGTAAACTTTAACAAAATAGACGTTCTCTATACGAGGAACTAAAGAGGATTTGGTATATAGACAAAATTTATATTTTTAGTCTGGATGAGTATAGAGAGTTTTGAACAGTTCAAATCGTTAAATTACGCTGAGATACAGTAGCTACTGTGGTGTAGCTCGAATATTATTTGAATAATATGGAGACGTTGAATATTATATTACACTGATAGGTTAGAACCCAAATGACCAAACAGTCTTTTACACGTTTGCTGGGAAATAAGTTCTGACAATTTTGGAGAGTTTAATTTTTAATTTTAATTTTATTAGCTTCGCCATAGACTTGACTATAAATACATGTATGATATCACAAAATAAACACAAATTTAAACCTATGGCAGGGTCACCGCAACGGCGTGAAGGCCAATTACTGCGGGCCCAAAAATATAAAAGTTAAAGTCAAAAATTATAATAAAACTTACACAATGTACAACATACACGCAATATAGAAATAAATACTAAAAACAGCAAGTAATGCTGCGGGTAAGACTACGAGAATTATTACAATTTGGACATATAGTTTTGAAAGAACGTGGATCGTCAGGGTTATAGGTATTTACAAGAGCAGTAAGGTAGTAGCTGAGCATCAGAGATCTAAATGTTGCCAGTTCTAGTGCATTGAAATTAATATTGGTAAGTTCGTTAACGAGCGTGTTCCATATTCTTGTAGTTCTGTTGAAGTATGATCTCTGGAAAGTGGTAGTTCTGTATTCACGAATGATGAAGTGGACAGAGTTAGAGTTAGAATTTGATCGAGTAGGTTTTGAACAGCGGACCACAGAGGGGATTACAGTAGGATTCAGATTTATTAAGCCTTTTGTTGCTTTGGGAAAAAAAACCATGTCTAAGTATTCATGCCAATAACATAATGGTAGAAGATCAAGGTTAATAAGTCGTTCTTTATAGGATTGGTCACAAGAAAAAGGTAAGTTCAGTATATATTTCGATGCGCGTCTCTGTATTCTTTCAATTTGCCTTATAAGGTCTTTGGACTGGGGAGCCCAGACTTGAGTAGCGTATCCCAGATGAGGGCGCACCAACGCAAGGTAAATGGTCCGTCTCACTTGGGTGCTGCGGATATGCCTTGTATTCCTTCTTATATAGCCCAGCGTTCGGTTGGCTTTAGAACATTGTTCCGAAACTTGCTTGGACCAAGACATTAAGTTGCTTGTGATCCAAACCCCAAGATCCTTTTCCTCTCTGGTCTCAACCAATGGAGTGCCCTTCAGTATATAATCTGTTACGACAGGTTTTAGTTTCCGTGTTATCCGCAGAGTTTTACATTTGGTCTCGTTGAATAAAAGCCCGGCTGAAGATGACCAAGAGTCGAGGTTGTTCAAGTCGTTCTGTAGACACGAGGCATCATCAGAAGATTTTATCATCTTGTATATCTTCGTGTCGTCCGCAAAGGCAGCTACTTGACTGGAGATAACAGCATCAGGTAAGCTATTGGCATACAATAAAAACAACATCGGACCTAGGATTGAGCCCTGAGGCACACCAGAGGTGACTGGAAGAATGTTTGAAGTGGCGCCAAGAACAGTGACTCTCTGTCGGCGGTTATGCAAGTAGGACTGGAACCATTGTAAAATATTTCCACCAAAACCGTATTGACGAAGTTTTTCGATCAGCCTCTGATGGCTTACTTTGTCAAACGCTTTTGACATGTCAAGAAGGATGACGTCGGTTTGACCTCCGCTGTCAAGCTGGGAACCGATGTAGTCAAAGACCTCGATTAATTGCGTAACACAGGATTTATTAGCGACGAAGCCGTGCTGACATGCAGCAATCAGACTGTATACACGTGCTTTAATCGCATTGAAGACACAACGTTCCAATATTTTAGATACGATAGGTAGTAGTGATATGGGCCTATAGTTTTCCGCATAATCTCTCTTTCCCTTCTTGTATACGGGGACAACGTTAGCGAGTTTCCATTCCTCCAGCAGAACCCCCATGCTAAGTGATTTATTAAATAGTTCGCATAATGATGGTGCGATTTCATCAGCGGACTCTCTCAGAATCCTGGCAGGAATTTCATCTGGTCCTGTCGCTTTATTGACGTCCACGTTGTTTAAAACGCGCAAAACCTCACTGGTGGTGAGAGTCACGTCTTTTAATATCAACCCAGGCGGATCTTGTTGGCTGTTGGCTGTTGTCAGGTGATCCAGTTGGTAAATTGGTTGTAAAGACGGACGCAAAGTATCGGTTGAATAGATTTGCAATCTTCTTTGGGTTATTGGCAAGTGTTGTCTGCCTGAGGCCGGTTGTTTCGCATTCGTCTGAGCATGCCATAGGGATCAGATCTGGGATATTCCTCAGTTTAGATTTGCTCTTAAGAATTGACCAAAAGCGTTTGGGGTTAGAATGCAAGTCATTTTCAATGGAAGCAAAGAACAGTTCACGGCTCTCCCGGATCATGCGTTTTACCTCCGAGCGCATGCGCTTGAACTTCCTTTGCAGAAGAGCAGATGGAGATATCTTAAGCTTTTGACGAATGGAATCCTTTTTTCTTATTAAATTAATAATTGTTTATTAATAATTAGTTATAGTTTATCTGACTCTAGTTCATAGAATCCGTTTGGCAAGCCGCGAGAAAAAACGTACCATACAAGCGTTGGAAAGTTTGTGAATATTTTGACGCAGAAAACGCTTGCTCACCAAGCAATGTGAATAAATTAAGACACGCCTGAATTTGTCTGACTATGAACAATTGCGTAGGGTCATTATGGATAATTAAAGGGAATTAGAGACCAAAAAGAGCACGACGCAATCGTGTATTTTGCTTAAGGAAGAATTCAAAGCATTCAGTTTAAAATATTTATTTAGGCTTTGGTTTAAACTTATACATATTAAAAAACAAAAACAAATAACGGTTACATACAAGAAATTTATACTGATCATTTAGTACGGCCTGCTTCTGAGAATAGATCGTATCTGGGTGTTGACTATTATAATCTTCTGTTTCATGTCAGCTTCTTCTTGGACTGAGTCTTGCTTGTCCGAGCCGTTTTCCCTGGAATAACTTTCATCTGTGTCAGAATCAACAGTTAACCATTTTCGCAAGGTTTTGGCTTTCTGTATTCAGGAGTTGGAGTGGGAGTTAGAAAATTGGGTTTAGGTACACTAATTTTAGACGGTTGTTGAGGCTCAGGTTGTTGAGGTTTCTTTGGCTGAATTTGAAGATTGCTTTGAACATGATGCTGGTGGTTCTGTATTTGCTGTTGGAATGCCAGGAAACGTTCGAGTTGATTAGAATATAAGATGTTCTTCTCATCTGGCGGTAACTGTGGCGCCTGTACAATATCATTCATTTGTTGTTCGGTATTGTCATGGCGTTGACGATCGGAGATTGTTGATAAGACCGTTTTTGAATATACTTTGTCAGGTTTTGCTTCAACGTTTTATTTTCTCCAGGAAGAACATTGGTCTTGAGACGATCTTGGTCTTCTGTACTAGGTTTTCGATCAAGCATAAGATATCCATGCATGGAGGTGGCTTGTTGCTTCTTCGTAACTCTTCATAAATTTCTGAACATGACCAGGGTTTACTTCTCGAACCAAGAAAGAAATTTGTTGCTTATATATCTTGGGGACTTTGAACGTCACAATGCCATGCGCATTGAGACTGATGTTTCTGGTTTCTTTTCCTTGATGAAACTATATTTTGAACAATAAAGATGACAATAAAGATGATAGATTCCGGTGATGACTTCCCTTAGTAAATAAACTAGCAATGCGCTTATCTCCTCCTGACTGAGCCATAAGATCGTCGAGCACAATAAGATTTCGCTTTGTGACGTCTAGAAAATCGTCAGAGTCGATGGCGGAAGGTATGCCTTCGTTAAGCTCAATGCCTAGTACAGATGATCAACATCGTCTCAAGACCAATGTTCTTCCTGGAGAAAATAAAACGTTGAAGCAAAACCTGACAAAGTATATTCAAAAACGGTCTTATCAGCAATCTCCGATCGTCAACGCCATGTACAATACCGAACAACAAATTAATGATATTGTACAAGCGCCACAGTTATCGCCAGATGAGAAGAACATCTTATATTCTAATCAACTCGAACGTTTCCTGGCATTCCAACAGCAAATACAGAACCAACAGCATCATGTTCAAGGTAATCTTCATACTCTACTACTAAAAGTTATACAAAATTTGAATACCTTCCGTTACATTCACCGTCTAAACGTAGTGTACCTATAACCCAATTTTCTAACTCCCCCTCCAACTGCTGAATACCTAAAGCCGAAACCTTTGCAAAAATGGTTAACTTTTGATTCTGACACAGATGAAAGCGATTCCAGTGAAAACGACTCGGACAAGCAAGACTCAGTCCAAGAAGAAGCTGACATGAAACAGAAGATTATAATAGTCAAAACGAAGACTCCTTATACAGCACATTGTACCCCAGGAACGAACTTCAAAATCCTTATAAAATGCGAACACCCAGATACGATCTCAGAAGCAGATCGTACTAAACGAGCAGTATAAATTTCTTGTATGTAACCGTTATTTGTTTTTGTTTTGTTTCTTTGATATGTATAAGTTTAAACCAAAGCCTAAATAAATATTTTAAACTGAATGCTTTGAATTCTGTCTTACATGTATGCAAAATACACGTGCTCTTTTTGAGCGTTGCTAAGCGTTTTTCTGTGTCAAAATATTCATAAACTTTCCAACGCTTGTATCGTACGTTTTTTCTCGCGGCTTGCCAAACTGATTCTATGAACTAGAGTCAGATAAACTATAACTCTCCAAAATTGTCAGAATTTATTTCCCAACAACGTGTAAAAGACTGTTTGGTCAGCTACGCCACACTAGTTATCTCAGCGTAATGTAACCATTTGAACTGTTCAGAACTCTCTTTACTCATCCATCCAGACAAGCTTTAAGATAAAAAAATATAGATTGTGTCTACTAATTTCTCTGTAGTTCCTTGTAAAGAACGTCTATTTTGTTAAAGTTTCGTGTACGCATGCTCTGTACGCCTACATATGCCCCACACGTGTTGCCATAAGTGCTCTAAGGGGTATATATCAAACATTGTTTCTAGTACTTGTAAGGAATAGGTCGAGCGTCTTTTGATAACGTAACCGAGAACGTCGGGAATCAGTCCGGGAGCTATCGGTTATGACTTATTACGCGGGGGGTTGAGTAACAGCTAGGGTTACGGGTTGGATAACAGTTAGGGTTAGTATAGGATTCGTGGTTGTTATTTTAGAAGCCGAAATCTTAATAAGAAAACAACGTTAAATGTACAGTATAATTATACAGTAGCTGTGACGTAGTATGTGTACTCTATTGCTGCTCCTGTTCTCGAGGAATTACCCAATGTGCAGTATGCTTATTACATCGGTTAAAAAGCTTCTCTTTGTGGTCCCAATTCCAACTAGACGTACATTCTGTTTACATAGAAAACACTTCAAAACTTTAGTTTTGTTTAGTAGGTGAAGTGCCTGTGCGAGTCTGAAACATGATGTTTTTCTCTGATCTGACTATTTTAATATTTTTAGAACAAATGCTAATATTGATTTGATTATTTCTGGAGTTGCTCTGCTACGCGAGCTTGGCATCACCGAAAATGGGAAAGGTGATGAATGCAGTGAAATCAGTTCTTTGGATGTCCTTGAGCAGTGCTTTTCTCATTTCATGTCCAAAGGCGCAGCGGCAGAGAGACACATCACATCTAAGGAACTGAATTTGAAGATTGTTGCGGCAACGGCAAAGCTTGCAGAGACTCAGGTAATTGTATTTAATTTGTAATCTTGGGGACCCGGGTTCAATTTTTTGGTTGGACTACCACTTATAGGGTCTTCAAATTCTTATGAAGCGTAAATTAAATAGTATGTCTTTTCAACGAACACTTAAAAGGACAACGTAACATGTTTTCCGCTAGCTTTTCCGTGCCTTGCTTTGTTGTTGAGATATATCGGGTTGTTTGATATGCGGGAAATTAACATTTTGATGTCACATAGGCAAAATGAGTTATCAGAGATTATATGTTTTTGCTATTGAGAAATATAATCACTTGAACATTTAACGTGTTTGGTGCATGCTGTGGGAGAAACACATCCACCAGTTTTCTTCAAATGAATTTGGTTTGGCAAATCAAATCAAGCAAGCTAACGTTCTTCTACAGAGAAGCTTATTAATATCCTAGTAACAGACAAACAGAGTAACAGACAAACAAATAGATGTTAAATTATACGTTGATGCAAACTACTGTATAAGTCGCAATGCATTTTACACTACTCGGTTGAGAATATTGATTTAAAGCTTAGAACTTTAATAAACATGGTGTAACCTGCATGCAAATTGTGTTATATTTATTTTATAATTTATTTTATAAATTAAGGCTGTTTTGTTTTTAGCATTTTGTTGGTGGTAATGCTGCATTAATAGGATTAAAGTTTGCAGACCTTCTTCCCAATGGCCAGGTTAGTTCAACGAAGGCAATGCAATTTTTGTGCTCGTAGATGCTCTACTTTTCAGGTATATTATACTAAACTTAGGACTAGATTTTGAACTGTCATTTGGACTGGTCTTAGTTGGACTGATATTTAGACTAGACTTTGGATGAAACTTTGCACAAATGAGGATTTTTGCTCTTTTCAACCCAATCCCTGGTCCACTACAGATTTTTCTCACTTTTTCTGATGTTCATTGTTTCTAGGTAATGTTATGTGGTCCTGTTGGTCCCAAACTAAGGTCTCTTCTACCAGCAGGTATACTGGTTCCGGAGAGCTGTCAAATGTCTGCAGATGAGAATCATTTGATACTAGAGTATCAGAAAGATGAAAAATGGGCGCACAACACAGCTCCAATTGCAAACCGATTTATCATGTCTCATGATGTCGCAAACTCTGCGCTCAGCACTCTGGAGTCTTTTGTTGGTAGGTATATATAATATAAACTATCAAGAGAGGATCAGCTAAGTGAGAGAATGTAACAAAGCTAAGTGAGAGAATGTAACAAAGCTAAGTGAGAGGATATATAGTAATATATGGCTATACAGTAGTTCAGGCTTTTAGCCAGACAGGCGTCTTGGCGCCCTCGAACACCCAAAATTTAAAAGAAAAAGGAAATTATTCTTAATGATTTGCCTAAAATAGAAATATTTACTAAAAGTAGCTTATCAAGTTTACGTCAAATTCTTCGGGCTACTGATTGGTACAACCTTGGCGTAGCTTGTGCACGAAACAGCACAACAGTGTGCATATAAGCGTTTGTTAAAAAGTACAAAATTTTTAGCCTGAGTGTAATTATGCAATGTAGTTATGTAGAACTGTACTGAGACTCCGAAAGCTATTTTGATTGTTAGGTTTAATTTTCGAAGTAGCCCAAGTAAATAGATTTTTTATTTGAAAATGTTCCAACGAAACATTGAAACCTATTTTTGTATCTACTGCGCATGCATAATAGTTTATGCCCTTAGCTTCTATGTGTTGTAAATTAGTTCTAATCTTAACACTTTGCCGACTGGGTACTTAACCTTTGGCCAGTCATGCCTGACTGGCCGCTTTTCATGATTTTCACTAGATTCTGCTCTTTAAAATATACCATATGATACCATAAACATGGGGATACTACTGCATTGATATGACTTTGTGTTGCATCAAACTCCGGATGTTTTGAGAATTTGTATTATAAAACAAGTTGAAATAACGTAGCGCGTATCCAAATTAGGGTGCATCATATGCCCCTACTTTTTACTATTAGCCCTACCGTTTTCTTAGTGGTGAGGTCCATCCTACATTAAATAACAAAATTGTGAAGTTTGGAGTTGATTGGACAATTTGTAGGGGTAGCAGGTGGCCCTTTACTATTACGGCATGTCGCATGCGACAAAAATAGCCCAGGTTTACCATATTTTGACTCAGGAAGACCATAGAGACTTGATTTTGGTACCAAAAAATGCAGAATTGCCAAGTTTATATGTCATATGTTAATATTCTAAGGTCTAAAACCTTCATTTTACAAGTTATCCTCTAAAAGTAACATAATTTTTTGGTGGTTTTCATGGTATCGTGACAGTCAAATTTGAGCATTTGGTCATAATTTGGTTATTGTATGACATTACACAACTAATTAAATGTTCCATTGTTATACATATATGTTTTTACATAATTATGTCTATTGTGTAAAAAACTGAAAATTTATATGACATGTCCTCCAAAATAATCTAGTACTAGTTTGTAGTCAAAACAGCCAACCATTAAGTAATAGATACAGCATGAGCAGCCGAGCTGTATCCGATTTACAACCACTGCTACGGTATTGATTTCTTTTGAATTTTCGTCTGAATTATTAATGAGTATTTTAACATACAGTACATCAGTATAATACAAAACAGTAGTTCATCAGTACAACAGGATATCCAGAATCCTAAACATTGCTACTAGTTCCATTTAAAGAGTGAGGTACCATGATGATGAAAATAATTTTCTCTTTCTTGTATTTGGTTGTGTATGTCTGGAGTTTTCAACTACCTGCAATACTTTCTGGTAGCGTTCTTCCTTGACAGCTGTTCCACGAAAATCGTAACCGAGCTTTGACACCTCTCTGCAGCATCATTTACCACACTGATTATATTTACAATGAGCTTAGCTCTTTTGTACCGATCACTGTCCCAATCTGTTAGAGGTTTGTAAAGGAATTCTTGGTTTATCTTCATTATTCTGAAAAAAGACCAAGAATCCATCCCAACATACCTAGAAAGATCTTGTGTTACCTCTGTTGGCATCTTAGGAAAAGTTGGCTTTCCAAACAACAGTTGATCATTTTTTTGGCGCAGTTGAGGGTACAGGAGCTCGATATTTTTGTACCCAAGAGATCCATTTTTATGGCGTAGAGAAGTTTTGCCATCCAACGTGCTTTGTGTAATGCACCAGGTCTGCTGAATGAAAACCCTTCTAATTAAAATATTGAGTGAACTCCCAAAAGGTGCTATATTTGCAACTTATCAGCTACAGAAGATACGTCGTTTTGTGCAGTTTGTAGTCTTCAGCTATATCCCATGGTGGCTCACAGCTCCTGTACCCTCAACTCCGCCAAAAACTGTTCATCAATTCTCTCATCAACTATAAGGATACAGATGATGTGATCGCTACGGCAGTTATCAAGTGTTTTGGTAACCATACTGTATGTGGTATCTTACAGAGGAACTTGTACCACTAGCTCTTTTCAACAACACAATTGATGTTAACATGAAAACGAAGATGGTGACCATGCAAGATGTTGGAGCTTAAAGGAGATGGTCTATGTACAAAGAGGCATGGTACAGGGTTTGGAAAGCCAACTTTTCCTAAGATGCCAACAGAGGTAACACAAGATCTTTCTAGATATGTTGGGATGGATTCTTGGTCTTTTTTCAGAATAATGAAGATAAACCAAGAATTCCTTTACAAACCTCTAACAGATTGGGACAGTGATGATGGGTACAAAGGAGCTAAGCTCATTTTAAATAGCATCAGTGTGGTAAATCATGCTGCAGAGAGAGGTGTCAAGCTCGGTTACGACACAACCAAATACAAGAAAGAGAAAATGATTTTCATCCTCATGGTACCTCACTCTTTAAATGGAACTAGTAGCAATGTTTAGGATTCTTGGATATCCTGTTGTTCTGATGAGCTACTGTTTTGTATTATACTGATGTACTGTATGTTAATGGTTGGCTGTTTAGACTACAAACTAGTACTAGATTATTTTGGAGGACATGTCATGTAAATTTTCAGTTTTTTACACAATATACATAATTATGTAAAAACATATATGTATAACAATGGAAACATTTAATTAGTTGTGTAATGTCATACAATAACCAATGTTATGAAAAAACCACCCAAAAATTACGTTTTAGAGGATAACTTGTAAGATGAAGGTTCTAGACCTCAGAATATTAACATGTGACATATAAACTTGGCAATTCTGCATTTTTTGGTACCAAAATCAAGTCTCTATGGTCTTTCTGAGTTGAGATATGGTACATCTGGGCTATTTTCGTTGCACGCGACATGCCGTAATAGTAAAGCGCCACCTGCTACCCCTAAAAATTGTCCAATCAACTCCAAACATAAAAAAAGGTAGGTTCAATTACATTACCTTTTAAAAATCATGGGGCATATGATGCACCCTAATCCAAATGTAGTCCAAATGCGGCTTATGGAAATTATTATAACATTTAAATAGAGTGAAACACTCTTACCTTCATCATCCTCAGAACTAATATTCAATTCGCTGTATAACTATCATGAAAAATTTCTTCAAGAACTTCGTCAACAGAACGCCGGGAGTTTGAACGGCATGACGCCATTGTCGCAATAATTAGGTGTTCAGAGGGGTTTGTTTATTCATCAATGACGGCCCCCCTATACTTGTATAGTGCACTGATTGAAAACTAAAGATACCTCTAATTTGTCATATTGCTTCACATCTGAACAAATCGTCGTCAGTCACCGGAAAAGGAAAACCCCTGACGAGTATACTCGTCGCCAGTCGTCAAAGTGTTAAATAACCTTGGCATATAGGTTTTTGTATCTACTGCGCATGCGCGAGTAGTAATATCCCATCGTCCGTGTAAGTTATAAGTTAAGTTGTATCTACTGCGCATGCGCGAGTAGTACTATCCCATCGTCCGTGTAAGTTATAAGTTAAGTTAAGTTAAGTTAAGTTAAGTTAAGTTAAGTTAAGTTAAGTTAAGTTAAGTTAAGTTAACAATCAAAACATAAAATTAAACTATTGACTAACGACAAACCACCGAAGCCAAAATAACTATTATACACCAAGTATTTCATAATCCATGCTATTGCTGTGCAGCATGAAGCGAGATATTCACGGAGCGGGATATTCAACAAGAGTCAAGAGACAGTTTTTACAAATTTAAGTACGTATTTTAAGTATGAATCGTAGTCAATTCTTAATTGTGATGTACTAGACGTTGTTGGAATGATGATAAAAGCCTACGATTTCATATTCCGACGAGGCAATTTATATGGCCACATGTCTGATCGAGCTTCGTAACTGACAAGACTGTGCGTTGCCGAACAGAAATGGATGACTTTCTCCTAATAAAACAAAGTTAGCTTCATGATCAAGCAACAATGTGCAAAACTTGTCGTAGTCCAGGGGCGAAATATGCTATTAAATAGCATATCGTCGATGTAAAATGAGAATAGTCCAATGTCAGTGACAGGCAATGTTGAGAGCGTGAACTGGCAATATTTCATCTGGTCTTAATATTAATTTGCTGCAGTTGTCAATGTCATGCAAAATTTGTGTCATGAATGTGCAAACATTTATTCCACGTTTTACTGCATGTATGTACATGTATATATTTCTTGAAGAACAATTAATGTATGGTTGCTATCATAATTTTGATGACATTGCTGGACATTTCTTCATTCAATATTAAACTTTTCAGTAGTCATACTCGAGATGCTTCGTATTTATCTCAAGCGATTTCTTTTACATACTAACTGGATTGCTTTATTATATTTGACAAATTGTTGAAACGAAGTTATTTAAATACTGTATCAGTCAATTAAGTCAAATTTTGTGAGTTGGTAGTTATGTTAATTTGATTGGCCTACTTAAAGCTTTACTACCATACTTTATGACTATAGCTTTTAGTACCATAGCTTTAATAGTCAAGCTATTAGTGCACAGCCTTTCACCACTGAGGACCGGAGTAAAGCCCAATTGGATTGAGTTAGTATTTGAATGGGTGACCACCTGTCCGGACTTGGAACTCATGCCAGATATGAGTAGAGTTTGTTAGTGCTTAGTCTTCTGCGCCTTGCTGGCTTTACTCTGAGTTCTTCTTTTTTTAAAGTGAAAACACAACATGGCTAGCATCGACAATCTTGACAAAAATCTTGTTCAGCTCCGAATACAAGGTTATTTCAAGTACATAATTACAACATTGTTTTTACCATAGTAGCTATAGGCACTGAACGCAGTAGATACATGCACGTCTACGCGTGCCTATTTTGTATATTGTAATTCATATCTTTTAAATTAACAAATTATTTAATTCCTATTGTAATCAACTATTTTCTTTTCAAACATTAAATATCCATGTAAATACATGATAATTAAATTTCCTTTTTCATGTATATTGAAATAAAACCCATTATTATTATGCGAGTAGATACTATGTCGGCATGCAAGGTTTTCCGATGTTAGTTTACAAGTAACAATAGAATATTCTTCGTGACTAATCAAATTTCAGAAGGTTTTTCCGGTCACATCCCGAGCAGTCGGACGCAGTAGATACATGTACGCCCAAGCGTATTTATTTTTTATTTGTCAGTTAATTATTATTTTATTCATTCTCTGAAGATGTTGTGAGACGCAACGAAACGTTAGATTCTATTAAATTACATTTAAACTTATGGGACATTGATATTAATATTTATTTTAGAGGAGACTCTTGCGTTTGAACCCGACCTTGTAGTTGTATCTGGATTTCACCTTCTCGATGGCAAAGACGAAGAGTTTTCGCATAAACGCGTGTTGGATGCAGCCAATGCATTCGCGCGCTTACCAAAGTCAGTCCCTGTACATCTGGAGCTGGCAAGTATGACTCATTGTTCCGTGATGCGAGAAATTGTGGAGCAAATCCTTCCTCTTGTCAACTCCATCGGACTTAATGAACAAGAGCTGGTATTTATTTCAAAATGTGTTGGAGGAATTCATTCAAATGTAACAGGCCTGGATAAGACAAGGGACATTGGTATGTTTTAATACGACCTGTTTTTTCCGTACCTGAACGTGTATATGGTGCGCGTCTTAGGTTTATGTAATATATAAGCGGCCGTTTTAGCTGAGTAAATCGAAGGAAAAGTTTATGCCAGCTAGGACGTTGGTGTGTCCGATTTACAGCATACTATTTAAGACCCATATCTTTTGTCTGTTCTTCCTGAATTATTAATGATATTTTAAGTAATATTTCATGAACGAGTGGGAGTGTTTTACCAGGGGTTAAAAACACGAGAGGACAATGAAAATCACGAGGCCGTCAACCGAGTAATTTTCATTCTCGAGTGTTTGTAAAACATGAGAGAATAACGAAAATCACGAGGCTGCAAGCCGAGTGATTTTTATTGTTTTCGAATGTTTTACAAACACGAGAGAACATTGAAAATTACAAGGTAATAGGCCGAGTGATTTTTGTTGTTCTCGAATGTTTGCAAACCCTGGTAAAATACGATACACGAGTTTATGAAATAGCTTCTCAATCGTCATTTATAGTAGAGGGACTTGGTGATATTGGTGCATGTTGGATTAGGCAATCGTTTTACGTTGAATTTATAATTAAGAAATGTGGTAATAAACGGTTCTTTGTTTGTGCCGTTTATTATGCGATTTCTTAATTATAAATTCAGTTTGCGCGACCTTTATCAGGTTTCAAAACTCATAACACTTGACCAAATATTTTTCTCTTGGCTAATTAGCTCATGAATTATTAATGCCTTTGAGAGGGATGTTTATTATATGTCACAAATTACTTCTTGTAAAATCGGGTGTTCTGATTGGCCGAGACGCGTCACGTGCCAGTCCGTTATTTTCCATATATATAAAAATAGTAAACTACAGTGGTTTGTTTATTAGTATACGGAGCTTATTATTCTGAGTATTAACAACTTACGGCAGCTTGTACAGCAAGAACTGAGAAAAATGTACAGCCTCCAAGGCGCGTCGCCACGGTTGTGGGACTGCGGGGGACGAGTCCACCCACTTCTCTTCCAGACCAGTTTTGATATTATTTTAGAAGGTGTATGAGGGAGGGGGGCACAACAATATACACACAACCAATCTCTATTCCAGCCCATTTACTTATAAGCAACGTAAAACCACTTGACAACGTTTATAAGTTAAGGGCATGGGAACAAGAACGGTGACGAATTTCCAGTCGTATTTTGGGCCCCGGTACTTACCTCCCCCGAAATCACGATTGGACTCGTGATGAGGTTGTCATTGTCGATTTGCATCAATCGGAAACGCGCTTGCACATTTTCAGCGGGCATATACTATTTGGATTATTGCATGAATTACATCGTTAGTTTAAAAGGGCGATCAATAGAGTGATGATGAGCGAGGCACGCGATCGTATTTTAGAAACGATTAAGGTTGTTTGTTTAAAACATTTACAACGGAAGGCTCTAGAGAACTTTGCAATGGCCAAGATGTTTTCGTCATTCAACCTACAGGATTGGGAAAGTTACTTATATTTCAGTCAGCGTCTATGGTTTTTGATATCCTGAATTAATGTATTCAATACGTCACTGACGTACAGTCGTCTCTTCAGGGGGAGGTAAGTGTACCGGGCTCGGGAGACCGCTGGAAATCGAGCCTACGAATTTCATAGTTGTCGCTTGTCAATCGGTTTGATAAAATATTATGGAAGACACAATGCCCTCAGAATGCTGGAAATGCCATTTCTGAGATCTCAATTTACATAGTAAAGTGTTTTTTTCCCCACTGGGAGCATGCTCCTGGACACCTTCTACAAATGTGGAACCACATAGGCTGATGCGGTATATCGATAATTATGTTTTTTTTGAAATACCGATTACTCGGTATTTCAATTTTCAAATATCGATATATCGATAATACCGAAATTTTCGATATTATCGGTAAATTTCGGTATTATCGGTACGGTACTACAATATTGCGTTTATGTTATTAAAAACGTCGTATCGCGGCATTGTGATAACATGTTGCCTTAAAAATTGTCCTTAAAATTGACCCATGTATTCGACGTGTCACGTAACCCTATTTCTTTACATACCGATCGATCTTTATTTTGTATTTCTCAGTGGAATCGTGCGTTTTGCGAAGCACTGTTTGTTTAAAAACCATTGTCGGAGCATGAATATTCTTAATAACTACTCACTGCATTTTCAATTCCCAAGGCGCATATTTTTTACAGGCTGTCAAACTAGCCAAAGTGCGATCGCATGAGACGCAGTCTTTGGAATTTTTCGGTGCCAAGAAATCTGCATATACCGGTAAACGATGAGTCATCGCGCTAATATATAAATAACATATGCAACAGTGCAGTGCGTGCCAGTGCTATACTGAAACAGTCAACATCTCGTTTGTTACTCTTGAGTCTGAAGGTAAAACATTTCTATACTCAGGTCTAGTTTACAACGTTACAATATGCCAAACCGAAGCGCCGTTTGGAATTATTTCAAGAAGGGAAAGGACGATCCTACGGGTCAACTCTGTGGGAAAACCGTAAAGAATAAAGGAAGCAACACTTCGAAGCTCATGTCTCATCTTAAGACAAATCATTACGTGGTATACAGCTCCGTAGACAAGAAGAAAGAAAGTCAAAAGACTGTTATCAATTGGATGCCCTGGTTGTAAAACACAAAAATCTTAGCAAAACAAATGAGAACTACGACAAACATTGTATTAAATAATAATGTCACACAAGAGATAAACAATTCCAAAATTTGGGACCCCGTTATTCTGCAGTTTCTGCAGCATCAATACGACAATTTAGTGCTTGCGATGAAAAGCAAGAAAAACTTAGAACGCTAGGCGTAACTATTTTGAAAATATGGGTCAAAATGTTCATGTGTGTTTTGAGATATACATATTGGAAAAAAAGTCAAACTTAAACAGCATTCAAAAATCTAATTTCTTATCTTACAATATTTATATCTGTTGGGAAGAAATTTTACTTGGTAAGAATATAGAATAACACAAAGAATATTGAAGAAAATGTTTTTTTTAGATTTTATGCAAAAAGTAAATTTTGTTGTGTGTTTTTTGAGGTACATATATACTTGTATAATAGTGTTTGTTTTATTTGTTTTCATATAGGGTTTTATAGCGACATGGCTAGCTGGGTTCTGCAAGAGTATGGTGAAAATGGTAAGCGATTTAAGAGCTCCCGGCTGAGCCGTGTCCACTTTCATTGCTTGTATTTTCATATTCTCGCAGTCGTGCCAGAACACTGGAGTTCGAACGAGGCAAGCGTCAGTTCTGGGGCCTGGACAGCTTACTCTCAAGCTTGCGAAACAGATACTGTCAGTAGCTCGAAGGCTGTGCTCAAAATTCCTGACGAATTTAGCGTATCGCTCACGTCGTCGCAGACAGTCAAATTTGACGCCAGCAAACCTATTTCAGCGGTCTCTCGTGACAACATTAGTCTCTTTATTAGTCCAGTTTTAGTCTGTAAACGTCCTCTGAAAACCGTAGGATTAGGTGACGCTATTTCGGCTTCTGGACTTCTTTACAACACATTTATTGCATGAGTAGTAAAATCATAGTATAGAGATATAAATATTGTCTAGAGACTTGGCAAACTTCAAAGTAGTTAACGAATGAGCTGAGGTTTATGTTGAACCGTACCTTACACCGTGCACACACTTTGTTTTATAGGTTTATGTAATAAATTGGATAATTCCTTCATTATACTAAAATACAATGGGTTCAGTGACCGTGGCACCGTGCACAAATCTGCATAAAGGCGAACAAAAGATAGAACAAAGACTTAGCTGAGTTTGCAGGCGATATTTTGAATGACTAAGGGGCTGTTTACATGGGAGGCGGGACGGGACGTTTCCGGGATCTCACCATGCATGTATATCTCTCTTATTTATCCCGTTCCGTTTATATGGAAAGATGTTTGCCGGGACGTTTTTCATCCCATCCCGGCAAAGCGGGATCCCGGTTTTCTCAACCGGGATCCCGGAAAATCCAAGACAATTTTTCCCATGTAAACACTCCGTCCCGCCTTTGCAAGATTTATCATGTGATACAAAAACAAAAATGGCTTCCACAGAGAAGAGGAGTGCCTAGTCGTTTGCCACTCCGAACGTTTTCTCAAGAAGTAATCCACTGTAGAAGTTATAAAATATATTGGCAGAAAGATAATTCACCTTGCTACAACATACGTACAGTTTATCCGAGCAAATAGCTTAGTTTCCCTAAAAAAAAGAGAAATACCAAACATGTCCAAATCATAATAGCGCCCGCTATTATGAATTTTTTTTTCGTATGTATTATAATCTGTCTTCTCCGAATGTTTTCTCGATAAATAAACCACTGTAGAAGCTATCAAATATACTGGAAGAAAGATAATTCATCCGGCTATAACATACGTACAGTTTATCCAACCTCCAACCAAATAGCTTTAGTTTTCTTAAAAAAAGCGAAATACCGAACATGTCCAACACGAACTAGAGATGCTTGTTGAACGTCCCGGGTATTCCAGGGTGAAATCGTCCCGGTAGAAACATTCTCATGTAAACCCGGGATGAAAAACGTCCCGTCCCAGCAAACGTCCCGTCCCGGCAAACGTCCCGTCCCGGCAAACGTCCCGTCCCGCCTCCCATGTAAACCCCCTAAGTTATCTAGAAAACGGACGCAACTTTAAGCCTGGTTTCCATATAGCCATAAGAGCCAGCGGCATGGCTGCGGCAAGGGGAGATAGTCCAATCATAGACAGTGTTGAATTAGCCAGCAATAAAAAGCTGTATGCGATTGGACCATTGCCCCTTGCCGCAGCCATGCCGCCGGCTCTTACGGCTATATGGAAACCAGGCTTTAGAATATAATTTCGCGGCTACCCGCGAGGATCCCCTGAGAGCGCCGAGTTTGAACAAAAATCACAAAAATTCTTCCTCAATCCAACTAAATTACATTCTGAGTACATATAGCTACCACTATTCAACCATCAGCGGTAGCTACAAGAATCTTATTGTTGCCAAGCTAGAAATTCTTGTCGCATTTTCAATATATATTTACATAAACATCGATCTTTATTACTGTTTGTATAGATGTAACCGGTGTGAGA